>JAOTQM010000803.1:9523000-10766500 GCA_026939265.1 Oreonectes daqikongensis
ACATGGTCCCACCAAACTCAAAGAAAGCCAGAATGCGTCCCCAGTTCACTCCATCCCTGAAGAGCTCTTCGGCCACCGTGATGAAACTCCGCTGCACTCCATTGGGGCTCAGTATCATCTGGTTGGACATCTCTTCAAAGTCCCGCTGGTACATCCTTTCTATTTGATCTCCAGCCTCGCGTAACGTCCGATAGAGTCTTAAATGAGGGTCTGAGTGAGTGACACGATGGGCTAGCAGGCATTCATTGTTACCCCCGCCGGCTGAGGGAGCCTGAAGCCTCCTGTCAGAGTCCTCCACACCGTTATGAGTATCATCTTCCTCCCCTGAAGGTTGATATTTCCACACGTAACCCCGCTTCAAAAGTTTATGATTAATGTATTTCTCCACGATATGGCGACTGTCGTAGCGAATTTCGTTGGCCATCGTTATTAAACACAATAAAAAACGTGTTTAAGTGGTTAGTAAAAGTACATTCTGACTGACAGAAATTAACGGTCGCTAACAGAGAATTGCTCAGTTGTATCTCATATTCGCATCGTACGGCGAATATTAGACGCGGTTTCTCTCACCATAACGCAATGCTTGAATAAAATATTATAATGGAATGTCACATTCATTGAAAATAAATCAAATACGGGATATATTTAACTTCTCTGAACTGTCCGCACTTCAAGCGCACTGCGCGTAGTCCGACGGTTCGCTACTGTAGCGCGCGCGCAACGAACTTCAAAGGAGATCCGACCGCTTGGCGCGAGGAATGTCCGTTTATTGAATACGGGACGCGTTCGTTCCTGAAACTCGCTTATATTCCGGTACGCCACGGACAGCAAACATCCAGCCGGTTGCGAAACGTCTTTCACGTCACGCCACCACAAAAAGAGTTCAAACAAATGCTTTATATTTTCCAGCTTAATATTCCACAGACATTCGAGGTCCCAAAAAGACGGAAGAGAAAATAGCAGCAAGTCAACGCGCGTCTCTGTGTTAAATGTACGCGTGCGTTTCCTCTTTGGCGAGATGAGGCTTTTTTCATGCGTGGCAACGGCACGAATAGTGGTGCAATCCTGCAGGATTTAAGACGCGCGACACGGAGACTGGCGCGTTCATTGAAACAGTGCTGTTGAACTGTTGAAACTGAGTGAGACTGAAGGTACTCTCTACAGAAGGGGCGGGGCTTCGTTACGACAGCTTTCATTGCTTTCTGCGTAGTGCTGGGATACTCCAGTACAGAGTAGATATTGGAGTATTGCAGGGTATTTGTGTCGTCGTTGACGTGCACTTTGTCAAACCTCTTTGCATTCCTTTCGAGCTTATTTTCATTCCTCCCCCAGGACTCCAAACCTCAAGTAGGCTATGCACGTAAAACGTGTTTTTGTTGCTGTCAGCCGTCGTAATTATATTAATTTCACAAATGATGTGTTGCCTACATGTTTTAAAAAACGGATTTCACAGCTTTAAATGACCTTAAATGCATTAAAAGAAAAATGGCCTATTTGCTCTTATTACGAAAATTATCAATGGTTCATTTTGTGCAATAATAATTGTACTAAGAATTACAATCTTTTAACACGTAATCACATTTCTGTCGCTGTTTTTATTCTTTTAATAGTTGCGTAAGCATTCTATTATGGCAAGTACTTCATAAGTCATGCTATGTTAGATACACTCAAAGAAATGTCATGATTTCAAAGCATTTGGAGTAGTTTTGTGTCATGTTAGCACATACTGCATTTTTAAGGTAGCCTATAGAAGATTCACTTTTGGTTTAATGGTTCCATAAAGAACCTTCAACACCTTTTTGATTCACAGACTATAAAAGTAAGATTTTAGGCAAAATTTTTATATGGGGAACCAAATATGAATCTTCTGGCATCGCTGTAAAGGACCTTTTGTACTGTATTACCTTTTTTAAGAGTGTGCTTTGTACAAATCCAGAATATTGAAGCGGTTCTGTTTGTTTCAGTATATTTATTGAAGTATTAAGGCTGTGGGTTGTACAGCATTACTGAGTTGGTCTTTATGGTAAAGTTGCTACATTCTATGTCATCAATGTGTCATTTATTTTTTCCACTGCTTCTTTTCATAGTCCCACTTATGAGCGAACCCATGCACCGGGTTGACCCTCATGTCTATCATCCTCTGTGTCTGCTGCTCGACCCACTCAGGAGATAAAGTGTGTGGAACATCACCGTACACTGCGAAAGAGAAGAACATGAGCAACATAAAATTGTATGAAAATAGCACATACTATTGAACATGCTTTTCTACATACATGATTTTGTGTTTGTTTTCGTAAAGTGAAGTGTGAATCAGTTTGTATTTTTCTACATGTTTCAGATGCTGTAGATAGTTTAACTAGTATTAACCCAAAAAGTTATTTTAACACTAACCACATGACTTAAGTGTGAGTTTATTAGACAATTCTGCAGTTCTGCAATTAAATGTTTAATAAAAGTGATGGTGCTTTATGTGTTTGAGACATGAGATAAATTAGGTCATTGTAGAAAACAAAGAGAGGAATTTACTGTATCAAGTGCTCAAAGCTTACAAGCCAACCTTGTTATAAAATGTCAAAGAAATTAAAAGGTGTCTAAAGAGACAGTTAATTGTGCAAAATCCCCTAAAAAAAAACTTCTTGTATTACTCCTAGTTGTACTGTCAGCCAAAATAATATAAAAAACCCCAGCAAGCAATTAACTGTCCTAACAGAGGCCAGCACCTGACAGTTTTGAGGTTTTTGCTGGAGTTATATCCTCCAGGCAGGGAACTGGAAAAAAAGAAACAAATTAGAGAGCAATTGTGTCTGCGCACCATGCACTAACCCGACTGCTAATATTACAGACCTGGTTCACGTATAAAGGGGGTTAATATCCGCACATAATGCACTCTGTGGAAGGTAACTAAATTCAGAAGAATAATGCATGAAAATCTTGGTATATAACAAGTCTTCGGTTTATTCCGAGAGCGTTTCCCTATTCGAAACCCCTCAAGACTGTAGATTTTGCCACACAGACACATCAAAAAAGGTTATGTAAAAGACATTCTTTTGCCAGGTGGAGCCGGTGCACCTGCCCTGAGGTGTGCTTAAGAAAATTCTGTTCGGTTGTAGGAAACGGAGGGTGTCTGGGGTGTCCCAGAGTCAAAGCCTGCGGGCGTGACTGTATCCCGGATGGCTCAAAGGTACCAAAAAATCTTTTAAAGGCTCGCAATTGCTTAAAGATGATTTTTAATACTCAATCTTAATGAGTTAGATGAACAGTCGCCCCGGAGCAGCATTCAGAGTTTTCAAGTTCCAACATGACCCAGACAGTGTGGGAAATCCCCAGCCCTCAACTGACTTTTGGACCTTTCACACTTTGACGTGGTTAGTCCTCCTAGGATCCTTACCAAATCTCTGTTCTTTTTATCGGTTTCCCAACCCCTCCCTATGCAATTTTCCTCTGCCGTGTCTCTCCCGAGGTGATAGCATTGACTTCCTCAAAGAGTCTGAGCCTCTGACACAAAGATGAAGACTCTTGTGTGAATTTTCACACACGCTTATTCAAACAGCCACACACGCAATGCACACTCATTCTCTGTCAGACTCTGTTCCGCGTTTTAAGCACGCACACAAGCTCGCATACGTAAATAGTCTTGAAAAGCGTTTTATCATTTATCATCAAGCGAAGAAGTTCAGCTGGGTCTAAAGGGATTCCTGAACTGAATCCCGGGCTCAAACAAGTAAATCTTTCCGCCTGTCTTCCTCTTTTCTGCTCCTTTAACCGCTGACTGCAAAACTCGACCCAGTCCAATTATTTCAGCCAGGGGAATGTAGAGGGAGCGTGTGCTGCAGGTTAAAAAGAAAAGCTGACTCCTCCACCTGACAGACGTTATTGGGGCGATCTGAGATCCACCTTACCTGTCTGATGGAACCGGGCACATTAGAAAGACAAGATAAAAAAGGCAAGAAAACCAAATCCAAGGGGAGAGCAATAAGCCTTAATTTAGAGGAAGCCAAATTGATGTTGTGTCAGATGGTATTGATTTAGGATTCAGTAAATGTCACAGATTTCAGATTGGAGGGATGAATAAATCATCAGCACGATGAAATCCGGTCGGATCTCACATCAAAGCTAGTGGATGCGAACGCATCGCATTGGTAATGATGAAACGCTTGAAGTTCAAGCATTTAAAGATGTCTTGTAATGATCGGGTAATCAGAAACTATTAAGCATCATAATGCTCACGGATAAAATTAATTGTGAATTTGTACACAAATGTAAACCCACCGTAGACACGTTGCCACCACACCAGCAGCCCCGTGAAGCCCATGAAAAAGAAAATGCCCCCAATAACCGTCATCCACTCCTTGGAGCCTTTCCTCATCTCTGGATATGACAACTCATGCGTGAGTCTGTATACTGCAAAAACAAATACAGATGTGTTAGCTTGTGTTTTGGCACACTTATATGCACAGTATTCAACTTAGACCACAATGCCATCTGGTGGTTTAAAACTTTCATTACAGAGGCCGATTTTCTCTGGTGTCATTATCAAATAAGCCATTATTAACATGATTCCCAAGACTCGTGACCCATTTACAATATTACTAATTTAGCTGCAGGATAAATTACCCATTTACATGTGCGCGTTTAAAAAAGACACTTGTGTGCCAAAATGACTATCCATTTGATCAGTTCATGTGTTCTGCGATCAAATCCATGACCATGGCATTGCTAGGAACACCTTGCACTAAACAAGCATTATCCGACATTTGGAAAAAAAATGCTTTCAAATGCTTAATAGGAAATGAAAGTTTAGTTAGTCCAAATATATTAAATATGATAACATAATCACTATGTACTGGCTTGTGACATTCTGCTCAGTGTTGGAAAATTCCACTCTTTAAAACAAACAACACTAATTTCTACTTAAGGATATTAACCAAATCGCTGCCAAGTAATTGATCAGCAGTGTAAACCCATCAATAGATCTCAGTCTTTTCTATTGATTGGTGGGTTACTAAGATCAACACTGGGAGAAATGTTTAGGAAATCTAATAAAATAATATACAGCCACGGAAAAAAATGAAGAGACCATTTCAAAGACTATTATTATTTTTCTTTGCATTGACTATTTATAGGTATGTGTTCTGGTAAAATGATAATTTTTGGTTTACTCTCTGAACTTCTAACAATATTTCTTGCTTCTATTTGCAGAAAATAAGAACTGGAGAAACAGGTCAAAATAACAGAAGAGATGCTCTGTATTTTTCAGACCTCAAATACTGCAAACAAGTTTATATTCACTTTTAAACAATACAACAAAAATATTTGTGCATGTGTTTTCAAAAAAAAGTGATGACCTCGATTTCATGTGTCTTGTCATGCTGTCAGTCGCATTGCTGTTGGATGACTTTATGTCACTCCTGAGGTTTGATTTTGTTGAAATTCAACAGACACTGTACTTGAATGGCTACAATACATCTAGAAATGCTGCCTAAATGAAAATTGGTCTCTTTAATTTAACTTTCTTTCATTTTTCCACAGCTGTATATTAAACAAGAATATATCTAAAGAATATATATTCTTTAACAACACATTTCTTTAATGTTTGGCTAAACCAAAGTAATAAGCATGTTTAATATGTATCAAAAAGAGAAAGTTGGTTTGCCATGAACCCTGGAAGTATAATATCATCTTTGTTTTTGCCCCACCCGCGGTCAAAGTCTAGCCTCGTAACAATAACAAGGTGATTTTACACTTGAATATACTTGGCAGTCCTTATCGTATTTACTGACTGAAGATTTAAAAAGATGAAACAAGGTCAAGTTAGGCTTAACCATGCAGATTTACTAGCTAGTTTTTCCTCCTTGGTGAGCTGGGTCCACGGTCCCTTCTCTTTCTCCTTAAGTTTCTTCTGTTCTGCATTGAGGTTTCTGACAAATGGAACATCAGGCAGTGGAGTATCCAGGCGGTTGTTGTACTGAGGAACAGAGCAGTCAATCATATCAACATCTGAAAAACAAACGACAAAAAACAATGGATTGCTGGAAAGGGTTTGATATGTGAGTGTTAATAACAGCTGAGTGGTCTCTAATCTTCTTAAAAGGGTTCTGTTACCGTGTGAGTGTGCAGCCCATGCGCCAGACGACGTCGAAACCCTCCGCCACAATCCACACTGCAGCCCCCGCACCAGTGCACGAGAAGACAGCATCTAAAAACAATGCAAAAATAAAACTATTTCTGCAATCCCCAAGTACAGTTAGACTTCTTGTTTTGTAACACAATAAGAAAACATGGAATCAATGGGAACATTTGATAGTTTTTAATACTTTTTACCCATAGATGCAGAAAATTCCACTATATTATTTCTGAAATTTGCAGTGTTTGGAGGTTGTTAGTTGTTATGTGAATAAACATTTGTGATGTAAGTTTTTCTTATTTCATAATCTCCTTTAATTGCTGTTTTGTACAAACAATCTAGAAACTACGGTTACCAACTACATAAAGAGCATTTTAACTGGAATGCAAAAACACTTTAGAACCCCATATTTTGGGTTCTTCATTCCCCAAATATCCTAAATAGGCAGCTCACTCGAGCTCCAGTCAATGACCTTGTGCTGTGTGTTGCTTTTCTGAGAACACGTCTGCAAGGTTAATAAATGCAAATGGAAAATGTGAGGTGCCCATCTATGCCATCCCTCAATGCCATCCCTCATACAGAGATTATGTTGTGAGGGGGACCGACATGCTTCTGATCGTGAAATCAAATATTAAAGATCATGTTTCATATGCATGATGCACCTGCCACATATTGTGTTTTATATATATAACAAACAGATATGCAGCAAGTGGTGGCGACTTTGACTATGTGCTCTCTGTCACGTAGTATAGTGGAATATTCGGCAACCTCTAAAATGACTCCGAGGGGGGCGTGATGTCATGCGCAGATACATGAGCAAAGTGAAACAATCTACATTTAAAGTCATCACAAGACATTCTTCTAAAATTTTCGCTTCTAAACTGCACAGTATAAGTGATACATATTGTTTTAAAGACTTGCATGTACGCGAAATATTGTGTTTCTATATTATGGTATAAAACATGACAGAAAAGGAGAAAAGGAGAAACTGGATCATCTGTCACGCATTAAGGTTATTGCAATTAAATTTATTTTTCAATTTATTACAATGCAAATGCTATTTCAGAAAGATTGCACATCCAAAAACCTGTAAAGCGGGTAATTTTCTAAATTATATATATATATATATAGCCTATGTTTTTAAAGACATTCATTAATTTCACTTTCATCCAACAGCAAAGTTTAAGTGCATCTCATAAAGTTAATCTCAGGATTAGTCACATCTGAATAAAAACAGTTTCAATACAGCATTGCATCTTTAAAAATTATGTCCCCATAAATATTATTAAAAACAAAAAAGCATTTCAATTTACCTTAATAAGTGACGGTCTGAGTGTGTCGACAGAAACTTGTCTACGTGCTCCGTCTATATGGTTTCATGGATCAGTTACTAGAAGCTTGTAGATCAGTCAGGTGTCCATCGCCATCAGCAGAATGAACCAATGAGCGCGCTCCAGGAACCAGCCTCACCAAACGCGCTCGAAGCGCGCAATAGTGCTGGTCCTCATTGTGATTTGTTGTTAGGTTGATCTTCTGAACAGAGGTGAATGTTGTACATGTTTTATGTAATTACTGTATAACGCATTTGTCTTGTTTAATAACCTTTTTATTTAAGTCAACAGGTAGTCTAGTCGTCCATGTTGCGTTACTTGACGGTTAAAATGTGTCATGTGACACTGACAAAACAAACACAAGAACCGTAAAGAAGGAAGTGACAGTTCTTGTACATTTAGTGTGCCAAGTCTTGCTAGTCTGCACATGTCCTTCCTGCTAACCAAGCTTCCCGAGGCAATTCCAAAGAATCATCTTATTCTCAGTCTAAGGTAACCTTCGGAAATTAATTAAGCCATGTGCAATGTAGCAATACTTCATAAAGGTTATCTTTCTTCGAAAAAATAGAAATACTTATCCACAACAGCCGTGTGCGTTTGAAGAAGTGGCGCGTTTTCCTAACAGGTGATGGTGCAAATGGCGAGTCACGTGACCTGCAACTGGCAGCATCTGTTGATTCCTGCACGAGCATCTACCACTACTGCAATTCTTGTTTGAGTTTGATTTCATTTTTTATACTATTAATAAACTCCAGTATTAACTACAACTGTCTATCAAATAAGCATTTCAAATCATAAACAATTTTTACTAATATGCCTAACATACAAGAAACATTTTCAAGACTTTTTATTTCAATTTTTATTCAATTGTAAAATAAAAAAACTTAAACATGATTATCCATTAGCAATCTCATGCCAGTGTTGTGCATTTATCTATGGACATAACTCTCATGATGTGTCAACAAAATATCTGCAAAATGACAAGAACCAAAATAAAACCATACATATTACAAACAACGTTGAAAACACAGAAAAATAGACCTTTCTCTGGCACTTGTAGTTTCCTCAAACAAAATGTACAGTACAATCGATACATGAGAGGTCTGTAACCTAGACAGAAAGAAAACTGGGATTTGAATTGCATTGAATATCATGTCATTGATCAGCACATGGTTTACTGCATAGGGGCTTAATAGTTATTTCCATCTCACTCATAAATATTACTTTTAGAATTACAAACGTGTTAAATATAAATAAATAAACATTTCAATGATCATTTACAGCATCATTTCCATAATGTCAAGAATTATAAACACCCAAACTTAAATCCAAGTGAAGGAATTTAGATCTCTGCAATAAATAACTAGCCAAAAGGGGGAGGGTCATTTGGTTCTGAACAACATTTATGTTGACATATTTAAAACATTTAATTATTCCTCTTGTTCTATTGGCAACCAGTAGTGGGCGATAACTGGTAGACAGAAGGCACCATAGACAGACAGGAAACCATTTCTGTCTGCATTTAGAGGGATTTTGAGGTTGGGGGCGTGATGTTCAAACATACAAATACAGGAAAGCTGGGCTCATAAGCCACACGACGAAATGTGTATATACATGAGGAATAAACAGTCGTAACATGCACCGAATACCGAGATTATTACTGAATGACCCGCAACACATCCCCCTCCCCATAGAGGCCGTTATGGTATAGCCCATAGGCTCATCTGGTCCAGCCCATCCGCAGGCCACTTTCAGACACCAGATGGCGTAGCTGTAGGTCTAGCTAAAGTATACTTTATTATAGTGTGCGTGCAGAAGCTTAGTGTGATACACGAGGCAAAATTCACAGTATCCTTCTGAATGAGAGAGATGATACATCGCCCTACACTGTCACTGTGTCCATCCATTATCAGACAAGCAATCTCTAACTATCAACCCTTCTCTTGCCATCCAACAGCACATTCGGGTCGCACTCGTTTCTGGTTCCACTCCTTCATCCTTACATATTCCCCACACATCTCCAATGTGCCTCCACTAACTCCTACACCAGTCTCCGACGGCAATGTCACATGACCCGAACATCTTGGCAAACATCACTCTGCTTCACTGTCCTTCCTGGTCATACCTGCAAATATAAAAGAGGTGTGGTCAGACTTTAAGTAGTGCAGTACTGCTTATAACCACTAGTAGGCATATGTTTCCCAAAGGTTTATAAGCGAAAGGTTTATTTCTTTAATACTTCATGTTTTTAAAGGGACAGTTCACCCAAACGTGAACATCATTTACTCATCCTCATGCCATTCCAAACCTGTTTGACTCTTTTCTACAAAACACAAAAGAAGATATTTTAAGAAATGTCTTCGGTGGTTTTGTGTCCATACAATGTGGTCAAGTGTTGTTTGGTTACAAAAAATACCGTTTTTAAAATAAAAATGAGATGAAAGTGAGTAAATTAAGAAAGAACTTTCATTTTTGGGTGAACTATCCCTTTAATACACCTGCTGGTAATGGTTCACATGTTTATTTCTCAATTGTGACAACAGCAGAGTTTTATGAATCTGCCCAAAAAAGTAACATTGCAATTACGATTTCCAAAACTGTACACGGGAACTTCCTATAAAGACTCAAGCAAGATGTCCAAGAACAGCACTCCTGCATTACACCTTTTAAGTACCAGCACATGGCCCAAAGTCTTTTGATCCATGCATACTATTTGCAATGTTAGTAGCATCACATCTGCTACTTTAAATTCATAACACTCAGAAGCGATTAATATTCAGTGTTATAAATTCACAGCCAGACACTCACAGCACACAGTGACCTCTCAAAAGTGTTGACTGCAATCTAACTTTGGTTTGGAGATCTGTTGTACCTTTATGTGCATTAATACATGTCAAGTGGCATCAAATGGTTAGTGCATGGTTCATGAGTTCAATCCCCAGGAAACATAACGTTTACCTCGGAGCATAAATCAATGAAAATGTCATACTGTGAAGAACTCATTTGAGATGTGCTTGTGTCTGCATATATGTATGTGTGTGCTAATGTATTGAGAGGATACTGTGTGTAGCTGAAGGACACCATGCATCAGCAGACACAGTCCTGCAGTGGGGGGGCTCTGATGCATGGCAAATGTCTGTCTCATTCATCAAAATCACAGGCGATGAAATGTGGGCGTGCACGCGCGCACACACAGGCCATGTTATATCTATTGCCAATTTGATTCAAAACCGTGTCAGCGGATCTTTCGGCTCACAAGCATTTATATGCACAGCAGCCAGGCAGCGATCATGCGTCGTCTCCTCATCACCAGCAACAACATGCAGTGCAGTACCTGTGGTATGGCCGGGAGGGCTGGAAGGTGAAGCTTCCTGCAGGAAATGAGCTTTAAGGATGCTGGGCGTTTATACCTGCAGGGTTGAGAACAAGTGCCTGGAGGATATCCGACAAAGAGACGATGCCCACAATGCTGCCGTTCTCATCCACCACCACCAGTCTGTGCACCTGATGACAGACAGGCAGCAGCATTAATATCATGATCAAGCATTTAGAATGTCCTAAAGCAGATATCTGTTGCAAAGATCAACTCTAAATCTCATCTGTAATCCGGCCGTGTTTGTATTAAAACAGGACTCGCCTCTGCCTTGACTATCCGATCTACTATCGTCTCCAGTGTTTCAAATCTGTTGCACTTCATGACCCCTTCAAAGTACTGTGACCTGTGCATGAGCGCCTGGGTCACACTGATGTCCAGGTTGTTGTACGTCTTTTCAGCAGCAAGATTCTAAAAAACACAAACCAATGAGTCAAACCGAAGCAAAACAAACGAAAATAATTGAGTAAAATTATTAAAAGTAAAACAAAATAAATACACAATTTACTTACAATGACATCAAATTTTGAATAAATATCTACAACTTTCCCTGAAAAAAAAAGTTTTAATGTGAAAAGGCATTTTCCAGATATACATACTGATTTTATACACAAGTATGTGCACATTGCAAAATAATCACAAATGCATCCTGGTCTCAAATCTTACCTGACTCATCCACCACGGGCAGAGCAGACACCCTCCTCTCCACAAAGATGCTGAGTGCTTTGATGATCGACGTGTTGGGGTGAATAAAGGCAATGTTGCTGTAGGTCCCAATGCTCAGCTCTTTCAGCGTCTGCTTCATAAAGGCTGGCTTTGGCATCTCACACACCTAAGAAATACAAACACAAACCAGTGAATCTACTTTTAGATACACTAACATATAAACAAACTGCAAGAAAACTGGAATATTCTTGGATTTCTGAAATGTGCCACTTCAAACGTTTGTAAATTCTTAGCAAACTAATATCGATTTTTTTTTAATAAGCAATTTACCCAGTTGAGCAAATGACAAACAAACGTTGAAATTTGACCTTTGAACTTACAAACAGCTGGAGGAATTTAAGGATCCTCTTATGCGTCAAAATGTAAAGTGCATTCCCACTGACAGGGTCGATGACGGGCAGCCGGTGGATCTTGTTTTTGATCAGTGAATATACAGCATCAAATACGCTGAAACACACGAGATAAACAAACCCAGAGAAAGTCAATATTACTGCAGTGACCCGAGCAACACAAAGAGGACTTCAAAAAAACCTGGAGCCGTCCTGCTGCGTGCTGCCCTTCAAGACTTTCAAGAAGATGTGCGCTGAATTATTTAGCACACTAAAAATATAAGCAAACAACCCAACGCAAACAAGAAAAAGCACAATATGAAAGGCTTTGTGGTTTACTCAATACACTCTAAAGCTCGCTAGATAAATATACTGTCAAAACCTCTACTGGAAAGACATAAAAGACATCTTATGATAGGAAAAGGAATAATTGCTAATAAAGCTAACAAAGACAGAATGAACTTGCTTACCTTGCATCTGGAGATATGTTCACTAAAGGTTTAAAGGTTTCTTGTAGATAGAGCTCTGTTGCAGAAAGTAAATCAGTTATAGAAAACAAAACAGGAAACGTTGATTTATATAATATATATAATAATCTGTAAGGGTTTCTCACCTCTCCACGTCTCAATTTTGTGCTCCTCAAGCTCATAAATTTGTACCTAAACCAAAACAATATTTTTTTCAATACCACCCAATTAACCAAATTAACGTGCTAGAACTGTTTCTAAAAAAAAATCAATAATAAATTACAAAAAAATATAGTTTTTATAAAAGTTTTACAATAACCTCAAATCCACGTTACAGTGATTTTGTTATTTAATGTAAAGCACAACCTTTCTCAACTTTATTAGAAGTGTAGCCATGACCCTTAAAAGTGAAAATGCTGATGAAATGATAATGACAGCAGCAGGCGTCCCACCAGAGCTCCAATTAACATGAGGCATCATGCTGCTGATGCAGGTATAACGTCTAAACCCACATGACTAATCACTGAAGGTGCGAGCGTGCACGTGTGTATTCGGTGCGTGAAAAGACCAATGGGAGAGGAAACTGGGTTAATGCTGATTTATTGGAGACTTTGGAGAGGAATGCTAGAAAACGACTGGGGTTTTATATATATAGTAGCATGGAGCTTGCACAGAACTGATGAAAATGTAGAGTATGTAAATAAGTGTTCTAAACACATTCATTTGAGGCAAAAAAAAAGCTTAAAAAGAGATGCTTTTTAAAAGAAGAAGAAAGATACTACACTCACACTATAAAAGATGTATAAATAATGAATTTTACCCTACAGTTTTAGTAAGATAAGCAGAAAGTAGTCATGTTTTTCGTTAGAAATAGAAACAATTTTATCAAGCCCATTTTCATCTCATGTTGTCTTGCACATGAAAATGCAGTCTGTGTAAATGAGGATGACAGTCATAATATTGCAGACGCAAGAAGATAAAGTAATAAAGCCACAGCTGTGCAGATAGAAGCTCATCAGCATCTTCAACTGTCTCCGCCGAAAACATCTGATGCTGCTTTTATCCAGACTAGTGCTTACTGTGTTTCTCTGCTCTTACTCATCACGAGTCTATATTTGAGAACAAAACCCTAAAACAAGGTTCAAGAGCTTATGAATACTGATGAGCTGAAAGATTTATGATGAATCTGAAAATGTGACTCATGTGCCTGGAGCTCATCATAAATGAATGAAAGTACTACAGACTAACTTCATAATTGATGCAAGCAAAAGAATTAATTTCCAGTCATCTCAATTTAAAAGTATTTGTGCCAACACAAAGTAGACAACAAATGTTTATTGTTTCTGGAAAGCGCTCTGCTTATTTTTGGAGCTCTGAGAATGATCCAGAATGTAGACATGATGGAGTGTTGCAGGTTATTTTAATCACCTGAGACTGAAAGCTATAAACAGCTCAACAGCATTGCTTAATGCAGATTTTCTACTGTATATGATGGCAGAGTATATATTGCTGTATATATATATGTAATAGCAGATGCTTGATGCAGTATTTACTGTACATACTGTATAAAGTATGTTCTGTAATGAAGAAATAATAATTAAGATCACAAAACATACCATTGGTGATTTGTAGTATCTGTGAAGTATATTGATGAAGTCTGTGATGGTTAACATGCCTGCAGAAAGAAGAGAGAAGGCAATATTAAGATTCTGGTATAAAAGAGAATTCATTCGGAACACCCGTAAACATAAGAGGGTATTTGTACACAGTGAAAGAAGGTGAAAGGTAGAACTTGGGGCCTCCGATTACAGTTTGCTTACTCCGAGTACAGTGGAGTTCTTTGAGCTTGGAATAGTTCCCTACGGAGAATGGCGCTGTGCCAGCTGTGACCTAAAACAGAGTGTGGAGGGGAGGTGTGACAAAAACCCAGATTTCAACCCAGAGGCACGCATATCTGAAAGGGGACTTAAAGTAATAGTTCACCCAAAACCAAAAATTCTTTCATTATTTACTCATCCTCATGTCATTCTAAACTTGTATGACTTTCTTTCAGAACACAAAACAAAACAACACTGGCCCCATTGACTTCCACTGTATAGACACAAAGCCACAGAGACATTTCTTAAAATATCTTCTTTTGCGTCATAAAAATTTCGAAAAAGAAGCCCAGCTTCTAACAGCATCATCTAATTCTCCTGACTGGAGTCAAGATGCTTCATCCGGTGACATCACAGGTGTGTTATGAGCAGGTGTCTCTGTGGTTAAGTTAAGCAGACAGAGACCCCTAAGGAGCTCTCAAAAGGTGAGTTTTTCAAACCCTGTTAATTACCATCAGCACCCACGCCTCCACCTGCAAACTCTCTCTCTCTCTCTCTCTCTCTGTCTTTCTCTCTCTCTACTGTACAGTTTCCACCTCATCTATTAAATACACAAGAAGAATCCAGTGCTGTATTCAGTCCTGGATCTGCAGTGAGTGAGTCAGCACTTAAATGGCCTGTTTACCACACTGAGAGGCTTATAGAGACCACAGTAGACCAAAACAGATCAGTAGCCTCAAGAACACAAACAAATCGAGCAAAACAGTCAATTCAAACAGCACACTAGCTACACCAAGCAGGAAACACGAGTCTTTATGAGGCGGAGATTAGATTTAGAAATGCATTATCTTTAAAAAATATCCGACACAGTGTTTAATAGCCGCCTGTTGATAGTGTATGTTTTGGAGAGCTGTATCTTGTAGTTTGTCTGGTTATGCTTCTATTGTCCCTCTAGAGAAGACAGTTACACAGACAGATACAGTCTCTGGATGCCTCAGAAGATGTGTATTTACAGTTAGATATTTGATATTCAATGGAAAGAGATGCTTGGTTTGGCCCTCGTGGTGGATCGAGTGAAACGTTTCATCCGCGATGGCTCATTTTGATCCCTGTGGTTGGTGTTGAAAGGGTCTCCCAGCATGACATTTTAATAATGAAAGCACGAGTATTAATAGATCAAGACTTAAAATTGGGTTAGAGAGATTTAAAGAGCAGGGCTAGAGTAAATGATTTAGTCGTGATGATCTCATTTAGGAAATTTTGACAGTATTTACACTCTCTCAACAACAGAGATTTAAGATCTACAGTATGGTGGAGAATAAGCGAACAACAATGTTTTTCTTAAACAGCTTTTCAACAATTTCTATGAATAAAAGAATAATAAGAGTATTATTTATTTTATTCGGGGTTTTTTTGCTTTTTAATACTAGGGGAAGCAATAACCATTAAAACCATTAAAACCATGAAAACAAATTTGACTTATTTTTAATTATTAACATTTTAGTATAAATGTACTAAAAAGTGCAAACATACATTTTCAGTAGAGCAGCTTGAAACTATATGTATTGTAAAAAGTGCTATTATATAAATATTTACATTTTAATTTTCCTATTGTCTTACTGTGTAATAACTTTCCCCTTAAAAACAGTCTGTTCTAATAAGTTACAATATGTGGCCAAAGAAATTAATTATCTAATAACATCATCACCTAACACCCACAATCCAATAAAATCCAAATAACGCAACTAAAATATTTTCTACTGAATATGTTTTCCCCTTTGTAATGTCACGTCATGTCAGTCGTCTTTTTATACGATTTCTATGATTCGCTGTGTCATTTCCACCAACTTCTTTCATAGAAACCCAAACCCCTGAATGTTGTTATCTGCTAATTCAGCTTCACACAGACTGAGATCCTTACTCCGAGGAAAATGCTGCCACTCCGGTCAGCACACGCTGCTATTTTGGGCAGGTTTTGTCATGGTAACAGATAAGACTCTGTATCAGTGGACTGCCGGGTGCTGTGGAGGGTGACAGGGAGGATCATCTCCTGTCTAAATCTCTTCTAGGCCACAGAGATCTAGATGTATATGTTACACCCCCTTAGAGAGACTGCCAGGGACCGGCTTCACATACAAGCCTCGGTTTAAGAAGCTGCCGATAAGGAAAATGCGTTTGGAGACTGATAAAATGAAAGTAACTAGTGGGTACTTAGAATTTCAGTAGCCATAATGGCTCTTTCCTTGAGATTTATCAGATCGAATCCTCCTTCCTTTAGAAATACCACATACAGGAATATTTCATTGGAGAATTTCTCAATATAATATACATACCAACAAAACTCTGTTTTTTGGTCTCCCACAGGGGGGCGGCTCGTACTCCATTGGCCACCAGGGCAAAAAATGCCTTTTTAACCTGTAAGCAATAAAGAAAAAAGATTAATATTACATATTATTTCAGTTTATGTTTTTTGCACTAATGTACATGAAATAAAATAAAAACCAGTAACAGGTAGGGGGCGCTGTTTAGTCCAAACATTTCAGATTGAATGAAACATATATGCAAATATATCTCATATCTTAAGTCTTTACACAAGTATGCACACACACAACTCGAACAAAATTAAACCATTAATAAAAATTAAACCCTCTTTAGGAATGTACTCTTGTCTTTTATCCAAATACAAGCTTACACCTGCACAAAATATTATACACACACACAATTACAATTCATTAATTCTTCCCTTATCCTAAATATCATGCACTGTACATTGCATGGTATGAAAACACACTGAAGTTATGTACTTAACCTAAGGTCACAACCAGGCCTGTACAGACCTGTAGAACAAACACTTCATTCTCAACAATAAGATAACACTGTTCCACACATTAGCTGGCATGTCATTTATATAGCACGTTCAATTACCCGTATATGTCAAATTCAATCATAAAAGCTTAGTAGTAGTCTGTAGTATTGACTGCAAAATTTTCCACATCTTACATTCCACCAAAGAGAGTTTGGGAGGGTTGTTTCAATCAAATGTTGCCGATATTGCTATGGAGCTAAACAAAGCATCTCAAAGGCGTTCCTAAATAAATCATGGGAGCTTCTTTTCTCCCTCCTTGGGTGCTGTTCCAGCTCAATCCGAGATTATTAAACATTAATCGAGCCATGGCTAAAAACATAATGAAACGGTCCCCAGGGCAGGCTACTCTGATGTATGGAAACGGTTTTGAATAGGGTGAAGGGTCTGACAGCTAGAACATCATCGCTATGAGTCAGTGATCAAGAACAGAAGCCATCTTCTGTCCAAAACAATTCCACTTACACAGAAACATCTCGGTTTTATCAAATATTTACAGCTATCAAAGGCAGTGTGATGAGGCAGTGGTCCCTGCACCTTTGGAAACCATTTTGAAGGGACCTGTCATAAAATCCTGCTGATGGAGGAGTTTCTGACAGCATGTAAGATTAGAAACGTGCTGATGTGTTATAGGATGAAGCGATGTGTGAACTGAACCGGGGGAGTGACTGACAAAAAAAAGATGTGACAAAACACACCGCAAACAGAGACAGAGAAAAAACATGCAGGGTGGAGAGAAGCTAAAAAATGGCTTTTGTTTAAATATTGTACTATTGGATTGGCTCGAGTGGCCATGTGATCTCACACACATGCTCTTCAAAAAGAACGAACAGAGGAGTGTGTGGTTAACTCTAAAAATATTCATGCCTGTATAGATCAAAGTGAGATTAAAATATAGACAGACACCCATTCTTTTTTTCCCCACACTTGACTTGATAAAAAATCTAGTTGTTTTCCTTGTCCAAATAAAGAAGTAATAACAGACCTTATGACTTTAAGTATCATTCATGTCTAATGCAGATGTTTCATAGGAGACGTTTGTTCAAATCAAGTATAAGCAAAAGTGCGTACTGCGTACGTTTCTTAGCAAACCACTAATAATAATAATAATAATTTTTTTTTATTATCCATTTCCTAGAAAACACAAGGTTTTCATGAACAATAAGGAATGTGCACTTTGAATGTATGTGACATCCAAAGCTCTTACCTGCAAAGTTGTGTCAAAGACCACAAGCTTGGAGCTGGTAGGAACGATGTCATAGCACTTATGTGACTTCATAAAACGCATGTAAATGTCACTCTCGGATTGTTCAACAGCTGTAAATACACCAAGAAGAGAAAGAACAGCAACAGTCAATATGAATGCATCTGTAAAAGTAAGGTGTGGGTGAAAAGGTTAAGCAAATAACGCATTCATATTTATTTTATTAAAATTAATCAACATCGAGAAACTTATATATTTTCTAGCCCATATATTATGGTTGCTACTTGCTAGAAAAAGTCTGGTTTCCTCTTATAAGATTTCTGGCATGCATAAAATAGTTTAGACTTCTTTAAATCCCCAACCATAAGCATCACTAATAGCGATTTAGCCTTTTATGGATCTGACAGGCATGATACAAATGGATGACCTGAACCCACTGAACTGTTGATATCTCTCGCATTCAGCGGCATCCAGTCTAATGTCGCCAGTTGCCATGGTAATTCTAACAGTTTTATTATTAGACACTGAACTGTTTCCTCTGAAGCTGTCTAGACTAAAAACAATAGTGAAGTCTTTTGCCGCGCTGCTTTAGTGGCATCTTCCTCTAGAGTCTATCCACCTCGCCAGCTCACTTCAACAAGCATCAATCTTGGAGTCAAGTGAAGAAAGAAGCCTTTATTGGCAGTAATGTCTACAGCCGTATGTTCACCCTCAGTGCATCTTGACCGACAGTTCCCACCCACTTCAGGTCCAATGAGAAGCAAGCTTTAAATCCACCGCTTTTGGAGAAAATTTTCATCCGACTCACAGCTCTGCCCACCTGCTATAGATTTTCTGTGCTTTGCCGACCCAATCACTTCTTCCACTATAGCGAAGCCTGTTGACTCACTCACAGTTCAATAAAAGCTTGGGGTTTAAAGTATCAGTTGAGCTTAGCGCCGTTCAACGCTGTTCACCATTGTAAGTGGACTACGTTTAGCATTAGCTCATGGAAACACACTGAATTAAAACAGTATGGTTGAGGAATTTTTCTGGGGGGATTTGGGGAAAAAATGCTTGAAAAGTACAACAATACAGCCTCATTCTAACACCTCTATTTAGGCTAATCATTATTTAGGAAAATCATCGACCGCAAAAGAAAGCTATTTAGAAAGCCTGAGCGTTTTGGATTTGCACGACACTGGCCAACGTCCACCGTGGCTATTCAAAGATCCGAATTACTGCAGAATGAATCTTTTGTTGTAGAAAACACTTTCACATGCTATTAGAATGACGCGCCAGGCTCCGTGGAATGCTCCATGACCGCATATTCCAAACGAATGCCTTCAGACATCCTAAATGAAGCTGCTTCAAAAACTAGCTTATGCTATTAATACATCAAAAAGTACTTGCTGTGTGTGTATAGCCTTAGTTTGCTAATGCTATGCTAGCCTGCAGTAAAAGCCTTCAACAACAGCTAAAAACTGTTGTGCTGAAGTAAATAATTGATAAGCATTTTAAGGCTTCTCCAAACTAGCCGCCCTCGACGTAACCTCCAAACCCCAGGCTGATGTTTTACAGTACACAGGTATATGACTGGTTGTGTGGTGACAGGAAACGTGGGAGAGATTTAGGGACCGAACTGCCATGGGGAAAACCCCAAGATCACTGTGAAAGTGCAGTTCTGCAGGCTGAACCTGCTCTCTGTTGAGCACTGAAAGCTTTCTGCTCTACAGTGCTTTCCTAAAAAGGTACAAGAACCACATCTGCAAAAAGCCTTTATAAATAACTGTAAGACCAGCAGTGCCGGATCGCAGTACGGCATGGTCGCTTTATATCGTTGGAAAAACCTTGCCAGAGGCAAAGGACTCTGGAGGAAAATGACCGCCATGATAACAGTTTTGCGACTGGTCTGTAGTCTCTGTACCCTGTCACGCAGCATTCCTAGCTATTACTATTGCTAAATATATATATAAAATGCAAAGGTTACCTTCATCTCTAAAATTAGAGCTGCTGTATCAACTCCACTAGTAGTGGCACACAATGGAACTATACTACCCTGTTTTGTATTGTTTGACCAAATCGATAGTAATGGTTAAGATAAAATTCTTCCATAATAGATATTTTACTAGCAACTCAACTAAAGATGTATTTTTTTATGAATCCCTTCTTTAAGTCTTCACTAAACTCCACACTGAAATTCATTCGTTTTCTCAGGAAAGTTGTGGCAAAGGTCAACCATTCTCGTCGAAGGTGCTCAATATATAACCGCAATAAGAGTACTAGTCAGGCATACCCTCACCTATGAGGGATTCCTTGACGTGGGTGAGATGTCTGCAGCCAATAGCATCATCTGACGCATCTACACCCAATAGGTTAGAAATGACGACTGGGGATCCCGAAACATTATTAGGAATCCCGAATTAGTTCAATGACTCAACGCCACAAGCACCTCGACGCCTCGCGAGTCAAAATGATACAGTAATGTGTCCCAGAATTAACCAACCCAGAAACATAAAATCAGTATCGCATGGTTACACCAGACTCAGATTATGAATGGGATTTTTAAACACAGCACGGCATGTTTTAACACTATCGGGGAAAAATAAACACTAGCACAGGTGAAGTCATTAGAACCAGCCCAATGTCAAGACAACGAACCCAGCCGGTTAAGAAAATGTCAACATCATGGCCATACAGATTTCTCCAGAAGGCTTACCTTCATCGTCGAGATCGAGTTTCTCCAGCATGTCTTCAGATAAACCGTGAACCTGTAAAGCAGAGGCAGGGGACAGAGTCAAGAACGGACGAAGCGATCTCAAGCTGCCCTCAAACACACACACACAAACACTGGCACGGCAGACGGTGAGGAGACCGGTGAGATCGGAAGTTGGCTGCCCGCCGGGTGCTTGTCAGAGTTTATTAAATGGTACAGTAGACTAGAATACGCAGCCGTTGACGTTCTAAATTCGAAAAACAACTGTTACAATGTATCACCCACGAAAAATTTAAGTGTTACAATGTATCATCCGCGAATCGTTTTACGCCGCTTTATCGCTCTCTGTTCTGCGCGGTGCCGAATCAAACCGAAGGGGTTGTTTAAGCAACAGACCAGGCGAATTTTAAGTAACTACACATGCTATTATCCGAGACTCATCGTGTCTGTCACTGTTCGCAGACGTGCTCCGATTGTGTACCCGTACATCCTATGTAGTCAGTCATGGGAGACCCACCCCCTTCGCTCCTTTACAAATGGACTGTTCCAGTTTGCTGCAGTCGCGAGCTGTCACCGGTCTGATTGAATGTTTAAGTCAAACGTTTCGCTTACTCACTTATTATTATGAGCAACATGCAACGCAATTCTGAGGGTGAATGGAGTCAGCGTGTTAAAACCTGGAGGAAATGTGTCGGTGCTTTAACATTAGTCTACACAATGGGCAAGTGAAAGGTCTGAGAGCGAGACATCAATTAATCTGTCAAAATGCACGAGCCAACTAAGGGGATACAATTATAATATTTCAAACATCAAATATTTTTTACATATTTAGAAGTGTTACAACTGCTCCCGACTTTTATTAATACAAGTAACCGTGTCATTTGACCATATTAGGAAAATCCCCTTAGTATTTATTTCCGCCACGCACCCTGAGTGTATAACCCAGATTAAATCAATTATAAACAAATTAAAGGTGTGATAATGTCTGTATATAAATTGTTAACCATAAAAATGTTACTATATGTATCATAAAAGTTAGTAGCATTAGGCAGAATATTATTTAAAATATAATCATTTCTGATGGATGTGTATGATTTTAAAGATCTTTCAAAGTCTTCTCCCTTGTTTTTCATCTATGCACATTTATTTGTTCAAATAAACCCTTAATGTACCCTTAAAATTCAAATAAATGTACAGACAATTGTTGCAGGTTGTGCCTGTGCCGTACATCTCTATCACTCTGACCCCAAAACAAACCATACTTGGACCTTTACAGATTAAATCTAAATAAGAAACAATTGGACATACAGTAACTCTTGTGAAAACAGCACTAAAACCTTGAAGACGTACAGATGCTCTAGCAGAAATGCTGTGACATATGACAAATGCCTTTTAGCCCCTTTCATGGCAGCATCTGGTTTGGAGGGTAATTAGTGTAGAACTGTTCAAATTCCTGCCTGTTGAATCACTGGGTGTGACTGTCCAACAAGAACAACCCACCCCAAAAATGTATCAAAAGTAAACAAACTCATAATGGGTGAAAGAGAATAAAATTCTAACATGTGCTTTTACATCCAAGCAACGGGATCATTTTTAATAAACAGTAACTCAGGGAAGTGATGGACCTTGCCAGAGAGCGAGAGATGTGAAGTTTATTTAACACACAAGAGTGAACAGTAATGGCGTCTGACCAACAGTTACTCTGTTCATTCGTATTGACTGCGAGATTCGCTCGGTAACAGATCGATGGGATGTGAGACAAGAATTGTTGAGAGGTTTTCACAGGTTGTTAAAGACAAAAATGATGGAACATCTTAGAATGCAATTTCTTATTTTACTTTAATCAGAGAAGACTGGAATACATATTGTTTGGGGGGTTCTGGCCTTCCCAGAATGGTTTCCTTCATTTTACAAAACCATGATTTTGGAAAATCTAGAGTACAGAATCGTGATGTAGCAAATCTAGAGCAGTCAGGGTCAATGACCTCTGCAATAGTCGAAAAGTAAATGGGTATATCAGCAATATGCAAGGAGATGAGCATGAGTAGTTGATAACACGAGTGCAGCCTTGGACCTGTTCTTAGATTAGCGGGCAGGGGGCAAGGACAAGAGCATTGCAGATGGTGACTGCTGTATTGATTTTGGCATGTGAATGTGATAAACGGTCAGTGGGTCATGCTGCAAGAATCAGATCTATCAACAGGGTGAGTATTATCAAGGTGCAGCTATTGTAAGGACTCTTTTTAAGAATGTAAAAGACTTGAATATGACAATAAATTCTTTTGATTCTACAGATGATTTACATTTTATACATTTGAGTAATGCAAACTAATGCTAACACAAACCAAAGTTGCATTTCTTTAAAAAACATATATTTTCAATGACCAAATTAAAGCTAAATGGCTTTTAGTTCAGTTCAGTGGACAAAAATAACATCTGTTAAATGTTCAAGTAAAATTCCTGTCTGCTAAAATAAAACATTCTCTTCCTGGACACACCGACAATACTGATGACTCATGCACATCAATGTCAGGAAGGAAATAAGTCATCACAGAACACGAAAACGGATTATTTTGTTCTCAAACTTTGTTAAGGTCTTATTGTACCTATGTTATTTGTTTGTGTGTATAAAAAGCCAAACAAGCATGTCCGTATCTCTAAGAATGAGATCTGTAAGGACTCACCGCACGTGAGGTAGAGATAGGTGCCGAGCAGGGACTGTGTGGGGGCTTAGCAAAAGACGGGTTCTGGTGCTGTCTTGTATCAAGGGGCGAGGATAAGGAACGGTGCACTGTGTCATTTCGACTGACTTCCACAAGATATGGCGGCGTCTGCCTGGTCAGTTGTGTTGGAGTGGTCGGCGATGAGGAGATCCCAGAAGCTGCACAAACAGAAAGAAAGCCAGACCCATCGGACATTTAACACAAACCAAACCAAAATTTAATGAAACTTTTAACATTCTTAACGCATGTCTCTGATCCAGTTATGTGCTATATTGGTGCACGTTCTTTCACATTAAATAAATTGTGTATATAAAATATTATACAATATACCAGTGTATAATGTATGCTGGTTTCTTGTTCTTTGCACTGTAGGGATGGTTTACATCCAAACCACTTAAAGCGTAGACGTACCTGTGGTAAACTCTGATGCCCACCTGCAGAAATAGAATGGGCCATAAGGCCTGAACCACAGGCAGTGTGGAGAGCAGAGTTTTATCACCTCATTTCACACTTCATCTGCTATTGCAGGCAGCAGGTTTCATGCTGTGTTTCCTCTATACTGCAGTCGGCTCACAGAAAAAGCTTGAAAAGAATAACAGCTATCTAGAACTGCAGCGATACAGCCCGTCTATAATGCATCTGCGTGTTTATTCTGTTGGCCACACGGTTGTTCCAGTCCGTGGCGAAGTCCCAAAAATGACACTTTTGTCAAGTAATTGGCCTGTCTGTTTTGGATACATTGTGCACGTTCACTGGCCGTTAAATGATCAAATCAATCTGGTTGTGGTACGTCTAATTGGATTTTGGTAATTGCCCCATCTCCCTTTTGTTTGAACGTGACCCAGTTCTGCGTAGTGTCCTCTCAACTGGCTGGATTCAGTTGCACAGCCTTGAGGAGGAAGCTTGTTCTCACAGAGTGATGTGTGGAGGAAACTTATTGAGTTTCTGCTTTGATGAGTCGATAAGAGAGTGAAATGTAGCCCTGCCTGCAGAGTCTGAGATACCATCTGCAAGCCAATGAGGTATGAATTACCTGTCAGTAAACAGCCAAAATCACACTGTCTGTCTGTCTGTCTGTCTGTCTGTCTGTCTGTCTATCTAGTCGAAGTTGATCAATAAGCATCTGCCGCCTTATTAAAAGAACCATAAACGTTTATCAAGCCTGAAAGAACGATCAGGAAATCCATTACACATATGCAATGCAAAATGATTAACAAGCAACCCCGACTCCCGCAAGCCTCTGCACAAACCATTATCTTCTCCCAGCCGAGAACACATGGCTGCTGAATGAAAAGCTGTTTTTATTGCAGTCAGGCATCGGCCCGGTAAACACGGTACATAAAAGGAATACAAAGAATGGGAGGAGGAACACAAAGAAGGCTGAAATAAGCAAGTCTTTGTGATGATGTCATCGAGATAGCGGCTCCTCCCGCCCAAATACAGCTCTCGTTTTCTCCCCATCTCTTCCCGCATCCACAGGGAGTCTTAATTCTCATCTACCATCTTATCATCAGGACCACAGCATCACGTAGCCATATCGCTATTCACATCATTTTAATACAATCATAGAATATAATCACATCAAAACAGGCCCGCTCCCACAGACTCATCACATCCCTAATGCTGTGTTATGGAAGATAACCAAAACCTTGTTATGTTTAATTCAAACATTTCTTTTAGCCAGGTAAATACCAAAGTGATTTTTCTCAAATGTGATTGCTCGTGGCATTTTTCATTGAGCTATTATTCGGATGTGGGGTTTTCATAAACCGCCAGGACTGTGAATCAAATGTAAAACCTCTAAGGTCGATTTAGTGGCTGAATTGAGGAGTGAAATTCATTTTGAGAAATGGGAGATGAGGCCACAGAAATCTCTGACTGCCGTTTAGCTCAGCTAGTGTAACCCTGGCTCACTCGTCATCCTTAAAAAATTAGATTTTGTTTCATGTCAGAAAAAAGACAAGGAATATGTATTATGATAATAAATATTGTTTATGAAATTATTTTGATTTTAGAAAGAGAACGATAAACTGCTGCCTGTCCTTCTTATGCTGTCACCATGACCTCCTTTGATGTTTACCCTGAAGATAAGGGTTAACAAACTTGACTGATGACCCCTGACCTGATGACCCCTGACCCAGTGTCAGATTGGTTAACCAAACAACTAATAAGCCTTGACACTTCAACTTCAAAGGCTTCTGAACACAATGTATCTGTCAAAGCTTTCATGACTTTTATTGTAAAATGTGAAAACCAATAATAAAAACACTGTAACGTTTGCCTTGTACTGTAAATACATCACTTACAAGATGTATGTGGTAGATGTTTGCTAGTTCACAAACTATTGTTTGACTATGGTGTGAAATAATAATGTTACAGGTGCTACTAATAATATTAAAAGTTTATGCCACAACATTTTACAAAAGGCCTGAATAGTCAAATCAAGCATTGACCTCTTAATTTGCCTTTTTATGTAGCACCTTTACTACAGAAAGCACAGCAGAATTTTCTTAAAGACATAATACAAACAGAGATGTGGGGTTTATTAAAATTTCAAGAGCAGTTCTGCATCTGTGGAAAAGAGGGAAGCTGAGCAGCACCCCCTATAGTACATGTGCCAAACTACATATGGTGAGAATAAAGCTGTATGGCTAAAACCACCAAATGCTTTGTGTGCATTTATGTTTAAATGAGCATACTTTCCTTAATAACAGATAAGAATTAGTCATTCAATTCAATAAATCTAGGTAATTATGTTTAAATAAATATGGGTGAGCAAATATTTAGACTTTGATATCATAATTATTTTTAATAAAAAAATTGTTTTGAAGCAAAGACGACTGAAAATACCATTAATGCTCACATAAAACACAGAAAGGAAGTAATGTCGTGTTTATATGTGTAACAATGTTCTGACTTTTCTGATCTGTGGCTTCTAAGCATGTCGCTGTGACATCACTAACACTTCTTAACATGGTTAAAAGTATACATCCAAAAATAAAATGATTATTTATTCATTATTTACTCATGCTCAAGGCATGAAGTTATAAAGGTTTAAACTGAAATGAAGTTAATGATAAAATATTGGGGTGAACTCTCCCTTTAAGATGAAAAATAAAATGTCATTTAATGGCCGTGTATGTGTGGATTTGACCCAATTTGCAGTAACAAACCCTTGTTGGCACTTTGCCGGCACGTGAAGATCATTTTTATATTTTAATGAGTCCCACTGAAACTGACTCTCGGCAGACTATAGATAACAATTCCCATTATTAGTATCACAGGACCAACCTTTCACAATCTTTAAACTAAGCACTAATAAGAAACAAAACATCCGACTTAGACAGCCCACACATTTACCTGTTTGTTGCTGCACATTTCAGACATTTTTGTAACCAGGCAAATTCCATTCACAGTCTGGAATAAATCCAAGATTCAGGGGTGAAAGGATATCTTCAGACAAGAAAGTCAGCTCTTACTGTATAATGAATACATGAGAGCCTCTGGTCTTCAGGTTTCCTGTAATCGTCTTGCAAGGAGTGTCACTCCCATCTTGCAAGAAATGGGCTTTAGGTTAAGAGGCTATTGAGAAGAGAAGAGAAGCCTCAGCTACTAAAGATTTACATCTCATGAAATTTACCAGAAGAGGGTTTTAATGGTCTTGCACTTACTGTTCAAAGGAAATTTGAGTTAAGCAGACAAATGAAAGATCATCTAAATGCATTTGCCTACTGTGCCAATGTAATATTAAAGGTTCATAATATACACAAATTTGACATTTAGTTCTCTGATGCAATGAGATTCATGTAATTCACATGCTGCTCAATGAAAACAATGCAGAAAAATAAGTTGCCATCTTACTGTTTCCCAGAAGGCCATGTGGCTCTGACTGGCGCCTCCCTGTTCTCCCCTCCTGGTCCTTGCGCTTTTTGGTCCCTCTGAGGCTACTAAATCGTTTCATGGGTGGTTATGCTTTACCCATAGTCAGGTACGAAAAGACTGTGTCTCTTAGGTTATGGGTCTCTTTACTAAGCCCAGAGGACTCCTGGCCCCGGATCCGTGTTACCCAACCACGAATCCCGCAACCAACAGGTAATTCCGCAGGACAGAAACTGAATGAGAATTTTTCTTTCCAAAAAAAGAAGCACAATGGAAAAATGCAGCCAAAAAATCTTCCTTTAAGAAATTCCTCAACCTTTTCTTCGTCTTGTCTTTCCCACAGGACTTTGTATGCGTTTCAAAGCTCAGATTCAGTAGCAAGTCCTAAACATCCTCAGACTGTCAGGTGCAGCTGTGAGTATAAGAGTGTTTGAGAAGAAATGTGTGTGTGTGTGTGTGTCAGAGAAACTGTAAAAGGAAACCGACCCATGCGCGGTGACGCTTTTCTAATGATTGGCTAAACAGAAGCAAACCCCGCCCACTCACGCATTACCACATACATACATTAGGTGTCAGTGTATCAGTGTGGGTGTGTGAGGCTTTGTGCTTAATGAATATTACAATGATATTTAAAATTAGATAAATAAAAAAACAAAAAACATACATTACTATACATTGTTAAAGTCTACAACATTTTGGCGAATGAAATTGAATACAATATCAAAATGAAAACGTGTGATTTTCATTTTATTTGATGTTCCTTATCTGGATTTTTTATTTTGACAAAACCTTGGCTCATTGAGATAAGGCCAAAAAATAATCAGGGGACCGTAAAATGGGATTACATTTTTTTTTAATGTCTTGCCAAACCAAAATGAATTCAGCACAATGGGAGAACATTCCAGTTGAATGCACAATGTGATCTTATTACTGTACTATTGGGGCTTACTAGAGCAAGCTTCATTATTAGAATTGCTCATATAGATATGGTTGGCAAATAAAAAAACGCAAAAATTAAACATATTAAAGGGACAGTTCAGAATTTACACACCAAACGTCACAAACCTTTATAACGTTCTTTCTTTTGCAGTACACAAAAGAAGACATTTTGAAAAAAAAAATTGTATACAACATAGGTCCACATTAACTTCCATTGTATGGATGCAAAACCACGGAGACATTTCTCTAAAAATCTTCTTTTGTGTTACACAGAATGAACACGTTTTGAACAAGTGAAAATAATGACCGAATTAGCTCACCTGGCTCACATGTAACACTCTAGATTGTCAAACACTTGTAGGAATGAAGCTTCATTAAGCTTTAAGCATCTTTTTTCATTATTCATCAGAACTACGTGTGCTGGACTTTAGTCTGTTTCACCATGTGATCCTAGAGTGCAATGCAACCTGACTTTTACTTAGAACGGACCTCCAAACTAACAACAAATCTCGCCCTGTACCAGAGAAAATCTGGAAATCCATGCTCGTGCTTTTAACCTTCATGAAATCTGATATCCGTGTCATGATGGTTTGTTCCATTCAAGCTGGTAAAACAATCCCATCAACAATCACTTTGGCTAATGAATCCATGTCCCGGGTGATAATTGCCATCTCCATCTAAACACACCATGCTTCCTATGCCATCATAAACAAATCCTTCCCTCTCAAAGCACCCAGGGCACCAGTTTAATCATCTAATAGTGGGTAAAGTCACACAACCAGGCTCTGCTTTACTTACATAAGCAGACTTAGATAGGCTTTCATTAATCACCTCTCATTTTTCAAACCATGGTGCTCCTTGCCAGGGTCACTACAGGTGCCGCAAAATTTTCCTAAACATGTCCTTTTGAGCTCAAAAAGTGTGAGAGAAGCAGCTAATCCCTCTGAAAGAACCAGGGTGAACAGGACAGTGTGCTGGTGTTCAGGATAAAAGCAGTAAAGATCACAGTACAGACTGACTTAAAAACATATGAATTCTTACAAAAAGTGCATCTTGAGCTACCGCAGACAGTACATCTGTTCTAAAATCTAGAAAACTGCCTACCTTGATGGCACTTTAAAGGTGCAATGTTTAATATGAAGGAGGATCTATTGACAGAAATGCAATATATTATACATAACTATGTATTTAGAGGTACTTTACATAAAAAGCGTTTTTATTACCTCAGAATGAGTTATTTCTATCTACATACACCGCGGGTACTGTGGCATGGAATTCTTAATGTTGTTTCTACAGTAGCCCTAAATGGACAAACTGCTCTACAGAGCGAGTTTCGTATATATGTTATCTCCTTCTGCAAAAAAGTGAAAACTTGATGACATCTTAGTCCTGTGTCAGCCACCGCAGTGCTTTGAAAGGGAGGGGTTAGCAGTGGAGTGAGCCGTTTGGTTGCAATTTTGCATCCTCACCACTAGATGCCGCTAAATTTCATAATAAATTTCAAATAATTTCATACACATTAGTGTATTATTGTGCACTTTTTCACCTGGGTAGGAATAGAAATAGAGCTGGTTCATGGTGTAATAACCCCACAGCAGTTTTTTTATTTGGCTTTATCTGTCTGATTTTATAAAGCTTTCATGCAAATGCGAGTTATGCAAAGACCTTTGAAATCTTAGAATGGGGCTGTGTGCTACTGTGGGTCACCTTGTATTACTGGAGTAAAGCCAGATATTGTCTGCTAGATTCTTTATTTGTTAGTGAACAAAAGGTGGCGGCCTCTGAGATACCAACTGACATGTGCTTTGTTTTATAGAAGTCACAGCTGAAGTGAGTGTGAGGCAGTGTTTGTGACTCATTTACATGCATTCATATTCAAACTTAACACAGCGTGATGTATTGCAGCAGGTGTGATGCCAAGTTTGAATATGTAAAAGTGTGAGTGAACAACATGAAGGTGGATAAATTATGAGTGTTTCCATTTTTAGGCGAACTATTGCTTTGGATGGCGCTGGTATAAAAAAAAGATTGGCACACAAAAAATGCAACCAGTCTGTAGGCTCTTCCCTAATAGGGATATGCCCATGTTGACAGGAAGTGATGTGTAAACAGTCAGTTTGCTGTAAATACACATGGGCTTGTAAAGCAGTGATGAATGGTATTCCCAGATAAGGTCTGAATGAGAAAGAGGAATGCACTGGCATGATGACAGACATTATCCAACATTATCTAGACATTACCCAGATGTTTGGTTAAATGCTGGGAAGCTAAAACGATGTGTAAGCTGAAGTGACAATTTAAATATTGTAATTCCGACAAAACAAACAGAGAGATGTTAAACACTACGGTGAGATACAATTTAATAAAAATACATTCATCCGCAATATAAATATTGTATGATTAAATTAAGTTTATTTACGTTATTTCATCACTGATATATTTGGTTATAAAGAAACATAATCACAAGGTCAAGACCTACGTGACAGTTGGCATGTTACATTTTTGCCTCGTAATGCCGCACGGACCTCTAACAAACAAGCATATATTTTCCCAAGGAGATTTTGTGTGTGTGCAGATGGAAAAAAGGAACACAAAGGCAAAGCCTGCACATTTCAGGACGCTTAGATGATTACTAAAGGATTCTTCTCACTTAAGTCTACACTAAAGGGACCAAAGCCTGCAGTGTTAAACACATAAAATAGTCAAAACATAAAGAATATAATTGTATAACCCTTATGTTAGTGCCTAAACATTCTAAAATTAAAGGGATAGTTCACTCAAAAATGAAAATTCTGTCCTCATTTACTCACCCTCTAGTCATTTCAAATCTGTATAACTTTCTTTCTTATGCAGAACACTAAAGAAGATATTTTGAAGAATGTTGGTAACCGAACAACATTCGCTTTGCATTCGTTTTGTGTTCAATCAATAAAAGTGAATGGGTACCATTGCTGTTCGGTTACCAACATTCTACAAAATATCTTCTTTCGTGCCCTGCGCAAGAAAGAGTTTAGAGCGCAAGCTAAAAAGTACAAAATATCTCTACAATCACAATTATAACATGCACTTCCTCTTCCTACCCATAGATGGAGGTAAAGCTGAAAAACCCTTATTTGGTCATCATAGATGAGATGAATACAGACAAGTGTGTGACAGCCACACTGCTCAGATAAAACTGCTGTGGACGCCACACTGCGCTTCATCTCAGTCACCTATATACATCGCTCGCTGCTTGAGCTCTTATGCTGTTTATTTAGCCGTTGCCTGGAGACGAGTGCTGCGGGCCATCGTGTATAAGAGCACCAGGGGGCCAGAGCTCCTGAGAGAAGTGAGAAAGCACGTGTCAAAGTAAAACTGAGCCCACCGACATTGTTTTGTCCTTCTCACATATGTCCGAACGCTCGCTATCTCTCATAGCATTACTATGTTTCTCACACTCATACACACATGCTTGACTGTCACACGTTAGCCTCGGCACAGATGGCGAGAAGGTGCCGGTTACAGAGTTAGACGCAAAGGTCGTGGGGAAATCTGGAGAGGTTTGATATCTAGTATCAAGGAAGAGAGAGAGATGAGGTTTAGCTGGTTAATGTGGCAAAATCAGCCCCTGCTGGTAGATGCTTTAACTGCATCATTATTTACTGCTGTTGGTAACAAGTAAAATTGGTATAATTATTTGTGTTATGGGATTGTAACACATTATGTTTTTTAACATACTATGAGACATTTTGTGATGATTTTGTGTTAAGTAAATAAAAAAGGGCAGAACAAGTAACAAAATGTGGCATCCGTAAAGTCAAAAATTTCAATTGAAATTTGTTATGGAATATTGTAGTGTTTTTTAATTGATTTATCTGTGCACTTCATTATTTTTTTTCATGAAAATAATTCACGTGCCCTCCTAATCTTTAATCAAAAAGGACTTCTCTTTCTGCCACGAGTTACGGTGCAAATTTTTCCATTTACCCATTCACTTCTATTGTATGGACACAAAACCAAATAAAGTCAATTGCTACCGCCGTTGTTCGGTTACCAACATTTTTCAAAATATCTTCTTTTGTGTTCTGCAGAAATAAGTAAGTCATATAGGTTTGAAATGACAAAAGGGTGAGTAAATATTGACAGAATTTTTATTTTTTTGGTGAACTATCAGTTTAATATTTCCTATATAACAGCTTTGCACTGGGACACTTCTTCAAGTGTTACTCTCTGCACTTGAGTCTTTAGGTTTCCAAAAAACATCCTCAATTCAACCCTAATGCAGTTTTTGCCTAGCACATCAAGAGCACATCTGAATTCAGACCAGTAGGTGGCAATGCAACCAAAGAATTACATTATGGCACAAACAAGCTACATTATGAGGATGACACAGCAACAGTCCTCCCTAAACCATTTTCTTAAAACTGAATCAAAAACAGTTTTTAACTCTTAAACAAAAATAATGGAATCATGACATATAGTGAAGTCATCAACCCCTGTTCCTCTATTGCCCTGTTAGGAGATCATGTTTAATTCCAGTTAATAGAATTTGTATGATAGCACTCATGATCTAATTCTTTCTGCATTGTGAGAGCAAAACAAATGTCAAGTCCGCATGTCTCTGTCCAAACACACAGGATACAAACATACAGTATCTTCACATCTGGTATTATTTTGTGATGAGTTTTACATTTGTTTTGTTCATTTTGCCAATAGTTGCCTTATTAAGTTTATTGAAAACATAATTCCCAGATGTCCCAACATGTCGGCCAGCTCCGAGATGAGGTGAATGACCAGCACTGTGTCACTGCCGAATCCATCAAAACAAAATTCCAGCCAATCCACGAGTGTAATCGAATGAAAACGGTCTTTTTAAATGTAGACACACCTCTAGAGAGAAAGTTTGTTTGTTTCAGCTACATAATGGGACCCATTTGTCTCACAATGCCTCATAATTTAGCCAAATCTGACATTTGCTATATATACTCACCTAAAAAGATCAATTACATAAATCACTATATAGAAGCACTAAATACAGCAATATGGCATTTCTTGTTTTTAATGTCTCCCTGGGCAGTTTTCTGATCACAGGGGCATCCGGCTTTACTCAGTACTAAAAATCAATGTAGTGGTTTTCAGCTGACTGAGAGAGTCTGCCAGCTAGAGAAACTAATGGTTTATTGAAAAAGCATTGTAGTGCTGTTATGTAAGTGTGTGTAAAAAGAATATTTCTCACTGTGTCAACTAAAGCTGTGGTTCACCTACATGTACTCGCCCACACACTAATAAAACCACACATACTACGTACACAATCGTTTTTTTACATTCATATTTGAAGTTGTTGGCCGGATATCACTTGCAGATGATACTTATTGCATTAAACAACACATTTGATTATACTTAGTGAGTATTAAATGATAAATGCAACAGTTATGGTGCTGTCAACCCATTCTGATATAACCACTGAGACGTCACTGATGGCACAGACGCGTGACCTCCATTCCGCTTCCCACCACTGTACCGCAGTACCTCACACAGACAGCCAACAGCCCGACATCCACCTACACACCCGTAAACATAACCAAACACTCTAATCTAATTACAGGCCACTCCGTTCTCCTTTATTTTCCAAGACAGGCTTTAACTTTATAATTATTGATTACGCTTTCACTGAGTGAAAACCAAGGAGAATTTCAGCCGATTGTTATTTTCTTCATCAAAGAGACTAAATAAGGATAACAGCAAACTTCAAGATGACCAATTTAGATTTTACAGGACGAATTATGTGTCCTACCCTGTTCTCGTGCGCTTTGGAATTACAGTCATTTGAATGTTGACTTGAATTAAAGTTATCAACTGCTGGTCTCAGAATGCTATTTTAACTTGACAACTGTGACTCACGAGTCTTTGACAATTACACTGAAGTCAGAAGCCAGCAGGAAAATGTGTATAAAGTTTAGTGATAGACTGATATATTGCTGTGGCCGATATATCGGCCGATGCTGATGATTAAAAGCTTCCAAATATCGGCCACGGCAATATATCGGTCTATATCTATATATATATATATTTACAAATGGCCAATATTTTTTTCAGTTTGGCCACCATACAGCAAATTAGCATTTTATTCATAAAAATAAGGCTGGCATTTGCCACTTATAGGACCACAGTAAAATGGGTCATGGATGAGATACAAAAATTGTATGGTAAGTATCAATAATATGTTGAAATTGCTATATTTTATTCATATTAAGCCATATTTAGCTGCCCACAATTAATATAACGTCATGTGTGGACTTCTTCATATGTTCAAGTCTGTTACTAACTACACATGTAATACACAATAATTTTCCATTTAGTTTCACCAATTTTCTGTATGTCTCCCATTTCTTCATTTAATTGCAATTGTGTTAAATCGGCCTCTTATCGGCCACAGTGCGATCTTAATATCGGCATCGGCTATTAAAAAACTCATATCGGTAGACCACTAATAAAGTTCAGGGCTGCATTTTTAAACAACAAAGCTTCTAATATCTCAATGCAATATTTTGACACACAAAAAAAATGGTTAAATAAATCACGAACCTCCAATGACTGCCCTTCATGATGCAAATGCATTTTGTTACTTTACCTGAGCTGTTTCCAAGCTTTTATTATGGTTTAATTTGAATTAAATAGATATTGATTTAGAATATACAAGACACTAACTAGGATCACAACAACCAAATCTATAAGTCATCAGAGAGATTTTAGTATGCAAAACATACTTATATGCTGTTCTTCCTGTCAGGTTCTAAACATTAAAGATGTGACAACTGAATTCATTACCAGGGTCTTACGCATTAAGAAACACCCACGCCGCCATTAAATCAGCACACAGCATAATTATCCAAATGACTCCACACACCGGGGCTGATCCAAACCCAAACAACCTGTCAAAGTGATAATGGCATTCAGAGAATTTTACACAGCGCCAATAAATATTTTGATGCCTTTTAACAATGTATTTTAATTGAGTTGATTATCTGTATTTGGATGTTATTGTGAGGTATAATGTATTAGATAAAAAGCTTTAAGAGCATACGGATGATGCGTGTGTCTCTCAGGTGTCTTACCTTTCCTGGTGCGAGAGAAGAGTTTGATGCTCACAGGAGAGGTGGAGGGATTCGTGGAGTCCTTGGAAGAAGAACGGAACATTCCGGTGAAGCTGCGGCGGCGTGAACATTTGGGAGAGGCGTCGTGATTAGATGGGTAAGGGAAGGTGGATTTCGGAGATCCCGGGCTGTTTCTTGTCCGGGCCGGGGCAGACATGGGGCTAGAGGGTCGGCTAAAAGGACTCCGGCTGAAGAAGCTTTTGGTCGGGCTGGCTGATCGACAGCTGAGCTCCCCCTGAAAGAACATTTACACACACATAAAAATAAAACCAGTGACATAAACATTATAAAAACATCAGAATCAAAATGTATACATTAAATATTATGTGAATACCTTAGGAATTATAAATCTACTATTATCAAAAGGTTATAGAAATCTCAACATTCGGGTGTTACATATTTAAAAAATATAAATTTTGTAGTTTATTAAAACTATGTATATTTTTACATGCAAATCTATAAATTATCATTTAATTTCATATATATATACATATATATAGTAAGAAACAAATGACTTTCATAACAATAATGTGATTTATTTTTCATTGAAATGACCGAACATTTTTATTTATATGGGTTTAATGTCATTTCACTGTGCCTGTGTGCTGACCCATGAGGACACGTTTGAAGGACAGATGTTAAGATACTCAATGAAGAGACGTCATAACATTCAGATATCATTCGGACAGACCTTGATGCTTCCAAAGTTAATTCACATGGGAATTTCACACAGCAAACAGACAGACACAAAGCCACAGAAAATTGTTGAGACAGCCAAAAAAAAAAAGGTGGCCTTGTTTTGTCAGGAGGCCTTTGTTAAATCAGAGAGGCTTACACAGTAACATCAATAACTCACTGTACTGTATACTTACCAGAATAACTACCTCTTTCTCCATCTATCTCATTTTCTCTCGCACAGAATACACTAGTCTCTCTCTCTCTCTCTCTCTCTCTCTCTCTCTCTCACTGATGCATGGTTTAAAGCTACTAAAGAGGAACGAAAAAGATTGAAAAGATAAAAATGTCTTCATAGACACTTGGTTGTCATGGAAACCAATCATTGTTTCTGTTGATGGAAAAAGTCTTTACTGAAATGCTGGTCACGATGTAAAGAGAAACACTCTGACACTGCGGATTTCATCCACGCTGCCCTTATTTGGGCTCCGCTCCAGAATCTCATTCCTATCGCTAATGCATTTCATTTGCACACAAATGTTTGTACGCGCAAGCGATTCTGTGTTGACCTTGCTGGGGGTTAATCAAACATCTGTTCAACAAGGAGAAATATTAGCTAATATATTAAGACTTAACTACATACTGAGAGGAAAAGATCATTGGCCAAGCAGTGATGCATTATATCTGATCATAACATTAATATTCTGATCTAATAATAATGCAAAACCACCTCAAAAGGTCCTGAAAATTCAGTGACTCCATCTAACCTTCAACAACCAGAAGAGGAAGAAAGAAACACAAAACACAACCCTGACACAACCGGCTGATAAATCTCCTATCTGGCCTTGACTCGCTGGGCCTCGATGACTGATTGATTGTTAGATACGATGATTTCCCAGAATCCCTTTGGACTTCACTGTTTATAAATCTAACAGCTCAGAAGAGGACCATAAGTCATTCACTTACTGTACTGTATCTGAGTTTAACCTTATCAACAACTCAATTGTGCCAATGCAGATATCTAATGTGCATAATCGGCAATGAATTATATGAGATAAAAATTGGACTAAATATAGACTAAAATCTAATTTGAAGCAAAACAAAAGTTAAGAGTTAGAATTGCTTCTAGAATGCCCACACTGGTGGTCAAACATCGTGGAACATGGCCACCGTTATGCAAAAATATTTTACTACAGACGGTATAGCAACAACATAAACAAACGTTACTGCGCATGTTCTCTTTTGTGGCCCAAACGTAACTTCCGGTACACATCCACAAAAAGAATAGACAAGCAAAAGAAATAACAAGTAAATTACATTAGCTAGCAAGTTAAAAGTATGTCTAGCCAGTATTATTTTGGGTTACCAGTAGAAGAACCGCTTGGCTAAACTTAAATGCGAAAAAGTTATAGACCCATTCAACAAATTGTTTGTTTTAATAAAACTAATATAAATAAAACACAACAAATTGTATGTCTAATAAAATTATTATACTATAAAATATAATTGTAAATTAAACAATATATAAATAGTTATAATATTACCACTAGCCAGACTGGATCAACAAACACAGACAGGAAGATAATATGACTATTATGAATATTATTTGAACATAAAATGTTGTTAACATATTAAAATATATTGAATAATTCATAAGGAATTGTCTCTTTTGATATTAATTCCAATATATGGAATCATTGTATCAATTCATGTATTGCATTAGCTATATTTTCTAGTATATTCCCATATATTTTTGTTTCATAAGCATATTCCATGTGAACTACACCTGTGGTTATTTTTCTAGGACAACTGTGTAAACTGACTTCATACATCCACAAGCCATCTTGATACCGCTTTGTTAAAACATTTCATAAACATTTAAGTTAGGTCAGAAAAAGAAATTGAAAATTCCATTTTCAATTACATTCACAGCTAGAAAAAAACGTGTCACCATACCAAAAAGCTGCAAGAGAAAGCCATGATTACAAATCAGGTTATTAGAGCAGATTCTCATCCCATCGGAGTGAATGCAGATATTGAAGAGGGTATTACAGCTTCAGACTGATGGCTAACACACACACACAAATGGAATAATTCTGAATTTTTTTTCATGTCATGGACATTCAAATTTCACCAAACTCTTCCACCGGCTTGAATTACCAGACCACACACAGCTGTACAATACAAATCACGGAACTGCCAGTCATGTCATGACTATAATTCAAACAAACCCATAAAATGTGTGATACAGTATATTTGGTGAGGTCATGAAACCCTCATTATGTTCATTATAGAAACTCATCTTAACAAAATGTGATACTTGGGAAACCAAACCACTTTAGTTGTAAAACACACAAAATAAAACCTGTCATGCTTGTCATTCATTTTAGTTCATAACATTTTTCAGTTGTGTTACCTTGCTGTCCTTATTTGAAAGTTCGGCATCTCCTTCCAGGAACGGCATTGCGAAGGAGCTCAAGTCCTGTTGGGCAGAAACAAGCGACATAATGACATGGCTCATTCTGTAGCACGTTTATGGACGTGGCATCTCTCATTTGCACCAAAACATGAAAGTTAACTAAAGCTCTGAAACTATACAGCATCCAGAATCCCAAAGTGTAATGACACGTTTTATAAAACAGACCAAACTTTAATCTAAACCTATTAATTGTAAGTAACAGGCTGAGAATAAAAACACAAACAACCCAGACGGTTTAACAGAAGCACATCAGATGGACAGATGGACACTCTGTGGGCGCTCAGCTGGACCTGTACGCAAGCTGAGATGTCCACTGTCCCAGCAATACAGGCACAATTCTGAGAAAGGGCCATGTTCAACTTACAGCATTTCCAAGACGTCTCCCTGCACAGACTCCAGCACCATCACGAAATGTCAGCAGCGGAAAACATCTACACGACCTCTGTCATTTCAACCGGTTTTATGGAAACATGATCTCATGACACCACCCTGTATTTTTTTCCCGACCCGTGTGAATTTGTAGTGTAACCTGTAAATGTGCAGACTATAAAAGGATATCAGCCCCTACCATCGACACCGGCGGCCGGGTGGAGAGATCTAAAGACGATTTCCTAGAAACTCCAATGAGTCGACAAGTTTGTGTTTAATAAAGTCATTTTAACCTACCAGCTATAAAAAACTGCGGTCTCTTTAAGTGGTCAGTTAAAGAACATTTTATATGATCTTAAACTTACATTATTACAAAACATAAAAAATGAAACATACACAGAGATTGTTCTTCAAATCCATTCTTCTCCTGTTTCCAAACACAGACTCTCAGGATTTTGGATACACCACCTAGCATGTAAACTCACTCCGGCAGTAAGGTAAAACTTATTACAACAATCTGTAAATGTGACGCAGCCAGTGGCATTTAAGGAACAGCCGAGGCACACACTTACATAAACCGCAGAGTCTTTGAAGTGCATAAACTTTCATCTCATTACACAAGCCTCTATTGTATAGCTTGTACACAGAAGACGCAATTGTTCAGCAGGCACTTAACATATGGTTAATGTGATTCTGTACCATGTAGCTTAAAATCCTTGTGCAACATGACCTGATTCCCACTACACACTAAATTACAAACCTGATCTCACGAAAATTCGCAATTCCTGTATGAGGTGGCTAATTCGTATGAATTCGTACAAAAACGTATCGAAAACAGCAATACTGTTGCATATTTTTACATTATCATAAATAACATTGTCAATATATATCTCTCTCTTAAACCAGCGCATCGATTTGCATCAGAAGGCCTTTTTTAACCCCACTGAGCCATGTGGAGCAGTTTTTTGATCGATGGATGCACTTTTTGAAGCTTCAAAATCTCATCCACCATTCACTCTAAAGCTTAGAAGAGCCAACATACGTGGTGGTATTACAACTCCGACTGCATTATTCCGAAAGAAAAAAAGTCAAATACAATTAGGATGCCTTGAGGGTGAGTCAAACATAATTTGTGGATGAACTGTCTGTCCCTTTAAGGCAACAACCTATAACGTTTGCTTCTCTATTGCCATCTATGTTTTAAACATAAAATTGCAGGCTACCTTGAAGTGAATCAAGGTATTTAGATTTGATTTTACACCTATACACCTGTACTGTTTTTGTATTCAAAATCACAGATTGCAGATCTAAGGAAAATCCCAAAATATGCTGAAGCAAACACAATTTTTTAATCCTACCCAAACGATAATGATGAAGTGTCTGATCAATAATACGAATAAGCGATGAGACAGCAAAGATCGACCTCACACAATGACACATAAAAATCAAAAGGATTTGTTTTGTGCAAGTCTTGACATCCCCCCCTTGGTCCCATCAATATAAGAGTCTATTATGACTCAGTCAGTCATAACCATGGTAACCGGATCGACTTTCAAAAGCCTCAGACATCAGTTCCACTCCCAGCTGACAGAAATGAAACCCAAGAAAACCAAATCCATGACATATCAATATTTGTCTGCTTTCTTAAAAAGCAACACAAGCCGTTTTGTTAAAAATGATCCGTATGTATCGTCTATTTCCATGTGCCCTGCTAAACAACAGTTTGCCTTATCTCCCATCGTACAGACTGATCAACAATGAACCACATAAATCCCAGCCAGTCTGTTTTCTTATCTAGAAAGAAGGACCACAGCCAACGTAGCAAAGCCATCTGTCCGGTAGACGGGGAACTCATGGCACCCCGCCTCCATATCCTTGGAGCCCAAACCTGATTACAAATCCAGGGTAAAGAATAATACAAAATATTACCTCTGCAATTGAGGATTGGCCAGTGATAAAAAAAAACACCCCCTCAGAGTCAAGTCAAGTCATGGAGGAGCTGGAGTACTCTAGTATAGAGACAAGTCAATTGAACATCTGCAACAAGCACTCGGAAATCCCATTTAACAAACCCAAGGGTTACTCCAAAGAGCAAGGAAAGTCATAACTCACGAGCAATGTGGCACCTCCCCTCAGGAACATAAAGTTCAGTCTGTCTGTGTTTATACCTAAATAAACTTAAATCCAGGAAGGTAGCGAGGCTGTCTTGCAAATCTGTTTGTGTATATAAAAATACATGACAATATAGAACAGGTATTGACAGGGAAAGAAGAAGGGTTTGCGAATAATTTTTTGCAAAGCATGACATGAAACATGATTCACACACTGTAGAAATGTCTTCAGGCCTACCAGTTATTCTGTGCGTCTCTGTTGCCATGAATCACAAACAGCAGCATATATGAATCTAGAAATAAAACTGTCCGTGAAGCTGAAACATAGAAAAATTCTATGTTTAACTTTTTTTAAATGACATTTTCCATTTTTTTGTATAGACACAAAACCAAAACAAGTGAATGCATACCGCTGTTGTTTGGTTACCAACATTTTTCTAAACATCTTCTTTTTCATTAGACATTGTCCTGGGTGGTTGCCAGGGGTTGTTTTGCAGTTGCGAAAGTGTTTTTAGAGATTTATCTCATTGTGACGTTGCCTGTTTTATTGTCACAGTAAATCAAAATTATGATTTCATATTGTACACTTACAGTAAGAACATATTTCTTTTCAGCAAGCCACGAAATTGCAAAATAAAGTCTGTAACACATAAGATTTTAAGTAAGCACTCATCTCTGTGCTCAGAACACATTGGCAGATTGGAAAAGCTACAAAAGACAGACAGATCGCACACACTGTACTGACGTTCTTTACAATAAGACTTACAGAACTCCTGATAGTTTTCACTGTAAACTATACAGGAGTCATGTATAAACAAGCTAAATTTGAATAAACAATCCGAAAGATCAAGACGATATTTGTGTGTATGTGTATTTTTCACTAATGTAAAATATTTCATGTAGAATGTAAGGAATAACTGTTGCTTGCACAAATGCACAGCAGGATAATATACAATGTGTGTAATGATATTTAAAAAAACATATTTATAATAATTGATATCCCTACCTAACCTATGATTATGTTCAATACTTACTATACAATAATGAATCATCACAATATACAATCACTGAGGAGCCCAGCCACATGACTAACAAAGCTGATCCTGATTGGTCCTCTTGCGTGCATTCAAAGTGCTGATTGGCTCGCAGATAAAACCATATAGAACCAAATTATAATGTTTTCTTTGTTTTCTTAAAAAGTCCCAAAAATGAACACACTTAAAAAAAGTTTAAGTCCCCATGCACACCATGCAACTCTTAAAGGGACATCACCCGAAACTAAAAAAATCTTATATTTTATTCACCCTCATGTTGTTCGAAACCTGTATAGGTCTCTTTGTTTTGTGGAACACAAAAAAAGATATTTCAGGAAATATCTTAGTGGTTTTGTGTCCATACAATGCAAGTCATTGAGGTCCAGTGTTGTTTGGTTACCAACATTCATTAAAATATCTTTTTTGGGATGACATGAGCATGTACATTTTTGTATATTTGTGGGTGATCTATCCCTTGTATAAAACACCACTGCAGAGAAAGTATTGTACCCTGAGATCTCCTCTGTGAACCACAGCATATTTCACATGTACACGCTACAATTTCAAGAAGCCGCCAACACTGCCACATGCAACAAATTACACCTGCATGTCCATTTTAGCATCTGTGCTTCTCACGAACAAGTATTGTTTATGTATTTCAGCCGCATGGGATTACTCGATAATGACGCTGATCTCATAATGACACTAAACAGATGATTAGCAGGTAATATCTCACTGGCCCCAGGACAAAAAGAGAGGAATACAGCTTAAGCTGACTGCGACAATACACTGGAGATTTGTTTAATATGTTATACTTTGTTTGCAGAAGAATAAACTAAAATGTTAACCCATTGCACTCTGAATTCATTGAGTGTCTCTTTCTGAACATGAGCACTGATTTGTATAAGCAGAGGTTAGTTCATAAAAAGCTTCTCTTTGTTTTTATATCAACATTAGAGGAAAGTGTTTAGGCCAACCACACATTAACTGAGCAAAGTGTGCGGTTCTATAAGCCGAGGGAAAGACACAGTCTTCTCACAGTCAGGTGTGGCCAGTTGAAATAAGCTGCTTATTTGATCAGATGCTCAACATTGAATGGTGCTTGATATAAAGATTAAGAGGGCTGAACCTCTTCTTTGAAATCAAATGTTTGGGGGGGGGGGTGGAAACACAACAAGAAAAACAAGAATAATACGTTATTGCAAAAATGACTGAACACGTCAAATGTTAATTCATTATTATATGTTTGTACTAGCTCTATAACTTTTTGCTTGACGTAATCTGTGAAGAAAAGAAACATTTGCAAAATAAACTTACCGGCATATTTATCCTCAGCGTTCTCTTTTTCCTTGAAATTTTCTTATCTTTATTCTTAGAATCCATTGCAGTGCTGCCCATTTCCCCTCAAATTCTCTGTTTTTATTTTTTGGCAAAGGCTTATTTAATGCTAGCAACAAAAATAAACCCCATCGCCCCTATGAGCGTCAGTCAGAATAACAATTTTCAACAATTACTAAAACAAACATGATTTCAATTTATCTCGTGCGAAATGTAGCTCGTATCGGTCTCTGAAAAACAAACACTTGCACGCTGTGTCAAAAACGTGAACGCGTTTCAAGAGAAACGGTAAATAGATGTCGTCCGTTTCGTTCTGTGTAAGCATCGGTGCGCGTGTACATCATGCATGATAGTTATAAAAACCGCGCCGCATCCGCCTGTCAATCAAATGACGGAGCCTGCAGGAGGCGGGATTAGATGCGTATTCTATTACTATGGTGACAAGCAAAGATGCTGCAGTGTTAGCAGACCTGAATGCGAGCATCCTTGAAGAATATTGAACACTCATAAGAATAACAATAACTAGGCCTATATGATTTTTGTTATTCTTCACTGTGCATTAACTATATGTTAACAATGTTTTTTTAACTGCTATAGCAAATGTGGATATTAACAAACTAAGATTAATAAAAGCTATAGAAGTTAATTGTTATCTAATGCAATAACTAACGTTAACAAAAAAGTGTTACGTCTCTGAGAATTATTTGTGGAAGACCATTGTTGCTAAATGCTGCCATCTAGTGAAACTAAAAGACTTTAAAATACTTAGAATATCTCCCCTAGTTCCGGTAGAGATCGCTATTACATGTACAAAAAAGAAACACATCCTGTTTAAAGTTTAACTACTACATCGGTTAATGGCTCAGATTTGGGTCTTAAACATGAACCCAACCTGATGCTGTGAAATAAAAAGAAAACAAGCTAACAAATGAACCTCTGGCCTGCCTATGCAACACAATATGCTGGTAAAAATAGTTTAATTTAGGTCACCTTTTGCCAATAATGATGGTACTGTAAACAATTAGACCCATATTCTGGTAATACCGGGTTTAAGGTCCAGTACGGTTCTGTGCGCTCGGTAATCAGATCTGTGGGTGGTTCTTCCTCTTCCAGACGGTCGACTGTTGCTTCAGTCATACTTTCACAAAAACCACGGCCGTTTACTGTAATAAAGGATATATATATGCAATCACATTAACGTCATCCCCGTCGTACCGACTTACTTTTAGAAAGTAGTTTTATACAAAAAAGGATAAAGATGGATTTTAATGTGAAGAGATTCGCGGCGGACGCTGGTACTTTATTCAGCCGGGCGGTGCAAGTAAGTGATCGGTTCAGACTTGCTGTAAAGATGCGAAAAGTGTTTTCTTCAGACTCATGTCAAGACTTATAATCATAATCAATACGATTTATGAACAGAGAAACACTTCAGGACAGTTTTGAGGTCCATCATGTCTGTTTTGTTGTATGTGTTTTCTACTTTCTGATCAGGGCCTCTGTAAAGATTTTTTTGGCCATCGACTTCATTAAAATGTCGTATTAAATGTTCCATTAGCTTATTTCGCAGCTATAGCGAGCTTTAAACGCTTGGTTACGACGATTAAAATTATTCACATATTCGATCCATGAGATAAACGTTGACATTTTCACTTTTTGATCAGATTCCGTTAGTAAGGCTAAAGCTAACGGGCTAAAGCAGGATTTAATCCAGTCAAGCTCAGCGCATCCACACAGACGGGCTCCCGTGTCTCAAAACCTAACAAGAAGTCTACAAAGACAGCATTTATGGGTGCACACCTTATTTCGACCAAAAGTGCTGCTGAATTGAATTGAGATGAACTCTTATAGCACATGGAAATCGTCAGTATTTACCATAGTATACTGTAGTTTATAATAAGAATAATTGTTACACCTAATAATACTACGTATATACTACTGTACTCTGTAGTATTACGTATAGTGAAACGACTGTTGCTAAACTAGTAAATATTGTTTAATATTTATTATAGTAAGGTTTTAAAATCCTATAGTATCTAAGGATTTTACTACAGTTTACTATAGTAAACTACAGTTGATGCCCCAGTATGTCCAAAGTTCAATGGTGTTTAATATGCAAAATGTGTTTATGTATATATTACATTACATTAGAGTGACAGCTCTTACTATAATTATCATTTTACTACAGTAACTGCAGTTCAAGTATGGTATTTGCATTAAACCTAACCCATAGTAACTAAAAATATATAATTTTTTCATGTATAATTTTTGGTGGTCATTGATGAATCCACCAAAAAAAAAAACATGATTACTTATACTATATTTAAAAACAAGTGTGTTATGTTTTGTTGAGATGACTGTAAGGTTAAAATCAGATCAGAAGAACACTAAAAATGTTTGGTGTTCTTATTCAAACAAATAACTTTTTGTCGTCACAAACAGTTTACAGAAGAAAAACTTGGCCAGGCTGAGAAGACAGAGTTAGATGCACATTTGGAGAATCTCCTCACCAGAGCTGAATGCACCAAACACTGGACCGAGAAGATTTTAAAGCAGACGGAAGTATTACTGCAGCCAAACCCAAGTAAGATCCAGTTTAATAGCAGTAGCATTTTATCAGAATAGTATTTCCTTGATAGAAATTTTAGATATTAATCTCTATATACCTGTTGTAGCCAAATAGGGATGCTGCAGAATCATTGTGATTACTTTGAAGCCAGTTGGAGGATGTGTTTCCTCCTCTTTTTTTGCTTAACTCTGGACCTCAACATCCTCCTATACAATTTAACTGGTATATTTCTCGTCGAGTCCACATCCTTTGAAACCACTTGTGTTTATTATTATTTAATTGTGTTTAGTTAAGTCTATGTAGCTGTCAGCACACCTGTTTACGCTGGTGAGAGCCTCACCGTGATGCCACACTACTTACATAAACAGAAGAGAGAAAACACTCACACAACAGAAGGGAATAAACAGTTGATTGAAATACACACAAAATGCTAAGACAAAAATCACAATCCTACATCATGCTTTCATGTGTGTACTGTTTTCAAACAGATTTTATGTGGCTTTGATGTGACGCTAATATTCTACTTTAATCATGTTGTGATTTATTGTATAATCGGCAGATGTCAGAATCGAAGAGTTCTTTTATGAAAAACTGGACAAGAAAGTCCCGACACGATTGAACAATCATGAACTTTTGGGTCAATCTATGATCGACTCTGGGAATGAATTTGGGCCTGGAACAGCCTATGGTAAGCACAGACTTAAGATAAAAACTTCATTTTTGTAAGGATTCTTTATTTTTTTTCTCTATCCACAGGAAATGCTCTGATAAAATGTGGTGAGACAGAAAATCAGATCGGAGGAGCCGAGAGAGAGTTCATTCAGAGCTCTGCCATCAATTTCCTCACGCCTTTCCGCAACTTTCTAGAGGGCGACTTCAAAACTATATTGGTGAGATCAGGCAACCCTAACCAAACCAAAACACTGCCACAATCGCAACCAAACCACATTACTTTCTATTACACAGATGGCCAGTTTCATAGTTTGCTGTGTCTTCAAATTTTTTAGATAAGTTATTGCTCATCCTAACTGTATAAAGCAATTTTTAAATAATGTATTATTTTTTTAATTAACACTTTATTTCGCAACTTAGCATTTGTTGTGCTCATCTTCAGAAAGAACGCAAACTTCTTCAAACCAAACGACTGGATCTTGATGCTGCAAAGACCAAGCTAAAAAAAGCCAAAATGACTGATGCCAGAGCTCTGGTGGGTTTTTAATGCTTCTACTTGAGTTAGAATATTCTTTAAGGTGTTAAATATGTCATATAATGATTTCTCCACCAGGACGTTTTTCGTTACTATGTATTACAGCTTAAACATCTTGAATGTAATCTATATATGCAAATAATCACATACACGCATAGATCTTAAGCATAGATCTGTACCATAACATTCTGCTGTGTCTCTGTCCTTATGCTGGCACATGGCAGCTGCTGAGAACTGTCCCTCCACCAGGGGATGCTGGTTATGTTGCTAATATCTCTTACATGATGAACTTTCTTCATGTGAAGTGGTTGAAGGTTGGTCATGACTCTCTTTGGTCCACTGGCAGCTTCTACATATTGGACCTAACACCCTTAAAATAAAACAAACACTTAAACCAGAATAAGTAACAGGGATGCGTGTTGGACTATAGTTATGAACTTATTTCTATACGTTTTTTGTAACATCGAGAATCCATGCATTAGCAGGCTTGTGAGCAAAATGTGACACACAGCTACATATTGTTTTAGTTGAATTATTATTAGTTCTAATTACTAATACTTCTCACAACATTTGTGCCTCTAAATGTACGCAATCCGTGGAAAGTGCCAACTCTTCTGAGCCAACTTCAAGATTTTTAAGTTCCTCTTTAAGCTGTTGATTAAGCTTTTTGTCACGGATATTAGCAGTGCATGTGTTCCCAGGTTCCTTTTTTGGCGTGCATATAGAGCTTGTAAAGAGGATCTCCACGTTTGCTCAACATCATGATGGCATTTCAAAACTGTCCTTGTGCCCGGTTTCACAAGAGAAGTAGAGCAATGCTTAAAGATGATCTCCTCATGACCTGAGCTCAACATACATTCACATACACAACATCAACACCCACACAAACAGCTGCCTACACTAAAACAGGAAGTGCTTGTTTTAGTTTGAGTTCCAGTGAATTAAGCAATTATGAATTGTCAGTGTTTTCCACAGCAGCTTCTGAAAATATACCTTGGTAATCATAGTTTCTGCACAAATGGCATATTTATTTACTGTAGTAACTACAGTATAACTGTAGTGACTGGAAGAGTATAATGTTCCTGTAGCTCAATTGGTGTAAAGTGTTGTATTAGCAGCACAAAGATCATGGGATTGATTTCACACAAATGCTGATAAAACATATATCCTAAATGCTTACTTTGGATAAAAGCATCTGCCAAATGCATCAAATGTAAAATTGGTACCATGGTACATTTTTGTATGTATTTTAGCTAGTGTTGTGGTTTTAGTCTGTGAGCGTGTTGTCTCAGTCTGAATGTTCTGGTGTGTCCACATAGCCCCCTCTCACTAAATATATTATCACTATTTTTAAATGCTGTGCAGATGAGTGCCGAGGAAGTGTTAAATGTAAAATAACATTCTGCATCTTGGACAAAGTGTGAAATCTTCAATCTGTCGTCTGTTTTTTGGAAAACAGTAAATAGCTCATCTCTGCTTTTTGTGCCTCTGATGCCCGTGAAGATTAGGTTTTCTTCATGAAAAATGAATTTCTTTTAATTCCCACTTACTAGAACTGAATTCGATTTGAATTCCCATTTACTAGAACTGAATTTGATTTCTTTTAATTCCCACTTATTGAAAACTGAATTCGATTTCTTTTCATTCTTACTTACTGAAAACTGAATTTGATTTCGTTTAATTCCCACTTACTGAAAACTGAATTTGATTTCGTTTAATTCCCACATACTAAACCCAGCTTTGTCACTCTCAGGCAGAACAAGATCTAAAGATGACACAGAGTGAGTTTGACAGACAGGCAGAGATCACCAGGCTTCTTCTGGATGGGATCAGCAGCACACATGTGAGCATGTCTGAACACCCACTTGCCAGTCATCATTTCAGTGTTATACTGTAAGCACAAACCACATAACATTTGCCATTGTTCTGTTGGTCCAGGCCCATCATCTTCGCTGTCTGAATGACTTTGTGGAGGCACAGATGACCTATTATGCCCAGTGTTACCAGTACATGGTAGATCTCCAGAAGCAGCTGGGAAAGTATGCAAATGTTTAAGTTTGTCTCCTATTTAGATTTAACGATTAAAGGGATAGTTCACCCACAAATGAAAATTCTGTCATGAATGACTCATTTTCTTGTTGTTCTAAACCTGTATAATTTCTTTGTTTGGTTGAACACAGAGAAAGATATTTGGACGAATACTTGTAACCAAACAGTTCTTGAACCCCATTGACTACCATAGTAGGAAAATAACAATGGAGGTCAAAAGTGCCCCAGAAATTTTTGCTTTCCTACATTCTTCAAAATATCTCATTTTGTGTTTAACAGAACAAAAAATTATAAAGTAATGTTTCCTACTATGTAGTCAAAGAAGACAAGCATTCTTCAAATATCTTTCTCTGTGTTCATCAGAACAAAGACATTCATACAGATTTGGAACAACTCAAAGGTGAGTAAATGATGACAGAATTTTTATTTTTGGGTGAACTGTCCCTTTTAAAAAATACTTCAACCACTGTTGAACTCGAGAACTAAATAATTGAAAGGATTTCCTTTTAACCCAGTTTCATCTGTTGATCCTATACACACATTGGACAGGTTGTTTATGAATTAAACTGATAGAACTCGATCTGCTCACAGTAGCTGTTCAGAATTGAATAAAGTATGAATATAAACTAGAATAAAATGACAAAATAACTACATTTAAAATGTTTAAGATGTTCTGGTTCAAGTCTTTATTTGTATTTTTACCTCCTCCAGCTTCCCTTCAGCTTTCTCTTCCAACAACAACCAATCAGCAGCCAGCGGTGGGGCGAGTGTCTCGGTCCCCATCCTGCCTCTATCAGGTCCTCTTCCTTCCAATGTAGGCAATGCTTCTTCAGGATTCACAGAGCTGCAGAACTTCAGCGGGAGTCGTAAGGCACGGGTGCTCTATGATTATGATGCGGCGAGCAGCAACGAACTCTCATTATTGGCTGATGAGGTAAGCGTTTTCTTAGTAACACGAATTTGAGATATTACATGTTGAAATCGTATTGAAAATGGTCTTCTATTGTATTTGTGGCTTTTTTGTTAGGTGATCATGGTGAGATGCGTTCCGGGCATGGACTCTGATTGGCTGATGGGAGAGCGTGGGACTCAGAAAGGAAAAGTGCCTATTACCTATCTGGAGCTGCTAAATTAATAGAAATGAGTGACGCTTGATCTGAAACAAACGTGTAACCCAGCTGTGCTGTGTACATATTTATGCCATATATGCAATTATGACGTGCTGCTCACATGCAACAGTATTTCATTGAATTTGACTACGAGTTTCTAACCAGAAAACTGTTTACAGATAAATTAATGCAGATTTTTGTGTGTGACATAATAACTGCCAACTTGCCTTTTTCTACAAAAAACTGCAGGAATGACTAATTTGAGTATTTACATGTTTACAACAAGAAAGTATTAAGACGTCATAAGCACAGTTTTATGAATTGTAAAGTGGTTTCCATGTACATGAACTTTTATTTCAGGTTGTGGAATATTTCTAAGGAATTACTTAACAGTGAGATGGAAACTGAATATGCCATTATTTATTTCAGGGTTGTATAGACCCAGTGTATCTAAAATGTGCCTCAACTATTATCTTTAAATTTCTTTTTCTTAAAAGCACAAAAAGTAAATGCTTTTTTGCACACCAACAGCCTTTCATGTTAGATGTTAGGAAACCATTTCTTTTTTATATTGTTAAAGACATTTTATCTTTACAAAGCACACTGATATACGAGTGTGATGTTTTCTATATCATTTGTATTTGTTTCTTGATCAAATCTATATGCATTTACTGGGAACTGTACATTTTTGTACATACTTACAAAATGTGCCTTACAGTCAGGTTAAGGTTTTAATATGTGTAAAGCAAAAAAAGAGCTTATGTTACACCCACTTAATAGTCGACTCGGTTTGAACCAGCAACAAGTACAGGTTATCTTAACTACACACATTTTGAAGTAATGTTTTCATTACATAATAAAGAAAAGGTGTTGACTTGGCGTGCTTTATCAGTTTTTGAATTGATCTGGATTGTTGTTTGATTTTAATTGGTATATTCAACATACAGACTTATGCCAACGTATATGACAATGCAGTGTGCTCACTTGTTTTACATTTGTAATACTAATGTATATAAAATAAATGTTTTGCAAACTGACAACAGTGTGTCAGTTTAAAGTACGCACCTAATCCAGTGCCCAACTGTTCGCGTCAAGGCCAGTAGAGGTCAGACTTTTCACTTAATAATCATTAATAAACGTCAAGTTTTGGAATACACATAAATATAACATATGGTGATATTATAAATTGGTATACAGTAATTCGCCCAAAAGCATTGCTTTAATATAGCTTATTGTCGGCGTTAAAGGCGCGAAATTTGGCTTTGTGTACAGTACAGCATACCTTGTTATATATCACGTCGTTTATTTCTTAAGGCAAAGTTAAGATGGCACGTCATAGTGGGTTAGTATTGTTGTGAAGTCTTGTGTAAATAAATGGTCAGTGGCGGAAGGGTTAAGGGGAAGCGCTGCCGATCGCGCTGTTGACTTCCTGTGCTGATTCTCTGCAGGCGCGTTCACGTTGCCGTCCGTACGCAGTCGAGAGGGCACGATCAGTTCCTTGTGAGAAATGCTTCTTTCTGCTTCTGCATTAAACTTTTGCCTAATATAACTTTTACGAAACTCTGCTGAAAAATTGTAATGGACTTAATGGTTATATGGGACTCTCGAGTAAGGGAAGACGCCGTACATGAGACATGCCATGGCACTTTGTAGCCTAAATCTAAACATAAGTAGACTTTTTTGCCGACAGTACGACTATTTGTTCATAATGGTGACAACAAATTATTTGATCTGATAGTTTGCGCCTAAACGTAACTTACTTAGTACAGTTCTCACATGACTGTCGAATATCACGAGGGATTTTACCTTACAAGTGTCCTTGATAAAAGAGAATCTTACGATTTCAATGTAATAATTCGATTAAAATCAAAAAACATTGCAAGTATGCCGACAACATATACGAAATGACACCCTTCCACATAATAACCTACGACTAAAGTTTCCCTTCCCATGCCAAACTTGGATCTAAGGGTGGTTAGGGTTAATAATGTAAACAAATGAACATTAACATTATTATAAACAAAACGTATTGCTATATGCAAATGTTTCGCAAGAGTTCCTAAAAGCACATTTCCTCTTTCTTTAAAGTTTGTGGCAACATCTCAACAATTGCCTTATAAAGTATAGGCTACATGAAATTCTCAAAACATTACAAAATGGACTATTTCCTGACGCACGTTCTTGGTATTGTCAACATCACTGCGTAATATTCCAAGGCACAAAAGTTGCTAGATAAAATCATATCTCGTGTCATATTTCGAACTGAATATCGTGTTATAGCCTACTCTTTAAATAGCCTACGTAAAGCTGAAAAGAAGACACTTTAAAATTGACTAAATCCTAGGCATCCACCATGAGCCCACATCTGTGAACACACTCCCTAGTTTCTCTTTTTCTCTGTTTAAACCGCTATGACCTAGTGAATCACCACAGCGGTATTCTGGTTACACTCTGGTTTAACATGCACACATGGCTCTTGGTGCTCTGAACACACTTACACGCGCTGACACGCTCTAACGTTACCAGGTTCCCATGCTCGCTGACATTTGCCCTGACTTCTGCGTTCAACCGCTCGAATTTGCCCACAAAATCACTTGTAGAAGGTTCCCTGACATGTAGGTCCGAGGCAGTTTGACTTATAGGTTTAGTGACTTTGATGCTTCCTATGATGAATGAGACGTCTGAATATAAACTCTTGCTTTGGTCCACATGAGTGTCTTGTGTGTCACACAGTTGGGACATTGTGAGTTCCTGTTTTCTAGTATATATTGGTCTTGCTTTGATACCATTAGAAGACATTTATTCATTGTACTTACATAAGGGTAAACGTTTGGTCATGCATTGTAACCTCAGTTGCAGCTTATCGCTCTTAGTGATCTTCTCGCAAAAATGCTTGAAGTAAATGAGTATGCACAGTTTGTGCAACAAGATCCCATACGTCCTGCTTCAACTGCCTCCGAGACCTCAGCAAGGAGCAAAACCACACCACCCCCTATGAGACTGAGAGCTGGGCAGTTTCTACAGGTCTTAGCAAAACAGGAAATTTCGTGTTTCCTTTGCTGCTTCTAGCATCTGCTCGTAACGCACAACTTCTGCGAATCGCGCAAATGTGAGACCAAGTTTTGTTCCGTGACCCCCTCCAAATCAATGTCAATTAAAATATCGGATTAACCAAGCAGACTTCAAGACCTTATTGTGTTATAAATACATTCTCAGAAAGTGGGACTTATTTGATATTAGCTTAAGAACACACAACTACACTCTTGGGATTCAAGGTGCTTAAACAGTTCTTCACAGTGATGCCATCAAAAAACCGTTTGGGTTCCACAAAGAACCAATCAGACAAAGGTTCTTTTAAAGAACTGTCTCTTTCTTACCTTTTCATAATCTGAAGAACCTTTTTGGCCACATATAGTGAAACAGAAAGGTTCCTTGGATGCTAAAGGTTCTTTATGGAAACATTTAGACAAAAAATGTGAAGCACCTTTATTTTTAAGAGTGTAAGAAAGATGGCACAATAAAATATATAACCTGGTTAATACAGTAAGCTTTTACATAATATTCGCAGCCAAAAACGGATAGTTCACCACCTTCTGTGGAATACAATAGAGGACATTTTGAAGAATGTTGGTAACCAAATATCACTAGCCTTCATTGACTTCCATTTTATACATGCAAATCCACTAAAATATCTTCTTTTGAAGAGTCATATGATGACTGAATTTTTGTTTTGGGGTCAACTATACCTTAAATAGCTTATTAGTATTAATATTAATACTTGCCTAAAAGCGCTATGAATGTAACAGTCCGATTACAATCCCACAGACATTTTCAGTTAGTATGACTTATCGCTTGTCTTATGAAAAATTCAGGTTTTCTATAGATTTCATAATTTTCCTGCTATCCATTACTTTTCTCTTTCCCTTGTTTCTGTATGTTTTTTTTCTGTAAAGCTGCTTTGCAACTGCAAATTTGGTTAAGCTTTATATTAGTAGACAAGTCCCTATAAATGGAAACGTTAGTGTATAGTTTATGTATTTTAAATATAGTTTATATCATCCTCATTTACAACACATCAAAATTGTATTAAAATTGCACCTTATATTTCTGAGCTTTCTGTCAAAAATGAGTTTTGGATAAACTAATAAATACTAATACAATGTAATAAATACTAATACTTCAATGCACTGTAAGTTGCTTTGGATAAAAGCACTTGCCAAACAAAAACATGTAAATGATTGAAAGTTCAACTGTGACTTCAAGACTTTTGTTTTAAAATAAGTAAATACATGAACACTTGCAGAAAACATAATGTAATGTCTAATACACACACACTTTAATTAACATTATCACACTATATACACATTCACAGACCAATGTGGCCTAATTCTGAGGTCAACACAGTGTCTTATTCCAGCACATTTTAACAGTCATATTACATTTGCTTTACAGATGCATGTTTCTCAATACGAAGTGGGCCTCCAGCACCTCTTCTTAATAGCACGAGGCAACATTTTAGGCTTGAAAGTGAGCAGGTAAATAATAGAAATGCCCACGATGGAAAGGCTGACTGATGCGAAGAGGAGAATGTACCACACGATTGATTCCTCATAGCTAAAGTTACCACACTGGATTGCGTCAAAGAGCGCGACTTTATGCCACATGTGGTTTAAATCCAAACATGTAATTTCGGAGAGATCCACAACACTGATGCCTTTATATTCCCTGAACGTCTTAAACCAGTCCAAATGGCAGCAATTGAAGGCGTTTCCATTCATATAAACGGCTTCCAGTCTCTGAGCCAACGTGGCAGCGTGTTTTGCCGGAATAGTAGTCAACATGTTATCCCTCAAGTCCAGAAGATTTAGGTTTAATGACATCAGAGATGCAGGAACCTCTGATAATGAGTTTTTCGAGATGTTTAAAGACTTCAAACGGCTGAACGGAGAAAAGTCAAAGTCTTGGAGACCTGTGTTGCCAAGTCCCAAGTGCTGCAAAGTGTTAGTGAGACTTGCCAAAGATTTCTGTTTTATCTGTATGTACGGATTATTGGAGAGTTCAAGATGTGTAAGGGGCGAACCCTTAAATGCTGAAGATGATATATTTTTAATGCTACAGTCGGCAAGATAGAGATGTTTTAACGAAACCATGTTGGACCACGCAACACATTTCGAGGAGCTCATGTATTCTGAATCTTCAGAATAACATACGCCCACCGGGTTACCACTAAGGTCAACTGTGGTTAGATGGGGTAGACTGGCAAACATCCTGGGTGGGAGGTTTTGTAGGTCATTGGCACTCAGATTCAGATGTGTGAGATTGTTTAGCTCACTGATGGAACATGGGCTTGTTCTGAGCTCGGTTAGCCTGTTTTTGCTAACGTCCAGTTCATAGATGGTGACTGGTAGATCTTCAGGTGTCAAACCCAATGACTGCAAACAGTTGCTTCTCAGCTTCAGCCAGTACAGACGTGGCATCTGTTGAATAAATCCTTCGGGAAAGAAGTTCACCTTGTTCTCGCTCAAGTCCAGGAGCTCCACGTGGGAAAGTTCTCCGTGGAGGCTCTCGTTCCAGAGATCCACCGTTACGTTACCCATATTCTGCCCAAGGTTGTAGTATTCAACACTGGAGGTCCAGTTTAAAGACGAGTCGTTTGAGAAGCGTTGGTAAAAGTCTATCAAATTACTAGACAAAATCAAAGTCCGTATGTGGTTTCGTGTCGGAAGGAACGGAAAGAAAAGCAAATGGTTATCGGACAAATCCAGCGTCTCCAGCTGAAACGTCTCATTTATATTCTGATTGGTTATGAACCATTCAATGGAATTGTGGCTGGCGTTTAAGACTCGCAACTGGGTCATTTCAAAATTGACCAAACATGGCAAGCAGTTAAACGCCAAATTCAACCTCTCGAGTTTTCTCATGTGATCAAAAGCACTGTCAATCTCAAACAACAAGTTCCTCTCTACGTTCAGCTCTTTAAGCTGATGAAGGCCTCTAAACGTTGACTCGTCCAACCTCAACATAGCGTTCCTAGACAAGTGAAGTGTCTCGAGAGAGGACAGATTCTGTACGAGCAATGACACCATGTCCTCCGTGAGGCCATTACCGGAAAGATCAAGAGTCTTCAGTTGGGTCAGAGAGCTTAAAGACTGGGCCACCTGCTTGTGTTCATAATGAAGCTCGTTGTCTGCAAAGTTGAGGTTTTCTATAAGAGGCGTTTCCGAGAATACGTTCTCCTCCAATGTCCTCAGAAGATTGTTTGCGCAGCTGAAGGTTCGAAGAGTAGGATACCTCGAGAGGCAACCATCCTGTAAAGTGATAAGAAGGTTCTTGTCTAAAAAGATCTCTTTGGTTTGCTGTGGTAAATGGGTTGGTACTGTGGAGAGCTGGCAGTTGTTACACAAAGCCGTGCTTTGAATCTAGAAAGACAGAAAGAGAGAAAAGAGAATATTCAAGACAAGACTGTTACACATTAAAAGTATTTTTACACATTAATAATGATTATGGAAAAAGAGATTGAAATAGTAGTGTGATGACTGATGATCATTTCAACTAGAGTTCAGTCAGCTAATTTTAATCTTTTAACTTTCTACCATGTTTTTACAAAACTTAACCGGGGTTTTATTATTGTAAATGTGTATAACCACAGTTTTACTGCAAATACTAGGGTAAAACTATGGTTAATCTGTGGTTACTTTTATGTTAAGTATTATTTATTTATTTGTAGTAAAACCATGGTTAATTTTCATAAAGGGAAAGAGAATAGTGTGATTGTCTAGCAGATGAAAAAAGCAGAAAACAATCAGATATATGGCTTATGTTTGCTCAAGTTAATAGTAAAACATGTTTAGTTAAATAATCTACAAAAAAATGTGATCCTATAAATGTGTATATAAATCAAGTTAACAGCATTTAATTTTCAAGTGTAAGGTAGAAAAAGCAACTCAAGGTTTTGCCAATATTGCCGCGAGTTGCCAAGATATCACAAGTCAGCGTTCATTTTCAGAAAAGAGTTGATCATTTACATTTACATGTAGTCATTTAGCAGATACTTTTATCCAAAGCGACTTAACAAATGAGGTAAACAATAGAAGCAATCAGAAGTCAACAACTCAAACATTTCTTTTTGAAATTAATATTTATGCCAGAAATTGGCATATTGGCTATTTTATTTCTCATAAGACATTAAGGTAACACTTTATTTTACGGTGCCCTTGTTACACACGTTACATGTACTTACTATAGTATTTATTATAAATTTGGCATAATTACATGCAGCTAACCTAAAACCACACCCTCATCCTAACCCTATAGTAAGTACATGTAGTTAATTATTATTACTCAGTACTTAAATGTATAAGTACACTGTAACATGGACACCTTAAAATAAAGTGTAACCGACATTAATATAGAAGAGACAAAACTGAGACTTAAATGAAACCTACACTGCAAAAAATGTTGCTGTAGTTATGCAGCAATTTGCCAGTAACTTACTGTAGATTCATATTTATCTAAATGAACATAAAACATTAATAAGTCTTTATCTTTACAGAAAAAAACTATAAAATACAACCTCACGCAAAGCATTCTGAGAACCAAAAATCTTCAATCCTTTCTGATTTTTGTTTCCCAGAAATGCTTGCATGAGACTTGTTAATGCATACGGTTCATTTATTTTTGAACAAACTGTTGCCAAAAAATTAGATAAATATAAATGTACAGTAAGTTACTGGCAAACTGCTGCCAGCAACTGTCATTTCTACAGAATTTTTTAACAGTGTAAATAAGAATCTCCTTCCACCAGTTTATTTTTGTTAAATAACCCCCACAATTTATAATAAATTCCCATTTGTGTTGGTTTTCATTAAAGGGAGTAAATATTCTGAAAAAAGTCGTAAAAGTTTTTAGTTTTTTTTTTGTTAACAATTAAACAAGACCAAGTAACTGATCACATACCAGTCTGCAGGAAAAGGCCTGTGGATGTCCAGAAGCTAAAAGCAAGACCACCAGTATTGATACCACAGCGTGACAGAGCAGAACGGACGGGCAACCAAAGACCAGCATCTTAACATGATCGCTGCGATGATAGAGAAATAGAGCATTAGAGCGCTGTGACCCCAAGAATGTAGAAAATGTATACACGTGTGGTCAACATTGAGTAATAAGGCGCATATACTAGACTACATGAATTATTATTGCTACTACCAAAAACTGTAATTCATATACTGTATGAATACTGTACTGTATTCATATACATATACTTGCTGTTTTCCTCAATTGTAAGTCGCTTTGGATAAAAGCGTCTGCCAAATGAATAAATGTAAATGTGAATGTAATGTATACTTCGTTATTTTGTTGGTTCTTGACATGAATATAAGGTGTCACCTGAAATCTTTAACACACAATAAAAAGCTTCCCTACTTTTAAAATAACTGTATTCTTCATAACAAAGAACTTTGACACCTACAGTAGCGGTCTACCACAGTAGCGGTTCTGTCATTATTTACTCACCCTCTTGCCATTTTAAACCCGTATTACTTTCTATTTTCTGCAAAATGCAAAAAAAAATATTTTGAAGAATGTTAGTAATTGAACAACAGCAGTACCTATTTGCACAAAACCAATGCAAGTCAATGGGTACCGCCGTGGTTCGATTACCAACATTCTTCAAAATATCTTCTTTTGTGTTCTGCAGAAGAAAGTCATACAGGTTGGGTTGAAAAGACAAGATGACAAATTTTGGGTGAACTACCCCTCATCATAGAAGAAATTTACAGTGACCAGATGTGGTCTTTTAAATCATACTTAAACATGTATTTTAAAAAATCAATGGTTTAGTAAACAAGTTAAAAAGCTTAAAATAGCACAAGAACCCTTAAAATTACACAAAGAAAACCAATACTTTTTTAAAAATTGGTGAAGTACGTCCAGAGCTAATGTAATAAACACCTGGTTACTCTGCAAGGACACCTGTGTGAACTTGAGGAGACTTCATAAGTTTTGAATTAATAATAGGCTACATAAAGGAGTTACCAGTTTTTTTTTATGAAAACCAACTGAAACATGAAAATGCATAAGAAATGCATCATTTGTTTGCAGATGTCACTTGGTTTAATATTATATTATCTAATGCATTGTGACGTTTGACATTTTAAGCATGACTTGAATGTCCAAACAGCACAGTAGATTTATATCAAAAGACCCTGCACCAGCAGCATTTCAATATATGAGGTTAAACATCTGTGCTGTTAAAAGGTTATACTTTCAATCCCCAAGTGATAGCCTACATAAACTCACCATTGTGCGCTCGAGTAGTACATCAAAGCTTTGAATTAAAGCTTCACACAAATCTGGAATTCACATTTAGTCAGAGTTTCTGTTTTATATGCACGCACACACAAGCGCGCACGCGGGTATAATGTGCGCTCTTACCCCTGCGGCCAGGATCGCGCCCTCCGCTCCTCTGTGAAGTTCACAGTAGATCATTACATCGGTTTGTGGGAAGGTTCTTCTGGCTTGGTCTGTTCAGAAATGCAAAGTGCTTGATATCTGCATCTCTGCACTTGTCTTTAGTAATTGCGGAAGCAAGCACGCAACGGAAACGCAGTCACATGAAGCCCGTCAAGATCATATTTTTCACACACCCTCTGCAGGGTCAGAAATATGCACGTTAAATTTGAAGAAGAAAAAAACCCACATCCCACAAGCACCAAAAAAATTTCGGTTTCAGCAGATCAGCGAGTTGCGTGGCGCAATAAATGCGCACAACGCTCCGTGAGGAAATACGGATTAACTATTCAATATCAATACATCGTCACGGTTCGTGAGATGAAAAACGCACCAGCAAAACGATAAAAGACGATGCACAAACTTTTAACTGTATTTCAGTCTTGTTCTGTAGACCACAAACCCTACCAACAGAACACGCCCAAAGCACCCACTGCTGGTTTCACTCATCAGATACTAGTGAAGAGGAAACCACCGAGAGCTCACACCCTTCCTGTCAGAAAGATGCTGGTCCATCGTTTCTGCTCTTAAAGCTGGATCGGATGTGAAGCTGTGAAAACAGTTGTGAAAACTTTCACGCTTGTCATATTCATTTCAAAACGCGTGTGCATGACTGTTATAGCCTACATGTACACAAATGAATATCCAGTAAAAATGCAAAAATGTTGAATTGTGTAAAATAGGAGTCATGCTTATGTTGCGAATATAACAGGCAGTAAAATGCTTGGTCTCAAACTCCTCCAAATTTCAAACATCTCAATTTACCTCCGTAATTTCGTTGCTGTTTGAGAGAAATTATTGAAAGTTTGTTTGTGTCCTTTTGGGCACAAGATGCTTTACAAAAGTCATTCATATGTCAAATAAACACAATTGAAAAGATTTAAAAAGAAACCGAATCATGAAAAGAACTAGTTGTAGATCCCGTGCATTAAAATATATTGGTAATTTTCAACAAAACATTTAGGAGCTATAAAAAACACACTTTGAATAAACAGTGAATAGATAAATGGTTAATAAATTCCCTGAAATATTTAAGTGAATATAACAAACATTGCTGTAGCAAAACACAAATATGACCGTGTCAGTGATTCTTGTAAAGTGACACCCCCTAGTGGTTGAGACGAGTACAGCCATGTTTTATTCATAACATGATCATTTCTTAAGACTATTACTGCACCTAGTAAAAAAACCCATAGAAATATTCCAAAGCAACAGAACACGCTACCATACATTCACAGACTGGCACAATTTAGAGTTTATTTGTAGTCTCCATAACCTCAGATATAGCAAAGATAGACCTTAATAAATAAATACTATACACTTCTACATCACAGTTAAGATGTACAGTAACAAATAGAACAACATACTACCTTTGCTCGTCTTTAAAAATAAAAATGAGAGGAAGAGACGTGTATACTGCATGCAGATAACTGCTCTGGGGAAAAAAACAGTAAGATATTGGTACAGCGTTTTGGCATGTGTACTTCATGTCATTTACCTACATGTAAGTTTGTATTGTTGTGGAAGTCTGACCCCTCCTGGTCTTCAGATAACGCAGTCCTCTTCACAGTAGGTTCTGGCCCCACACGCATGTAAAATATCAAGTAATATAAAACGTTGCCATTTTTGTGCTGTAATTTGGCTTTTTAACCTATTTCATAAAATAGAACAGCTGCCCCCTGTGCAGTTCTTAAATTAGATTAAAATCAGGTTAAAAAAACGTCCCCGGTCATCAAAAGGACTAAACGTAAATAGGCGTTTAACTGAATTCCGCAGATGTATGTTGGAGATCCTCACCTTCAACAAGCCCTGCCCAACAACTACTGATTTCTCCAAGGACGACCCATTTCTTAGTCCAGATGTAAAAGCCAAGAGTCATATCTGTGCCAAGCAGCCCTCCCCTCTGGTTCTTTATCCATCCAGGGGTCTTCCTAAATATACCATAGTCACTTCAGTGTTTCCATACACGGCTGAGACAGCAGGAAAGAGGCAGGTTTTGGGCAACCCACGGAACGCCACGCCGAGGAACTCGAAACCTCGCTCGAAAGCTAGTGTCTTATCATCCATGTCTAAGATCACACGTATTCTCTCCCCGATCTGTAAAATAAAAATATTGAAATTGACACAGAAATCATCTTTGAGTGCATTACAAGTTCAAAATCACATTCTTGTTTTCATTTCTTGTCTTCGGAGAAGAACGTTGGCAAACAAAAATGTTGGTCCCATTGACTTTTTATACAAAACCACTGAGACAATATCTTATTTTGTGTTCCACAGAAGAAATAATCACATGCAGGTTTTGAACAACATGGAGGTGAATAAGTGATGATTATTTTCAGGTGAACTATGTAAGAATAGCTCATTTCATACAGCACAAGCTGTTACCTGGTACTTTGGTGCGTTGTTGCATTGAGGGAAGTTACCATTGACCTCTCCATTATGAAGCAAATTATTGTCTACTAAATTCCACCCCCAGCTCTGGTCATCGCTGCCTAAAAGTGCCACATATCCCTGGCACTGCATAGGAGCCCTCTTGGTCGCGATCCCAATCACCGCCACCGTGCCAAGAGGCCCTTCCCACCATATCTCCCATGCATGCCGGCCCTCCGAGAAGCCGATCTTTCCGCGGGCACCATCAGTGCTTTGGGCGATAGGGTTACGATGCAAGGTGAACCCATTTTTCTTGATGTATACATTCCTGGAGCAGTCGTGAGAGCTCAGGGCGTGCTGAAAGGACTTTAGCTGAGAACAGACAAAAAGTTGTATTTAATAATTCTGTACAACTTATGCAAACTCCCCCAAGACCCTTTATCTTTGCATTTATACACACAGTCACACACTGCAGACATAATTTTCATTGACTGCATTTGTGTCCAATATTCTTACAAATGAACTATTGCAGAACAATTAGATTGTCACCTACTGACCTAAATGGACTCAAACTATGAAACAGAAATATAAATGCATATTCAAATGATACAAAAAAACATAGAGAAAATCGACCATTAGAAGGAGCATCCACTGCAGACATCCTATTTGAGTGACTACGTTTGTCCAATATTTACACATGACGTCATCCATTATAGACCATCTTTAGTCGCCTATAAGTCTAGCTATATTAGAATATGTCAAATTAAACATGAATGCATATAACCAAATAAAAAACAACCTAATTTAATGCAATGAACTAAATCTACACAGTAAATAATAAAACACACTTGTTTTCCGTGTAACCACAATCCCTGCTGAAAGAATATAACAACCACTGGTTATAATGGGAATTATACTGGTTTTACTGGAAACTTTAATGTCTGTGAGTTTCTCCTGGTAATGTGTTGCGTTCTACTGGTGGGATGTTATAGAACACTATTAAATCCACATGCAATAAGCCCCAAAACAGACAATATACTGTAAATCAAATGTGTTATGGTTTTAACAGCTGATGGTTTGTATGCTTTAGCAGGAGTCACAGCTTAGACTGCATCTTAGTTATAGTTTCAACTTTAAGTTTGAGATTAATATATTAACTTTGGTCTTACTTTGTCTTTATAAGAGGAAAGGTTGCAGAGAATATCGGAACGCATCGCTTCATCAGTCAGCACCCGGGAGCACAGACTCCGCCACACCTCACTGTTTTCATCCGACAGGCAGTTATACCAATGCCAGCACACCAGCGAGCACTGCATCAGATCCGGCAGGTCCAGATAGGAGAACATATGCTCGAGCACCCGGCTGGGTAACCGGCCCGCGATGCCCGATCCCCCGCCTAGTAATGCGACAGAACCGGATCCCGACGATGAGGAGCAGCAGCCCGCGGCGGTAGCGCCCAGCCCTGCAGACTGCGCCCCTCCAGCGGCCGCGACAGACATGTCAAACTCCTCCGTTGAAACCAACCGTTATTAAAAACGCAAAGCCGGATTCAACAACATGGAAAACGAAACGGGTCAGAACCCCGTCGCGATCCGGTAAAGCGTGTTTGACTGACGCATTTCGCCGTGTTATTGCAGTTGCGGCCAAATGGCTCAAATCTAAGCTTTCTGACTATTGCAAAGATCCTGTCCGGGTTGTATTAAACACATACGAGTTTAGCTGTTTAAAGAAAATGTAGGAGTTTACAATAATCGCATATTTAAAGTAGTTTATGTATAAATCATAATTATACAAGCATCGTGGATAATACCTTGTTAAGGATAAATATGCTACTGTTTCGATTTTTATGGTTTACGGCTCTTTAAGGACCTCGCATTTGACGTAATTACGCATGCAAGGCGGAGGACGCAAGCTGTTACACGTACAGCCACTAGAGGGAACCAAAGATAAAATATCTATTTCTATTTTCTTTCATTTTCAAAGTACTTTTGTGTGTACTTACAATATTGCCAAATAATCAAACATAAAACAAAACGTACAATAACCACAAACATTGAAGTGGAATTAAAATAAAGTTCTAAGTAATTGATGAAATGTAAAATATAAATATAAAGTATGTATAATTTTTCTCTTTCCTTTGGTCCGTATTTATGGTTTATAAATGCCTTCGATCTGTTTCTTAAAAGAACGGAAGTTGGAGTTTACAGTTATGTAGCCTACAGTTAAGTGCTCTGGTATTAATTATTAACAGAATTATTACTAGGCTGGCAAAAACTAGTTACATCATTTTGTCTAAATACACAACAAACTTAAATTTCATATTCTGTATAAGAATATGTAGTTTATTCCACATTGGAGATTTTACTTGTCAGTCTGTTGAGGTGATTCATTGCTTGGTGCTTGTGAATTCTGTCAGACATGATGGATCATTAGCTCCAACGGAGCCAGACTGGGCATGCATATATTTTCCCACAGGGAAGCATATGAGCTGATATATGACTCAACATTATTATGCCACACGCACGCACGCACGCACACACACACACACACGCACACACACACGCACAATGCACATACACAACACTGTTGTTATGCAAACACATAGGATATTGAGCACAATCGTTGAACATTGAATCGTTTTTTACTGAATTAGCCTGTTTAAAAATAATATATTTTCCTCTTAACACGTAAGGAGATGGTGATTTGTGGTCGACTCTTTTGAGATGGAATGGAAAGAAAAATCCTGAGGAAATAAACCAGCCACTAGATGGCAAATCTCTTTGCAGATAAACTCTTCCTTAAACGCTTTAGATAGATGCATAATCATAAGCACAGATTTTATTACACTTAAAAATTAACCATGGTTTAAAACACACATGGTTGCTACAACACACTGTGGATAAAAGCCAAACTAAATACTTTAAAATAACATCAGTAAAAATCAGTAAATATTAATCTTATGAAATTGTTATAATCTTTAAAAAAAGTTTTACGTTAGTATATTCACAGTTTGCATCAAGGGAGCTTGCAGGCACCTGTTGCTACAGGGTGGAGACTAAGGCCCCTCCCGATAACTCACTACAGCAAATCAGAAGGGGGGAGGGCGGGGCTATGGCAAGCGGAACGTAAGACGCAACTGGAATGCAGTACTGTGGTTTACGGGACAGTTACGGTAGACGGACGGGGATTCAATTGTGTTTTGGATTTTCTCTGTTTGGGTTTCTAATGTACATCCATTTCTGTGCAATGATCAAGATATGGCTCCCAGGTAAGCGTGCGTTGTAATTTAAAGTTTCTTTTGATTTCGTGACTGAATTGCGAGACGTAAATCGCCAATATTTCATAAAAATTTAGTGTATATTCTACATTTCAATGTCTCTTTGTCAGCAATATATCGTTTTAAAGTTAAACAATTTGAGTTTATTTCGTTTTAAACAAACATGCAACAGGTCATTATTGGTACTATTTACCTATTTGATGTCATTGTTTTTCTACTTTGGCTTCATTCTTTAACATTTTTATTGTTAAAATATCATATATTTTATAGACAGGGGTAGAAATCTTTATAACACTAAATCCCGAAAGAGACAGGGATATAACTGCTGAGAAAGCAATACAAATTCATTACAAATACCAATAAAACCATTAAAATAGTTGTGGATTAAATAATGTTCTGTTGGTTCCCATTCACCAACAGAACACAGTACCCACAGAGACCATTATAGTTTCCATTAAAACCATGACCTTTACGATGACAATACTAGTCCCCATAGAACAATTAAAAATACTATTATAAATGTTATTTTCTTCATTGGGGAAATGCTGTAATGTGGTTTTACTGTTGCCATTATTTATTATGTTTTGCAACACATTTTCCTATTAAGATTTACTAGTATAGTGTACATTACGTTAGGCTTTTATTATTTCCTGCAGAATGATTTGGTGTTTAAAGAGATGTTTAGGAGGAGAACCATCTTACAGTCCAATTGAAAGTTATCCTCTATTCTCCTCTGTCTGCTTTATTAACAGAAACACAATGTTTTCCAAGCTTTTCCTAAGCCTTACTTCACAAATGAGATCAAGCTTTAAAATTCCTGGTTTCTTTGACATTCTTAAAAAGTTTCCTTATTTTGTAAATAACATTTTTGGCTCATTGAAGGATAAATTAATTTAGTGTATCAGACTATTAGAGCAAAGCTTAGATTTCTCCCCCGTGTATGTGAAAACATTCCAGTGAATAGAAGAGGTTCAAGCATAATCGGGTAAAAGTGGCCTTGTCTTTAAACATTAGAGGTTTAAATATACGTTTACACCATTGTGCACACAGGCCCTGCTGTCCGTGCTGAGGAAGCTCTGGGAATTTGAGAATCTCCAGGGAACGGTGCACAGGGTCCTTTTAAACTAAATGCGGCTGAGATGTTCGGTGCCGGGATGCTGCAGCAAAGCAGTGGAGGATCGAGCAAACGCCCGCTGGGAATTGCACGCCTGCCCAACTCCCAATTTCTCCCCCTTTCCACCAGCTCAGGCTCATGGGGTTTGGGGCGAACGGCGAAGAGCGGATCATTGAGCTCCATCAGCTCCGGCTCGGATAACATGGACACGGCAGGTGCCGATCCGGACTACATAATGCAGCTGGTCAATGACGTGCGGAGGTTTGCAGATGTGCTGCTTCACCTGAAGGAAGCTTTCAACACCGAAGGTAGGAGTTGATGGTGGAGTGGAGCGTTTGTCTTTGGTTGCATGGTCATTAACCTCACCGTGTCTTTATCAGTTTGGAAAACAGCAAGGGAAAGTTTTAGTTGCAGGGTTATTCAGCAACTCCAGAAATGTAAAACACTGAAGCATGCATCTTAAGGATGACTTAATTTCTGAGCCACAAGTGTCATCGCATGGAATCACGTGCTCACGCCATTGGCTGAGCCAATGTTGCTGACAGAGCAATAGCAGATCAGTGTCAGTGTTTATGGCTTATGTCTTACTTATCTTTTTTTTTTGGCTGAGATAGGAAAACGTTTCCAGTTCTTCAGTTATCCAGTGCCACTAGATTCTTATGTGCGAAGCGAATCGAAACCCATCCTATCTTGAAATCTCAATGTGAAATCCTCGATCGTGGGACTGTTTGTTCGAAAGATAAACTCCGCTGTAGTTAAACAGCCTGTCCTCTGCACTCTGTAATCCTAAGTGAAGTGTATTTATAAGAGCGAGAAATGTTTTTATAACAGAAGAGTGAATGCAGATTAAAAGGATGATTGCTCTTGCATGCTCGATTACAGCGTTCTCAAAGCTGTGCCGTTTGGATCGGATCCAGCACGCTAATCTTTGCTTTTGCTTCAGTATTCCTTAATAAGGACAGGGGGGTGTGCTTGTGATGTGGGGTGTTTCCAGCCTCCTATTGTGTCTGTGGCGTGTTGTCCAGGGTCTGTAGGAATCTCCTTTTGTTTGCCGTGGTGATGGAGGGTCCTTGACCCCAACTGGGTAGTAGAGTAACTCTGAGAGCCAGCAGTGTGTGACCGCTGGTTTTGGCCTCCAGCTCTTCTCTGCATGCAGCTACGGACTGTGAACAGTAAGAATACCAGAGTTGACAGGGTGTTGCATTGTCTTTGAACACTTTCAAACTTTGTGTCAGTCTTACATTGTTGGCGTGATTTTAAAAGTGTGGCACGCTGTCTTTGGCGTGGAATGTTTCCGCAGAGTGACCGTATTTAATATCTGAGAAAGAAGATTGCCAAAACAGTTGCACTTTTGAAGAGGAAAGGTTAAATATTTTTGAAAAGATCTCTTTGTGTCTCTGCCTTGGTGGCATGTATTTGCAGGAATTATGAGAAAAGGCCAAGTGACACACTAACATGTGAGTCACAGAGAACGGCTTTCTGGAATCTGTTGAAATTGTGCTAAATGCAGGAAAGGGTCATTTTAGAAACGATGGCTAATTGGTCTGGAGGAAGCTGGATTTGAGCAAACGCAATGGAAGATATCTTTTTCTCTGGGTTTGGTCAATAATAAATTAAGAATAATAAAAATGTATTGTAATATCTCTATATTTGAGATTTTTGATATTGCAATTTTATGAGCTATACCACATATATATATATATATATATATATATATATATACATACACACGTGTGTGTGTGTGTGTGTGTGTGTGTGTGCGTATTAATGTAAATAAAAAATATATAATATAATGTAAATGTGTAATATATATATGAAATGCAAAATGTGAATTTGCCTTTAAATAACATATATATATTTAATAAATAATATATCTGCAGCACACATTTGAATATGTTTATTATAATATATATATAAATAAATGTAAATGTACATTCATTTTAATATACTGTATATATTCTATATATTGCACTGCACAGCCCTATTTTCATTTATGACAAAGAATCTGATATGAATAATGGTTTATAAATAAACCATTATTTGCAAATCCGACCACATGGGCAGCTCATTATTTTTGTGCCTTGCTCAAACATTTCCATTTAAACCAAGAAAAGCTCTTCAGTTTCATGGACAAGCGGCTCATGCACAGTGTTTATTTTGGAGTGTGTAGGAAATGAACATTATGTGGCCGGCATCTGGGTGATTAGTGTTTTGGATCAGTGCACATCTTCAAAGTTAGAATTGTTAGTGGTGAACTGGGCGTGGCTGAACCCAAGCATAAAAGAGGTTGTTAGGAATTGCCGGCCCTGCCGTGATTCAAAGTGATTTAAATCCCTTCGGTTTATGGCTGTGTTGTCTCGGTAGTAAGAAGTGAAGTGAGCGACCCTTTGCTTTCAGGGCAAGAGGAAGGGAAACCTCAGGCCCTGTTTACAGCTGCAGGCGGAGAGGTATTTTACTTTGTTAAACAGCTGGTTCATTCACACGATGCGATAGTGACGTTTCTTGTGTCTTTCTCGATTTCTTCTTGTTGACTTTCCCATGCAGAAATAGCAGGCACCTTGAGACTTGTCCTCGGGGAATAGTGGTCTGCTATAGTTGGAATTTAGGGTTTTCTTTTTTAAATCCGAAGTCAAGCATGTCACCTTAAATGGCAATTATTAGACAGCACCTCCCATTGCTTGAGACCACTTTACTTCATGATCCAGTTTTATGGATTTAATTACAGAAAAAAAATGCTTTCTTTTAGTTTTTTACTCGGTTCCCAGTTTTGAGGTTTAGACGGCTGCCATTAAGATGTCTTCACAATGAGAGGGATTTTTGAATATCTTTAAAGGTTGTGACCTCACCCAGGGGCCGCACATGATGGACATGTTGGTAATTGGATTGGATTATTTCGGGGTCTCTGTCTGCTTGGGATTTAACTGCCAGTTTGGGCTCTGAACTCTTAGGTCAGTATTTATTTCAGTGTGGGGGGTAGAGAGTTACATATTCTTTACCTTGTTTAAAAACTAGGAATATGTACTTGTTTACTGTTGAAAGGGATGTTTTTGTGACCTAATGATGGTTTTTTATATTGGTCTGACATTCCAGAGCATCTGGGGTTCATCTTTATTTTTACCTTACAATTTGTATTAAATCAACAATTTGTTGAATGGGTCGTGTAACTTTTAAGTTTAGCCAAGTTATGGTTCTTCTACTGGTAACCCAAAATAATACTGGCTATATACTTTTAAATGAATATTTCAAAGGCAAACTAAAATGACACCATGTTTTACTCACCCTCAAGGCATCCTTGGCGTATATGACTTTCTTCTTTCGGATGAATACAGTCGAGAGACATAATACCATTTTCCTTTTTCTTCCAAGCAGCAGAATGGGAGTGAATGGTAAAAAAAAGCTCCAAAAAGTGCATCCATCGATCAAAGAACTGCTCGACACGGCTCCGTGGTCTTAACAAAAGTCTTCTGAAGCAAATCGATGCATTCGTTTAAGAGAAATATCCATATTGACAACATTTTTAATGATAATGTCTAATGTCTAGGATAAATTGTATTATAACTCTGACTGTATTCATCTGAAAGAAGAAAGTCATATACACCTATACCTTGAGGGTGAGTAAAACATGGTGTCATTTTAGTTTGCCTCTGAAATATCCCTTTAAGACTAATGCAAAAGATATTCAGATTTACGGTGTAGTTTCAGGCGTTCAGTCAAGTCTTTGATTTGTCGAGCTGGTCAGGTGTTAGTCTCATGGGCGACCTGTTGAAGCAGCAGGATGGTTGGCATGCGTCAGCTATTTCGAAAATGAAAAACAAAACGGTCTGTAATGAATACTGGTCCTATTCACTGAGGGAAATAAAGTGTGTAAGCTTCACCGCTCTCTTTATGATGTTTTGGAGATGCTCAATTCATGCTAGTCACTCATCGCTTCGAAGCACACATCGCCTTTGTTGAAATCATACACAAATGTCAGGCGCATTGAGAAATTGACATAACCGCCCTCATATACACCAGAACCAGCTCCTATTGGCTGACAGGCAAAACCTGCTGCCGTGTTCTAAGGTTCACAGTTGGGTCTGTGTTTATCAGTCCGCTGAAATCTGCGTGAAGTCTGTGCTTTAGTGTGGAGATTTGTTTATTAGCAAGTCCTGTGGGACAGTAAACTGTTTTTGTTCTCCATGAGTGCAGAATGGGTAAATAATCACATCGTCATTTGCATCATTTCCCTCATATTTCAAATTGTCTGGGTGGTCCTGTCTTTCACGGGGTGTCTTCATAGTATTCATAGGCATTACTTGCGTTTTGTTTACTTGCGCTGAATAAAAATGTTGCACACTTTTAGTACACAAATGTTTATGAAGGACACATGGCACCTGTTTTGTAGGATGCCCCTTGTAATACATCATAATACAGTTTCCTGTTAGTTAGTTGCGGTGTAACCTTGCGCAGTCTGACCTGGGTGTATTTTTAACTGTTATATCAATATTGACCCTTTCTGGCTCGGTCATTACCACAGTCTCTGCTCATCATTTTGATAGGGGTGGGAAAAGCGGTTCTTTCCTCTCCCATCCCCCCCCACATACCCTGCATTCCTCCAGAACAAACGCTCACTTGTTGCTTTAGTGCCTTAGATCAACAGTTGCTGGATGTTGGACACTTTGGACAAAAAGACCAAGAGTAAACCATTGGCAATTCTACTGTCCTGGTACAGTGACTTGGTCGTCCATTATGACTGGACATATTAGTCATAGTATGACTAAGAAAAAATGATCATTTCTATGCATTTATTACATATTATGGTTACAGAATGTGTGAAAATAGGATGTTTATGTGCTTTGCATTGCCGGAATTACATTATTGGTAGTGTATAGTAGAAAGGCAGCTATCACTTTTACTGTTGTTTGTAGTAACGGTTATGGATTTGAGTAGACTTTAACCCCAAGTATTACACTTGTGGAGGGCAAGCGTTGTAGCATCGTGGCAGGGAATTTTGCTTATCATTCACATTTTCTCCATAACATGTTCAAAGATGGAAGCTGCTTATTTAACGTAAGATAGGATGTACATTCATTTCCAATTTGATTCGAGAGACTCTGAAAAGTCTCATATGGTAGCAGTAGAGTTTGTGGAGGGTCCAAACTGCCCTCGCCGTGGGTGCGGCCAGGGTCTATGAGTGGGATTAGAACCCCCTTCATCCCCAGCGGCACCACATTGTGCTCCAACCTGCCGTGCATGGGGGGCTTCCTCTGATCGGCTAAAAGTGATTTTCTGGCCCCATTGTGAGACGATTTTGGGGGCCGGTGACCCACGCCATTTGCCCTGTGAACGTCAACCTTCAAACAACGGAATGACGGCCCGCATGATCCCGAGAAGTTTCAGATGTGTCCAATTTGTTCCGGGAGCCTAGTTAGTTCATTGATGCCATGGTTCTGAGAATTCTCAGTATTGGGTTTGTATAAGTTTTAGCACAGCTGATTTTATGTTCCTAAAAATGAGTCATGGGAGCACTTTCTGTTTAATGTGAGTCACATCTGCATTTCCAGTGTTCTGTTGCATAAATCTTTCACTCCAAATGAATCACCGTATTGTTGGTTGAGCAGTAGAAGGTGAGAAATTTCCAAGCTACTTTAGGGTAATATTTAACTTATTAGCTGCTAAGAACGTCTCACACGTATTTCACAATATCTTCATTTGTCAGACTCCCATCACAGTGAGTAATACCTCATGTCAATCCAGGAGTTTTTAGGATTACAGTTTTTATCTTATATGGTGTATTGTCAGTTATGATGTTATATTTAACAACGAGAACTCGATGTGGTCCCACGTGTGTTCTATGGGAAAATAGTTGTGCACAAGGCCCTCTGAGAAAACCAATATGCTGTCACAGAGATTTGCGTTTGAAATCGTCCATTGTGAAATTCCAGTCTATATTTAGTTTCAGTGGCTTTTTCAGGCATTTTAATGCATCTGAGGTACAGCTGTACTCCAGAACTCCTCAGATATGAGATGCTCAGTGTTATCATCGCCGGTTGGGTCTTTAATAAAGAGTTCCCTTTATGGTCGCTTTGAAGACTTTCACATTGAAAGGCACTTTAAATTAGCTCAGTTCCGGCCGTCTTTGAAGGTCCAATTACACTTTCTTGTGTCATTAGGAGTAGAACCTGTTTTTATTCAGAAAACTAATAAAACTCTTTAACTAATGTTTATTATTTTGGAATGTCTTTATTCTTTAACTCATACAGATGGAATACTAATAATGTTTTTTTTTTTGCATTTTCAATTTGCCAGTATTATTTTGGGTTACAGTAGAAGAACCGTTACTTGGCTAAACTTCAATGCGACAAAGTTAAACAAATTGTTTATTTAATAAAATAACAAGACAGTTTTAAATGCTGATGTTTTATGTACTTTCTTAATAAGTGCTGTTCAAAAACGTTATGTATTAATTGAGAAAAGAATTATTAATTGAATCATTAAAAGCTATATTTAGAAAATCTGTATTATTATATTTCTTGTCCAACAGTTCATAGTTTATCAGTCATGGAGCACATTAGGAGGTGGGCATGGAGAGGAGATTAGAGCCGTGTAGGAGAGCTGAGCGTGGGGCAGGGTGACACGGAGAATAACAGATAACACTTCACTGTCTGTGAGTTTTCAGCGCAGACTGTACCAGTGTACATGAGGTCTTTGTTGATTTGTGGAGTTTAATGTTTAGCCACACTGAAACAAGATTTGTGTTCTGTTTCTTTATATCTCTCTTTACTGGTCTCTCCCATGTTTGTAGACTTACAGTTATAGCAGGTGGGTAAAATGTTTTCTTGAAACTGTCACATTATTTGGCTTATGGTGTAAGATGAGTCCATGTCAAATATAATATGCATAATGTGGTATTAGTTGAATTATGCAATGATATACACTTGCATGTCAAGCGTTGCATCAGAATATGGAGGGTTTGTGTTTTTGGCCAAGCCACATAATTTTATCACAGCTGATTCTTTTGATTTAGTTGAATTACATGCTGTAAACCTATATTACACCAGAAGGACATCAAAGGTATCAGATATCAGCCTCCAAGATGATGTGCCTGTATGTTGTTAGCTTGAAGCTGAAATTCCAGAGAGAAGTAACCGCTGACAGATCCGTCAAGCATTTGTTCAGATCAGTCTAGCTAATACCGTGAGATCTTCATTCAGAGCGTGCAAAAATGCTGGAATGAGGACAATTTAGAACATAAAGTGTGGTATGGTGTGAACTGTAACACAGGACACAAAAGAATGCTAAAACTGAAATGAGATTGTTGGTCGACGGCAATATGAAACAACACCTGCCTCAGTAGCTTTGTCTTTATCTCTGTTGCAAATATGGGCAGCAGATTAACCTACATGCAAAACAACCCCCACTGTTTTGGATTAGGGATTTGAAACCAAGATGGCAAATTTATCCTGTAGATTGGCTACTAAATGCTACTCACAACTCTGGATTAAAAATGTCTGGAAAGAGGTAGATTTGTCACCCGATAACATTAAGAATTGACCTAATTTTTCTTATAAATACACACGTGGGATCCTATCGAAGCCCTGCATGGTCAAATAGGTCTGTCTTCTTGATTTGAGTTAAATCCTGTTTTCGAGCCGTGGGTTCCTGGTACAAGTCAAGAGTGGTTGAAGATTAATTGGCCCTGTTTTGCATCTGAAGCCTGAGCTCCCAGAAAGCCCATCAAAGCGAAACAGTTTCATGTTGAGAAGGGAAACGCCGACCATGGCTTATCCTTTGTAACAAACGCCTGTCTGTTTTTTCTCACTGACATCATGGCCGATTGCGCCAATGGCATTAAGAAGTGACCATATGCATCCTTACTGACAGAAGAAAACATGTGTGAGAAAGGAAGTGCTTTCAGTTCAGTGATAGATTGTGTGATAGATTGTGGTGAAAATGTATGCCATATGATGAATCACTTCATTGTTTAGTGACATCTGACAGATCTGACCCATCATCATTTTTTTATCTACCTTCTCCAGCATTAGAAGCAGACACTGGATGTCAGATCTAGATGCTCAGAGACATGGTTATTCGTGGTGTGGGCGCTGAGCTGTCTCTTCAAAGAAAGACCGCTGCTCTGTGGGAGATATTTTAGACCCCTTGAATAGCTGTAACTCTGGGGTTCAATTCTCCTCATAAATGTGGAGAACAAGAGGGAGTGGTGTCTGTCTTTTTCCCTTTGAATGATTGACAGCTCTGTGGTCAAATGAAAGACACAAGCACGTTCCTGTCTCCATGCAAGATGCTTGATTTATATGTAGGGGGATTGGTCTGAAGATAAATATGGTGTCGGCTGAAGAACAGGGTTTTGAAATATTTAGTAGGGTGAAGATGTAAGGTTGCAGCATAAATTGTGGTTTGGTTTTAAAGTCAGTTGTCCTTCACATTTACATTTATTCATTTTATCCAAAGTAGGAGAGCATAAAACATTTAGTCAAAAAGCTAAACAATACCAATAATGTACAAGACCGTGTTGCTAGGAGGATTAAGCTGAAGTAAGCAAGGGAGAACATGAAAAGAATATTTTAGTTTTTTAGTTTTTTTTTGACAATACATACAGTTATTGGTTAGTCAGATAGATGCGGAACAGGTATGTTTTGAGTTGTTTTTTTGAAGGTTGTGAAGGATGCTGCAGTTCGGGTGGAGGCTGGTAGATCATTCCACCACAGATGAACCGAACGTGTAAAGGTTTTGGCAAGCAATTTGGTGCCTTGTGATGGAACAACCAGGCGTTGCTCATTTTTGGAACGTAGGTGACGGGAGGAAATGTAGACTTGGAGCAGTGAGTTAAGGTAAGGTGGCGAATTTGCCATTACCGGTCTGAAGGCTAGTGTCAGCGATTTGATTGATGCGGGCGGCAACTGGCAGTCAATCACCAGGGAAAAATCATCTCAAGTGTTTTTTTTTTTGCCTTATGGTATTGAGTTCTTAAAGTGAAGGGTTTTCAGGCTTTTTGACAATCAGGCCAGAATTGTTTCCTGATTACTTATGGTACTTGACAATTACTGTGACCCTGCAATGTCATTGGTACCAATTGACTTGCAGTGATTTTGTGTCCATACTATAGAAGTGAATGGGTGGCGCTGTTGTTCGGTTACCAACATTCTTCAAAATATCTTCTTTTGTGTTGTGTGGAAGAAAGAAAGACATACATATTTGAAATGGCTAGAGGGTGAGTAAACAGAATGACAGAATTTAAACCTTTGGGTGAACAATCCCTTTAGCAAATGCAACCTTATTGTAAAGTGTTATCATTTCTGTCAGGTTCACTACCATCAAAAATAATTGACAATTAGCATACAGTTTAGAGTGGCGGTATGTTTCTGTTGTGGGCAAAAACTCCCTGCCCATCCATGCAGCCAGCATGAATAAGAGCAGGGAGCGCAGCGATAACCTCCCTTAGGGTAAACAAGACAGAACAGATGTCATTAGTTCTTAATGACATTTAAGTGAAACACATTATGTAAAGTAATTGAGATTAATGAAAAGGAATAACTATAGTTGAGTAGTTGTAAATTTGAGGTGGAGCTGGGGATGGAGGAGGGTAAATTGCTTCTGAGCAACGCGTTAAGCTATACGTTAGCTGAATGAATTTTAAAACAGATGCTGTGATTGCATCATATTTCTATAGGTAGAGGAGGATCAGCTGATGCAAGCTTGACTCATGTGACAGAACTAACACTATACGCTTGATTTTTTTGCATACTTGCCCAATAACTCTTGTTCATTTTTAAAAAGTTATGGAATCAAATTCATATTTATATACTCAAAACTTCAGATTTTGCTGCTTTTCTATGTAACTTGGCTTTGTGAGGGCAAGCCCATTTTCAAAGTTTGACTGAACACTTCCTTTCTCAAGCTGATATTCAATGTTCTACCTGTAGATCCAAACCAAAGCCTCTTTCAACATCCAGTGCAAGTCCATGTATGCGGGTGTGTGAGAGTCTCTTTTAAATGTCGGCCCTTTGTGTGCAATCATGGGAAAGAGTGGATGAAAGGGGAATCAGCAGGGTACTTCGGGGCAGGGGGAGATGCTAAATGCAAAGGCCCTTTATCGTGGATCCATGTAATATCCTGATCCCAGGCGATTCCCTGTCACGGGGAGGACCTGGCCCACCTACCTCCACAGAAAATGCCCCGGGGTGGGTCGTAAGCGCAGAGGAAAGCTTTAAACTGTCCACTTTGGCAGCTCTGGTCAAAAGGGCGTGTTAAAGGCTAAGTAGTGCAACATCTTTGAGTTTTAAAGACATAAAGAAAGCTTGTAACCACAGATGTCGACTTGCCAAATTACTCACTCCTACAATCCGGAGGTGATTGTAATTCTGTTTGTTGACCTCTGATCAGATGATAGAGCCAATTACCATAATGAGTCTTTGTGTCGACTTTTCAAGCAAGTGGTAGTTGTGCATGTTGGGATGGCGATTGTCCACCTCTGGGGTCCCAATGAAAACTGATTTTCAATGCTTTAATAACTGGTTTATATAATCTTTATGGAGTGTGGTCAAGCCTCACGTAGACTCTGAAACGTTGTCATGGACTACATGAAAGACTGTAAGCCTTTTATAATTTGATTGGGCCTCTGTGAGGTGAATTGTGACATGTTTAGTATTTTCAATCACACCGTCTGTGGTCTGGAAGGCCCTCCCTGCCATCTTTTAGATATTCAGAAGCTTTATTTATACATTGTTCTTGTGATTTGTGATGCATGATAGAGCCGGTTGGGGTTGGAAGGATTTTGCAAAATTAAATTCTGATGGTTGGATCTATATTTTTTCTTTCAAAAGAGGGTTTCGTAACCATAATAAAAAGGTAAATAGGAAAAAGTTGGTATTGTTCTGATTTGTTCCTGATTCAATTAACATACTTTGACTAAATAGAAAAAAGTATGTACTGTGCTGGCAATGCTCATAATAAATTTGGGCCACAAATGTGCGTATGCGCATTAACGTTTGTTGAGATCAAAATTGCAATTTGGTCCATTTATACTATACACTGTTTCTGTCATTGCAGTATTTACACACTTTCGGGCATAAAACTAATTGTGTTATGATTATGAACTGGGTTATGTAGTTTTGAGGAGCTTTGGGCGCTGTACTTATTTGGAAGACATTATGTATGTTCATGTGTTTACATGTGTGGCCTCTCTTTTCCCACTCCTACACTTGGAGAGGCGTCGCCAATCGCCATACTGGAATGCCGGGTTTCCATGATGCTAGCAGAGTGAAAATGTGCCATTAGTTCTCTGAGCCCAGTACAACAACAGGAGGACCACTGGAGACCCTGGTCGGCTTAATTCTTAGAACCTCACGTCCCCCACTGAGATACACGTGAGCGTGTATCTAAATTCAGGCTTTCTAGCTTTTTTTTACTTGTTTCCCCTGAGCACCTCTGTCCCCTATAGAGTCCCACGCTCGCATCACTTTTGAAAGGCCCACAGATTTATTGTTCCATAAATGCCTCATGCAGCAGGACTCCAAAGAAGACGGCCCCGCTGTTTGCAAATGGCCCCTGGAGACAAAAGGAAGGTTCCCCCAATCAGAATGGGTTTACTTGTCACATTGAAAGCTTGCTCTTGGTTAAACAAGGTTTCCTGTCATCGCCGAGCGAGGGGTCTCTTCCCGCTAAATCAATCTGTTGGTGAGTGATTGCGTTTGGCCCCTTGCGGTCCCCGGTGAGAACAGACTCAGTCTTATTGTAACAATCCCAAACGGGGTTAAAACCATCAGCTTGTACGATTCACATCCTTCCTGCTGTTTCAGAGCTCAGTTGTGCTAATTGGTTGTTTTTTAGCATCGGCCCAAACAATCTGCAAGCCGTTTAGAGTGTTTGATGGCCCTGGGTCTTGTGGCCTCTATTTTCTCTCCGTTCAGACACACCATGCAGAACTGAACCGGCCCCCTCACCCAAGATGCGTGGCTGTGTGTGCATGTGAATGGGAGCGCTGGGTGGGGATGGGGCCTTGCTTTGTGCGTGTGTTATTGTCATTCAAAATGTAATGTCTTTAAAAGAGGCTTTTTAATTTGACCCCCACCAATTAAGAGATTTAGACTTGGGTTTACGGTCACCTTTGACCCACCTGCTTATTACACTCTGCACATGATGGTGTGAAATCATCTTTGGTTTCCTGTGCCTCACCGTATGTCTCACGTCTCATTCCTGCTTTACAAGATTGTTGTTCATTATAATAGGGTCAAAAGATTGTTGCCACACTAAATAAATATTTCTCTTGGTAACAGAACAAAAAGTAATTTTTTCTACTATGGTAGTCAATGGGGTCCAAGAACTGTTTAATTACAAGCATTCTTTCAAATATCTTTCTCTGTGTTCATCAGAACAAACAAATGTATACAGATTTGGAACAACTCGAAGGTGAGTAAATTATGACAGAATTTTTATTTTTGGGTGAACTATCCTTTTAAAAGTCCCCATTAACTGGCTTGACACAGGTTTTTTTTACGGATACCTTGGATGTCCAAATGCAATGTTTTTTTGGAGGTTCAATGGTTTCAGAAGGATATGAACAAATAGGCCAGTTGCGGCTACCAACCAGTAAACAATATTTTTTCCTCTATCTCATTCTATGCTGTGGTCAGACATTGTTGGTCTTCCCTCTAACTGTAGAGCCGATGGCATGTCGGTGGCAGTCACCATCCACGCCAGCATTAGTTCCATGTTTTTGTTGCTCTACGGGAAAAGAGATAGAGGGGTAGAAGGGGTCAAATCTCCATGATCCCCTTTTTCCATGTGGTGGGTAATCCAGAGGCCACTGTCAGCACAAATGTGGCTTTTATAGCCAGAAGAGTGTACAACTGGTCACGGTGCCTCTGAATATGTGGGTGTGTGTTTGTGTGTTCTTGTGAATTAATGGTCACAGATCATATGAAGGCGTATATGCCCATGTTTGTATTTTTAGTTTTTATTTGATATTCTTAAAACCGTGAAGGTGTTTGGCACTATTGTCAATGCATGAGTAGACAATGTCAGTAAGCGGAAGTTACATAATAAAGGCGGATTTATTGCATAAAAATTCAATGTCTTTGAATTGAACTTGAAGGAAATCTGATGACTCAGGATATTTGTACCGGTGTGCTGATGGATTTATTCAGAAACACTGCATTCATTACGTCATGTCAGGTGTTTGATTTTAGGGTTGTCAGGTGTCAAATTAGCACGTTAACACAAGTGTTATTGTGTAACAATATCCGATCATGCCTGATGTGTGTTTTTATGTGTTTCAGAACATCAGGACTGTCTGCACCAAGTGGTTTATGAGCGTCTGGGGGAGTTGTTGCGTGTATTAAAATCTGTGATTTCCAAACATCACTCCCTGAATTCTGTGGAGATCCTCAGTGCTGCGGGAACACTCATCGCAAAGGTCAAAGGTGAGCTGTGCTCTTGCTCGCCCTCTCCCACTTTACTATGACAAAATGCAGAAAACTGAAGGAGACTAACTCCCTCTCTCTTGATATCTTCATCCTGAAACTTATTTTGACAGGCATCTGATTCCTATTTAATGCTGTGGATCATCTTCATAAAGAATGCATTACACTACACTGTAAAAAAGAAATGTTGTTTAAACTTAAAAACATATGTTACTTGGCTGCCTTAAAATTTTGAATGAATTAAACTTAAAAAAGATTGTTAATGAGTTTGCGTGAAATTCATTAGTTAACTAATATTGTAAATAAAGTTGAATGAACTCAAATTTTTTTTAACCAACATTTCTTTTTTACAGTGTAGTGCCAGGCTACTTTAAAAAAAAAAATTAAGTTAACCCATTTTTTTTCTACATAAAATCTGAACAAATTGTAAAAAAAACTTTTTTTACATTTTGTGTTCTCTTTCTATTGGCCAGTCAGCGTATAACTTTGGTTTTATGTTGTAGTGAATCTTACATTACAAATTCTCAAAAATATTCAACATCCAACTGTGACTAGTTGAGGTGAAGTTGTCATCTGAGCTGAGACATAGAAATCTGAATCTGTGCCTGTCATTCACTACATGATATTTTGAAAATGACTCATGCCAACTCAACTCGACTGTGAATCGAGACAAAATTCAGGGCTAAAGTCGTGTAATGTAATTCAGTGTCTCCTAGCTGGTAACAATACACCTGACATAATTGCCGGACATAATTTTCTAGAAAGATTACCGGTCTCACTAAACATATGTGTACAAAGAGTGGTGAAATGCATGAGAAAGTCCCTCAAAAAGAGCCGTCTTTGTCTCTCAGCATTGAAACTTCTCCCTCAAGTTCTGGTTTGAAAAGCAGAACAGTTCACTTCTGCGTGTGTGTTTGTGCACGTGCACGTGTGTGGTGGGGAAAACATTTTCTCTGAACACAATGTCCTTGTTGAAAAAGAGAAGAATCTAATTTCACCGCCTGGTTCCTCACTGGGAGATTTGCATCTCCATGCAGGGAGATTCCTCCGCTGGCTTCTGGACAAAAATGTCAGGAATATCTGCATATTGTCTATGTGTTTAAAACACATGCAGGAGGTGATGATGAAACACTGTTGTTTTTGCCAAGGGATGAATAACAGTTTTGACCTAAGGGAAGGCAATGTTGGGTTTGTGTGGGCTGACCTCAAAATGCATTGGGACACTTACGACACACTTAAAATGTATGAATGTCCTTAGATGCCAAAATATAAACCCATGCGTGTTAGCATTATCATCTGATGATAAATATTTATACGTTTCTCAGAAATACGTTTGTTTTGAGGTATTTCTGGGAATTATTTTGAGCTGTTCACAAGGACATTTCAATGGCTGAAGTTCACACAGGTGCACAAAATATTTCTATTGTCTCAAAACAACTTAGAATACACTGTTTTGTTTCATAAAGCGGTGCTTGTGCTTTATCTATTTAAAGAATACATACCACGAGATCATCAAAATTACATTTCATGCAGTGTGTAATGTTGCCGTGTGAAAGTAAGCAGTCTGTCAAGTTGTAAATCCGAAGGTGAATAAATAACAACGTTATTGGCTTGGAACACAAAAGAAGATATTTTAAAGAAATGTGGTTTTGTGTCCATACAATGGAAGTCAATGGAGATCAATATTTTATGGTTATTAACGTTCATGAGGGTTTGGGTAAAAAATAATTTTGGGTAAACTATCACTTTAAGTGTTGAAGAATATTTTAGATGTGTTTGCAAATTACTTTTATTCACAAAGAACAATTTGACCCAAAAGTCTACATTTAGAGGAGCAACTCCACCTTTGCACTGCTGCTACGATGCTCTACCAAGTGAGCTGCAAGAACACATTTTAGTGTTTAAGAGGCTGTGGGTTCTTATTGGTTAACACAAACAGAAACAGGTTGTGATTAATAGCAGGACGTGGTTTGTTATGCGGTCACTTGCACTTTGCACTGTTTTTGGGAACTGAGGCTAAATGCTCAGCTCTGTTTTGACAGTTGGGCTCATGGCGGGTCATGTGATGTTTCTGTATAAACACATCCTGGAGCCTTTTGGCCTTCACTTTCTAAATAGTTTGATAGTCGTTTTGTAGCTTCTGAAGTGAGATTAAATAGCAAAAAACAGTTACACTTAAATATGATTGATTAAACTTCAGATTTTGTATAATTTGTAGATAGTAAGTTTCCAAAGTTAAATTATAGTGCAATACCAGCTGTCTCCTCTAGAGGGGCAAAATGCATCTTATTTTTCATACACATGCCTTCTCGTTCCAATCTCTCTCATTCTGTCTGTCTCTCTGTCTGTCTCTGATACAGTACAACCTTTGTAATGTGACCCTTAAGCAAACAGTATAGCTCTGTAGCTCAGAGATTAGAATATGAGAAAGTTGAATATCCGGATTGGAGAGCTCCAAGCATGATAAGAACTCCGCCGTGGAGTTTGAACAGTCCCAGTTCTCTCATGTTAAGCCCGGCACATGTGTCCGCTGCAGAAATGTGACACTGACCCCGCTGGCTGGGCCTCAGGATGAGATAGGGACCGGCAGGAGGCTCCACGGAGGCTCTAGGGAGGAACGGGGTCTAGAACGTTATGTGAACATCGCTATGCAAACTCCCCACCTCTTCAATCGCTGGATCCCGATGGGAAGGTATGTGCTGATGTTGACCAACCTTGTGCGTCCTGTCCTTGATGATTTTAACGCTCAGCATTCCGTTTCGTTCTGGGGGAATGAAAACACGGCTTGTTTTCTTGAACGAGAGCCATGTAGATCTTTTGCTGTTACACAAGACAATGTATTGGATTCCGAGTGTCATTTCTTTGCAGAAAGGGGGCATGTTTGTTCTCATCTGTGCCGGTTCCCATCGGTCCGGCGACTCTTTACCTCTCTTCAAAAGCCCCCCCGCCATGCGACTGACTCAGGGGTTTTTCTACTAAGTGCTCTTCTAGCTCTTTGGTGTCCAGCAAATTCTTCTGCACCAACTTAAGACTTCATTTTAACCACCTCCGATGTGAGGACGTGCGAGTGTCATCCGTATCTGAACAGATAAGTTTGGTATCTTCTGTGGGAAACATCTAAACTCAGTCCCTGGGGGCTCAATGTTTGGTCTGGTCAGTGTTTTATCAGCTCTTCCCTGTAGATTTGGAGGTGAAATTGATTAGCATGCCTGACTGGTGCTTGATTTCCCAGGGAGGAGGGGAAAAACGAGAAAAAACAATGCCATTTTTGCTTGATGATGTAACTTCCACGTTTGATTCGTATGTGGACGGTGGAGGGCTGCCATTGTGTTCTTGTGAGCTTCAGGATGTCCTGTTGGGGAGGGGTGTGTGGAGGGGTTGAGGGGACGTGATGACCAGACAGAACTTCGTAAGCGGCGGTAGAAGGTGGTTCGACATTACGCTGTTCGAAAATCTTCAGAGATCTTAGAAGACCAACCGATCTGGATTGGCTTTCCGATTTGCCTAGGATTGCTTTCAGGGAAAATTTTGAGAAACAACCATTTGTGAGAAATTATTACCTTTGTTGACATCTGTAGGCATCTCACTTTTCCTGGATGTTTGGTGCATGCTAACTGGATGGGAAGTGTGGTAGTCGGTGAGTGGGCGTATTGAAGAACTGCTTTGAGTCTTTAAGATTTCATTAACTCGGTGGAGGAAGTTATTCTTTTCTGCATTTAAGACATGAAACACTTAGATTTTTCTTACCTTCTTGGTCATTGTTTCGGGTTGAATGTACCAGTACACTAAAGCCTGTAATGCTTTCTTGGTGAAATCGGAGTGAGTGTAAACTCACGTAAAGCACACAGGAGTGAAACCAGGTGTACAGCAGGTGAAACGTGCTTGAATCTGGATATCTGTTGGCAGTTTTTTCTTTCCAAATCTTTGTTCTTCTTGTGGAAGGGTGGGTTGGTGGTGGTGGGATGGATAAGGAGTTTGGGGAGGGGGTGTTGAAATAGGAATGGCGTCAGCAGTGTTTAGTGAGGTCTGCCACTTGTTTATTTTCGCCATGTTTATTATTGGAGCTGATTGCAGCTTATTTACATTGCTGTTTAGTTCCTTCCCATATTTACCAGTTCAGTGTTTACACCTAGGAAACACATTTTTCTCCAAGTTAATGTCCCTCCTAAACTTTTTAAGAAGGTTCTGTTTTTGCCATTTTTGTTCTTAAGAAATTAAGTTTCCTCATAGAAAACGATTTCTTTTTAATATGTTAGTTTGTTCATTTAGAAAACAAGGATTAAAAGGAGAGCAAACATTTTTCTTTTGATTAAAAGCACGACTAGTTATCTTTGAGTTTTAATTGGGATCTCAATAATGTCAAACTGCTTTGCAAAAATGATAAAGTTTACTATCAAAAGTCGAATATTATTCAATTCTCAAACTAAGGTATGTCCACATAAATTTCTTACACTTTTACTTTGTGTAAACAATAGTTTGAAGAAACAGTCATTTAACAGAGACTAGAAAACCTTTTACAACAGCTAGTCATTTTGAATAGTTTAACTTTAAATAGTTAATAGTTTCATAGTTTTGTCTCTATTTCACAGTCTCTGAAACATAAAATTGGTAGTTACTTTACGTCTTTACCTTTTTGTAAATTGAAGTCAACTGAGGTCAGACTGACATTTTTTGCAAAATTATACCCAACTGCTATAAATCATTATTTTAAGCATATTGTTGCGAATGAGGAATTCAGAATTACAATTACAAATGATCGAATCTTTGGTATTTATGTAAAGTACAGTATTTTTATTATGCATTTTACGTTATAATCCATATCTGATATCTTTCATTCATTTTGCCACTTTTGTTATATCAAACAGGTGTGAACTACAAGGAAGTGAACGAGGACAATAAACAGACCCTCTTTTCTGAGATCTACACTTCCATAGATACATTGGCCTTCACGTTTGGCAATGTGTAAGTACAGCACATGGTTTCTAAATGACACATTGCTATAAATTCATTGCTTTGTAGTTGACTCATGTCTGATATTTCATTTGAAAACAATAGCTACGGGGTGAAAACATCTGTATAGGATAGTGAACCCTCTGAGTCAGACATTTGTGTTCAGCTAATGTCTGTTTTATAAGATAACACCAGCACTCAGTGGTCCTGGTGGGCTTGTTGTTTTAGCATCAGGAGTGTATGCGTAATTGTGTGTAAGTTAGGGCTTTGTTCGTAAACCGAGCGAGCTACAGAGGCAGCATTTTAAGGCATTAAAGTTTGTTCTTTCTTTCACATTCTCTTCTCAGAGTGTCTGACTTCCTTATGGGAGATGTAGAGAACGGTTCAGCCTCGGGGCTTCCTCAGACCCGCAGGAGCAGGGTGAGTTTTCCCACTGTCATACTCTTTAAAGCGGTCCGATCGACAGGTGGTCTTGTTGCACGTCACAGGGATGTGACCTCGGTCTCCGCTGTAGAGATGGAGGTCAGAGGGTGTAAACCTCAGCTGAGAAAAATAGAAACGAGGTCTGTTTTTGGAGAAGAAGGCTTTTCCTGTTTGGAATCTGCTGTGATATATTTCAGTGGAAAAAGCCAGTGACGCTTTTGGCCTTGTGACTGTGTACTTCAGATAATCAGATATGCCAGATAATGCTCGTTTCCTTTTCTGTCTTGGATTGTTTGTTAGCACTGCAGACTTTATTTCATTGTTGTGTGTGTTGTTTTTTATATTCAGTCTTTTGAGAACCTGACGGTGGAGTCTGGCGGATGCGGAACGGAAAAAGATGACCCTCCAGGTGAGAGTCGAATTTTTTATTATTTTACTGCCAGTTTATACATAAGTCAACACAAATCTTACAAACACATTTCATATAACACTTACATTTGTGCATTAGGCATAAAGGCTACATACTGTACATTCAGCGTATAACATTTTCCAGTGTGTATACCTTTCTTAAATAAGATTCCAGATAAGATTTTATTCTTGGCACGTGTATATTTAAATCCTGGCAGGGCTGCCTAATGCCAATCCACTCTAATACAACCTCAAGGTCAACAAACAGATTCAACCTGTCATTCTCACACATTCATACACACACACAAAAAACCTGCCTCTAACACTCATTCTCGGGGTGTTTTTGCTGGATCCCATGTACCATGTAACCCTCACAAATGTGTCTGATCTGCCCACAGGTCCTTCTCCACCCTCGCGGCTGGAGGAGATGGACGAGGCTTTGCTCCGGAGTGACAGCGGGGTGGAGTCAGCCCTGTTGTATGCCAAAGCTTGGTCAAAATACACCAAGGAGCTCCTGGCCTGGGTGGAGAAACGTCTTAATATGGGTGAGTGATTCTGGTTGGGAGTTTATGGATATCTGAGCGGTGTCTGGCATGTTTAAATAACAGTAGTAGATGAGGAAGATGATGCTGTTTTGTTCTTAAAAAAACATTTATTTATGTATAAATAAAGCTGAAGACCCACCTCTTCCATGAGCACTTAACTGTCTCATAATATAAAAAAAAATATAAAAAAATGATACCTCTATTTTTCCTTTCCTAATGTTTTCTATATACTTGCTTATCTATATGTACTTACTATCTTGACGTTGTATTTGAAACCTTGTATTACTAGCACTTCTCGTGAATATTGCTTACTTAGACGAATCGCTTGCTGTTTTCCTCAATTGTAAGTCGCTTTGGATAAAAGCGTCTGCCAAATGAATAAATGTAAATGTAAATGTATAGTTGGGGTATGAAATACATTTAGAACTATTTTTAGCTTTTTCCTTCATGTAAACAAGCCTTTAAGGGATAGTTTACCCAAAATTAAAAATGTTATCTTTATTTACTCACCATCCTTCTCTTCAATACATGTATATGACCTGTTTATGTATATTTTTTGAGGAACACAAAAGAAGATATTCTGAGAAATGTCTCGGTGGTTTTGTGTCCATACACTGGAAGTCAATAGGGGCCAGTGTTGTTTGCTAACCAATGTTCTTTAAAATATCTTCTTTTGTTTTCTGAAGAAGAAAGATGTTTATACAGGTTTAGAATGAGTAAATGGGTGATTGATTCATTAAATACAAATAATGAGATTGAACGATACCGTTTTTTAAATATCAATAGTAAAATGACCCATGGCTGATATAATTGATATAAAAAGAGATACTAGCTGGTTAGTTTATGTCACATTTGGATTGACAAATCAAGACCTCATCTTTTTTGAACAATCTTCACTTTTATTTCCAGACGTTGAGTGTGCAAAGAGCTACGCCAAGATGGCCGAATCTGCAAAAGCTCTGGCGACCCAGCAGGTCAGTATTTCACCTTCCTACGATACATATTTAAGCCGTATGTTTTCATAAAGCGTACAATGAGAAAACCTACACTTCCGTTCTTAAGCTATAAAAAAATTATTTGCTAAATAAACAAAGGTGTTATCAAAGCATTTCATCTTTTTGTTCAATCCTGCGCTGTTTATTTCAGGAGCACATGCCGTTCCGGGATATTTACATATCTGCCTTCAAGAACGACATTGAATACAGCCAGCTTATCATGCAAACATCAGCTGTGCTCCAGGCTAATAAATTCATGCAGGTATGACCGCTGATGACCCAAGTTCTCACTTGGTAATTGACAGACAGGAAATTGACTGACTGAGTGTTTTTCATTTTTCGTAGCCTCTGCAAGCTCGAAAAAATGAGCTCGACAAGCTGAGGAAGGAAGTGAAGGAGCAATGGCAGAGAGAGCAGAAGAAAATGGTGGGTGTGTTTTTTTACGCAAAAAGGTGTTTGAGAAATACAGGGTTCATTGAGTTTCCTCAGGTGATCTAATATTACATCAGATTAAATGCGTCGAGTTCACAGACAGGTTTTTGTGTAAAGGTTTTGTAGGAGGTCATTTAGCACTTAAACTACTTACTCGAAGGAAAAAAGAAAATGTAAGGTAGTGTTTGGGTGCTTTTTTTAAGTGTAAGTTCTTTTGTCGAGTGTGAATTGGTTTTAAATGTTTATTTTCTCGATTGCATGTTTGTAAAATGGGCCTGAAAACTGGTTGCCAGTAAACTGACCATGTGTTGGGTTGACATATGATCAGTTTGACCTCAAAACCTCTAAAAATGCCATGTTTCTTTCCCTTGAAAGAGTTTAAATCAAACATGAAATCAGTTCAATTCACAATGAACTCAAAAGTTCAAATCTTTCAAAAAATATATTTTTTTGAAAAAAAGTTTTAAAAATCTTTAAAAAAAATTTATTTCCGTAATAATAATTATTCTATAATAATTAATAATAATTTCTTGGTCTAACGTACATGGTCTTTTTTGGCGCATATTATTCTAAAGGGACAGTTCACCCAAAAATGAAAATTCTGTCATTATTTACTCACCCTCGAGTTGTTCCAAATCTGTTTGAATTTCTTTGTTCTGATGAACACAAAGAATGATATTTAGAAAAATGCTTTTAGTTCTTGGCCATCATTGACTACCATAGTAGGACAAATGCCCCAGAACTGTTTGCTTTTTTACATCTGTCAAAATATCTTCTTCTGTGTTAAACAGAACATATAAATGTTTGCTACTATGGTAGTCAATGGTGGCCAAGAACTGTTTGGTTTCAAGCATTCTTTTATACAGATTTATACATTGTTTATACAGACTTGTGAATTAATGAAGACAGAACATTTTTGGGTGAACTGTTCCTTTAAGGAATTATTGAAGGAAATTTATTTTTACAGGTTTCTACCATTAATTAATCCCACAGTACTAAACAAATTACAGTTGATTTGTTTCTGTCCCTTTAAGACTCTTAAACGTGTTTGTGTATTCTGTATAATTACAGAATGAAGCCGACAGTGCACTGAAGAAGGCCCGGCTGCTCCAAGCACAGAGGCAGGAGGAGTACGACAAGGCTAAATGCTTCACCAATCGGGTAGAGGAGGACCAGATCGGAATGGGCGGAAAACAGCTGGAGAAGAGACGCAAACTGGAGGAGGAGGCGCTGCAGAAGGTCAGAAACTAATGAAACATTTTATTTATTCATCTTTCTCATAACACCCATGACAACTGTCTTTCACTGTATTTCACTGTACACACTTTTCCCTGTATTTAATTGAGTTTTAGGAAGTAACTTACATATTACTAAATATTAATCTAAACATATGTGACTGATTCCAGGCAGAGGAAGCCAAGGAACATTGCAAGAACTGCATCACAGATATCGGGGTGAAGAGAGTCGACCTGGCCAACACTAAAAGCGAGATTCTTACTCAGATACGAGAGCTTGTGTTTCAGTGTGACCTGACTCTGAAAGCAGTGAGTAATGATGCGCACGCACTCGCAGACACACAAACTCTCATTATTACCGGTCAGTCAGACAAAACTGGCACACCTGGTCTCCTCGCAGCGCAGTTTTTTGTCCTCACTTTAACAAAGTGACCCCAGGCTACCTAACCAGGTGCAAGGGGGTACATCAAGAGATAAATCACATGTCTTTCATGTTTTTCTTTTCCTACTTTTATTCATGTCGAGCCACTATGACATCATTGACATCATTGACTCTTGTTTAATAAACTTTTAATATATATTCTTAAATGGTTGTGATTTGTCACTTGATAGACACAAATTATGATGTTAGTAACTTGTATTCCTAGTATTTTAAGGATTCTTGTCAATAGGCTCATTTGTACTCATTTATAATGATTTTCTTGTGTGCGCAGGTGACCGTAAACTGGTTTCAGTTGCAGCAGGCCCAGGTGGTTTCCTTGCCTGTCAACTTTCAATCGCTGTGTGAGAACTCTAAACTTTATGAACCTGGTCTGTGTTACACTGAGTTTGTGAAGAGTCTCCCCTCGGACAGGACTAGAGGGGAATCCTTCACATTTAACATCCCCGCCACGCAGAACCCAGGGTATGTCCGATGTCTCTCAGTTTACCTGTTGTTTCAGAAGTTCTCAGCAGGAAAGTCTGTCGTGGAATCTCCGTTCTATGTTTTGTTCTCTCAAAACAGTTTTTTTCCAGCTTTCTGACTTTTAGGCCATTGAGTGATGGAGAGAGAATTGTGTTAGTAAAAATATCACACAATTGTGCGGTTGCCCTCAGGTCTTCCTGAGGAAATGGCTGCAGTGCGGGCAGAGAGAGGAATATAGCCAATGGGGCAGTGAAAAAATAGGAATTTTCAACCTCTTTCTTTAGTGTCTCTCACTCCTTTATTTTGGCACCTGAATCTGTGTTGTTGATGTCCTAGTTCTGATGTCTGTATTTCAAAACAGCCCCTTAAAACATGCAACTGTATTGTTGTTTATATAAAGCAAGTAAGCAACTATACAAACACATCTTGTTAAAGGGATAGTTCACCCAAAAGTGAAAATTCTGGCATCATTTAGTCATTTCAAACCTGTTTAAGTTTGTTTCCTCTGCAGAACACAAAAAAAGATATTTTGAAGAGCACCTGTAACCAAACAGTGGTGGCACCTATTCACTTCTATTGTATAGACACAAAACCAATGCAAGTGAATGGGTGCCAGTTAACAACATTATTCAAAACATCTTTTTTGTGTTCTGCAGATAAAAAAAGTCATACACGTTTGAAATGACATTTAGAAACTAGTTCGAAGATGTCTTGTGGACTGCAGTGTGCTTATCTTGACATTCTTTTTATATTCCTGCAGGTTGCCTCTCTCAAAGCGAGTGAATAACAGCAGTCATTCACCTCAGGTCCATCTGTCCCAGGTGCCCCTCACACCTGGAGACTTCCTGAGCGCCGATGAGGTGGAGAGTCACGTCCAAGCACGCACAGGAAAGATGGCGGAGGGACGCTCAAGCAGTAGCAACGATATTCAAGGTAACAATATATTACATCAGAATAATCTCTGATAGCTCAAACAAATGGAGAAATGTAGACCAACTTGAAAAACGTCAAGAAATCAAAGTTTGTGTTGCATGTTGTTTCCAATATATACCATGCATAGTTTGGTTTATTTAGATCTAGTTAGGCGGCATCACTCTAGAGTTTGGCTGACTTCCCTGGAATGCTGAACTAAATCGGTCCCGCAGGATGAGCTCTCGTTTATCTCCTTCTAGATCAAGATTGTTCTATTCACAAATGACAGATCAAATCTCCAGTGTGAGATACGCCTGTCAGACCTGTTTTCATGAGAGATCAATTGGACACATTAGTGTTTTAAGACATCTCATTAAAGTTTACGAGAGTGTGAACTTTCAGCAACTGAGAAAGGGCGGTGAATGTGGGCAGCTGCACGTATACCATTTCAAGGAGGGTGATTGTGGGCGGGGCCTACACATACAGCCCTGCTGCCACAGTGATTGTTGGTAGGGCCTACACATGCAGTGATTGTAGGCGGGGCTTTTCCTATTTTTTTTTAATTACATTTTTAAAGGTGTAGTGCTATTATAATTTTTCTATTTCCAATTCTTATAAACAAAATGCCTCTCCACATCATGGATGACTACAAATGTTTTGTAAATGTCTTGTTTGTGTATTTGACAGCACTGAAGATCCAGGGTCCGTTCCGCGTCTGGAGAACGAGCAGTCAGGGTGGAGGCATGTGCAGTGATTCAGAGAGTGCCGGAGGCAGCAGTGAATCTCGCTCTATGGACTCTCCAACAGCAAGCCCAGGTACAACTACAACATGCATGCTGATACACAAAACAGACAACAAACAGTCAAACTTTTACAATCACTTGTCCCTTGAGGCAAAAAAGAATACACATGATTGACAGGTCTTGTGTCACAAGCGTGCGTAGCATATTGGAGATACGACACCAGTCGTGTTTTCTTGTGCATATTTACCCACAATGGAATTCTGTCTTCTAAAAAACAACCGCTCCAAAGACATCTCTCGACAGAATATTAATACCGTTCTGCTTTGATCCAGGTGACTTCAAAAGAAGGCTTCCCAGAACCCCATCCACGGGCACCATGTCTTCAGCAGATGACCTGGATGACAGAGAACCACATTCTCCATCAGATAATGGTGTGCTTTGTACGTTACATAACATCTTCAAACAAGTCATCTTGCTATTTGAAGTCGCACGCATGGAATTCACTGGCAATGCGTAGAATGTTGTCCAAGCATGTTGACTTCCCACTTGTATTGTGATTGAAAACATTTTTCAGAATCTTTTGCTCAGGTCTGAACGTACAAACCCAAAATAAACACTGAAACACTTTTCTCTCTCGTGCTGTCTTTGACCAGGTCTGAGCGAAATGGTAACGGAGGCAGCCAGCTCTCCCGGACCCTTCCGGAACACACAGATGTCCAAAGCTGCTCAGACACACAAGCTACGAAAGCTCCGCGCTCCGTCGAAATGCAGGGAATGCGACAGCCTTGTGGTATTTCATGGTGCTGAATGCGAGGAGGTGAGTTTTATACACACACATGCACGTTTGCTTAGCTGGGGATATTCCATAGACTTTTATTGTTTGCATACACAGTATTATTTGTTTGTATACCAAATTATACCTTCCTTGTCTCATTCAAATCGTATCGGTTGTCTACCTAGCTGATGTTCTTTCTTTTTTTAACCTAAGCAAATGAATATTTTACAGTTGTGCAATATGTTAATAGCATAAACTAATCTTTAACTGTTATTTTCAGTGTTCTCTTGCCTGTCATAAGAAGTGTTTGGAGACTCTGGCCATCCAGTGTGGACACAAGAAGCTACAGGGAAAACTGCACCTATTTGCTATCGACTTTGCTCAGGCAGCCAGAAACAGTCCCAATGGAATCCCCTTCATTATCAAAAAATGCACGTCGGAGATCGAAAACCGAGCTCTGAGCATCAAGGTGTGCACTTCCTGTCTGTGTATTACGTACTTCCTGGACAATATAAAATAATAATGCTGAGCAAGACTGAATTCAGATCTGTTTTTTAGGGAATATACCGTGTTAATGGAGCCAAGTCGCGGGTGGAGAAGCTTTGCCAAGCCTTTGAGAATGGCAAAGATCTAGTTGAGCTCTCAGATCTGTACCCTCATGACATCAGCAACGTCCTTAAACTTTATTTACGCCAGGTATGTATTGACCTATACTGTTTTTTTTGCTACTAAATAAATAAATAAATGCTTTTGATTATGAATACATTCAATATGATCAATTATTATACACTGTATAATGCGAATTAGAACCCTGCTTTGTCCAATGCATATAAAGCATTTAATTGTTTCTTACATTTATTAAAATCTATTAAATATATATATAAAAAAATGATTCCCTTTAGCTACCTGAGCCGCTTATTCTATTCCGTTACTATAACGACTTCATTGGATTGGCCAAAGAGAGTCAGAGCATCATCGTTGATGAAGTAGAGGCATCAAGAGGAAGTCCCGCCTCCAACATCCCGCAGATCAGCGTGGAGCTCAAACGGGTCCTCTTCAAGATTAAAGACCTCCTGCGTCAGCTGCCTCCAGCCCACTACAAAACCCTGCAGTTCCTTATTCAGCACTTACACAGGTGTTTGACGTCTATCATTTTATGTATCCATTTAACTCGACCTTATCCACAGTGGTTTCTGTGGTTTGTAATCACATCATTCTTTCCAACAGGGTATCAGAAAGGTCAGATGAAAACAAGATGACCGCCAGCAATCTTGGCATCATCTTCGGCCCCACGCTGATCAAACCCCGCCAGGCCGACGCTGAGGTTTCTCTTTCCTCTCTGGTGGACTACCCCTACCAGGCCCTAATCGTGGAGCTTCTGATCCGCCATTACGAGATGATCTTCGATACGCCTCTGAGTCCTATTCCACCCTCCTCCCCTGTAGGAGAGAGCTCACCGCTCCCCATTAAATCACGCTATACCTCTCAGGAGAAGGAGCAACAGCTTAGCAGACATTCAAGGTCCCTGGTGGACATTAAAGAGGTGAGCGGACAGTTTGTTGGTAACTTTCTAATGGCAGGTGGGTTTACGTGGTTTCTGGTTGAGTTGGTCATTTATTGTCCCTAGGTGGTTTAAGCTTACTGGTCTTAAACTTGGTTGACAAATCCCAGGAAATAATTTTTTCCTTAACTGTCTCAAAGCAGCAACAGCCAAAGGTTAGGACGTATAAGCGACATTCTTCTGTAATTCCTTCCACACACCTGATGGACGAGGTGAAAGAGGGAAAGATCAGGCCTGACAAAGAGTTTGCACCAGGTCTGTATTGTTTTCATTGGCCACAAATTACGATATCAAAAACATCTTTATAACTTCTCATGTTTGTGTGCAGTTGGCGATGCTGAAGCAGAAGACCTCAACAGGTTCCTGTCATCAAGTGGCCCTGAAATGCGAAACTCTCCCTGCTTGAGTCGCCGTCACCACGTGTCCAGAGTTCAGCTGCGTCCTCCGAGACCAAAGCTGGGCACTCGACCAATCAGCATGCCTGCCGAGCGGCTCCTCAACCTGGCCAAGGTGGACGAATGTAACGTGAAGAACACAGCGGAGCAGGAAGACGACGGTGCTCGCGACCCTGTCATCGAGGAGGTGTCCGAGGTGGATAAGCCCAAATCCAGAGTCAGCAACCATTACAGGAAGTCTTACATTGATACGCAGACACTGCGCAGGACTTGGGACAAACAGTATAAGAATCACGACATCACCCCTAGGACCGTTGTGATCACTGCAAACTCTACCGCCGACTCCGAGGTCGATAATGTTTTTGCTTCTTCCGTTACAACCATATCTTTGTCAGATCATACCAAGACTGCTAGCACCGTTCCTGCTAACACACCCTACAGCGTTACTGTGAGGCCCGGGCGGACTTTACGTAGGGAAGGGAACGTCAGCGAGTACTGTCCCGTTCCTACGGCCTTCAGGCCACCAAGAACACTGCAACCTCCACCTGGAACGTTTTACAAACCTCCAGGTAGCAAAAGCAAAAGTTTAACAGAGGTTGAGATGAAGATTAGCAGAGCAACAGCTAACAGCACAGAGGAGGACGACGATGACGATGATGATGAGGAGGAAGAGGAAGAGGAGGGGTTTAGTGTGGAAGTCTCGGTTGATGAGCCTGATCTAGACCCAGAACCTTCTCTAGAGCAAGACTCCCAGAATTCAATTCCTCCCCAGTCACCCAGCTCCAGCCCGGAGGAACTCGGCCAAAATGGGACCAGACCTGTGTACCAGAGACTACGATCCCGACGTATGCAGGATCTCGAACACAGGGAGGCTCACTTTGTTTGACATTTTAGACAAAATGTGAAGAAATTTAGGAGGACGGGATGCAAATCTATAAAATTTACCTCTCAACCCTGTGACTTATAGAAGACGCTGTGTTGTAAATGTGGAAACATGTATCCATGACTGTGAAGAGATCCAAGGAAGTGTTCTATAGAATATATCTACATATTAATATATTCTGCATCTGCCGTTTGTTAAAAACAAACAAACCCGTGTGCAAGAATATACACAGTATGCACTTAAAATTTGTTTTTATCACATCATTCATCCACCAATGCAACAAAAGACATTTTAACAGTATCATAACAGCAGAAAATCATTTTACGCTGTATGTGGTTTTGATGAAATTTGTTTAATATATTCTGTATATTTCTGTATTGTGTTTCACACCAAACTAAATAGACCAAGCTGTTACAGTTACGTATTGTCACTTTATTATAATCATAAAATGCACTTAATAGATTAGAACCACACATTTCTTGTGCAGTGTTATTTTTTTTCTAGAACAACAGGCAGATGTGATCTGGTCTCTCTGAGTATACAGTAAACCTAAAACCTGTGATTACATACATACATACATACATACATAAACCGTTTTTGTACAAGTGTGCAAATGTGCTTTTTTACTTCGTCTTCTGCTTTCTTTTTTTACACAGAAAATGTTATTATTGTTTTATTCTGTTAGTTTTCAGAAGCGCATGTTCTATATGAAGTGTTCATATGATATTGTAACAGTTTGCCCGAAGTATTTTTGTGCATTACTCAAAAATGTAAGTTTTTTTTCCTGAAATGTAAGTATACCCAAAACAAGCAAATCTAGCCAAAGTGCCTTCACCGTCTGGTTTACCGTCACTAGTTTCTAGTGCTCATGTTTTGCAGTTGAGTCCAGTTGAAGGTTTAATCGGTGTCTTTTGTAAATGACATCTACTGTATGTATCATTTGAGATTGTGACTCTTACTGATTCTTTTAACAGCGTTTTCAAGATGTCTTACCTTCCATCAAGTATATAAACAGGTACATGTGAGAATACACCCTTGTAACTTATTAAAACCAGCAGTGTTGTCACACTAAGAAACTGTACATGTTTTCCGGCCTTGTTTTAAAAGACCACTTGTGGGTAAAGTTAAACACTGTTCCTGTTGATCTATTGGTTTATTGGAATTTATTCGCAAGAAACACATGTTGATCAAATGTATACACTTAGGATAAAAGCCAAATTAATGAAAGTAGTCATAGTTACAAATAAATATGTAAAAATAAGATTATTATCACTGTTGTTTCATGTTTGTGCATTCTCATAGCTTTAATATATAATATATCTAATAGATATTTATAAGCCCTTAAACATTAACCATGTTTTTTATAATAAAAGTGTAGTAACCATGTTCTTTGGTGTATTGATTACCATTGGAAAAAACATGGTTTTACTACAGGAACTAGTTTACTATGGTTTTTGAATCAAAACTATGGTAATTTTGTTTTAACCATGTTTTTACTACAGTACCGTTCTTTTTTTGTTTTCTTTTAATTGTAGTACAACCGTGGTTCATGTTTAGGCAGATTCTCACAAACTGTTACATTTAGCTCACGCTAAAAATATCTAAAACTGACATAACATTTTTTACAATATAAATAAAATAACACAGCATGTGTACAAAGCCAGATTGATCTCTCAGAACATTGGCCAATGTGAATAACATGTTATATAGTGTTAAAATGAACTAAAAATAACACTATACTTTTATGCCAATATTTTTTTTTTATATATGTGATTTTGCTGCATCCACTCACAAAAATAAAGTTTTGATATATTTACGGTAGGAAATTTACAAAATATCTTCATGTAACATGTTCTTTTGTTCTTTACTTAATAACCTGATTTTTGGCATGAAAGAAAAATCAATCATTTTGACTCATACCATGCATGTTCTTGTGCTACTTAAGACTTTTATATATATATATAGTACAGAGGTTGGGTGAGACATCGGGACATGACCCAGGTTGGACTAGAACCCAGGTCCCCATGAGCCAAAAGCTCATATATATGTGCCTGTAGTGCTGCCCTTTCATGCCAATATTAAACATGCCAATATATATACTTTTATATAAATGAATTGTGTCATTTGTTGAAAGTAACATGCAATGATAAATGAAACTGAATCTATAATGGTTCATATTTGCTCCACCAATAGGCTTGTGGTTAGGTCACAGGTCAAATTGAGCATCGAGAGAGCTCCCACACTGGTGAAAGAAGCTTAAATCAATCAGATTACAAACCCGCTTTCAAGCTGCTTCAAACCTGCAGTCAGTCGACTGTTGCACAACCATGAGATTCAACAGAGGTAAACGTAAAAGAAAATTCTTCTCCTGAGGTAAGTTCTTTCGGTTTCATTACGTTAATCGTGTCTTTTCGCTGTTTCCTAATGAATGGCGATTGGCTGTTATGTAAAGGAGCGTTCAGACTTGTTACATAAGCATGTGTTTGTCTCTGATATGCTAAACTGTATGGACAGCCCACACAATACAGTTCTTCTCTCACAGAGGCTGGCTAAACCGACTGTTCATCCTAGTTTTATGTTTTGAATATGGTAATTGATTCGTAGTGCTATAAGGTATTACATAAGACTCATTTGATGCCGAGAAGCATGACTAAGTTTCTGTCTATGGTTGTTTGTGCAGGTCACCTGTGTGTGACCTCTGTGGGCGTTTAGAACAGCAGTCATGGGGACCAGCAGCCAGGTGCGACTGCTACTCTGGAGAAACTGGACTGTCCGTAAAAGACAGAAGGTGAAAGGGTCTGCCATGTCTCTCAGCTGTATAAATGATGAATCGGGTGTCACAAAAAAGGAAGACAAAAGGAAACATTGTTATTTTAGGTCTCCATCTTTAAGTTAAAGGGATAGTTCACCTAGAAATGAAAATGCTGTCATCATTTACATCCATTTCAAACCTGTATGGCTTTCTTTCTTCTGCAGAACACAAAAGATAATATTTTAAAGAATGTTCGCATTGTCATTTTTGGGTGAACTATTCCTTTAAGGGGATGACATAGTATCACTGCATGTTATTGTTTTGACTTTAACCATTTTGTCTTTATATGACCTTTTCAGTGCTAAATTGTTATTTATCAATCTTTCAGTAACATTTCACAATAGTATTCTATTAGTTTAACCTGAACCATCAATGATAAATATTTCTACAGAATTTATTCATTAAAAATTTTTTCACAATATACTATTGCGAATAAACAATGACCAACTGTAAAAAAGCTGGAATTTAAAATATGGACAAACCCAACCAAAGATTAAAATTTTGTTTTTTTAGGAAATATAATTTTTTTTTAAATAAATGATCAAAGTTGACAAGCACTTTTGAATACTTTTAATTAGTTAGATATTTGTAAAACCCAGTGACAAAGGTAAAGGGTCACTAATAGTAATGATTTATGACAAAAAATAAAATTCACAAAATATGGAGATACAACAATATTTTTGTATATTAGTGTATAAACAAAAATGAATGCTGTAAATATATTATTCTTATGTAAGCTCATGTTAGCCAATGCATTACCTGAATGAATTAAACTTCATTGTAAAGTGTTACCAATCTTTCTATTTCTGTTATTTATGGTTAGTTAGACCCTGCTATTGAAACTCTCTGTAAACATCGTTAAACCATTAAACAGTTATATTTATTCTTGTGTTTTTTTAATAAATTGTTTATTTCCACCAGGCACGTTTTTTTGTGGAGATTATGTGGCCCGTGGCGTTATTCATTGGGCTGGTTTGGCTGAGAAAAGCAAACCCTCTCTACCGCCAACATGAATGTATGAACGGTTTACGGTTGTTGTCATACAGTATGTAACTACAGGTCTCACGTTTTGTAAGATCTAAAGTTCTTTGTCGGTAATAACAACCAGCTTGCTTCATCCTCAGGTCATTTTCCAAACAAAGCCATGCCCTCCGCTGGCATCCTCCCATGGATCCAGGGGATCTTCTGCAATGCCAACAACCCCTGTTTCCAGCACCCTACCCGTGGAGAGTCTCCAGGTCTTGTGTCCAACTACAACAACTCAATGTGAGTTTCATTTCTTGCTTAAAGACGCAGTTAGAAAAACATGAAAAACCTGATACTTTTATTTCTGTCTCTCCAGACTAGCTAAATTCTGGGCGGACGCACAAGAGCTTTTGTTCGAAGATCCCGAGTTCCTGCAGTTAGGACGGTTGTGGAGAGAACTCACAGCCATGAGCAACTTCATGGACACCCTCCGGACCAATCCCGAACTGATCTCAGGTCAGCAAACCTTGCATTTACTCTGTTTCCCAAATATTTCCTTGCTGTTTACACCACTTTCCCAGATTATATCACATGCTCAATCTGCCTTGAAGAGGCCTTTTCATGGGGAATGCTAAGCAGCTTAAGCATCCTCTATGTTATTATTTTTAGAGAAAGCAGTTCCATTTGTTTACCTCACGGCGGAACACACAAACAAAGCTTGTCTGGGTTAGAGTCGGACATTCCTCATCTGAAAACAAATGGCCGCACGCACGGAATGTGATTGATACTGTATACGTAGGGCTGTCTAAAATATGTCCAGGAACAAGAATGAATGAACTTTTGATGCCTGGCAGAAGAACCTGTCTTGAGTGCCGCCCTATGTGCAGTTCCAGCTAGTGACCCTTAAGGGCCCATAAAAGACCTGAAACTTGTTTTTTGTGTTGTTCGAAAGGGTCTCCGACCTCTCCGAGTTCCTGGCGCTCATTCACACCATCTTCTCCTCTCCTTTCAAAAACAAGCATTCTCTTCAAGAACAGACTGAGATCCAGGCCAAACTTGAGCAGATGCCTGACATACCAGAGCTCTTTATCTCTTCATTCATCAGGATGATAGCGTTCACGAAGGCTTTTGAGAAGCCCGCTAAAGCCGTCCCAGCTGAATGTGCCTCGAGTGTGGAAGTGTCACATTCTTTAACCCTGTTAAAATTCTGCACTCTGGCATCCTGTTCACTTGTTTTGTTTGGTTCATGTGCAGGTCGAGGCGTGAAGGTGGAGGACATTTTAAAGGATGATGAAACGCTCACTTCATACCTACTCAGAGATGTTCCTCTGACAGACTCTGTGGTATATCAGCTGGTTAAAGCCCAGATCAGACCTGAACAGGTAAACTGTGCTGTGCTGTTTAAAATTAAAGAGGTCATATTCTATATAATCCTATAGGACGCACACGCCTGGCTCGAAGTTAGGTTAAGTCTGTGTTTGGTTATAACAATTTATTTGATATTTAATTCATATTAATATTTGATTGTGTATTCATTGTATTCAATTAAATCTACTCATATGTTATTGATTCTTTGCGGAGGTCTACTGAAAGTTACGTTTGGGCCACATAACATTTGGTTATGTTGTTGCCGCTAAAACCGTGTACAATTAGTCTCCTTGGAATACTAAGGTTTAATCTGCATTTTGAGAAGTTTTGAGATGTTGAGCTTTAAAATTTTGCAACTTTGTTTGTCCCAAAATGTACAAATAATAAAGAAAAAACATCCCATAGTGATGTGTCTTTTACAGATACACAGCCGTTCAAAATTTTAGGGCCATTATTCTTTATTTTTTTCACATTTTAATATAATAGTAAACTCATCAAAACTATAGAATAACACAAAAGTAAATATCTGAATTACATTGTAACAAAAATAACAAACAAAACTAATAAAAATATAGATTTTTGTAATTATATATATATTTGATTTAAATAACAATAAAAAAAGTATTCTTGTTTTTATAAAAATAATAATAAAAAATATTTAAGCATCTTTAATTTAGTCACCAACTTATTGAGGCCCTTTTTAAACACCATTGAGAAAGTTTCCCTCTTTTCTGATTCTGATATTTATTTAAATACAATTTTTACTTTTCTTCCACATAAATATTTTCCAGCATTCAGATATATTCTTTACTCTGTGTGCTACATGATGCCATAGAAGAGCCATTTTTGGTTCCATAAAGAACCTTAAACAACCAGAAAAACTGTATTTCACAAGGATCTTTGTAGTGGTAAAGGGTTCTTTACACTTTAAAATGGTAAAAAAAGTAATATTTCTTTTGAGATTCTTTCCCTGAAAGGTTCTTTGAGGAGCCAAAAATGGTTCTTCTATGGCATTGCTGTAAAGAACCTTTTGTATAACCTTTTAAACAACGTTAAGATAATCTAATATCATAAAAAATGAAATGCTTGTGTATAATATATTAATATTAAATCTATAAATATATATAAATATCCATAAAAGGATAAAGATTAGTATTCCAGAAAGTCACATAACAGCCACACTTTCTTCTTTTATATGCTTAGAATCTCGGTGAGGTCACTGACCCCAAGCGTCCCTTTTGTGATCTTCTAATTTAGTCGTGAATGATAAGCAGATTGACTTCAGCACCGAGACCAACATTCATCAGCTTTCTCCGCATGAAAATGGACTTTGTTGGTTCAGTTGAATGTCTCTGTTTGAGTCTGAAAGAATCTTGGCCGTCTCTCAAGTGCCCGTTTGTTCAGCATCAGACTGCGTGTTTGGGCTTCTCAGCTCTCGGTACAGGCCCTTTGTGATGTATACATTTGTCACCCCAGAGCGCTGCGAGTTATCAAACTCCAAGCCAAAAGCAGAACGGCTCGCACCTCTTTTACCTGAACCTGTTAGCTGCTCTTCATCCATGCGTCTCTCTGTGGGGTATTTTTAGTGCGACCAAAGCGCTGAAGGGGATTTTCAAAAGGTCTTCTTTGATCTTGTGGGTGGTGCTTTGGTCAAAGAATAGAGCTAGAGAAGAGGAAATGGGACCGGACACACCGATGCTCTCCACGCACCAGCCGAGCATCAACCACCCACAAGTACTTAAGGGTCCGGGCCACTTTCATATGGAAATGTAGGGGACAGGAATGTGAAACATTTTGAAGGCTTTCTCAGAGCCGCTGCCAGTCAGACAGCAGGGGCGTGCGGAGGAAGATGGAATGTGCTGGTTGGATAAGTTTTAAGAGAGAGTGGCACAGAGAGAGAGAAAAGACTAGAAAGAGAGAAGGTTTTCCAGATGGGGTTTTGCACACTGATTCGGAGACATAGCTCATGTCCAACCAGGAACGTTGAACAAAAAAAATCAAGTCTTTATATTAATCTTAATTGTATTTTCTAAAAATGGAGTCCAAATAAAAACATTTGCAAAGTTCTCCTCAGATATTTCTCCTGCACTGTAAAAAAGAAATGTTGGTTCAACTTTTTGGTTCAAAATTTAAAGGCAGCCAGGTTACTCATTTTTTTAAGTTAACCCCCAATTTTTTTACAGATGCAGAAATCTCAGCTTGCGGTATGAAATCTAGAAACAAGCTCAACTATAACTCAATCTCTCTCTCTTTCTCTCAGTTTGCTTATGGAGTTCCTGATCTCAGGTTGAAGGACATTGCCTGCAGTCAGTCTCTCCTCGAGCGTTTCCTCATCTTCCCAAGCCATCGAGGTCCGTATGCTGTGCGCAATGCCATGTGTGTCCTCACCCCACAACGTCTTCAGACCATCGAAGACAAATTCTACACCAATCTCGACTTCTTCAAGCTTTTCCGTCTGGTCAGTTTACTTTACTCAATGACCCCCGTATTGTAATCTTAACAATGTTTCAATGTTTAATGTAAGTGGATTTAGATACAGAGGAAGTGCTGTCACAGATGGTTATGTGAACTCTGGGAGGTCATTTGGGTGGAGACAGTAAAGAATCGTGGGGCAGAACTTAGTAAACTTGCTTGGCATACTTAGAAACATTGGGACGGTTCAGTACAAAAAATTATAATCTATTGTTCCAAAATTTCCCCCAGTTTTAGAACAATTCGATTGCGTAACAACATACAACAAGCCCATTATTCAAAGTTTGGTGCTATCTATTGAATATTTGTAGGATTACTAACACAACACCACACACCCTTCCTGGTTGTTCGTGGTAGTTTATAGTATTATTTCATACTGGTCATGGGGTTTGAGTCACCCGGTAAGGGGCCGACGACCTATATTTCAATAATGAGATGAGATTATATTCAACACATCTCTGCTGGTGTTCAATAATACTAAGACACTGTACTAAAGACGAGAGTATGCACTCCTTTTCTCTCAATACTTACTTACATCCACATAAGTACATTTACTTTTATTTATTCAGAATAGATTGCTTCACTGTACATTAGAGGAGGAAAATAGTTTTAATTTTTACTTTTACTCAAGTACATTTTCTAGTATATGTACTTAACTTTACTACATTATAATGAAAATATCGTACTTGTACTACATTTCATAAATACAATTTTGTATTTAATACAGTATTTAAGTACATTAAAAATCTAGCACTGCCACACTTTTAGAAGTGTGAAAAAGAAAAAATACTCGAGTAAAAGAAAGTACTAGATTTGAGATTGTACTTAAGTATTAAATAGGGTAATAAACAACATTTATTTATGAAATGTAGTGGAGTACAAATTATGCTATATGCACATATTTAAAAAATATATACTTAAGAGTAAAACTACTTATATATATATATAAAATGTGTATTTTCCACCTCATAGCCACTTACAGTGCATGTAAGGTCATATACATGTGATCAGTTCATATGTTTCTTGGAAGTTCACTTATGTGACGGGAACACTGTTTTTCCATTGAATTGGAAACACTGAATCCTAAAATCCCATAAACACATTATAAAAAACATCTTTTTCATCTCATCTCCTTTCTTTGTTGTCGATGGATAGAAAGTCTGATAGGAAGGATGTCTTATTTTTGATGTTGTTTCTATGACACACACAGCATTTCCTGAAATTTTCCGACCCATTGTAAAGCAGCTTGGCTACCATTTCTGGGGCTGCCCCTGGAAGAAAGATTGTTTTTGGAAGTGTTACATCTGGGAAGACAGGACGTGAGCCATACACATTTCCCCAAATTCTGCTCTACAACCTCAGCTAAATTCATTTGGTCCCTGTCATATTAGGGACTTAAAATTTTTTATGTGATCTGTTTGTCTGTTGTGTTTAACCTCTAAAATTAATACTGAGATTATGTTTCATATCATTGAAGTGAATTAAATTGCACCCACAAGAAGGAGGTTGAATTCAAATGTGTATTTATCCATTTATAAATATAATATTGGAAATATATATACCCCATATACTCTGTGTGAGGTTATGTTTATGAGTAAATCATTTATATTATTTAATTTTATATTATTATATAAAATACATATTAAAAACTTTCAATTTCATTTCATTTGTAGGCTACTTCGAAAAATAAATCTTCCAGAATTCAAATTACATTTCAATTCTTAATTCAATTTTGATTGGCTCACAACCCTGATACTGGTTTTTATACTTGCATTTTGAAAAAAAAAAGTTATGTGACTATATATATATATGCACATTTTCTCTACACAGTGTTTTGATTTCTTCTCTTAATTGTATTCAGCTTCCTCTAGTTCTTGATAACAACTCCAATGGACTCGACCTGCACTTCTGGACCCGACTGTTGCCCGCTGTCTCTGAGAAACTCAGACTGGTGAGTGTACTTCTCTTCAGGGCCAATTAAAAGTTCAACTGTATTTTTAGTAACCAGGAAATCACGCTTTCCTCCGCCCAGCTTCTTACGCAAGCAAGCGGAAATGCAGATGTCATTTGTGTGTCTGCGGAAAGCGGCTGTTGTCAGACTTACTGTAGATAATTCAGAGCAGCTCATAATGTGAAGCCTCAGGGTGAGGGCATTTAGAAGTTTGATCTTTGCCAAAACAGGGGAAATGCCCTACGCTACTTGCGCTACTTTTATCTGTCGTGTGATTGACAGGGACCATTATGCCAATTGCTCCTTTTCCAAATTCCTTTTCCAATATATTCTTCATGCTGCAGGCCAAATGTACAATGTGGTTAAAAAATCTCCACCCCCAGATTTTATGGCCTCCTCTTGCCAAAATGTTTTAATTTTTACTTTCTGTAATGGCAAATATTTTGTATTTTTAGGCATTTTAATGTATATTTTATGCAACAGGCATCCAATACCAAATACATATAAATTTTTAATGATATTCATGCATTTATATGAATATCAAAATTCAGATAATAATTGAAAAAAAGGAAAAAAATATGCCTAAATAATTAGTTATTATTATAAATTATTATTAGGCCTAATAATAATAATAATAATAAAGGCTAAATTAATTACATTAATGAATTAAATTCAAATACAAAATGTGATAAAAATAACACACACACACTCGCACGCGCACGCACGCACGCACACACATATAGTCTATACATTTGAGAATAGATTATTGTAAAATAAAAGTTAAATTAAATAATGTCAAACACATAAATAATACATTTAATAGTAGCCTATAGTGAGAAAAAAATAAAATAATGCAACTTAATAGAAAGATTTATAATAGATTTATTAACTATTATAAAAAGTTTTAGCCTCAGTGCCTAATGCTTTTTGGAGCTTTTATACTAGAAACATATTTCAGTAAACGTAACTGCAAGACATTCTGTTTTTCTGAAAAAAAACTTTATTTATATGTTCTTCTCTTTAGCTGTTTGACAGAAACAGTTCTAAAGACCTGCGGCAGGTGATCTCACCCCTCCTTCAGTCCCAGGACACCCTGTCTTTCAGCCAGATTATGTCTGCCACCTCCAGTTTGTTCTGTGGCTACACGGAGGGGGCTTTCTCCAGGGTTACCTCTTTCAACTGGTATGAGGATAATAACTACAAAGCCTTCCTGGGCATCAACAGCACCCGTGGACAGGGGAAGTATAACTACGATCACGTGGCCAGTGAGTACTGTACTTACTGTACCTCCATCTGGTCTTTAGACTGAGGAAAAAACGGTGTTCTTTGATTTTGTTTCCTCTTGATCGCCCTCACGTCTCTTTTAGCCCCGTTTTGTAACGACCTCATGAAGGATTTGGAATCCAATCCGGTCACAAGGATGGTTTGGAGCTCTGTCAAGCCGTTCCTGATGGGCAAAATCCTGTATGCGCCTGACTCCCCTGCCGTCAGACAGATCATTAAAAGCGTAAGAGAAAACACACTCCAACCATCTATCTGTCTGTCTGTCTGTCTATTTGGAGATTTGGATACAAATTGATCCCCAAAATATGGTTAAGTAGACCCATACACACATACTGTATACACTGATATAATATCAAGTGAGATTTTAGGCAGATTCCATGTAAAAAATAAGCATCGCTATGCACCACCCACCCTGAAGGGTATTCAAAAGGGTGTAGGGATGTCTAATACGTGTCAGAACACACTACAGGAAGACGTACGTCACTGCCACCTTATTTGCATATGGAATGCAGTCTTGATGGGCAGCATACCTTGATAAACATAGTCACAATATTCATGCTTATGGCTGCTCATTTCCGTTAAATAAATGAATTCAGTGGTTGCTCACTTTCATTCAGTACCACCCACTTCCCACACGGACGGGTACAAGAATGTTTCGCATGGCAGCTGTATTAATACAAAAGCTTATCTGCTCCGGGCTTGTCAGATAAATCACCTGAACGCTGCATAACTGTCAATGGGTTGGCTGGAGGGGAAATGACGCAGGACTAACAGGCTCCTGTAGAGGCTACGTGTGTTTTAGGAGCACATAAGAACAAGCTTACTGGCTTTTGACTTCTCAAGTTATGTAAGCAGATCTGCCTGTTTCTGCACCTGTGCTTTATAAATACATGTTCGCTTTTTTTTTCAGCTTTTACAACCACTAATGGTTTTATTTTGGATCAAAGGCTCCATAAAAATGGATAAGCGTTTGTAAAAATAAGAGAAAGAAAAGTGAGAGTGACAGGGAAATGCCACTGGGAGAGAAGTCCCTCTTGTGCAGGTGGAGGTGTGGACATGTTTGCCCTGGGCAATGGGCCATGGCTGTGGTCCCATCAGATCAGCTTCTGAAGGTTTTAGTTTCTCTGTTTATGCAGCAGGGCTTTCAGAGACACTGTGTAAACTGCTCCTTGTGGGAATTTGGTCCTCCTTTGGTCAAGCTCGGGCAACCGGTTGCCACCACCTGAGTATTGTTGTACGGCTGAAAGTTTAACAAAAAGATTATTTAATTTGTTCCTGCTTACTTTTACTGGAATGCACCTAAACATACATGTGTGTTTGTCCAGGCAAACACCACCTTTGAGGAGTTAGAAAGACTGAGGAACATGGGCCAGGTGTGGGAGGAGGTCGGCCCACAGGTGTGGACGTTCTTTCAGGATGGTGTGCAGATGAACATGCTTCGGGTACAAAAGAAGAGAATTCAAGCAATTATACCCTTCAATAGTTAGAAAAAGGATTTGTGACTTTAAATTCATTTTATTGTGTCTTATATCTTAGGACTCCATTAGAAACCCCACAGTCATGGATTATATTAATAAAGGCCTAAAGGAAACTGGGTTTACCGGTCAGCATATCCTTAACTTCTTGTACAATGGCCATGAAGAAGAACGAGCCCGGGACATGCCTCGCTTTGACTGGAGAAGCATCTTCAATCTCACTGACCAAGTTATTCGCCTGATAAACCGATATGGAGAGGTATCGGACCTCTTGTTATATTTCTGTTTGCAGGAGTCTATGTTTCTGAATGACACCTGAATCTAATTGTCAATTTTTTTCTGCAATGTCTATCAACACACTGTAGGAAATGAAAAATAAACTTGAATTGGTACTTAAGGAAAAGTTTCAAGATTATTTTTCTTACTCTATTGGCATAGTTTACGCTTGTTTTAAACATAAACTTACTTAAAGGGACAGTTCACCCAAAAAATTTTTTGTCATCATTTACTGACATTTGAGTTGTTCCAAATCTGTATAAGTTTCTTTGTTCTGATGAACACAGAGAAAGATATTTGGACGAATGCTTATAACCAAACAGCTCTTGGACCCCATTGACTACCATAGTAGGAAAAATTACTTTAGAATTATTTTTGTTCGGTTGAACACAAAATTTGATATTTTAAAGAATGTAGGAAAGCAAACAGTTCTGGGGCACTTTTGACCTCCATTGTCATTTTTCCTACTATGGTAGTCAATGGAGTCCAAGAGCTGTTTGGTTATAAGCATTCGTCCAAATATCTTTCTCTATGTTTAACCAAACAAAGGAATTATACGGGTTTGGAACAACAAGCGAGTGAGTCATTCATGACAGAAATGTCATTTTTGGGAGAACTATCCCTTTAATTCTTATATGTTCTTTAATAACACAAGATGTAATATCCTATAGGTCACCTTCCTTGTCAAGTAAAGGCATCTTGATTTTAAGAATATTTGTACTAGAAAACAAGACAACACGCTTAGTAAGAAATTCATTTTTACAGTGTCTTGCAAACTTACTGTTTCACGTTTGTAAGTACTAAAAATGATACAGTATATACTGTGCAGTATAAAGTACACCAAATACAGCACCTTACAATTCTGAAAGACACATTTTTTCTTCTGACATTTTAAACAGAGTGCCTTTATTGGCTAAGTGTGGCCATCAAGCCACACTTACAAATTCCCTCTCACAGCCCTCATAGACCTCCGGCACAGACAAAGAGAAGCAAATCTTCCCTAAACCCGAAAAGCACAAACCAAACAGTCAATCTTGCCTCTCTGATGTCAAAAAGAACAAAGAAAACTCCTCGATTTCTCACTGAGACTTCTCCAGCGTCTGGGAGAGTTTTAATAATAGATCTCCATGCTGAATGCATTCAATACTAATCAGACTGAGCGAATGCACCTTGTGCCATTGAAAGCCGGCCCTCCGCTCTCTAAACCCTGTGCTCCATTCCAGCTGGTATAGCGGAGGAGTGACAGACAAACCCAGAGAATAAGTCCAATTAGGTACAGCTGTCAGTCTACTCAACCTACACAAAGAGCGGTTTATAGCATCGCATACCAGCCGCATGGACAAACAATGTCCGCAAGATTTAAATTCAGACACCCAACCACTTACGCTAAGACAAATGAACAGCAGACAATTCAATTGAACTGAAGTTATGTGTTTATACAGTGTCTGGTCCTGGATAAGTTCTCTGGCATCTCGGATGAGGACCAGCTTACCCATCGGGCACTAGACCTTCTAGGAGAAAGTCAATTCTGGGCTGGGTTGGTCTTTGTGGACATGTACTCCTGGACCACAAAGGTGCCACCTCATGTCAAATTTAAGATCCGCATGGACATCGATGTCGTGGAACGGACCAACAAGATCAAAGACAGGTCTGTCTATAACACATGAGTAAACAATTCATCATATCTTGTTTTTCAATATGCCTTATTTTCGTGATCAGATACTGGGATCCAGGGCCAAGAGCTGACCCCATGGATGACCTGAGGTACATATGGGGAGGTTTTGCTTATTTGCAGGACATGATCGAACATGGGATTATAAAGACCCACACGGGCAAGGAACGACCCTTAGGGGTATACTTACAGCAGATGCCATACCCCTGCTACGTGGATGACCTGTGCGTATTACACTTAACATTTGTCATTTTGTGATGTATATATAATATGAGAAATATAAAAGGTGCTCACATTCTTAATATTTTTTCATGCTATACCAATAAATGATCTCTTTTCATTTCCTCATACCTCCAGCTTCATGCTAACTCTGAATCGCTGCTTTCCGATCTTCATGGTGTTGGCCTGGGTTTACTCGGTCTCCATGACAGTCAAGAGCATTGTTCTGGAGAAAGAGATGAGGTTAAAGGAGACTTTGAAGGCCATGGGCGTTACTAACCGTGTGCTCTGGTGCACGTGGTTCATTGATACCTTCCTCATGATGGCCTCCAGCACAGCCCTGCTCACTCTGATTATAATGGTGAGAGATGGTACCTACGAAATAGATGCCGAGGCATACCCTTACTATGCTGGTTTTACCTGGTTTTTAGATGGTTTATGTAGATCAGGGGTTTTATGGGGTACAAGGACACGCAGTGACGAGAATAATTGGTAAAAAAGTAGAAAATATATAATAAATAAGGCTAAATAAATTTGAAATTAAGTTAATTCAAGTACTAAAAGAAAGTTATTATATTAAGTTATATTTGATTAAAGTCATTCAATTAAAAATTGATAAAGTTAAACAAAAATAGTTAATACATTTGGAAAAAAATTTATAATAATGCAAATAAAAACAATTTAGTAAAATACATTTTTATTGACTAAATTGTGTGTTTATAAAATATGTTTTATGCATTTTATTAAAGATTATTTTTTAAATATTTGGGCCGTGCCATCTAAAGATTGAAAACACCTGATCTATAATACTATGTCATATTATGTCATATAATAATATATGTCTTAAGGGTCAATTTTTCGAAATTGCGATTTTAAAAAAAATAAAGTTTTGATATATTTACAGTAGGAAATATATAAAATATCTATGATCTGTGCTTAATAACCTAATGATTTTTGGCATAAAAGAAAAATCGATAATTTTGACCCATACAATGTATTTTTGGCTATTAATTAAAATGTTTCCGTGCTACTTAAGACTGGTTTTGTGATCCAGGGTCACATATATAGTTTTTTCTATCACAGCCAAATATTATTGGAAGTTTTCGATATTGGAATTTAGAAGTGAATTTCTTTGCATTTATATAATATTTGTGCTATACTGACCCCTTGTGGTGACTTTCCATCAATGACTAGTTTGCGTGTAAAAACACTGTGATAAACACAAACAATATAAAAGTCTTTGTTTTCTCAGGGAGGAAAAGTGTTGAACTACAGCAATCCCATCATCCTCTTCCTCTTCCTGCTCATGTTCACCATGGCGACCATCATGCAGTGTTTCCTCATGAGTGTGTTTTTTAACAGAGCTAACCTGGCTGCGGCCTGCAGCGGCATCATTCACTTCACTCTCTACCTGCCACACATAGTGTGTTTTGCCTGGCAGGACCGCATTACCAAAGACTTGAAAATCATGGCGGTATGTCCCATCAGAAACATCTCAACCTATAAAACAGCGAAAGTTGATTTAATGTTGAATCAATTTGTTAAGAATAACCAATTTTTAACATTGATTCAACATGAAATCAACTATCTTTGCTACCTGAGAATGATGCCAAAAACACAATACATACAGTAAAGACATTTTATAATGGTCTGAGATTGTTCACATTTGTGTATCAGAGTCTGATATCCCAGGTGGCGTTCGGGTTCGGGACGGAGTACCTGTCCCGTTATGAGGAGCAGGGACTCGGGCTGCAGTGGGACAACATCCAGACCAGCCTTCTGGAAGGAGACGAGTTCTCATTTCTCACCTCGATCATTATGTTGGCAGTGGACACAATTCTTTATGCTTTTCTTGCGTGGTACATCGACAACGTCTTCCCAGGTAAATCATATATAGTTTTATTTTATATTGAAAAGAGGATAAAAAGCAACTTGTTGTTCTTGTGTTTATAATCAGGTCAGTATGGTATCGGAAGATCTTTTTACTTTCCAATCCTGCCTTCCTATTGGTTGAACCATCCTGAGCCTGTCAAACCAGGTGAGTGAGTTTTGCATAAAGTATAAACATGTAAGTAGTACTGTGTCTATTTTTCTACATCGATTGTTTTGATTATTGATTTTTTTTGTTCACAGTACCCTCAAAGTCAGTAAAAGAGAAACCTGCGTTTCAGAATGGCGTCACCCATCCTGAAGACCAAGCCAAGAAAGAGAACCACATGCATGCGGCCGGATCCTGCAAACATGCAGACGTACGAGACAAAATCGAGAAAGAACAAAAGAGGCTTGATGAAGAAGAAGCAGTCAATGAGAGCGTACTTTCATCAGGTGTGCCACTATTTCAATGGCACCATTCCAGCTGATTTTATTATCCATCAAGGGAAACGTTTCATTCCGTGTAGTAACTTATTACAGCAAACAGGAAGATGTTTCTCCTCTTACTCTTGGAAAAGCTCCCATCAGATCTATTCGAAGGCCTTACCAGGCTTATCTGCTTGACTAGACCGCAGGCATCCAGCAGGTTTCTTGGCTTTGAGCTTATAGATCCCCATGAGAGTAATTACTCTGGTCTTAGTTTCACAGGCGATGTACATCAGTACTCGCCAGCGACTTGTCTTAGGTTCAAGTACGCTGTCTAATGTGGCGCCAGACACGGGTGCCATGGGCATGGGCACACATGGGCATGCACAAGCACACGTATACGATCTGTTATGATGACACATGATGCACAAACACGTCTCTGTAAGTTCCTGCTGTGAGATGCTGTGACCTTGTTGCTGTTTGCATGGCTGGCGGGATGGAATGCTGGTTTCTGTGTTTCACAGATTGCTGGTTAATGTATGTTAGAGATGTTTTATCACTGTGATAATGACATTCTTCTTTGCTGATCGCATTTCTGCTTTTGTAAACACAACAATTACGATGGCAACCGTGGTTTGACAAAAGCATCATTAATACTTTACATACATTTTTGTCTTTATTGACTTCTGAAATAATTGCCGCTATGATGTAAAAAGCTTTACATTTATTAGTTGTTTCCCCAAGTGGAGTGATCCTACTACAAGTTTATTATAATTTTACTCTAGAAACAATGATTAACTATGGTTTAACTATGGTATATTTCAAATGTTAGACTTATTATAGTTTTGTTGTCAGTTTTACTAGTTTTATTAATATTTTGAATTAGTTTTCATGTTTATTTTTATTTATTGCTTATTATTTGTCATTTGTTTAATTTATTTTAATGTTGTATAAGTTTAATTTATTTTAATTAAGGCATAGTTTTAGTTTTAGCTTATTTTAATTTGTTGCTGAGGCAACATTTCAAATTTTTGTTTTTAAAATAATATTTAGGACAATAGTTTGCTTTGAAACAATGTTATTTTTTGGTATGAAGTTGAATTTAAAGTTTTAACGTTTCACATTCATAACGTTCACACATTTTATATAACCACACATAGAAACATAACTTTTACAATATTGCATATCATACAAATACCAAATATTTCTGTAATATCTAACAAATTCTGATTTGTATATCCAGGCAGGCAGTTTTTCGAGCCTGAGCCGACTGGTTTGGTGGCAGGAGTGTGTGTGGAGAACTTGTTTAAGATCTTCAACGGCACCTCCAGACCTGCTGTAGATGGGCTGAGCATCACTTTCTATGAGGGTCAGATCACGACCTTCCTGGGTCACAACGGTGCGGGGAAAACCACTACCATGTATGTACCTACGCCCAAAGAAATGCTTCTTTGTTTACATACCAAACAATAACAACTTCATGTTCTCTCTCACAGGTCTATTCTCACGGGCATGTTCCCTCCCACCTCTGGAACAGCCTTTATCTATGGGAAAGACATCCGCAAGGACATGGACGGCATTCGCAAATCGCTGGGAATGTGTCCTCAATATAACATCATCTTTCATCAGTTTGTAACCTCTATGTGTTTCAATATGAAGGATCTGCAAAAAAGACATTTTAAGTCAATGAAATCTCTCTCTCTATTTTTCTCTCTTAGTATGACAGTAGCAGAGCACATTCTGTTTTACTCTCTGCTGAAGGGTAGACCTTTACCAGAAGCCCAACTGGAGGTGGAAAACATGCTGGAAGATCTTGGTCTCCCTCACAAGAGAAATGAGGAAGTACAAAACATGTCAGGTTAGATCACAAATCCCTTCTGCCACCCAAATGTTTCAAAAGAAACAATGAAGTTTATCATTGAAGTTGAAAAATCTGTAAAAACAGCTGGAGCAATAGAAATATACCGTAAAATAAAAAAATTTTCCTGTAAAATTACAGGATATAAGGATTTATAATACATTGTTTTCCCCATTTTTCTTGTAAATCTTTGATCTTTTTCTGTAATTTTACAGTTTTTTGACTCCATTTCAAGAATACAAAAGTGTTGTTTTGTGATTTTTTATAATGACGTGACATTTTTCCCCATCTGTGTAGGTGGAATGCAGAGAAAGCTTTCTGTTGCAATGGCTTTTGTTGGTGGTGCGAAAGTTGTGTTTCTGGATGAACCCACATCAGGAGTGGATCCATATTCCAGACGCTCCATCTGGGACTTGCTGCTAAAATACCGTGCCGGTACAGACACTATCATCTATCAATCTATTCATTGATCTATTCCTTGGCTTGGGTACAGGTGTAGCATATGTGTATTGCGTCTGTTTGGTATTGCACAGGTCGAACTGTGATTCTCTCCACACACCACATGGATGAAGCTGACCTGCTGAGCGACCGCGTGGCCGTCATCTCTCAGGGTCGACTGCACTGCTGCGGGTCTCCTCTCTTTCTGAAGAACTGTCTGGGTGCTGGGTTCTATCTCACGCTGTGCGGTGTATCAAGGAGGATGCGCCCCGTGTCAGGAAGGAGGTGAGACCTTTTACTGTGCACTGTAAAAAAATCTGTCATTTTACAATTTATTTCTGTTATTTTTTAGAGATTTTCTGAGTAAAATGTAAAAAATTAGTGTTACTGTTTTGTTTTACAGAATTTTCATATATTTTTGAAATACGGTCAAAAACTGTAAAAATGACAGAAAAAGATGTCAAATTTACAAGAAAAATGGCTAAAACATGTAATACTGTTATTTTCCAGTTTATTTCTGGCGCCCCAGCTGCCATAAAATTTCTGTTTATTAACAATTAAAAAATTAAAAAATGGTCAAAAACTATACAATTACAGAAAAATACTGCAAATTGACAAGAAAAATGGGGAAAACTATTTATCATATATCCTTATATCTCGTAATTGTACAGGAACATTTTTATTTTACGGTATATTTCTGTCGCTTTTTTTACAGCGTTTTCAAAGAGAGTTCAGTAATATTAATACGGTTTGCTTTGTTTTCCACAGGGTCAGTGTGAGTGTGCTGATATCTGCTCTTGTAAGTGTTCACACTGTACCAAGTTTAAAGAGAACGGCAAAGACATGCCCGCAATGACAGAGAGACAGATGGAAGGTAAAGATATATTTTTTAGTGTTTATAAACTTTTTCAAAAATTACCATTGATCTTAACATTAAAAGGTTAAAAATATTTTATTAATATCAAAACTGCCAGTTATGCAATTTTGTCACTATAACATTTGCCTAATATTCCTGCATGTGATTAGTCTTTATCAAACATCTAGGTCACATGATTTTGTATCACCTTCAGAGAAGGTTTTGTTATTGAGTGAGTCGATTTTAAATTCGGTCAAACTGCAATGATCGTAACTGAGAATCCGTCACACTTCCATCAGGGGACATTGAAAGCATCACAGCCCTCGTGCAGCATCACGCTCCAGAGGCGAGGCTGATCGAGGTCATAGGTCAAGAACTGACCTTCCTGCTGCCCAGCAGGGGCTTCAGACATCGTTCTTATGCCAGTTTGTTCAGAGAGCTGGAGGAGACGCTGGCGGATATCGGGCTGAGCAGCTTTGGAGTTTCAGACTCATCGCTGGAGGAGGTTTGATCACAAAATCTTATCCTTTTTTATTTTGTTTTACCTTTGATTTAGAACTGAAGACTGTAATGGCTTCATTTTAACATTTGCATGGCGAATGGTGATTTGTCTTAGAACTCAATCTGCATGATTTGTATTTGCTTTTTTCCTTAACAAATCTTTAATCTTCAAACTACAATGACAGCTAATTCTTTTCCCTGTATTATATATTTCTCTTTCCTCCTCTAAATTTAAATTCGCTATATAATAAAGTAATTGTAATTCGTAACATTAATAACTTTAACACTATTGTAAATAAATCTAAGCAGTAAAGCATTATCTATTCTAGGTATTTCTGAAAGTCACCACTGATGGCGCGTCTTCAGACAGCACTGCTGTATCTGGTGAGATTCTGTGTTTCTGGGTGTCGATCTCTGATGTTTAGCTGTGGTGTATGTGTTTGTCAGTTTACTGTGCCTGTATATGTTACATGTTGTGATGTGCATTTTGTGGTTGAACCTCTTAGACATCAAAGCTCTGCAGCAGAAAACTCTTGTGAGTCTCTATAGAGATTGTGAAGTGACTGTGAACATTGGAGAAGGTGAAGATAAACTGCAGCTTACGGAAACAACATTTAGCTGTAAAGAGCTGCTCTCAAGTGCCAGAATGCTAACTAGTGCAGCCCTTGTAGTGTCTTGGTGGCTTAGCTTGCTATTTAATAGTTGAAAATAGAGATGCACCGATAAAAGCACATTTTCATACTACTGGCTGATGATCAGGGCTGTCAATCAAAGTCAATCCAGTCAATCAGAAGACAGGAAAATTCAATGAATTAATACCATATATGAATGAATCACATTCAGAAAGTTAAGAAATATAATTTTAATCTTCATACTTTTAGTTAATATAACCACCAATCTATCGGTATTGGCAGATATCACTCTGAATATTCGCCTATTGCAAGAAGTGGGGAAATTTTGTATTGGTGCATGAAAACATTTGTAATATATTTTACATTCATTTTGACATGGATGAGCCACGAAAACATGTGCAAAGTCATATTTCACTCCAAAAATCAAAGGAAAAAAATGCAGAATTATATTACAATAATTATTTTAGAACTGTTATGGTTTGTCCTGCCAAGTCAGCATGTTTTCCTTTCCACTTCTCATTACTTGCAAATAAATCAGTGATAAAAAAACAGGCCTTCTTTTCTATAAGAAAGATGTTAATTTATGTTTTTTCTATTAATTTTGTGGTGAACTGTGACTTGATATGTTTTAAAAAGCTTTGTAATACCAAACTATAAAATCTATTTGAATTGCTATCAGCATTATTTTGCCCATTGACCACCTTCATGCCTCAATATTAAAGCCAGAAAGAAATTTGGCTGTATACCTCCTACTGACTGTATTTGCTCTTGTGTGCAGATGGAGACAGATCGGTGTTCACTAACAGTCAGTCGAATCCTGAATGTTTATTCAGCAAACAGGGCAGAGGGTCCAGACAGGTGAAAGGAGTCTGTCTGATTCTCAAACAATTCATTGCTTTGCTCATCAAGAGGTTTCATCACAGCACACGATCTGGAAAAGACTTCCTAGCCCAGGTCAGACTAACAATCCTGGTTTTGGTTTATAGACTGTTTATGCAATTTGGTGCCCAGAACTTTTTTCTGTCTTCCATCTCAGATTGTGTTGCCGGCGAGTTTTGTTCTGGTTTCTTTGATGTTCACTCTGATTGTTCCTCCATTCGGAGAATATCCGAGTCTGACCTTGAGCCCGTGGATGTACGGCAGACAATTCACATTCTTCAGGTATTACATTTAAACACAACGGGATTCTCATTCAAAATGAAGTAGTTTACTTTAGTATTTACTGTAGAAAAAGGTAGCATTCTGTTGTATATAATTTCACTTTCTTAATGTGTACCACAGTATTTTATAGTATTAGTGAATTGAATTAAAATACTATAGTATAATAGTAAATTTACTTTACTAACAAAAACACTATATTATTTATGTTGAAAAGATGTTCGAGATGTTAAAAGCTGTGATATTTATAAATTGTGATGAGCTGATCTGTGTAAATTTCGTAATAACCATTACAGACACAGACTGTATAAATGATGTCAATCATGTTTGATTTACTCATAATATTATGCCTAATTGTCTTTAATATATTCAATATTAAACAAATAAATCACTATACCATCATTCATCGAATTCAATGACTTTCAGCAATGAACAGATGCAAAGTCCTGATATGAGGTATTTCGGCGAGGTGCTTCTGAACAGACCTGGATTTGGGACTCGCTGTATGTTGGATGAACCTCTCGAGTATGTATACATACATTACAATTCATAAATATCCATATCCAATTTCCCACTTGCCTACTAACATCATCCATTCTCACAGAGATTATCCGTGTAATAACATAACCACAGAGTGGGAAATGCCTCTGGTCAACCCCGCACTCATAGGCATGCTGGCCGGCTCGAGGTGGGCCGACATCAGCCCGTCTCCCAGCTGTCAGTGCAGCACGCCCAACAAGCTCACCATGTTACCCGTGTGCCCGGATGGTGCCGGGGGTCTCCCTCCCCCTCAGGTCTCGCCCTCAGATCAACAATACAAACCTTTAGATGTTCATACAATGTCGGTGTATAATGAATTGTGTACCTGGATTTTAGAGGATTCAGTCTACTGGTGATGTTTTGCTGGATCTGACTGGCAGGAATATTTCGGATTATTTGGTGAAGACTTACCCAGGCTTAATAAGGACTAGGTATTGTGGTACTCTTCCATAACGTTCCATAACTATTGTATTTCTGTTTTTTTCCCTAAATTAATCTCATTTGTGCTTTTATTTTACAGCCTGAAGAGCAAATACTGGGTAAATGAACAAAGGTAAACATTTAGTAGTAGCTTTAAAACATAAGGGCTCCCTCTTGTGGTCTCTTGTAGAAAATATAAATCTTTGCTCTGCATATGTGAAATTCTGACTGTGTGTGATCTCTTTAATTCAGGTATGGAGGCATATCAGTTGGAGGATGTCTACCTGTCCTAGATTTGGATCCTAAAACAATCCAGAACACTGCATCTCAGTTAGGACATTTGCTTAATGTCACAGGGGTAAGATGTTTTTTGCCATTTTTTATTTTTGTTTCAAATCAATGAGACTAAAGCAAAGCTAAATAGATTGTGTACAATATAGATTGTTTTGTTATATATTTATGCAGTAAAATATTATTAATACAGGGTAGATACTCAACACTTGCTACTTTCTTGAAATACATGGAGACTGAAAACAACGTCAAGGTGAGAATGTTCCAGTCTTGCTTCACATCACAGTTTACTGAGCTTGTCTCACAAATCAATTCTTGACACATTTGTTATTTTCCCCAGGTGTGGTTCAACAACAAGGGATGGCACGCCATGGTGGTTTTCATGAACGTGGCAAATAACGGCATCCTTCGAGCCAACCTGCCTCCTGGTGCCAAATTAAATGAGTATGGCATCACAATAATCAATCATCCACTGAACCTAACCAAGGAACAGCTGTCAGAGGTCACGGTGTGAGTGTTACACTCAGATAGCTTTACACAATGCCAAGAGGAACATTGCTTGCAGATATTTAACCATTGTTTACAGTATGCTTGTCTCATTATGTCATACACACTGAAAGGAAAAAAAGTTTTTTTTAAATAATTTTTAAAAGTTTTTTAAATAATAGCCTATTTTATAATTTTATAATATACAGAATACATTTCTGCCAGTAGCCTACTTTATCCGTTTATTTTACGGACATTTCCATTAATGCTAAAACGCAACACAATGCTAAATTTTAAATACAGGTAAAACAACTGTAAAAAAATATTAATTTAGTATATTGTTCCCTAATATAACAGATTTAAAGAACAGATGAAAAATATGAATACTGATTTTCAAAACCTTACAAAAATAAACCCTGTTTTAACTAAAGTAACCATAGTTTTTTTGTTTGTTTGTAGTCAAGCAATATCAACAAATTTACCATGGTCTTGCTATAGTAATCTATGTTATGATATATTATATAGTATAACTATATCAACCCACCAATCTGTTTTTATACTTTTACTATAGTAAAACCATGGTTCATTTTCCTTTTTGTATTGAATTCACTCTCTCACTCGATCAGACTGACCACCTCAGTGGATGCAGTGGTTGCCATCTGTGTGATCTTTGCCATGTCCTTCGTACCGGCCAGTTTTGTGCTCTATCTGATCCAGGAGAGAGTGACTCAGGCCAAACACCTGCAGTTTGTGAGTGGGGTCAGTCCTCTGGTCTACTGGACTGCTAACTTTGTCTGGGATATGGTGAGTTTACACAGGCACCATATTTAATTTATCATAACCCCTCCTCAGATTTCCACATATTTTATATGGACATCTTCTGCAAACTACTACAAAAGTCTTAATGTTGAAAACTCTGTCGCTCTCACCTCAGGTAAACTATGCTGTCAGCGCAGCGATGGTCGTGGGGATTTTTATTGCATTTGACAAGAAATGCTACACCTCGCCTGCCAACTTACAAGCTCTGATAGCTCTACTGATGCTTTATGGGTAACAGAAATATCATTTTAATGATCTATTTACACTTCTTTCGGTTAAAACACTCTCTGCATATTTAAGTCTGTTAAGTAAAATGCTCTTGATCTTGTGGAATTGAAATGTTTATAATATCATTTCTCTTTTAAATCTGTATTTTTGCTTCTGTTACGCAGCTGGTCTGTAACCCCCCTAATGTATCCGATGTCATACGTGTTTAACGTGCCAAGCACCGCGTACGTCTCTCTCTCTTGCATCAACCTCTTCATTGGCATCAACAGCAGTGCCATCACATTTATCTTGGACTTGTTTGATAGCACAGAGGTAAAAATATACAGAATCTTTATCAATATACAACATCTTTTAGGAGCTTTCGTCTGATGGTGGTTGTTTTCTTCACAGACTCTGTATAAGTGTAACCAGGTGCTGAAGAAAGCCCTGCTCGCCTTTCCTCACTTCTGTTTGGGCCGTGGGCTCATTGACATGGCGATGAACCAAGCGGTGACGGACGTGTATGCACGCTTCGGTGAGTCCCTCTTCTTTACCCATCTCGCATTTCGGATGCTTGTTTGAGGCTGCCGCGAGCAACCTAAACCCGGCCCCCTGGCAAGGTTTGGCCTTTGTAATCCAACAGTCACTGGCGCTTCAATCTCACTGTCGACGTGATGGACATATAACACCGCACGGCGGTGTCTACAGGGGAGATTCACATTGCAGCTAATGCCGATTCAAGGCCACAATCGTTTTAAATAACCGGCGGATCAGACATGGGCTTAAGTTAATCTCCAGATAAGACTGCTCAATGTCTTTATTTTAATTTGTTTTAACGGCCTGAAATTCTCTGTACCATGATATCTTTCCATTGTTTACTCTGATTTTTAAAGGAATTTTTTAAAGGGATAGTTCACCTAAAAATAAAAATTCTGTCTTCATGTATTCACTCTCATGTTGTTTAAAACTGTTTATGAAGATATTTTGAAAAATGTGTCCATACAATGGAAGTCAATGGGGGTCAATGTTGTTTGGTTACCAACATTCTTCAAAATATCTTCTTTTGTTTTGCATGGAAGATTGAAAGTCATACAGGTTTGAAATGACAAGAGCGTGAATAAATGATGACAGAACTTTCATTTTTGGTTGAACTATGACAGAACCTCTCTTTGTCCATTCTTATTTAGTGTTAACCAATTTCTTGATTAATTTCTAGTAAGGTCTTATAGTACTCTGATGTTTATCTTAGGTGAAGACTTCAGTCTGGATCCCTTTAGCTGGGACTTTCTGGGAAAGAATGTGACCTTCATGGCAATAGAGGGGTTTGTGTATTTCATCCTGAACATCTTGATTCAGCACCGATTCTTCCTGGAACACTGGTGAGAGAAAATACAATCTCAATGTAAAAGTGCCATTGTATATTGAAAAAGTCTTAAGATTTAGCATAGGACATATTTACGGTTTACATTTTTTTGCAATACAAATAGTTAGAATAGATCGGAACTTTTTGCAATTAAATTTGTTTGTTCCCTCAGATGACAAACCCCTGACAATGATAATACAATGATCAAACAATTAAAACCCTAAATCCCATTTATTTACATTTACGTTAAAGGGACAGTTTCTCTGTTTGATGAATACAGAGAAAGATATTTGGAAGAATGCTTGTAACCAAACAGTTCTTGGACCCCATTGACTACCATAGTAGAAAAACGACTATATAATTTTTTTGTTCTGTTGAACACAAAATGAGATATTTTGAAGAATGTAAGGCAGCAAACAGTTCTGGGGCACATTGTCATTTTTCCTACTATGGTAGTCAATGGTGGCCAAGAACTTAGAGTACATTCAAGTTACAATTTCCATGACCTCTATAGACCCTATACAGATACGATAAAATGATGTGTACATCTTTCTAACAGGATGTCAGATTACTTAAAGCTGCCAGTAACTGATGAAGATGTAGATGTGGCCAAAGAGAGAGAGAGGATTTATAAAGGTGGGAGTACTGGTGACATCCTTCAGATAAAAGACCTATCAAAGGTATGTCTGCCCACTGTATGCTGGTGCATTATGGGAAATGCTTCAAAGCATAGAATGGGTGTTGTTTCTCACTTTACAGACATATTCTGGAACTGTTAGACCAGCGGTGGACAGGATATGCATGGGAGTGTCTCCAGGAGAGGTATGTACTGGATTAAAGATTGTTATAAGGATTGCAGGCTTTTAAAGAGATCATTTATCCACCTTTGTTCAAAACCTGTATGACTTTTTCTTCTGCAGAACACAAAAGAAGATATTTTGAGAAATGTCTCAGTGGTTTGTGTCTATACAATGGAAGTCAACGGGAGCCAGTGTTGTTAAGTTTCCAACATTCTTCAAAATATCTTCTTTTGTGTTCTGCAGAAGAAAGAAAGTCAGGTTTGAAACGACGTAAGGATGAGGAAAGAATTTTTTTTGGGGGTGAACTACCACTTTTTCTCCCTCAGTGTTTTGGGCTTTTGGGTGTAAATGGTGCTGGAAAAACGACCATGTTCAAAATGCTGACTGGAGACATAGATGTGACTGCTGGGGAGGCTGCTGTGACTGGTTACAGGTATGAGAGACTAGTTTATATCACAGTGTCAGGACCTGTTTGAAAGCAATTACTGCCATGCGAGTGGCCATGAAATAAAACACTTTCAAATCATTTTAGTTTCATTTATAATGTTGTTTTTTTTCGTTTTGATTCTGAAGCATTCTGACCAACATTCTGGATGTGCATCAGAACATGGGCTACTGTCCTCAGTATGATGCTATAGATGACCTTCTGACAGGCAGAGAACATCTGCATCTGTACGCACGGCTCAGAGGAGTCCCAGAATCAGAGATCAACAGAGTGAGGCTTTCTTCTATTCCATCTTTCTGTCTCTCACTCTCTCGATTTCTATGAAATACCTTGATCTCTCTTTGATGCAGGTAGCTGAATGGGGTATCCAGAAGTTGGGTTTATGTGAGTATGCCGGCTGCAGTGCGGGCACTTATAGCGGAGGAAACAAGAGGAAACTCTCCACAGCTATTGCCATGATTGGCTGTCCAGCTCTTCTGCTCCTGGTAAGAGTCTCTCTGTGCTGTTTACCTGTGCTGGATGAGCAGATTGTAGGGGCTAAACAGTGTTTTTCCTATTGTGCTAGGATGAACCAACAACAGGTATGGATCCTCAGTCTCGCAGGTTTCTCTGGAACTCCATCATGAGTGTGATTCAGGATGGGAGGGCTGTGGTGCTCACGTCACACAGGCAAGAGCACGCACAAACACACACATAGCCCGCAAAATTAATAATTGAATAATAATGTTTGTTTTTTATCAACAGCATGGAGGAATGTGAAGCTCTATGTACTCGACTGGCCATCATGGTAAATGGAACATTTAAGTGTCTCGGCTCCATCCAGCACCTGAAATACAAGTATGAATGTACAATATATTAATATTATCTGTAATATCAACATGTGTAGCAGGTTGCTTGAATTTCCGAACTTTCTCAGATTTGGTGATGGATACGTGGTCACCATGAAAATCAGGGCAGCTAAACCGGGTCTCACACCGGATCTGAACCCGGCTGAGGCGTTTATGGAGAGCACATTTCCAGGCTGTATACAGCGAGAGAAGCACTTTAATACTCTGCAGTATGAGATCTCTACCTCCTCCCTCGCCAAAATCTTCCAAGTTTTATTGGCCAACAAGGAGAGGCTGAATGTAGAAGATTACTCAGTTTCCCAAACAACCCTGGATCAGGTATTTCATACTGTATGATGATATAATTTGTTTTCATATCTGAATGTGACAGATGTTCCACTCCTGACGGTCTCGCTCTCTTGGTTCGTTCTTCTCAAGGTATTTGTAAATTTTGCCAAACAGCAGTCTGGAGAGGAGGAGACCATCGTGTTGCACCCGAGGGCAGCCGGTGCCCGACGGGACGTGAGGGTCTTTCCTGCAAAAACGAAAGCTTGAAACGTGCAGCCGCTTGTTTGGAGTGCTGAACAAAAGATAAAGGAAGAGATTTTAAAACTTCATATATTCATGCAGTGAGATTATGTGTCAATGCTGCATCTGCTTTGCACACCTTCTTTGCTTGGCCTTTATTAGAAATAATAGTACAAAACAGACAGAACTTGACGTTGAAGTTAGTCTCCTGAATACTTTAGCACTTTATTAAATCACTTTTTTTTACAAAGATTTTTGTTATAAAATTAAATAAAGTGACGCAATAGATTTTATTGCTGTTTTTTAAATGCATATTGCATTATGTGAAACGTTGCACATCATCTTAATAATTCCTGCCAGTTTAGAAAAGTAATGTTTTGACATTGAATGTTCAGTTTTTGTAGAAAGTTATTCATTTGTCAAAATGCACTAAAATAAAACTATTAATGCTACCTTTTGTTTTAGTCCTGAAAACAATGTAATAAAGCTTGTTTTTTGGTAAGGAATAAATGATTGTTCATAGATAAACATTTTTATGTGTTTTAAATTCCCTGATGTAGCTCAGTGTCTCCATCTTTTGAAGGTAGTTGTTGACATTTGCCAACAGAGGTAGATATCAATATTGCATATTAGTTTGTCATTTTTATCATTTAACCAACACAAATATTAAAATCTGCAACCGTCCCTAATCTAATTCACTCTGCGTATACACACCATTGTAAACATGACAATACACAGCTTCATTTAGATGCAGCTGTTCAACTCTTCGTCTCGGCACTGTTATCCGGGATCATCATATCTGGATATTTTGATCTCGGCTATGTACTGACAGGCACATCTGAACTTGGTCAGAGGATTAAAGGCAAAATAGGCATGCGGAGATTTGGATAGTCCTTAAATTCTCTGATGTAGGTTTTGTGTTTTCCTTTGGCCCAGATTGTCATCTGTGCGAAGCCCACCAGGGTGAAGAGAGCCACTGCAAAACGAACCATACATTTAAAATAATGTATTGAGTACTACATTTTATTTTGTCGCCACTCGCTCACCTGGAACACACTGGGTCATGATTGACAGGCCCACCCAAGCTCCTACCTGTATATATAACATATGGATCAAACAGAAGATTGTGTGTTATGTTTGTTTGTACAGGTCACAATGGTTACCTCATATGTGTAGTTCGGACACGACACAAAGAAAAATAGCCACGTGAAGGGGTTTTTGGATGGCCGTGGGAACCTGCGAGATTTGGAACCTGTTTACATGGACATATTTAGGAGAAATGTCAGTCACATGTTTTTGTCTGAGCGGTTTTAACACATACATTTGTGACCCTGGACAACAAAACCAGTCTTAAGGGTCAATTTTTTGAAATTGAGATTTTTACATCATCTGAAAACTGGATAAATAAGCTTTCTATTGATATATGGTTATCAGCAGCGAGCAAAGTTTGTAGACGTGTTTCCGGCCATATTTGATCCACTCATAAAAATAAAGTTTTAATATAATTACGGTTGGAAATATCTTTACTTAATATCGTAATGATTTTTTGCATAAAAGAAACATTGATAATTTTGACCCATTACAATGTATTTTTGACTATTACTACAAATTTTATTGTGCTACTTAAGACTGGTTATGAGATCTAGGGTCACATTTGATACGCTAAACCCACCTTCACATTTTAAACTGTTTAGTGTCCAATGGATGGAAAAATTACCAGCCTCGCATAACTGGAAAAGGAAGATATTCCATCATATTGGTCATTTATCTCTAATGTACAGTTGGGTCCACAAGTCTAAGATCACTACTAAAAATACATTTTTTATGCAATGTAATGTAATACTTTTTATTATAACATATTATCAGCTTTTTTATTATTGTATCAGCAAAATTAGTTGACCGAAAAGTTCATGAAAATAAAGGTAACATTCAATATATTTCCCTATTTGAATAGTGACCAATTGTTAATGTTACTGTTTTATACATTTTTCTGTATTTTTCATGTGGTCTTAGATTTTTGGACATCGCTGTTTATGGTTTGTTATATGTTTAAACCCTACAGTACATACCACAAACATAATGAGTGCATAGTTGACCTGTCTCTCTCCATAGGCTGTAAAACATTATAACAAGTTTCATGTAACACGTTTAACACATTTACTCAGTTGTGAAATAGGTTTATATCAGGTTACGTGCTCACACGGTGGTGTGTAGAGGGGATGGTTGATGTAATATGCTAACCACGCTGCAAAACCCCAGTAATATGCACAGTTCTGTGAACAGTAAACATGTCAAACAGGATTGAACACTTGTGAAAGCTGAACTGTATCAAACAGACGCGATTAGGTAACACTTTACAGTAATTTTATATAACTTTTTTATATTATATACATTTTATAACACATTATATTACTAGTTCATGTTAGTTGCATTACCTGATTTTAGCATCTACAACTTTTTGAAAAAGCATCGTCTTGAGTACTGAAATACTTAAAGTCTGCATTTTCATCTGACACGGTATTGAAACCAGTGTGACACTTACCCTTACGATATTTCTGAGAGGCATCGTGCCATGTGAAAACCGGTGCACAAATATTGTTTCAATAAGCCTTTTGATGTAATGAAACGTGTGACAAGCACAAGCCAAACTAGAGGGAGAGAAAATAAACAGTATAACATGTAAAGTGTCATAATGATTATTTATGAAGATCTGAATAATACCTGACCACAGGGTGAGTGCTGGAGGTAAAGGTGTATTTTTTGCTGTAGATGTAGGGGACACGGAGGTAAAAGAGCAGATAAATCAGTAGAGGACCCATGTATTCCACTAGAAAGACCTGGAGAACAAAAATCACAAAATTAAATTAAAGTTTTGTATTTGGCTGGGTGCTATTACATTTATTATATTATATATAAAGTCTTAAAGTGTTATTTGTTTCTTAAGTGTTACAAAAGGCAGGTTTACAATTTTGCTGTACTTTTCTGGTATAATGGACTTACCATTGTCCAACCAAGCTGTGGGCCGAGATCTTTGAAATATATGCTTGCTGAGGTTCCAACAGGCAAATTCTGCAGTATGTCATCATCTCGCAATGCTTTTCCTTCTGCAAAGTACAGCATAATAACAGGTAAATAAGGATATATAAACCTTATCGAATAATGAAGCTTGTGTCATGCTATCAGGACATTTCTTAACCTGCTTTTCTGTTGAAAAGTAATAGTGGGGAGATCTTTCAATATATTTAATGGGCAAATATAAGGTCATGATAATTATATTCTTACTAATTTTAGATGTATGGTCATGTATGCATTACAGAAGCCGACTGTAAAATAAAGGTTATATAGATAATGTACATCTCATACTCACTGGGGTCTAGCCGCAGGGACTGTCTAGCCGGGTACCATTTAGGAACTAACAGTGAGCAAAGCACAACAAAACAGTTAAATGATCATATATTACATTTGATATTATGTTATAAAAATATGAAAGGAATACATCAGTGCTATGTACAGTATTTACAACGGCACAGTCGCTGTGGAGTGACTTACATGACTTATGAAACAAACTTTTAATGTCGGCTATGCTTGAATGAGGTTCAACCTGCATTACATACACAAACAAGATAAATGAGCTTTTATTTTTAATTAAATGTGCCACAATTTTCCTTATTAGTCATCTAATATTGTTAGAAGAATCTGCTTACCTTGTCCAGAAAACAGAGCTGTTCTTTTGTTTTCGAGTCCAGGATTTCGACCTGGAAGAGCAGTGTAATAATTTCAGTCTGGTCAATATCTGCATGGCACAGACGCGAACTTGCTTTTTAATTCAATTCACATAAATCAAGTACATTTTGTAATTCTTTTAATATCTGGCCAAAGGGTGAAGCTGCCCATCTTCTTTCCCATAATTCCCTGCTTTAAAGATTAACTAACAAAGTTGTTGTTTGTCTATTTAAAGCAAATAAAAAGGTTTAAGCAATAAGTTGGCAACAACCCATCACTTTTTTCCTCCGCCTGCTTGCAAAATCGCAGCTGTGTTATGCTGACACACAGTCAACAGACAACAACCACACGCTGCTTAAGCCATTCATCTGAGCTTCTGTTGTGACGGGTGTCTCCCAGTTTAGCTCTGTGTATTCATTACATTCATAAATCATCCCAAAATTTAAACTCCATCTCTGATCTGAGCTCGGCATTCTGGGGATGCGTCTGGTTGCAGTGGTTGAATCTTTTTAATCTTAATTAAAAGGTGTCAGCGTTGATCTACAGAGCATGCACTGAGCCTTAAGACTGCTTCAATTTGCCTTGAAAGCACTGCATACTGTGTAGCTCAGCAGAGCTGTCAGCCTGAGATTGCTCTTATACTGGATAGTGTAATAATCTTCTAATGGACGCGTAGGATTTGCCTAATGCTCAACTTAAAGCAAGAGTCCCTATGGCTTATCACCATCACAGATGGACAAGTCTGGGATCATTCCATTCACACATGAAACCTGATGTTGATCCACCTGTCTTGATATTTAGCGGGATGTTCCTTAAGTACTTACAGTTGTTGCTGTTTGGGGAGTTGTGTATCTTTTTAATTAAGAGAAAGTTTGGGGTTTGAGTTATTCGTGCTATCATGAAAATCCCCCAAAACTATTGCTATCAAATAAACTATAGACTGTTGTGTAATGTATAGGACACTTAAAAATGAATGTTTAAATATTCAGTAACTAATTATTTATGAATAAATTATTATAAAATGTATTTGCAACAGTATCTGGATAAAGTAATATATTTGGCAACCTATAGATGTTTTCAAAGCAACAATATAAACTAACGTTACTGCAAATGCATGCTTTTGTGACCCAAACTTAAAGTACTTAACTTCCATTACACATCCACAAAGAATAGAGTCCCTACAGATTATTTCTGATAACAAGCAAAAAAAACCCAAGTAAATGACATTAGTTAGCAAGATAAAAGTATGTCTAGCCAGTATTATTTTGGAATACTAGTAGAAGAACCGTTTCTTGGCTAAACTTAAATGCGACAAAGTTACACGACCCATATTAAAATATAAATGTTATATTATTAGCTTTGTCAACAAACACAGACCGGAAGTTAACTTCGGGCCAGGCGTGTGCATCAGATGAAACGGTCTATAATTGCAATTTGTAAATAACAATTTCTATTACTAATAATTTTCTGAATAAAGTTGGCACTGTTACAAATGGCAGCTGTCCTTCGGAAACCTTGTATCTCCATATTTTGTGATTTTTATTTTATAAATTATTATTAGTCACCCTTCATGTATGTCACTGTTTTGCAAATATCAAACCAACGAAAAGTATTAAAAAGTGTTTGTGAACTTTGACAACAGTGTTTAAAAAGTTTAAAAAGCACAGTGTTTTTTTTCCAATTCCTGGAAAATTTGGACACCCAAGGTTTTCTGAAAACATCTGAAGACATTTGCCACTCAATAATATATTGCACTAATAATGTTGCATCACAAAAATGCAATACTTTTACATTTTCTACCAATACTCAAAAAACACAAGGTGTGTAGACTATGCCTGATTCATAAAGCACAACTGCAATCCTAAACAGTTTTATTAGTGAAAAATGATCATAAATAAAATTAACCCACACTCGCTGTCCTGGTCATTGTACAATCACATAAAGAGCAGGTAGTAAACCTGTCCTGTTTTCAATCACACAGAGTGATCAATAAAAGCACTCTGTGGATTTCTGAGAGCTGACTATTGACAGGACGGTAAACACCGCAGTAATGATGAAAACTCTATACATGAAAACTCTGTATCCACATTAAAAGCTTGTTTCAGCATCTTTCAGCTCTTTATTTGCTTTGGCTGACACAAAACCCTTTCATTTCTGTGTATGACTTCTGTACATTTAATTGTAAAGTTGTTTAGGGTTTTGATGGAGAGACGGTGTGTTAATAGCATTGCTGCGGTGGTGTTTACAGCAGGCGGTGGAAATGCTTGAGAGGGTTATTAATTCTCAGGTGACAGGCTTGTTGGTCAAGTCCTGAATTATATTTACATGCTAATGTTCAGAAAGCGTAAAATTAAACCGCGCACACACACACACACACACACACACACACACACACACACACACACACACACACACACACACACACACACACACACACACACACACACACACACACACACACACACACACACACACACACACAGAGAGAGAGAGAGAGAGAGAGAGAGAGAGAGAGAGAGAAAAGCAGTTCTTATGGGTTCATACTCGATTTGGGGAACCAAGGCCTGGTGTAGTGGAATTTCAGATTGCCGGAAAAAGCTGTGGTGTTCATAATGAACCTCCGAGGATTAGATTCATGTTTAAGTGCCGCTTGCTACGGCAAGCATCATTATTACATTATCATACTTAAGGTTAGGGATTTGAAAAAGGCCCTAAATCCTCAATTTGACAGACATGAATGATTCCTCAAAGTGAGCTTTTACCTTTCTAAGCTTATGAAACATCCCACATCACTTATACACTATAGCTACACACTAAAAATGTTCAAAACACCAAAGTAGTCACATAGCAACTCTCTTGCAACCACCCCACAACACAGTATCATTTTGTTGGTAAGACAACACGTTCTAATCTAATTTTAGCAACGTTTTTGCACACGTTATAATTATCACTTGAACAACACATTATTTTATGTATTATTTATAATATATTGTTAACAAAAACATTGCACAGTATGTTGCTTTAAGGTTGTTTCAATTGATACAGATACAGACATCAATGAGAGAACAGCATGTGGAACTCCAAATTTTCCTTTAAGACTTGAAGGACCTTTAAGAAGTGAAGTGAACATGAACCGCACACAGAAGTGTTTCACTGTACTTCAACTTTTGGTCAAATATAATTCAGAAAGCACATCAAATCCACACATCTAGATTCCACAAGCTTAAAGGTTTCACACAAAGCGCAAATTTGAGTAATGTAACTTCATGTCTTACCTCGAAGAATGTTGTTCTACTCATTTTTGGAGGCCTGGTTGTCTCAATCTGGACTCTCACGGTTGCTTCGCTCCTCTCTGTATCAATGCCAGTGACAATTCTCCATTCTAATTTCTCACAGACACTCTCTAAACCTCCCCTCCCACCATACAACCTCTCTCTCTCTCTCACACACACACACACACACACACACACACACACACACACACACACACACACACACACACACCTAATCTTCATCTGTTTCTAACTGAAGCCAGCACATGCGTTCTTGAAACCTGAACCTCAGCTCTGCTATCTTATAGCCAGTGCCTGTGTGGGAGTCAGGAAAGCCCTCCGCTGTCCAACGGGCTAAAAATAGAAAATACCCTCTGAGTTATGGCCATGAATGTGTTTTGCTGAATTGTAGGAAAGAGGAATCTTAAAACCAGATTAGCTTCGTAAAACTCTAATGTCTACAATTTGCCACAAAATGTACATACTGCTGTCTCATACATCAGCTATGTTTTAAAATAAAATGTTTCATAATGATAATTATGGATGTAAACAATTTGATCATGTGCTTAACCTTTTCAGCTCTGCTGCATATTTAGCAATTTTTTTTACCAGAATTTAAAAGGGTGCCCTACCCTAGACTCGTTTTACAGTAACCCTCAAAATGTTAAAAATCTGACATTTATTCTGTTATGTTATTCTAAATTGAGTTTTCATTTGATATATATGTAATCTGTGTTTTGAGACTTGTGTGATATAAATATGAAATTGAATATCATTTCTATGATTTTCACAGGGGGGAAGAGGTTGGGTTTGAAGTAAATGAATTCAGACCTTATGTTCCTTTATATTACTTACAGACCGGAAGTTAACCAGTCGCGTGCGTCCGATGGAAACCTTCTATAGATTTGATGATGCAATATGGGGGTGTGGCAGAGTTTAAGTGGTTAACCTAGATCCAATCATATTGTGAGAATTGTTTACACCAACAAGCAAGTACTTCATGTCATTAATCGTTTTATATTTTTTATTAATATTGATAACATTCCTTCTGCTATGGCGAATTACTGTACATGTATAGCCTACACACACAGCTGGCATCTTTAACATCTTTTCAGAGAGCTGATCTCCATCTGTTGGGAAGAAATTGCATCCTCTGCCGGTACTAATCCAAATTACCATTAGTTTGCCATTACATACAAACACTAATAAACAGTGCTGCATTTCAACCCATGGTTGGGTAAAATGATAGACAAACCCACAGACAAAGAGACAGACTGATCCGTCTTGTAGCCTAATAGAAATCACCCACCTCAGAAGCACTACAATTCATTTTCATTCCTCAGAACTTCTGCTGACAGCTCTCAGATTCCCCTCAAGGTCAGTGTGAGGTTTATTGGCCCCCTATCAAGCTGGAATCATCCTCTATTTCTTAACTTCATCACGTCTGTCGTGGTCCAGCCTCACAGGCGTCCGCCCCCTCGCAGAATCCGTGACCTAGCTGCCATCGAGATAGGACATTTAGATGAAGAGACTGCCTGAATTGCCAAAGGCACCTAGGCCACTTCAGGGATGGCGAGAGGAAGAGAGTGAACAGAGACTTCCTCTTTAACTTTCAAGAGCGCGATGAGAGCATAAGTCTCTACTTGACAAGAAAATGTGAAACGACTCCGTAAAATGTGAAGGTGAGGTGTGTATTTTCTACAAATAAGAGAGGAAAGCAACAGTCACAACCGTGTTTTATTTGCCACAAGGGGGAGCTGTGATCTTACTGTTAAAATGTCTGTAACTGTGTGCAAGACACCTCGGATTTGTCGTGTTTCACACCACAAACACGGAAGTAACGTCTGGATTTAGTCATTTTAAATGTGTGTTTATTAACATAAAAACTTATTTTTATTTCAGGTTGAGGTGGGACGCCTGTTCTAGACCCCCGCCTGTGTATACAAACACTGTGAACTGCTTGCAGGTGCTCTGACGTTCTGCATCAAATATATTTTTAGGTTTTATTTTCAACTCAGGCATCTCTTTCTAATCTGCTTCGTCTAAAAACAAGACAAGTTAAATAGCCAGAGTGACTTTATTTGCTATCATTTATACCAAATTGGCCATTTGCTCTGTAAACTTAACAAACATAAAGGGCCATTTGTACAATTCTGCTTTTGTGTTATTACATTTACATTTATTCATTTGGCAGACGCTTTTATCCAAAGCGACTTACATTGCATTATATTATACATTTGTTTCTGGATATATGCAATCCATGACCTTGGTGTTGCTCCATGCTCTAACCACTGAACTACAGGAAAGCTATTTATGTTATTTATCCAATAGCTTCCATGTTCTTAAAGCAACAGTTCACCCAAATATGACAATTTGTCTTCATTTACTCACTCTCAAGTTGTTCCAAATCTGTATACATTTCTTTGTTCTGAAGATTCTGAAGAAAAGATTTTTTGAAGAATGTAGGAAAGCAAACTGTTCTGTGGCACTTTTGACTCATTGTAAAATGGTAGTCAGTGGTGGCCAAGAACTATTTGGATGCAAGCATTCTTCCAAATATATTTCTCTATGTTCATCAGAACAAAGACATTTATAAAGATTTGGAACAACTCAACAGAATTTTTACTTTTTGGTGAAATCTGCTATCTCATATCAGAAAGCTTGTGAAGTAAATGTTATATTTCATATCACTCTGATATTTCCACCTCAGCTCATACAAGCTTGATCCAAAGTAACCAACACCTGTTCACTTGTTTCCCATCTGCCTAAAATGGCCTGTTCGACAGAATCCACAGATCTGCAGGCGACGAATTCATGAGCGTTTCCTGAAAGGTGCGCTTTGGCTGGAGCGGATGGAGCAGTAAATGAATTGTTCATACAGGAGCTGAGAAGAGCTAATTGCTGCCTCATCTTAATGTCACCAGGACCACCGTGAATAGAAAGAGCTGATACGGCACTAAACGGAATCGGTGAGCATCCCCGTTAGTTTCCTTCATCAATTCAAGAGACTTAATTTAATTTGTAAATGAATGCTAAAGGGCGGCGCTGTAAGTTGTGCTGGGAAATCTCTCCAGTGTTGCTGTTCATTTGAAGTTTGTAGTGTGTGTGTGTGTGTGTGTGTGTGTGTGTGTGTGTGTGTGTGTGTGTGTGTGTGTGTGTGTGTGTGTGTGTTTCCAAACCTCGAAACACACACAACAAAACAGGGCCAATGGGTTCTGAATGTCAGCGCTGAGGTAAGCAAGCATCCAGGTAGCTCTGACCCTGGGGTCATGACAAAAATTTTACTCGGCTGAGAAACTGTAGGGCAAGATTGATTTTTAGTTTGTATTTATTTATTTCATTCCTTTGCAGTCCTATTTGAGCAATTCATTCAGTTGTGCTTACATTTACCTGAAAGAAGTTTTCAAGCTTTTGGAAAAATAATGTTGCTTGGTTTGCGAAGATGTGCATCATTGACTGACCTCCGTCCTGTGCTTTGATGATGTTTGACAGAAATCAAGTCAAAAGTCTATTACACCTTCACAATTCATTTGCCACCTTTACTTTGCGCAGCTTGTTTCTTAACATTTCAGTAATCTGCATCAGTCACAAATAAAGTGATTTATTACCTAATTACTCAGACTGCACACCTTACATTTAAACCCCTACATTTTCCCCACAATCCCCTTCTCTATCCTCGCATGAGCGCTTTCAAGCATTTGTGCTGTTTGGCGGTCGTGCTGAGCAATGGAAAATCTCAGATGCCCCACCTGCCTTTGTACACCTGCATTTGCATGCAAAGCGCGCAGTCGAGGCATCCAGCGCTGTGAAATGTGTAGAGCGCTGCTGGTGTTTCGGTGGTGCTCAGATTCATGACCAGAGGAGCCTGAATCACCGTACGATACAGCAGGGGTGGGTGACAGCTGAGGGCACTGTGTGACCAATGCCCATTAGCATTTACATGCCGAGCATACAGCCCCAATGACATGTGTGCAAAATGGCAAATAAATTCAGAGGCGCATTAATTGTTTATTCAGGAAACATAGACAGAAAGTGTCTCAAGGCTAAAGGGATGCTGTGATGTACATCTCAGAGCCATCATATCTCTCACAGCTGATTCAATTATGCTCTGCCAGACGTCTTGTTAAGAATTAAAAGCATGGTGATATGAAATCTGTTATTATGTTTGAAAATAGTTCGCTAATGATAAATGGCATGAGACATGCACAAAAATTGACATTTATTTTGTTGTATAATGGGGCAGTTACTGTAGATCTAAGCAGTGACTGAACATATATAACTGATCTTCTATCTACTATGACGTCCAGGTAGGCTTTAATTTAGTTAATTTTGTCATTCGCGTGTTCATTTGAAAATGTATTTTCATTTGAATTGATTGACAAAAACAAATGCACTAATAATGCAAGTGTGGAAAAAAGTAAGATGAGATAATAATCATAATAATCATAAGATAAAGTGGCTAAATTAGACTAGCTATTTAAATGTGCAATACATTTTGAAATAATATAAATAATACATGTATTATAATTTGCAATCAATTCAATTCAAGAATATTTATTAAACCAAGAAATGAAGTCAACATATTAAAGAGCATTTCATTTTAATATTTCCCTACAAAAAGAAAAGTATTTCCAATTTCCAAATCAACAACTTTACTAAAATGAATTGTATGTTCCAATATAAGACAACTTTTTAAAGTACTTTTATTTTGTAGTTTTATTGTCTTGGTTGTGAAAATGAATTAAAAAAAATCTAAATTTTAATCTTTAACTTTAGACCCCAAAATTTCTATGCCGTACCTTTAACACCCACACAAGTTTTCACAAACATTTCTTTATAGTATAGACAGGTTCAACACATTAAAACCTAAAATAAAAACCTAAATGTTTCTCAGCTAACCAGCATTCCTATTCGGAGTCGCTCCAAAGCACCCTGACTAGCACTTTTATTTCCCTTATATATTACACATATTATTTTACAAGATGCTTTTCTCCAATGCGACTTGTGAATGAAAAAGCATTTAGTCTAAGAGTGTTGGTTAATGCCTCAGTGTCTGGCTGTAAAGCGGCTTGTGCAATACAAATTAACAGGAGACATTTTTACATTTTGGGGCACCAGAAATAAACTGTAAAATAAAACGTTGTTTTCCCTGTAAAATTAAATTAAAATTTGCTGTCTTTTTCTGTAATTTGTAAAATTTTTGAAAATCTGTAAAAAATAAACTACAGTTTTCTTTACAGTGTAGTCTTACTTACTCTCCAAAACTGAGTAAGCTCTTTGCACTCATTATTTAACCCTTCTTCAACCAGAATGTGCTACTTGTTTATCTTATTTATCAGGCAGGACTGTAATCTAAGCCCTCAAGTGTGTATGCTTGTTATTCTGTCCCATGTTTACAAGACCAATTTCATTCACCGCTTTGAATAGCGGGGACTGAATGCATCATATTCTGTCTCCTTGTGGCCTATTTTCCGAGGCTCCGTCGGATTCCGCTCGCTGTTTTTCTTTTATGAAATCATTGCTTGTTCCAGTCTGGTCACCCATGGCAGTCAGGCTCCTATTAACAGCAGGATCCCTCTCCTCCAATGCAAGAGAGACTCATAGCTCCTCCACACCTGCGATGTCACAGTACATCATTGCTTTTGGCATATTGAATGTCTGGATGAGATCCAGTCTGTGAGGAACGGCCAGGGCTCTGCTGAATGAGAGATATAAGCAAACAACCTCATCTGAGGAAACCCAGTCTACCAAAGCAAATTACCATTTAAAAGGATAAAACAACATAACGGAATTACAGGATTGCAGGTGTTAAAATGAATATAATTAACAATAATAGCACAGCTTTTTGTGTCGCATTGCTTAATTAAAGAAATGTTGGAAACAGGTATGAGCCCAGCTACATCACAATTATGGCACAGACAATAAGAGCCAATAAAGAGTCAATAAAAACACGAAGCTACATAAGGTGACGGAGAACGGCACAATGCTTGATTTGCACTGACGCACGTTGTTTTGTTTTTAAGAAAGACCTGCCTGTAGCCTTCAGTAGAGCCCTTCATCACAGCCGGCGGTTACCATGACGCTACTGAGTTAGGTCAGTCCAGACCCAAAGACCTTTTCTCTCAATGCCGCAATCCCACAGGACCGTCTGATGAGAACTAAAATGATAAAAACAAAGCACACCAAAGAGGCCGGCTCCTGCAACAACATGCTTTTGCTCTAGTAGAATAGACCTCAGATGAGGTTTATTCATCAAAACAGAGAATGAGAATCTAGTCCTTGAAATGCAATTCAGCGTATCAGACGTTGAAAAAAAGCACCTTATATGATTAAGAATCTTTTATCTCTCGGCCTCATCTGTCACGCCACACGAGCGTTTCTCTCAGCCGAGGAACACGGTTACATGATGTTATTTACAAAGAAAGGTGAGCGCTGAACCGCACGGCCGGTGACACGTTCGCATGTTCTTTTTCACAGTCGAACAAAAAGTTAATTCGTTTCAAGTCTGCGCATAGAGGGAAAGTAATTACAGAGCTGAAAAACATTTTCAGTGCCATACAGTCTGTGAGCTAATGAAAAAACAGGTGAGTGAGTCCAGTAATTCATTTTCAAGAAGACTAAATTAACACATTTAGATAAGCCATGTTTATTTGAAGTATAAATCCTGGTTTACAACGTTAAATTGATTTAAACTGCATTACATTTTGCACTTCAAGAGTGTAAAAACTTAACGTACAAAGTCTAGCTGGTCTTAATGTCAAACTATGTTTATAAAAAAAATTTATTCAATGCACTTTGCATTATTTTTCACTATGCAAATTCCATATGCAATTTTTTGTCTGATTCTTCATTCAGTGTGCAGCCATTCTGATTTGTATTGTTTCCTTCATAAACAAAAAAGATTGATTGAGTGCAACCATACTTCCCACTTCCATACTTTTTGCCACTTTTATATTATCTGTGAATAATAACAAAGTGACGGAGATCATGTGATATACCGCATATGTGTAACCACATGCTCAGATTTACTGGCCTATCTGCGGCTGCAACAATTGAACCTCTTTCTCCAAGCGGCTTTTCTTTCCCGTTTGGACCTTGTTGCATCTCAGATTCGGCTTTGAGTCGAGTGAGCGTTATGCAACCACTTTGACTCTCATGATAGAAGAGGTGAATTTGGAGAGAAACATGCTTGCCTGGATGGTAGAGACAGACGCTGGGCTCTCATTATTTTGAATGACATTTACAGGCATCCCTTTATAGCTGTCTGCCATTGAAAGTCAGTGCCAAAGAGATGATTAGGGAATTGTGTTCAGTCAGCCAACTAAGTTCGACCGCCGGTTTTATGAGGCCTTGGTAGACCTGGTTCTCTCTGTTATACTGTCCATATACTGTCACACCAGACAGTCTGTGCAGAAATAATTCAGTCCAAGAGACCAAGAGAGAGTTTGTTCTTGTGCTGCCTTTACTATGTGTTACATTCAATGGATGTGGGATAGTTTGAATTATATCATCTGTTTTAGTGGAGCTTGCTAAGGCAATCATTATTATTATTGCTCATACTTAAGGTTATTGATTTAAAAACATGAAATATTGAAGTCACCCATTTGTGCTAAGAATATAAATGATCACTCAAGTCATGTTGTTAGAGAGTCAAAGTCTTTGAAAGGCTTGTTTTGCTTTTGTACTGTAAACTGTATATGCATGCATTTCTGAAGATGTTCATTGCAGAAAGCTTATGGGCTGAAAGCGTTCTGTTACTTTTCTGAGTTGTTCACTTCTCATAAGAAAACCACTGATAGGATCTCTTCAATATCTCCATTGGTCCTCTTAGACAAAGTTTAAAGAAAATTTAAACGTTTAAGTCTCCTGCGCCTTCGATATTCTTGCTGAGCAAAAGATGCAGAACTCTCAAAAACGTCTCTATTGGAGTTTCAGAAGAGATCTCAGCAATGTCACAAACTGAGCTCAGATTTACCAAGCAAAATACACTATAAAGTTAACATTGTTGAAAATTTCAATATGAACTGAAACATTTAGCATCAAATCCAGATTATTTTATAGTTTAACAAATCAAAAATTAGACCTTTTTCAAATCCCCAGAGCTATGAAAGAAAAATGTCTAAGCACTAAATCTCTCTGGGTTGTGATTGGTTAAACACTACTAAGATCTTAGGAAATTCTGGTTGTTTTTAATATATTTTATGTAGGTTTATTTGTTAAATAAGACTTTATCAGTTGTTTGTTAAAGAAATCATATTTTTTATCTGTGCACTTCATTACAACTAAGCACTTTTCTTGTTTGAACTGCTTAACACATGAAATATTCTCAGTCAATGAGCTTTCTGCAGAAACTTGTTCAGAAATTCAAAGACTTTGAGACCTGATAGACATATCTAAAGGATTCTGTTTGTGGTCAGCACATTGATGCACATTTTTTTTGCCGAAACAACAAGACTTCAATTCGAACTGATCATGTGGAATCTATTAATTTTCCAATTAAGTGCAGTGCTCTGCCCGCCTTTTGATGATGGTATTTACAAAGTTCTCTTCATTTGCATTTAAAGTGTTTCTTAGTCTGGACATACTGACATGTTTAGCACTTTGCTGACCAACCATTCAAGCAGATGAAAACTGTATTCAGAAACCCCCCAAAACACCCCTACGCACCCAAGAAGAGAAATCAATACCTAACAAACTCTTTAACAACTTAATGATTTAACCACAAAGGTAGAAAAATGTATACATATACAGTAGAACTTTATAATGCTTTAAAGTAGTTATAATATCAGCCAAGCGTGCAGAAGTGTATGTACTGAATTACATTATAGCATTGCAACTACAAATTGAGGTGAACAGGGTTAAACATACAATTTTAATATATAAGCTATAGTAGTCTGTTCAAGAGGGCATATTGCATCAGCTATACAATACAACTCATTAAAATTAAAGTGGCAAATATGTATTTAGTATTGATTTTATGCTACCCACAAATATGGTTATGTTCCTTTCTGAAAGTTTGAACCCTAAATGACTGGAACTACAAAAAAACAAGGTAATTGTTTCCTAGAACTTATCAAAAGATATTAAAGATTTTTGATAATAGAAGATTTTGTTTTGGTTAATTAACTTTGCAAGCATAAAATATACCTGAGACATCATAAAGTTGGACAGAGAGAATGACTTGCATCAGTTTCATCCCCCTCAGGAACGGCTTTATTGAGTTGACAGTATTGTATAACTATTGATCGAGAAATTGATTTTTCTTTGCTTTTGTTTATGCTTCTTTTCACTTATGAAACCACCTTTGTATGCACACAGTACACTTGCGGTGGCCTAATTGATTTTATGCTTGGCTCTTCACCCACGAATGGCCACAGATCCATCCACCATCTTTCCTCGCAACTCTCATGGTTCCCGATGACGTCAATCATCTTTTTTTGAGTCTGTGTGGCGTTTTAAGACAGTAATCTAAACCTCGAGGGTGAGAAACGCTGTGTGTCGGCACGTAATGAGAATGACAGATAAGAGACTGCAATGATAAGGATTATAATTGGATTTTTGTATGAAATAAGTGGTAATTGAACATTAAGGGACAGAATATTAATCTGACACAGTTCATCTCAATGTGATTCGACCTGATTTTTCCAGAAACTGACTTGCGGAATTGCTGATTTCCTATTATTATTGGAATTTATGGTAGTGGACAACCTTTCCCACAGGTGCTTAGCTCTCTCCATTTCAAACATCTTCAACAAAGAGTTGATGTACCTTTGTAAGCGGGATAAACCGCACTTCATGATGCATGTTAGGAAGGTATCATAAAGTCTTGGGAAATGTGTGGGCTACGTGTGCAGGTACATAAACAGAATAGTAACAGGTTAGTGTGATTGAAATGGAAATCAGTTGTCTTTTCAGTGTGAAACGCTGTTGATTCGTCTTTAGTTTGGGCCGGGTGGCAAAGGAACGAATGTGAGAGGAAATAATCAAAGGTTGTTCAGTAAATGTTGCTCTGCATTCGTAATGCTGTGAAATACAGAGACTGAACATAAATCACCAGGCCCGGCTTTAATCTTTTAGATCAAATTGAGTTGGCATTTCATTTGACAGGTAATGTTGATCAATTTCTTGTTTGGATATTGAATTCTCTGTGGAGCTATTAGGAGTTTGACATAAAAGCAAACAAGCATCATACATATACACACTTCATATGGAATATGCGTATATAGTTTGCAAATCCTTGTAGAATTTATATAATGTGTATAAAGGAAAAATATATGGAAGGCCGAAAAATAAAAAGGCAAAAATGCCCCTGATATTTACATAAGATGGCAAAGGATTTTCTTTCTTTCTTTCTTGCTTTCTTTCTTTCATTCTTCTACTTATTATTTTAACTATACTGTCGAAATATTTTGGGGTTAACTTAAACAATAAACAAACCCACCAATTAAAACTTACAACAGATCAACAGAAAGCTGTATAATCTAGGGACTGGTTAGGAAAGATTGTTTATTGTGTTATCTTAAGCATTATTATAGCCACTTATAAACATTATTATCATTTTTATTGGTGAGCCATTGATCAGATTGAGAATTTATAGTGCTAAAACCCCATTCTAGGGGGAAATATTTTGCCTTAAAAAAACAAAATTATTGATACTGCAGTGATGTTTCAAGTTTTTCACAAGAAACTGAAAGTCCTTTCATCAGGACGCGAATCTCGCACCAGATGTGTCTTGTGATCTGAATCTCTTTCTGGAAGATAAGCATGCTGTTAAAAAATGATTCAGAATATTTGAGACACAAAATGTTCACAGCTGAACGCAATTTGCCTTTTAATTGGCGGTTCAGAGAAATGAGGAAGGAACGATGTTGAGAAAGAGCAGCACTTTAAGAAATCTGCCTTTATAGTGAAGATCTTAGACTTACAAGCATGAGAGTGAAATCACTGCCGCTGAAATTTTATGGTCATTTGCATACACACATAAGTAATGATCTTCTTTTTAAAGAACACAATCCAGCATTATGGACAGATGCTGTCAGATCAATGATAGAGCCAGATGTCTCACATTAGTGTTGGACACAGATGCCTGTAGCCAGATTTGTGTTTATTTTTCATATTTGTGTTTTTAGTTCATTTGAGACGACTACAAAATAAGAAGAGGAATATACAATTCTCTGAAATGTTAGAAGTTAATTTATTTTAGATGCAATGGCGAGACAGCTCTGGCAAATGACACAGATGGAGAAAAAAATGGTACTTCTTTTAAAGGGAATTCTGGGAATTTTGTGATTTTTATTGTGACTGAAACTTTAACTTTGTACTTTTGTGGGATCAGAATCATCTCCAAGTTCATAAATCATTGGTTTACTAAGCCTTTCAAGTATACAGCCCAAAAGAGTGAATTGTGCCAACTAAAATTCTGAATATTGCACAAGAAAATATATTTATTAGTTTGTTCTGTTCTCATGTTTTATGCGATTGATATAAAAGGATTTTGTGGCCTGTCATTTTTCTCCCAGTAGTCTATAGAACAAGTAAAATTGGGCCTATAAATTATCAGTGCTGTCGAGCATGGAGAACAAAAAAGAATATTACAAAACTGAATTTTTTATTACTTAATCTCTAATTTAAATCAAGTTATTGATTTAGAAAATACCAGAATTCACCTGGGTGTCCTAACAGAAATTGTCAGATGCTGATAAAAAAAAAGTGAAATAATTATCAGCCTAGATTCATCCTCTGATAAAGTAATGTTTATGAAAATAATTGTATATTAATATTGTGCCTCTGGTGCACAAAATAAATACATTTGGGAAATAAAGAAAGTTTTACAGACAAGTTCTGTGGCTTTCTCACATAGGGGTAAATTATTCCATTTTTTGGGCTTAAATATCGAGGGCAATAAAATAAGAAATATCCACAGAACATAAATAGAAAAGGAAAATTCTCTCTGATTTACTCTTCCGTATGTCAGTCCAAACCCATATGACTTTCTTCTCTGAAACATTAAAAAAATAAATTTTGTGCAATATCTAGACTCTCCATACATTTAAAATGGAAAGGGACCAGGAGCTGGACAAAAAGCACTACATTTCATTATCTTTCAAGAAGCATATTGAAATTTAAGTCATTATTCATAAAAAATCTAGCTTGACAGCTCTGGTCATCATTCACTTTTATTGTCTGGAAAAAGAACAGCTTTCACATGCTGCTATAAATAACTAATTTCGTGTTGCACGGAAAAAAGACATACGGGTTTCGCAAGACATGAGGTTGAGTATGACAGAAATTTCATTTTCACTAAACTGAAATGATTTAATATAACTAAAAAAAACAAATTAGCACACGCACGCACATAAACTAAAAATTCTGAAACAAGATCTATGTTGCACGACAAATATTCATTCCAGCAAACAGCAGTAGTAAATCCCTATGGGTAATCTATTCCCAATGCTGAATTAATGACGGTAAAAGTGCATTTCAATTCCCAGCGCCGTATACACGGAGACCCGTCACAGACATGAAGAGAGAGGAAATTGCAGAAGAGTTGGAATCGTGACTCCCCCCGCTCTCGTGCCCTTGATCTTGATTGAAAGTGCCAGAGGACAGCATTCAGAGTCATCAAGGGCAACCCGTAAATGAATGAGAACGCGACTGCGGTCTAGTTTGTCACAATCATCGGTGACAAATCGTCAGACCTCATTATAACCTCCGTGATTTGGGTCTGAAATTCCCCAGCGTCACACGGCATTTCTCTGGTGTTGTTAACATTGGATGTAGATTTACAGCTTCATTCGTTGATTTATTGTTTTGTTCTGGGTTTAATATAAAATATTTCCTCTCACAGTGACAATGAAGGTTACAAGCGTTTACACAGGTTCATACTCAGATCTCTACGGTTTGTACAACTAAACTCGACACAACGGGAGATTACGAGAAAATTGAAATCTTCCAATTTTGATATACAAAGACCACGTAACTTGAAAGCAAATGACCAAAAATTCAGACGTTCATGCAATAGAACAGTCAGTCTGTGGCTCATGTAGAGAAATATTGCGATTAAGGCCTAGTCGAAGCAGCTACTATATGAGAAAACGAATAAAAACACTTCGGTTTGTGATGTCATCATTGAGTCTTTGCATGTCGATGCTCAGTTAAACTAGTTGCTTTGGGAAAAGATCAATGGATGAGTACAAAATGAATTCAAAAAGTCCATTACGAATCATCTTCGGTTTTGATGACGTGAAAAAGCGTGACGTTGAATATGACCTGGTGTCCATTGTTCCAAGCGTACAGCGCTCTCTCGCGAGCATTGTAGTCGAGCATGGAGATGTGGAAGTACTGGTTGTGAAATGGGATGTCCATGTACTCATACGTGGACGTCTTTGTGTTGTACGAATAATACACCTTTGCCCCGGTCAGGTGGGAGTTGGTGATGTAAAGCGTTCCACAGATCATAAAAGACTCGCCCGCGTTCCTCTTGGAGTATTCCGTGTTCCACGTCTGGAGAACCTCGAGCGTCTGAGGCTCCAGCTGAGAAATGACAATATTCCCTGCGTTCTGATTGGTGGCGTACACGGCCCACAAACCAAGCTCATCGGCCATCAGGTCGATGTCCGAGAAGCCCCCCCAGGTGTATGGGTAGACGTTGTGGAAGCCGGCGTATTCCAGAGCGCGCTGCGCGAGGACCCGTCCAGTCTCGAAGCTGTATTTAACGATGATGTTGCTCTGTTCCTTGTTGTAATACAAAGAGCCGTTGTACACCACATGGTTGGTTCCAGCCCACTTGAAGGGAAGGAAATAGGTTCGTGACTCCAATCCAGAGATGAAATCGTCGATGTTCTTGTACTCCCTTACCACCTTGCTGTTGGTGTAGGTGTCCATGTACCAAACCTGCGTGAAACGACAAAGGGAGATTAAATTGAATTGTTTTATATATATCGGGGGCAAACGGGGTGTTGGCAATCCATGAAGTGAAGAAAATTAATCAGGTGAATGTGGAGATGAACTCCGCCCCCTGCACAACTCACCCTGTCGTTTCGTGATAAAGCGAGCGGGTCGGTCATCCATGCGCCGAACCGTGTGCCAGATGTCTTTATAGTTACAGGGCCGGTGATTTTCATTAATTTTCCACATGCTGGAAATGAACAGGCGATGAATTTTATTTTTTATCATCATAATCATCATCTTTTGCAAATAATCCAAAGTCATAACAAGCAATTTTTTGAAGTTAAAAGGTTGCCTGAATAGAGTCGCTCTTGAATATTAAAAAGACACAAACTCTTAATAATGTATTGAGTTCATCTGATTCCTCCTATGCTAGTTTGTAATTATCTTCGATTTTATTAACATAACATAATAACATTGCAACATCTGCCGAATTTGCCTAACCAGCTTAATAATATTGTGTATCTTCAACACACCGTCATTAGAATAACAGGTGTTCTGATCTGCATAAGGTTAAATTGTTATTTAATTGAATGACATCTAATCAGCACAAAGATAGTCTGTTGCCTGAAGCAAAATATGTTCCTTTAAAACTCTGTTAAGGATAAACAAGCATGTTTTCCTATATTAAAGGCTTTTCTTGATTGTATCTTATGAATTACACTTGTTGACACCGCCGCAATGTCATTCATTTCAATGGTAGCCTATAGTGTCAAGATTTAGGAACTTTAAAGTAGATCAAGGAATAGATCAACATCATAAAACAGATAATGTCCCTTTGTTTTTTTATTTCAATATATCATGTACATGCATAACAGATTCTAAAGTTCATAGCCAAATGTTAAAATGTGGTAAATCTCAGTAGCTAAAACAAGTTAACCTGTTTATAAATAATTGCGATTGCAATAATGTCTGACTGAATTGACTAATAGGTAAGGTTCACTTCTACATTAACAAAGCATTTAATTGTAATATTTCTTAATATAACATTTTTCAAGAATTATCACTTTAAACAACATTAAAGTAACAATTCAGGTGAAGAGTTTACAGCTTGTTTGGGATATATAAAAACATTTATAAACAGTGCTGTCAAATCGATTAATCGTGATTGATCGCTTTCAAAATAAATGTTTGTGTTTATGAAATATATGTATAATATAAGTTAAAGTAATAATTCAGTTAAAGAGTTTACAGCTTGTTTTGGATATATAACCAAGATTTATAAAATCAAATTGATTAATCGTGAAATATATACAAACAAACATTTATTTTGTAATCGATTAATCACGATTCATTATTTTGACAGCCTATTTATAATACATATTTTAATATAAATTCAATTACTCATAATTAATAAACATGTTTGCAATATCAATGGAAATCAATTGTGATTTTGTCAAATTTAAATTGTTACATTTTTGTCATTCTTAAAACTTACTGAGTTTGCTCATGCAGTTTCGCAGACGACTGTCCAGACTGAGAACTCTCTGATAGAGCTGCTCATAGTCGTAAGCACCCAGCTCCTCCTGGATGCCTGCTAGCACCACAGACAGATTTCTGATCTCCTCTTTGAACTGAGAGATCAGCTTTGCATCTGTTTTGTACTGCTCGAGCACAGGAATCAATGGTTGGAGTTCATCCATGCGGTCATTTAGCTCTACACACACACACACACACAATTTTCCATTATGCAGTTATGAAATTCTATTAGAAGTATATTTAAACACTGAAGTTTAACATGTACAATGCCACAAACTGGTTGCTCACATTTGTGTTTCCATTAGGAGACACCCACCTTAAAATTTCTAGCCATTATAGTTTTCCTGTCCTCTTCGATTTGCCGGAACTTGGTCCGCAACCCTTTCATTTGATTTTCCATTTTCATGACGTACTGGAAATCTCGCTGTGTTCGGAGGTTGAGAACTTCAATGGACTGTGACATGTTCTGCACCTGTAAAACAGAACACATCAGCAAGTTACACATCAACCACTTAAAACGTTAGTCCGTTCCTCACAAAAAGCAACGATATTGCTTTAAATGACATGAAATATAGTGAACAAATCGTATTGACTTCTTCAATGGACTTTTTTTTTTTGAAAATCTTTCATAGATGATGACCTATTCATTCAAGAAATCACATCACTGACCCTGACCCTTACAGATAAACTGACTCCAATTAATGAATCTTTAAAAAGGGCCTGATCAACAAAATGGTGCATCCAATCTCATGGTGTTTATCGCTGTCAAACGGTCCGATTAGCTACCTTGACGGGCAAGAAAGCATCTATGAATCATAAATGCGATTTGTTCTCTGTGGGTCCAGGCTTTCTTCGAGGCTATAGGACAAATGAAGGCGTTAATACATGTGCATATCAATATTAACAGTGTTCGGGCTTCCGCTGAACTGAGGCACGTATCATTTATCATAGATCGTGTATTAATGATCCCGCATAAAATCAACCTCACGCTAATGCAGTGAAAGCACCATCAGCGTTTTGTGTATGTTCACTGCAGTGTGTGTGTTTGAAGGTCCTAAATGGAAGTGAAATTGATAAAAGAGGATGGGGGGATTGGGCTGGGAGCACTGTGTAATGGAGAGAGAGAGAAAGAGAGAGTGTTAGTGTTAGGACTACAGTTGCCCGCAGGCTAAACAGTACATTAGTTGTCCACACAATATACACTAACCATCGCACAGTGCGTTTGTGTGTGACACAGAATAGAAAGTGAGAGATATAGGACAAAATCTGTCTACAATAGGTATAAAAGATATTCGGCATGCTTTCTCTAGCAAAAAATATTACATGTACATCTATTTGACCATTACGTTTCCTAAAGACCAGTTTGCTCTCCTTTCACTTGTGAGTATAAGAACATTACGACAGATGTTTAATAGCGTCTCATTAAAATAAAGTTGAAAAATATTGCTGTATTGTTATACATATATTGTTATATTGCGAGATATAAATCTAAATTATTAATTACAGCCCTAATACAATATATTCAGAGAAGCACAGTTTGGTGTAACTCAGAAGAAGACCGAAAGAAAGAAAAGATTTGTGTTTATGCATGAGACCTTCTCCAGCAGCTGTCGAAGCTGTCTGCTCTTGGCATCCCTGGAGCAAAGGTTTTGTTCCGGTGCGACCACAGTGCAGATACAGCGTCCGTCCGCATCCTGTGCCGAACTGTACACCTGCCATCCTTCCTTCGGACCAATCGTCTGCATAGACACACAAATACTTTAACATATCTGCATGTTTACAAAGCATGTTTTTAAATAATATAATAGAGAGCATTACAAACATCAAATTTGACTCATTTGTCCTTTTTTATCATTTCTTAAATAATTCATATGCATGTATCATGACTAAATTGCCTGTTGGAAAATCAAAATGAAAGTCATGCATGTTGCAGCGTTCTGTTCAACGGACCAAAGAAGTGACTAAAAACTGTTTTTGACTTTAGCAACTTTCCTTTAATCTACAATATAAAAACTGTTCAACATTTTAATATTTTCAAAACTTTGAAAATAAAGACTGTACAGGTGTGGTCAGGTAATGTGGCCAAACTTGATAACTCAAAACATTTTTACAAAAAAATTATTTTATAAACACAACATTTTTAATCTAAAACTAAATCTATATCAAGATGGTAATTTCTAAACATTAGTCAAGCAGATCACACTGCCGGGGCTTATTTCTGTGATAACAACCATCTGCCTGTACATTATCCCTTACTTAATATTTTAAATGTATTAAAGATTAACATATTTGGGGTCAATTTGACCCTACTTATTAAAATCACATAAAATTTCAGGATAATATGAGCATTAAGTATGTAAGTATTCTGGGGTAAACATTCTTGCACAATGCGCACCTTTGCTTTTCTGCCTATATAGTAAAACTGAATGTGATGCGTGTTTTATTTACCGAGGAAATAATATAAATCCTTACTCTTGTGCAGCCTTGAGATCAGCATGAACAAACCAGCTTACAACAAGAATGCTAAAATTCAATGTTATCTTTGTTTGAAGGATGTGCTGGGTCTTACTATCAGTTAAAGGCATGCTTTTACAGGCCATAACAGTCAAGCCAGCGTGCTATTGCCCCCCAGACAGCAGTTTCTCGGAAGATGAATGAAGTAAATCGCTTAGGTTGACTCAAAGTCAAAAGGGCCACACTGTACAACCACTTTTATCTATTGGAAATCTGTCTGTTGGTGGACCCGAGGACCCAGTGACATCATAAAGGTGGGCGTGTCTCTGTCAGTCAGCAAAACGCTGATGCTTTCTCCTTCCAATCCACTTGTGCTGCAACCGATTCAATCTCTGATGTATAATTTGTACAGACATGTTTAATAGCCGATAGGTTTGCCTTCGACAAGCAAACAGGGTTTTAAAGCTAACAAACACACCAAAAAGTACAGGAAGAAAGGATTGGGTTAAGAATTGAAGGATAAAGAAGAGAGGGAGGATTCACCTGAGAGGACAAACTGATAAACCTTTCAGCTGGAGATAGAGGCGTTCCATGTCATACATGCACGGACACCTACACATTGAATTTACTGCCGTCATTTCTTACTACTGCTCTTATACATTTTTTTTCACTTTTCTGCCTGTGTTTTATATGAAGTGTGTTTGTATATTTATGTATTTATGGTACAGCTGTCACAATATCAGATTTTCACTTTTTACATAATAATGGTACTATTGTAATAAATATTACATTATAAATAAACGAATAATTTTATAAATAAACTAATAATGCAAATTCCTCTTTAAATTTGTTCATTTTTTCTTTTATTGCTAATGATTCATACTCACAATACAAGTGTATGGAGGAGTTTGTAACCTCTTAAGGCAAAATGTTAAATGGGTACAAAACCACCACCAACCACCTACTATGTTGAAGTGTCAATGAGAAACTGGCAGTGTTTTTATATGTGAAATATGCATTTACCACATATTATGATACGAAATTTAGATTTTTACATCATCTGAAAGCTGAATAATAAACTTTCCATTGATGTAAGGTTTGTTAGGATAAGACTATTTGGCCGAGATTCAACTATTTGAAAATCTGGAATCTGAGGGTGCAAAAAAATCCAAATACTGAGAAAATATCGCCTTTAAATGAAGTCCTTAGCATAGCATATTACTCACAAAAATAAAGTTTTGATATATTTACGGTAGACAATTTACAAAATATCTTCATGAAACATGATCTTTACTTAATATCCTAATGAGTTTTGGCATAAAAAAAAAATCGCTCATTTTGACCCATACAATGTATTTTTGGCTATTACTAGAAATGTTCCTGTGCTACTTACGACTGTTTTGTGATCCAGGGTCACATATATACACACACAATCTCATATTTGTATCGGATTTTAAATGAGACAAAACGTAAGTTAGAATTTTGTGATCTTGGACCACACTGGATTTTATACTGTATTATTTGTGCTCTGGAAAACCAATCACACGCTCAAAGGTCTGAAAATACAGATGCCGATACTGAAGATGATATCTTTTAAATGGAATCACATTTCATTCTTCATGGAAGGAATCACAGTCAGTAATGACTAAACCGAGACATTTTAAATCACTTTTGCCTGGACAAGCGGGTGTGTGTCTGTTTGTTTATGGGTGCACTGAATGCAGGAGCTCATGTGATAGCTGTAGCACGACTGAAAATGCAGCAAAGAACAACATCTCTTAATCTTTTACTCTCACCAGTATTTGATGCAGTTAACCGAGTTAAAATGATATAAAACAACACCTGTTTATGAGTTAAAAGCCGGCTGCCCGTATTATTTATAATAGCATTGAGATTTGTTATTGCTTTTTGGATGGTGGCACTAAAGGGTGAGAAAGAAAGGAAAGGCATATTTCTTTCTGTCGGTCTGTAGGAAGGTTCATGATGGCCACATCAAACAAGCCAGTGCAAAGGAGGGTAAATCTTAGATGTGTGAATACCAAATGCTTAAAACTGTATGTCTCTGTAGTACGTATGTCCAATCAATGTATTTGGAAGTACAACACAAAATTATCAATACCGTGATAATATCATAAATAATTCAGCACCTGTTTAAGGTTTTGCCTTAGGAGCCACAATGGTTACAAACTCTCTCTCAAATCCCTACACTTGTGTAAGTGTGATTTGTTGGCAAAAAGAAATTTAGATTTGATTATAAAAAGCGATGATATCATGATAATACCGCCGCATCAATTTCCATTGGCCACAATAACCGTGAAGCCTGATTTCGTGACAGGCCTAACAGGTACCAAAAGAGAAATCAGTATATAGCTCATTTGCATTTTTCAGACAGGAGGAAAGAGGACAGTTGGACACAGTCCCACATTTAATCAGTGTTCTGACCTCCAGACCATATCTCCATATGTAAGTGCACTTTTAAAGAGAGAGAATAAGACTTTGTAGTGGGAAGTAAATTTGTCTCAGAAATTAATCTGTAAAGTAATAAACTGAGTTTGTGTATCGCATCCATTATGTGCATGCACACTGCAATACTCTGTATGAATATTGCAATGGAAAATGTCCTGATGTATTATATCTGGTGATATGTTTTGTGTTTAGAAATGTAATTCATATCTGTCCATTGGGGTTTAAAATAGTGGATACTGCTCCAGGCTTTGTAAACACAACAATGCACAGTTTGGGCAGAAAAAATAGACTAATCTTTTTAATTTTAAATCGTTCAAAATGTTTGGGCTGGAAAAGTTAGCAAACCAAGTTTAATCCTGAAGGTTATTCGAGTAAACTGTGCTCTGCACTGGACTGTCAGTATATTCTCAACACCATTAGAAAAGAAATAAAGCAAAGGGGAGCAAATACTACCCTGCCTTCCAATATACACCAATAATAGTGATTATTGAGGGAAAAACTAATTACAGAATGTTGAATGTGATGTTGGTTCATATGGTGGCTGGAATTAGATTCTCTCCACTGACTTTAGAGAGCAGGGTCCCCTAGGTGTGTAATGCAATTTCGGCACGTCAAATTAATCTTCATGAATCACTCATCCCGTGAGCAATTAGAAGCCCATCATGCTGGCGTCCAGTCAAACAGCAAAAATAAATAACAATCCATACATCAATACGACTGCTATAGTCAACCTATGGGCTAAAATGTTTCATTTCTATTAATGTGCACTACGACGTAAAATAATGCAGACATAAAACAAACTCAGTAGTTCTACTAAATGGTCAATGTTTTCAATGGCATGACAACTGTTCAGACATACTGCAAACTGTCTAGTCTATACAGACAACATGCATATACGTCTCCCTGTGATGTATTCACTTCAGCACCATGACAGTGTGAACAGATATGAATACGACTACTACTGTACATACTATACAGGCTACATATGATTTAAAGCATATGACCACTTGTTACAGCTTAAATATTTTCAGCTGTAACATACTGAGCACTTATTATTCTTATAAATTATGCATTATTGTAAAGACTGTATATTAAAATGATAACATAAGTACTTAGTCATATCTTAACATTTAACACGATTCAGATTTGTGATGCAAAAGTGGTTTATGTGCAAGTTTTAATTTCCATAAGACCTCAAATGATGCGGGACTGCACTCGTTTTGTTTCCCTGCAACACGTTTGCAATGCATAACATATGATAATATATTTTATCATGCATTCGGTATCAGAGAAATATGAAAATTATAGGCTATTCAGAATCATGACCTTATTTTTAAAGCATTGGTGTTGAATTCATACTGAGGAATATGCAATATGATTTAGAAAAACTCACATAGAAAAAACTAAAGCAGTACATTAAATATTTTAGGTTGCAATGTAATGTATACATATTGAATATTTCAGGTTATATAATTTTAAGGTTTTCAGTCTCAATAATGTGAAACTAATCCAAGCAAACACACTACTGACAACAATAGCAAACTTATTTTAAAGCAACACTGAAATCATATGCATTATGTTTCGTATAGTCTCACGTAGAAAAACAACGCAGCATCTTAAATCTTACGGGTTCCAGCTCATCGTCACAACTTACCATTGATGGATATAGTCCGGAGAGAATGAGGACAAGCAGGGGATTCAATAGACCGAACAGAGCACGCATGCTGTCACGGCTGTATCGCAATTTTCTGCCGTTAATATCACGTCCACGGTGTTGTACCAGACGATGCCCGAACAGAACAGGGCGGAAAGATCCACATTCATAACCCTGATACTCCGCCGCTTGCGCGCAGCCGATACCGAGCGCGCGCTGCCCAAAGTTATGACCGCACGCGCCTGAGGATTCAGCGTACTAGACTAACAAGCAAGGAGCTTCACAACGGACGTGACATCATTTGATGATTCACGCAGGTTATTTGCTGGCGAATGTTAACTTGTTGATCATCGCTGGGGACTGCGAGTCTGCGACCATCTCACCCAGTTTGTCCCAATGCAACGCAAACGTGAGCTGACATTTACATTGCACGCAGTTTTACCTACAATGGGGATCAAAATTGAGTCATTGAGATTTTAGCATTTTCATTTAAACCTGGAAATACATGTTTAGATCTGGAATAATTCTAAAGAATTAATACATCTTAAAAAAATGAACCATGTTTTTATTGCATGGTATTTGTAGTGAAACCATAGTATCCACAAATTTACTATGGTCTCACTACAATGACTATAGTTTTATCATTATATTTGGATTTTACTTTGTTTTTAATAGAGGTCTTACATTTGTGGACCCCGACACTGTACAGTAGGCTATGCAAATACACCTGTCAATGAATTAATACAGAAATCACTGACAGCTCCACTTTTTCGAAAACAGTATGTTTCTTGGGATTGGGAACTTAACTCACAACCTTTGTGTTGTTAAGACAATGCTCTACAGAGCTGCATGAAGAAATGTTGGCGTATTCACAGCTAGGCACACAGGCACACTACAAGAGAAAATATTTGACATTCAGTGTTTTAAGTGTTAATAATTTATACCTTCCACCTTCTGTCGGCATCCGTTCGAGTGATGAGAGATAAGAGAAATGCTTATAGTCAGGCTTGATGCCAGCTTGGTTGCGCACCAGCAACATTCTGGCAATTCTTTAAAGGCCATAATGCTGGTTTTTATATATATATATATTTCACAACTTCTATTTTTCTCACTTTTAGACCTACAGTTAAATACACAGCCAACAGGATCATTAGATTTTACTCTGGTCTCACATAAAATGGGCTTATGTTTCGAAAGTAAAAGGTTTTGGAAGAGAATTCATACCCTGCATTGGACAGCATCCACTACTAAATAATAAAAAATATCTAAACCATGGTTTCCATGCCATTTTTATATGAAACAAGAGCAGTGGTGTAAAGTATTGGAGTAAATGTAATTAGGTACTGTACTTAAGTATCTTTTTGGCTACTTTGTAGTTGTACTGAGTATCAAAGATATTAGCAACTTTTACTCTCTACTTGATTCCATTAATGTACTCTTTACTCCACTACATTTGTAATGACTAATGCAATTACACATTACATTTTGCATGGCACCAAACTTTCTTTTGCAGCAATTTATTTCTGCTATACAGGGGAAGAAATATTGTAATTTACAGGGCATTGAAGGTACTATATCTTGTGCATTTTCCCTTACTGAAACTTGTACACATGGCTTCTTGATGCAAATGCATTATCAGGTAGTTGTCATTCGCTGGAGGTTTATATGTGAGATGAGGACATGACTGCAGCTGGCGATGAGGCCAAAATCTGCATGTCCAGTGCAAAAAGGCTTTGACTTTTAGTTTTCCTTTACATTATTTTATTTCTCCGTTATAGGATATTGTTTTACTTATGAGCAATTGAGCTTAACTGAGACTTGAGTGTTTGTAATATGTGTTGGCTGTGGTGTCGACCTTGATTTGTTGCAATTTTGAGGTGTTCAGTTTTTTTATGATTTCTGAAAATAAATGCAATTGCTCTCCTCACAAATCAAATGTCTCTTTGAGCCTATGAGTAAAATACTCAAGTACTGTTAAAATCAGATACTCTAAGACTTTTACTCAAGTTGTTTTGGAATTGGTGACTTGTAACTTGTAATGGAGTAATTTTCACAGTAAGTGTACTTTTACTCAAGTACGGTTTTCATGTACTCTTTACACCTCTGAACAAGAGTCAGTCTCACTTTCTGTGCCGACTCCGGGTATGGTCACTCTAGTTATCAAAAAACTTGATAAACATCAAAGTTATCAAACTTTTCCACTGTAGTAATGAATGTTGGAAGATTTCCTTCACACACACAGCAAATCCTCATCACGGGCAAATTATGCTCGGCAAACACTCCTGAGTTCATAGCTAGCAAAGCTTCTTGTTTGAGGATGGTAAATTGGAGAAATTCTCATCCCAGATATATTTGCACACACAGCCCTCCGTGAGAAAACAAAGTCAAGTGTTTGAAAATGAGCTTTTGTTGAATCTCCGCATGTTTATGTAAAACTTATTGTAATTTGCCCTTTCAAATTCCACCTGCATAATTCATGAGTCTTTCAGAGGGGTCTATAAAACTGTTTACTTCTGCTAATGACCAACAGACGGTATTGTTGCTTACAAATTCTTCACCTGTCCATTAAGCTGACTTTCGAACACACACACAGACAGACGCAGGTGAGGATTGGCAAGCTTTGTTTGAGAACTTGTGCAGGTGTGTGTGTGGTCTGGTCCAGCGGTAATGAGCAGATTGTAAAAGAGAGGGAGCTGTCGAAGGGCAGTGAGTGTCCAGCAAACACTTGAGCTTCCCACACCACCACCACCACATCACATTAATTTCTCTCTCTCGCTCTCTCAGTCTGACTTGGCTCCATCTTTCTTGTTCATTAGGAGTTCTGTTGCTCAGCAACAACACCTGGTGATGATTTTCATTGGTCCTGAAATTTAGCCTGAGCACTTTGTGTGTTACCGGCCATTTAGCTTTACTGAAAGCTTGCTTTGTAAGAAGCATTGTTCCTACTCAGTCTTGCTTCATTATGATGATCCATTATTGTTCTCCCGCAGTGTCAGAGTTTGCCGTGTGTGTCATCCATTAAAGTGAACGCTACAGTCATTTATATCACTCACTATCAAACTTTCGTCCCTCGTGAATGCAAGTCACGGTGACTTTGATGTCTAATTACCGCGGTTTTCAGCAGAAACCAAATGCACCATTATTTTACCCTTCATAAAGTATAGTGGCTATTGTCACATGTTGCATGCATCCCAGATTCATATTTTCAATGCACATGAATAAGATCCTTTGTAAATTTCCTACCGTAAATATAGCAAAAAATTGCCTACAAACTTCACTCGCTGCTGCCGCTCTTTGGGAATTACCCATTCAAGTTTGGTATCTATGTAAAGCTTAGAATTTCATCTTTCAGGTTCATCTTGTGCCCTGCACAGCATCATTTTAGCATTAAGCCGATAGACAGCATTAAAACAAACCTGTTTCTTCTTAGCAACGGCCTGCTACAGCGCCTTTGAAATACAACAAGGTGATTTTCTCAATATTTATTTTTTGTACCCTCAAATTTCAGATTTTCAAATAGCTGTATCTCAGCCTAAATTGTAGTTTATATATTCAGTTTCAGGTGATGTATAAAATCTCAATAAAATAAGGACCCTTGTGGTCACAAAATGGTTCTTTTAAGAACTCAAAGTTTGACTCGAATAGCACCTTTATTTAGTGTACAATGCTCCAAAAGTGTCATCTTAAAATGCAAATCAAGTTTATTATGTGTAGAACTATGGTTACTATGGTAAACACTGTACTAATTACAGCACTTTCAGCTAGTCACAAGAGGAATGTAATGCAGCATTAAATAAGACTATCATTTCTCCTGGCTGAGTCATACTCACAGCACAGGACAGCAGTGCCCAGGTGTCTAAAGTGACTGTCTAAAACACTCATTCTGGACTGTTATTCAGACCAGCATTTCCAAAATTATTATGGATTTTAAATGCGAGCGTGTGCTTGTATATGTGTTTTCATTGATTCCTCTACTGAACAACAGTTATTTTGTGTACAGTATTTCGTACGAGCATTTACACATATCGCTGTTAAATAACTGAGAAAAATTGGTGTGAAAGAGAAATGGGACAGCTGGTTTTTAAAGTGGTGAAGATTGTCATAGAGTGCAGTTTTTCTACAAAAGCGGTTTGTATTTATTAGTGGCAATTTTGAATCACTTGTTGTTCTTTAGTGCATTGCCTGAAAGTGGGTTGTAGGTCAAGGACAGCAGGGAAAGTGTGGTGGTGGTAAAAACATAGTACTAACAGTTACCAAGATTGTTTTGCGTTTTTTTTAAAGTAATGATAATGTGATCATAGAGGAATTCTACGAATCATTGAAGCACACAGGTCAGCATTTGCTCCCCACATGCATCAATGAGCCTTGGCCGCACATGACCCTGTTGCTGGTTCACCAGTGTTCCTTCCTTGGACCACTTTTGATAGATACTGACCACTGCACACTGGGAACATCCACAAGAGCTGCAGTTTAAGAGATGCTCTGACCCAGTCGTCTAGCCATCACAATTTGGCCTTATCAAACTCGCTTTAATCCTTACGCTTACCAATTTTCATGCTTTTAACACATCAACTTTCAGGACAAAATATTCACTTCCTGCCTATTATCACACTAACTAATAGGTGCTGTGATGAGAGATAATCTGTGTTATTCACTTCACCTGTCAGTGGTCATAATGTTATGCCTGATCAGTGTATAAATATATTTGCGCACACGGTCTGTATATTAAACGTCATGCGAAGTGACACAAAAAAAGGTGTCATGAACACAAATCAATAAGTTTCTGTGAGATTAATACATTAATATTTAGATTTTAGTAATAGATTTGAATACATTAATATTTAGGCTTAGATTTTAACCACGTTTTTGCTTTACAAAAACCCTTTTGTTTGCATTACAATTTTGTCCTGAAACAAAACCAGTGAAGACCCCACCGGTTTCGATAAATCTTGTGAATTTTTCAAGTCGCTGTTATCTCCTCTAGCACATGCTGATCAAAACTACGATACAAACCCCAAGAAACACTGAAAACGAAAACACCTATTTTTCCTCTCACAAATCACTGAAAACCTGTTTTCCATCACAGCCAAACAAATAACAGCTCCATATTACAAACACCCGAAACAACAGGGGACTTCAGATACAGTCGATGTTCTATAATAATCAATTTCTGCCGTTATCACATCTCTCGGGTTTGTCTGGGGAACAGGAATGAGAAACAGAGAAACAGTTTCAGAGGAAGTTAGAGAGAGAGATCCACAGAAGCCGAGCAAAAGCAGTGGATTAAAATGATAATACTGTAAAATAAGACGGTATAGAAAATGTATGTGAACATTTGAATTTCTGCGTGCATTTTGTGATATGATCATATGGTAGGTTCGAATTCAGAAAACACCCAAGCTAATATGAAAAAAAAATTTATTTTGGCCAAAAATAATGGTTTGATATTTTTGCATTTTACTGATTTGATGTGAATTGTTTTGTGTTCCAAAATTGTTTTACTTACATTATGACAACGTATCATAATGGTAATGTTGTGCATGCTGTCACAAAAGATATCTTGCATTATATTCAATAGCTTTCTTATAGTCTAAACCTAAAATGACTAGTAAAAATAAATCTACCCTGAGAAACAGCCTATTAAGTTAAAATGTGCCAACCACCTCTAGTTACAAAAAAGTCGCTTTTATCCTTTTTGTGCAATGTAAATGTGTACAAATTACGATGCAGCCGGCAAGCTGTTAAAATGATTTTCTCTCTCTCTTTTGCTCTCTCTCACCTCTGCACAAAATGACAGTTTATTCCACAACAGGTTTTGGTCATTCAGTCCCATGATGCACATCTCAATCATTCCCGTCATTACCCTGCGCTGATTAGTTTAAACAAAGCGTCTGCACAGCGCATCGGGGAGAAACGGCTCTCCGGGGTACTTTTCTTTAAACGCCCCGCATGGCGCGATGCATCCCAATGCTTCTTTATATCTCGGCCTGCATGTGGGAACGCAGATGTGCTTGAGCCTCCTCACGCCCTGTGTTGAATTCTAGAGGCTCTCTTGTGTCTGCTTCACAGCTCCTTGCTCGAACAAAGATGGCTGAAGGAAGGATCTGTCTCACGGCCCATCACACCAAGCCGTCCTTTTTCTATTGAAGAGGTGCTGGATCAGGGTTGCTCGGCAAATCCCTTTGTTCCCAATTTCCTTGTTGCAGGTGAGTCTACTCCATCTTCTCCTCTCAGCCCCAGTGGAATCGAGATGGAAGAATCTTCTCTTATTTTCAGAAGTCTTGTTTTTAAAAAGTTACTGCATTCTTTCATTGTACCGCTGTTGGCTTAGTCTGACTAAGGGATCTTGAGTAGAGGTCACATTTGATGTTTTATAAGGCACATGCAGGGCAGTGTTGTAAGAATTGAAACTAAAGGAGTTTTTTGTTACATTAACCCCCTCCTGACTGTTTTACCATTCAAGGCTTTCTCACAGGAGGTTCAACTCTGGCCAGGAGTCAGACTATAGACGGTTTCATCGGACGCACACGCCTGGCCCCAAGTTAACTTCCGGTCTGTGTTTATTGATCGGTTTGGTTAGTGGCAAATAATATAACTATTTTTTATTTTTATTAATATTTTATTGTATAATAATTGTATTAAATTAAATAATTTGTTGAATTTTATTGTATATTACATTTATTAAATGAACAATTTGTTGAATGGGTTGTGTAACTTTGTCGCATTTAAGTTTAGCCAAGTAACGGTTCTTCTACTTTTAACCCAAAATAATACCAGCTAGACATACTTTTAACTTGCTAGCTAATGTAATTTACTTGTTATTTCTTTAGCTTGTTATCAGAAATAATCTACAGGGACTCTTTGTGGATGTGTACCTGAAGTTAAGTTTGGGTCACAAAAGCGTGCATGCGTAGTGACGTTTGTTTATGTTGTGGATTTGAAACCGTCTATAAGAAATGATTTAGGTTGCATTAGATTTCAAATATGAGTGTTTGAATGAGCTCAGACACTCAGGCAATGATGTTAATGTCACTTTAGACTGTATTAAACATCTTTCATCAAGCTTTTTCATGTCAAATTGATTGGAATTTAAGCCAATGTCGTGTGTCAGAATGCGCATCAGACTGCCATTGCGCATTTACTGCACATAATCCAGTTTGCTAGCTAAAAAGGATCAAGATGAGAAACATAAGTCCGACGCGCAAGACGCTAATTCGTATCAGACCTGAGGCTATTTTAGCGTAAATAAATGTATTGAGATATGCTAAGCGCAGTGAGTGCAGTCGGGGGAGTTATGAAATCCATATACAGTAATCCTGTTGCTTTACAAGTTGTCAGTTCCTGTCAAAGTGTGAAAATACTTTCCTCATAAGGGAAACAACAAGGTCTAATTGACATGCTATAGGCACATGGTCTGAGTCTTTGAGCCACAGGAGCTGTCATTGAACTGCTGCTAACACAAGTCAACACTCGCCAATGTTGCTGTGGACGGACCCGGCAGGATTCTGCCCGGCGGATGACCATATGGCTGCAGATGAACAAGGTGTCTGACTGCATTGGCTACTGCACGTGAAATATTAGTTGAAAGTTAGGCTTTTTTTACTAAAAAGAATGTGTTTTATGAAGTATTTGGCTATACTATCCTACTTGTGGTAAAACAAATCAAATTCATGTTTTATGTTAAAAGTCAACAGGTGTATATTTATGGTATACAAAATATCATTAACTATCATATCATTAGATTTTAAAAAATTGTGGTCTTTTTGAATACATCATCCCACAGTATCCTTTGTTCAAAAATAGGTTAACATTTATGAATGCACTTGCTGAAGTCAAGTATCTAGGAACCAGATTATTGTAGAGATGTCATTCTGCCCTTGCAAATACCAAGAATACCATAGCAACCGACCACACTGTAGCATCGAGGCAGTGAATTTTGCATAAGCATCACTGATACTTTCCACGAAACACATGCTTATTAAATTCATTGTCAGAATCTGTGTATCAGATCTGAGATAAATTGAAATAAAAATATGTCCAAAATATGAGTAGTTGAAATGAGAATTCACCCACTTCTGCAGAACACAAAAGAAGATATTTTGAAGAGTGTTGGTAAACATAAATCATTGGTCTTCATTGACTTGCATTGGTTTTGTGTCCATACAGTAGAAGTCAATGCGGGGACCAATGGCTTTTGGTCACCAATATTCTTTAAAATATCTTTTTTTGTGTTTTGCAGAAGAAAGAAAGTCACACAGGTTTAAAATGTCAAGTAAATGATGACAGAATTGTTCTTTTGGGTGAACTACTCCTTTAATATCTATTTAAAGTCACATAATTCATGTAAAGCTTGAATACAGCAGGTGTGAGAGATTTTGTACAGATGATCTATAATTGTCACTCTTTGTAGCTCTGCATGAGTGCAGGTTTAATGAGAGACAGACATCCACCCCGCTGACTGCCTTTTCACTTTATTGAACAGTTGTTGTTGTGTTTTGGCTCCCGGGATGCCATTTGCAGAGCATCTCTCAATTTGAATCAGTATTTAATTGATGATGGTGATAAAGACGTCTATGTACCTTTGTGAAGAAGAAACTTTGTGTAAATGGTTTGAAGTCTGAGTCAATTAGCCTGTTTCACCATCATTGTCAGCACTATAAGATATGATGTCTGCCTTTCGTTCTTTCATTTTTGCAGATGTTCTGTTTCCCTCTCTAAAGATCACTGCTGTCACAATGTGCCTGCACTGGCATGATGCCATAAATCTTTGTGTCCCATTTAGCATACTATGGTTTTCAAATAGTATGTGAGAAGAGAATTAATCATAGTGGGATGGTAGTATGCCAAAGGCCACAACATAAACAAACGTCACTGCACGCATTTGTGGCCCAAACTTAACTTCCGGTACACATCCACAAAGAATAGAGTCCTTGCAGATTATTTCTGATAACAAGCAAAAGAAATAGCAAATAAATTACATTAGCGGCAAGTTTAAAGTATAGTCAGTATTATTTTGGGTTACTAGTAGAAGAACCGTTACTTGGCTAAACGTAAAAGTGACAAATTGTTTATTTATTACAATCATTATACAATAAAATATTAAACTAAATAAAATATAAATAGTTATATTATTTGCCACTAGCCAGACTGGTCAACAAACACAGACCGGAAGTTAACTTCGGGCCAGGCACGTGTGTCCAGTGAAACGTGTTTAGTGAAATTATCATCTTTGCTTCATTCTGTAAACTAGTGCCAATATATTGTTTTTTATTTACATTTATTTCCAGAAAATTCATATGGGACAAAGTGGGCACCAAACCTATTCATACAGTGTAAAAACGTTGCTGTAGTTATGTAGTTATTGCCAGTAGATTTCAACACAATCTCACAACGAAATCGTAAGTATTTTACGAGGTTGCTAATTTTGGCTAATTCGTACGATCTTAGTTGTACGTGTTAGTATGGTTTGCTTTCAGTATTGCTTAATCGTACGTTTTTGTACGACTGAATTCATACGAATTAGCCACCTCTTAAAATACTTACGACATGAGATCAGGTTGTAGATTTATATTTATTTAATTTATTGGCAACAGTTTGTTCAAAGATAAATGAAGATTAAACATTAATAAGTCTACAGAAAAAAAGCTATAAAATAACAGCCTCATGCAAGCAAAAATCTAAAATCCTCTGTTTTTTTATAGCTTATTTTTGTAAAGATAAAGACTTATTAATGTTTAATCTTCATTTATCTTTGAACAATCTGTTGCCAATAAATTTGGTAAATGTAAATCTACAGTAATACTGTAATTTCTATAAGATTTTGTAACAGTGTATCCTCATCGAATATTCCCGACATGATCTTCTCGGATATTCCCGACATGATCTTCTCGGATACACAGTTGATTGATTTTTTTCACACGTTGCTTGCCTCCTTTGACACAACTTGTCTGGTCTTTTAGTCATCCTACCTACAGTATCTAATCTGCTTCACAACAGGGTGAGAGATGAGCAGTCTGTGTCTGAAGCTGAAAACAACCGGTGCCCGCTGACTCTGCTGTGGTTGGCATTTACGCACATACCGCGCCCCATGTGTGCATTTACATAAATACGCAATTCTCAGCATTCTGTGCACAAGACAAACTCAAACGAAGTTTCATCTGAGCTCTATATACTTTTCTTTCCTGGAAATGAGTTTGAGAAACTATTTACTCTTAATTTCCATTCCTGGTGGATGGTTTATCAGACATTACATTCTGTTACTTGAAAAATATCATTCCATCATGTTTACTAAAATGCACTCTTGAAATAGCCGTGAAGTAGTGAACTTCCAAAGAAGAAGTTTAGTAGAGACATGTTTTATTCTTAATATAGATAGCAGTAATTACTAAGCAATCTAAACACAACATTTCACAGTCATCAATAATTCAAGCAATCAATTCCAGCAGCACTTGGACAGCAGCGGGCTTGGCAGAAGATTTAGACTGATCTCAGGAGTACAGGAGTCTCCGAGTCAAAAACAGCACGATTTTCAGACATGCAATAGCTTCTGTACAGCACGTCACATTACATCTCATGCTGACTTTGTTTTAAAAATGTATCTTAACTTAATCACTCGGACAAATCCAAACCGGCCATGGATTTGTCTTCAGATCTTTGATACGGGTATAATGCAACTTTAATATGTTATGTATCGACTACTGGCAGAAACCCAGAAGCCAATTTTCCTCCACAACATTTTGGACGACGGGGTTATTTTCTCCCTGATATGGTTCCTGAGATATATCTGAAAAGTAGATCTTGTAGGTGAGAAAAAATTAGAGTCATTTTGTTACCGCATCAAATAAAAGTCACCCCAAGACATCCTTGAAAACATCAGACAATGCAATGATGAGAAAAACTTTGTATTCCGAATCCCTCTGAATGTGCTTTAAGTTCCCCATTTTGATTCAGCCTCTGATGGTAGGCTCGCTGTCAGGTGACACACCTTCTCTTTTAAGCAAAGTGATCTGTACGCCCGTCCTTCACGCGCCTGGAGCTCGGCCTTACGATTCCAACGCTGACCAACATCTTCTGATAGCCCCAACCACTACGAGCCGTGCGCGGGGAGGTGAACGTAATTTTCCACGACACTCCACTGCATCACGTTACGGTCCACGGCAGCAGGACCTGATTGAACTTATTCAAATGCCGGGGTGTCTTTGATGGAAAGCTTCGTTGGGCGGCCCGCAGCGGGGCTCCGTGTTGACAGTCTCTCAGGTCTGTGAGAGAGGGAGACCTTGCGGAGCGCCTCGGGCCCTGTTCAACATCACTTTTCTTTTGCTCTGATCACTTTGCCTCTTGTCTCAGCTTTGCCCTTGAAGTTTGCGCGTTTGCTCCTCAAGACAAACATGTGATGTGGGATCATTTTCTGCGAGATTCGCGTCGGAGTGTCAGCGTCTTCTGTAATTGTTTAAAATGGGTGTGCTTGCTTTTTTAAGGTAGTTGAGTTGACAGGCTTACAAAAAGCGTCTTGAGGTAAGAAGCGTAAGCCTACCTTTGCACTTCATACGCATCACAGTCATCCCACACAAGCCATAATTATACGGCACAGTCCAAAGATTAGCTGCTGTTTTTGGAACTTAATGACACTTATGAGTAGATCAAGCATTTAACGGTTGGTTAGTTGATGCTTTCTTATCCATTAAACTCATTAAAGGTCCATGCTGGAATACAAGGTGAAGAATATTAGCCAGTGTTCCTCACTATATGAAAGCTATTGGCCGGGCTCCTACCCTCTCCCACTCTCGCTTGCTGTTGTGGAGAATTAGCTGTCCTGACCCTTAACATGGAGTGGTTGATATCATAAAATCGATAAATTGCAGACCAGTTGTTGTTGAGTCTGGATGTTACAGTAGATCAGTTACAGTATATCATAAATGTGTGGTGTTTTTATTACCAATGATGCTCAGATTGATTATTTACATATAGGCCTATACAGTGTAAAGTATTCGATGAACTTTCAACATGAAATTCATAACAGGAAGTGATTGAGTAATTAGGTATTTAAATTGAAAAGCAACAATACACCCAAAATAAAGATTCGGTCATAACTTACAGTAGTATGACTTACATGCTCTTGAGTAAGAGAGCAAGAGATCATTTTATAAAATGTAAAATATTTATGAAAATCTGTTTTTTCCCACAGCTCTCAAGTATTCCTAGATGATGAATTGAGACAGAATTCCTTTATATGTCATTCATCCACTGTTCTGACTGTATGGCACATTGGCTATGTCTAAAGAATTACATAGTGTACACATTCATATTTTTCCAGAATCAAGCATCTAAAGATGTCAGTAAGGAAAGTCTTGTCTCATGTGGAAGACACTGAGCGACCCTGAACATCTGAAGGTTACAGTGTGTACAACTTTAACTGCCCACCAGGCGTTAAATGCTCATTTCTGTAAATGACAGACCACCCTTATCCCACCTGCTGTTCTCCCCATCATAATCAGTGTTCCTTGCACAAAACCTGTCCCATTTTCTTTTTCTAATAGCCACATTTAATTACCTGCAAAGGGAACAGTCATAAAACATACCAGCAATACTGGAGCCCATCTGATGAGCTAAAAGCACTAACCACTCCGTCAACATAGTTTTGGGGTGAACAGTTTCTAATTAAAATCATTTAGTAGTGAGGGAACAACCTGACAACTGAGAATGTTACTGTCACATTCTGTTTCCCCGGTGTTCCATGAGATAAAAAAGTTCAAACAATGATGAATTTTCACTCCACAACATGTAGGTTCTGAGGCCCTGTCCACATGAACTTGGGTATTTTCAAAACTGCAGCTTTTTCTATGTGTGTTTTTCTTTTGTTTTGTTAAATTTGTTCATCAACAAAAGGTAAATGTATCCTGAAAACTATTGGTATTTGAATCAGCAGCCTCCCAACTATGATGTCCATAGAACAATAACCCCTCCAATGTAACTTTAATGTGAGCGATTTTGAATTAAACCATACCCATGTGTCAAATTTACTTGGATGACTTTTTCCCACAAGTTGGTTTTGTGATTTTCAGCCTGCTTTCATTACATTTGTCCATCAAAGAAACTCAAAAGTATGCCGACAGCTAAAAATGTTTCTGTCTGATAAAGTTCCTATTTGTTCAGTCAGGGGTAAAAAACAACCAGTTATGCAAAAACTGCTTTTATTTTGTATAAAATATGTGGCTGTTTGTGTTTTATGATTTGCAGCTTAACGTTCCTTTTGAGGGTATTAAAGACCGTCAGTTACGTCACATCTCTTTGAACCAATACGGCTAAGAATATTCAAAGTTAATGCCATTGGCTGGGCACTGTTTGATGTAGGTTCATCTGCCTTTGAGGAGATCAAGAAGAGAGAGGAAGGTCTCATATGGCTCCTGAAGAAAGGAGACACGTGGGTGTTTTTTCCCCCTTCAGCACGATAGACGGCGCATGGAGAAAATTAATTGCACATTTTCATTGTTGGACAGCTCAGGTAATTACTGCCGGAGTGAAGAGCCAAACACAGACAAACACCTTTGTTGTGGTTTATGTTTTGGAACAAATTAAACAAGCTGCATCCTTCAAGTTTCATTGAACACAGCTGAGCCATGCGGGTGATGAGGGGGCGGGGCTTAAGATGCATCATTATGTGATTGACATGAGTCAATCAGACGGAGTTCAAAGTACAATCTATTTTACAAACATAATTTAAACCAGAATTGTGTTTGTGGATATTTAGTCTATATGTCCAGATTTACTTTCGGTTAAACATGTCACACAAAACTCAGTATATTTAATGGATTTGATGTCTGTAACACTGCATAGCCCAACTCCTGAAACTAGCATTCTAGTGTTTGCCATTTTTGTGTGCAAAACCATCAAATGAAGCACTGTCAGACCGGCTTTTCTAGAAGTTGTGCACCTTTAACATGTTTGGATATGGTTGTCATTTTGTTCTAAATTTATATCAGCTTTACACTAAAAATTCAGGGTGCATTCGTTCTCTCCATATGTTAGATAAATGTTAAAAGTATCTTTTCTTAAAACTGCTTTGTGATGTTTTCTAAACCTGTCTGCGTAGCATGCGCATTTCATATCTAGCAGAAACAATAACAGACGGCTTGCCAAAGGTTATTTAATTCTTTATTTATTCAGTTCTAGCTTATAAAAGTTTGAGAGGAATTTTGATTTAAGAGCCAGATGCGATTTTTAAACATGTGAAAGTGAATACAGAAATAATGTACAGAAGAATCATTTGAGTTTTATTTAAATATGCTTCTTTTATTTTTTATGCTATATATATATATATCCTACAACTGATGAAAAAATAGGTTTATATATACGTTTTTTTTGTTTCATTCTGTGAATTACTAACAGTATTTCTTTCCAATTTCAGATAAAAATATTGTTTCTATTTTTTCAGACCTCAAATACTGCAAAGAAACAAGTGTACATAAAAAATGTGTCTTGTCATGCTGTAAGTCTTTCTGTTGGATGATTTTGTCACTCATGAGGTTTGATTTTGGTCAAATTCAACAGGCACTGGACTGGAATGATCACAATACATCTAGAATGTTGATTAAATATAAATATGGAATGTTATTTTTTCCGCAGCTGTATTTTTCTTTTGTCTTTTGCTTTGTGTTGTTTCCTAAATCTGTCTGCTTAGTGTGCACAATTCACAGCAGAAACAGAAAATTAGCCAAAGGAACAGCCTCCTGAATGCTCGGCTAACAAAGCATGAAAGAATTTTTATAAACAGGTTATGACTCCTCTTTTCGCAGCTCTCATTTGCTTGTATTTTTCAGTTCACCAAAACACATAATCATACTTCAAATATTGAAACAACAAGGAAGAGTTTGAAACTCTGTCATGAGAGCTTGAAAATAAAAGAATAAATGTCAAAATGCCAGACTCTGTCCACTGAGAGTCTGATCCCTTGAAAACCTTTTTAAATGCTAAGCAGAGAATGCCTTTCACAAAGGAACGGTGAAATGGCAAACTCAAAGTCTTTGCCTTAAGAAAAATATCAAATTGGCGTTCATTTGAAAGCCTGAATAGAGATGTCAAATAATCATTCTGGGATTTCAGTGGTGATCTAACCATTGAGAATACATCAATCGCAGAATAAAAAGAGGTCTTATTCTAGCTACACAGCCTGTAGTTCATATTAAAGACGATGCCTAATGAGACGCAGCGGAACGCGCGAACAAATCCAAATTCTTTAGCTTCCGGCGCCCCATTAGTAAGCAACCAGAGGGACCAATGATACGCGCGTTGAAGCTTCTCCAAAGCAAACATGTTGTTCTCACCTTGCTCAGACATGCTAGACACCTGCTAATGAGCTGTAATGCATGATAAATGATACGAGGAGATAATTCATTTACCAACGCTTTACGCATGAGTTAGCAAACATTTGTTTAAGCAGTGCATGTTTGGAATATAACAGCTCGCTTGCTGGAATGTCAAAGATTTTGGAATCCAAAGTATGCTGCAGATGTTATCAGCAAATGGAAATAAACATCATTTGGAAACCTAGCGGAAACACAACGGAGAGACTAGTGATAATGTGGGACGACAACAAAACAAACAAACAATCCACACCTCAGTTTCATGGTTGGTTGGAATCCAGTTTTTAATAATGAAATGATCCATAAAAAGCACATTAAAACAATTTCTCCTTTTAGTTACAAAAATGGGTCACCGAAAAGGCCTTATCATTGCATTCACAGACGTTTTGAACAAGAGGCCTAACAGATATGTATTTCTCCCATTAAAAAAAATCCCCACCCGAAATATATAAACTTAACTGTATAACCAAGGTATATACAGGGCACACCATCCTTGCATCGGTATGGTTTTCAAGATAGACTGAGGTATACGACTGAACTACAACGGAAAAATAAAACCTAAAACAAACAACAGACAAAAAAGAAAGAAAAAACATTAAATTAAAGTGAATGAATGGCATGATTACTCCAATCAAGCATCAGTGAAACGTTGCTTGCGAAACGTCGCGCCGACGCATCTTCGTGTGTGAGTGGCGTCCAGTGGGCCGAATCGCGTGTAACTTCCGGATGGTCAATATATACAAAGGACTTACATTACATTTACTAATAGGAAACTGTTTGATGGCTGTGTTTTATTTGTTTGATAATAAGTACACAGTATTCATCCACAAAATATCATTTAATTCTTTATTTATTCAGTTCTATAACTTATAAACGTGAGGAATTTGGAATTTGACAGCCATTGTGATACACATGCAAGTTTTGAAAGTGGATTCAGAAATAACAATAATGTACAAAAAATTAATTACAGTTTTATTAAAATACATCCTCTTTCTTATAGCACCTCTTTTTTGTATTTTGAACAAGCACCATTGTTGTGTTTTGTTGTTTTGTTTTCATATATTTGCACTGCACCGATAAGACTCCGAAAAGAGGTCCTTCCCTTCTCCAGCTTGCGGACCCCTCAGGTTTGCCTTGGCTCGACGTTGTCCTTCACCTTACGTTCCATAACAGGTTTCATGTCATGTGATCCTTGCCCCACAAGGGCAACAAGTATTTTCCTGGGTAATACATACATACATGGCAAGACGTGTTCGCTACCCCATTTTTTCAAAACTTGCATGTGGCAGGAACGGGGCTCGATGGTTTGCCGATATCAAGACCAAACGTCTCGACTCGCCCGCTAACCCGTCCTACCCTGTCAAGTTATCTGTATTGATTTTCTTTGTCTGTTTTTTTTTAGCCAAGGAAGCACACCGGACCAACTTCGAATCCAAACTTCTGGTTGGGATCCCCGAAGTCAGTGAACATCACGTCGACAATCGGAACCTGATCGATTTTGGGAGTGTTAATCTCCAGAACAGTCTTTCCGTAGCCTTTCCTCATCTGTAGGATAAGAACAAGACGATTAGAGTGTGACGTTTCCTTATTTTTTTTTTAAAGATATATTTGTGCAGATTCTAAGAGAACGAACTTACCGAACAACTGTCCGACAGGGCCTTGATGAAGGGATTGTTGTCGTAAGACATCTCTTCATCATTGGAACCGAGGAAGCGGAGCGCCTTGTCGTAGCTGTCCGTGGTGGCGTCGTACCAGGCTACGGACTGATGGCAGCTGTAGGTCAGGTTTTGCCTGGCAGAGGCTGTCAGTAGTTTGAGGAATGTCATTTGGACCATGTCTATCGAGTTGCCCTCTGCATCCACGTACGAAAGCTTGAAGGTAAAAGCAAAAACAGAAGGGCTTTCAGGTAATTGTGAATTTTAAAAAGGTTATCATTTTCAATGAATGAGATGGAATTTAAACCTCTAGATAATGATCAATAAGAATTTCATTGGATTGACAGAAAAATCGATTTGCAGAATTGAAAATCATGGAACAAAAACATACTTCTATAAATTGACAAATTGTGCCAATTACATTATATAGGCCTACATTTTCCAAACCAATTATATGGACAATCGCTGCTGTCCCTTTAAAACTTAGTATCTCCATATTTCTTGATATTTTTTTACCATAAACCATTATTATTGGTCACCCTTTATGTTTGTCACTGGGTTTTGCAAATAACTAAATAGTAAAAGTATTAAATAGTCAACATTGACAACACAGTATTTTATCACTTAAAACCGTTTTCCATTTCCTAAAAAACGCGACAATATTCTCTAAACTAAGATCATCTGCCTAAACAATAAAGACCGATATCAAAGAGATTAAAATGTTTGCCATACACACCAAAACACATTCACCACAAGCAAAATAATTCATACCGAGAAATAAATTATATTATTATTCATATTAATCATTATTTATTATAAATATTATTGAACTTCCTGTTTACGATCTCGATTCAAACCTCAAATTTAAGAATTATATTGGAATTCAGAATGCATTTACAATTCAGTTCTAAACCTTAGTGAAAACAAATAAATATGATGTTGGAACCCTGAACAAAAGCAAAACTGTTATGTTTCTGACAAAGTGGAAAACAGCTGGAATAAACACCAGCTACACAAAAACGGCACATTTCTCAGAGGTGCCGCGTCGCCTCTATGACTTTCCGCTGCATCAAATATGAATGCGACGTGTGTGTGTGTGTGTGTGAGTGTTCTGTATGAATGATGGTGGGTGTGCTCAGATTGTTGATGGATCCAGGGCTGCAGCTTTAAAAAGCCGAGCTTTTATTGGTGTCCGTCTAACGGTGGGTAAAGTAAAAGGAAGCAGACCACTCAGATCCTTTTAGCTTGGAGAAGGACAAGATGGTGTTTTTATAAAGGTGAGGAGAAGAGAAGATGAAAGAGAGAGTGCACTTACTATTTTGCCACGCTTAAATTCACTGAACCAAGAGCCAGGAACCTCTTTGGGCCATGAAGATATCCTCACCTGAAGAAAATGTGAGAAACGGCAAATGCTCAGATGTGTTGATGGATTTGTATGAACAGCATATTTACGTCAATGGAATATTAAATGCATCTGTTCTTAAAATAAAATGGTTTTGCTAAACAGAGTACTCTGTTTCAATTTAAATATCTTAATTGTTAAGTATGCATACTTTATGGTAATGTTTGTTTTAATACAATTAATTTATGCTTAAGAAAATCATTTACAGTGTTAGGTTATTACAGTAATGAGAAACTAATGAGAATCATCATCGACCATAATGAGAATTACAAACAACCTCGCAATGAAAACATCTTGAAGCATTACAGTAATGAGAACTGGGAAATGTAAACAACAAAAAAGTAGGACTTAATTTTCTTACATCTTTCTTAAGGTGAAATATAAAAACAATAACCCACAATGTTTTCAATTGACTGAAAAAAGTGTTTCTATATGAGAATATTGGCTGGTTCTTCCTCAAAAGATGGCTTTGAGAATGTCACTTACTCCGTTTGACTTTTTATCGGGGAAGATGCAGGTTTCGCCTCCCGCTGTGAAGTTGCAGTACACTTTGAAGGAGTCCCCTGAGCATCCCTGGTTGGGATCAATGTAGTATTCACCTGAGAAAGAAAACCATACGCACGCTCTGAGTCGAGAACATCCAGATATGACGCTCAGAAAATCAGGCAGAGCTACTGTCATTGTGCATCATGATCACATTCCAGGATATTCCCTCGGCTCTACGTTCTCTCGCGTTTTATCTTTTTCAGAAGCTAAAAAACACCACGGGCGTCTGCGTCTTAGGTGCTCGTGTAAATAGAATGACGGGCTAATGTGAGCGTAGTAAAAGCAGCCTGAAAGGTCAGTCTAAGAGCTGGCATTTTTTAAGGCATGATTTGGGAGATTGGTCGGCTGACGCGGGAGTCGGTGAATGCTAAGCATCTCTCGAGTCAGGCTTCTGCTGTATTCAAATCCTACAGCTATGAATGTGAGATCCTTGTATGTATATCGGAATGATCTTTTCCGTGTCCTTTCCGATCACTTACCATCTGGGAACTCCGGATGTGCGAGCTGGAGGTCTTTGCAGCTTCTCGCCGGGTTGCCCTGCGTGCCCATGGGGTACTTCATGCGCTCGATGTCTTGTTTGAGGTTATTCAAAGAGCTGAAGATGTCCTCCATGCCCTCTCCGTAGTCCAGCATGGTGCCCGCCTCATCGGCCTGCATGTCGACGGAACGACGGGACTTCTTGGGCATCTGGAATGGCAGAGGCTGGATGATCTCACCGGGTGGACCCTAAAAAACACGGAATGAGTGTTCAGTCCAAGAACGTCCTGTTTTATGATGAAGTTCATGCAGACCTTGAAACAGACAAAAGTTGTACTTACAGGAGGACCGGGAGGTCCAACAGTGCCGGTATCTCCCTTCTGACCGCCGGGACCCTGCAGGAGGCCGATTTCAAAACCATGAGCTACCTTATTAACTTCAATATAAAATTTGACCAAATTGATCAAAAATAAAAGTTGCACTTACAGCTGAACCCTTGGATCCCTTTGGCCCTTGTGGACCCTATGAAAAATAGGAAATGTTATATTGAAGGTGTTGTGTGTAATATTAAGGAGGATCTATCGACAGAAATACAATATAATATATGTAACTATGTCTTCAGAGGTCGCAACCTCACCACTAGATGCCACAAAATCTCCACATCGCTCCTTTGAATTCATCCTAATTATTGAATGCAGGAAAATTTTGTGTAAAAATTATAATGAAATTATTTATTTGCCATGCCATAGAAAGTTTAAACGCTGCTTTCTAGATGTCAATTTTAATGAATTTTTAGGGTAAAAATGGGTAGCATAACACAGCTTAATATTCCGTATTTGATTACTAAGTTCATAATTTTAATTAAAGTTTTTCATTGACTTGAATTTATGACATCATAATAAAAAATATTAGTAGTAAATACATAAAAACTGAAACCAGAAGTGCTTCTAGAGTAGCGTACACATCTTGTGAAATCTAGCCTTATACAGATGGACAATAACAAAATATGGAATGAAAGAAGGAAATACTCACAGGCAATCCAGGAGGACCAGGTGGACCAATGGGACCAGCAGCTCCACCAATACCCTACAATTCAAAGAGCAGATTGTGATTAGATACATTTATAAATGGATCATGAGGACTTCTAGATAAGCAAGTCAGACGACAAACTATAATGTTGGTCTTCTGCGAATAAGTGACAAAATGAGTTTTGATTTTTCACTCTAGGATCAGTCTGCCAACAAACTACACTGCTTTGCTCACCGAGATGAAAACGGCTCTTGTTAATTGTATAATCCTCTGGTGTGTATTACACACTGATCATCCCAATTCATTAGGAGTCAAGGACTTTTAAAGTTGTTCTATGGGGAGAAATTCAAGCTCTGTTACCGAACGCAGCAACAGACCGCACATCTGTCTAATGGGAAATGTTACTGAGATGTAATGGGCTTATCTATTTTTTTCGAACTCACGGAAGGGGAAATACAATTTCATCAAGCTTAATCGGAATAAGTTTTTTATGCATTGCATTATATAAAGGAGCGAGAGGTCAATGTAGGGCTGGAGCTGTTTGTTTAATTTTATTTGTTTATTTCGTTTTATCGGTAAGCAATATATTTGCATTAAGGGTCTAAAATGAAATGCCATTCAGAAGATGTATGAGAAAACATGCTATAAAATACACTGTTTAGATAAAAATAATTTTACAGAGCAAAATTTACAGTGTTAGGTTCAACTCTGATGTCTATAATAATATGTTGCAACAAACAACTAGAACTATAGAAAATTTTTTGTTCTATAGGTGAGGCAAAATGTTGGACTCTGTCTGTATTTGATTATATTGAATGTTACATAGTGCTTCAATTAGATTTAAAAAGAAAAAAAAAGTTCACAGTCTTACAATGAAACAAAGTGCTACTTTAAAACAATATAACCGTCTGGTGTAATAGAGTTACAGCTGGCTTCCTGATCTCCTTCGCCTGTTATGGCAGCTTCATCCATAACACGATTATGATGATGTACACAGATGCAATAAGTGCACACATTATTGTTTCAGGTGGTCGTTACTTTAATTTTCAAGCAACGTTTACGGTCAGAGCGGGAAGTCCTTGTGCTTTCTGCTGAGCGGTGCGCCGGTGAAGGTTCAGCATGCGTTTGGAAAGGTGGAAGGGACAAATAAATCATTAGCGACTTACAAAATCACCCTTGCTGCCAGACTGGCCCTGAGGACCGGGCAAACCTCGATCTCCCTTCTCTCCCTGCTCACCGGGGGGTCCGATGAGACCAATTAGACCGGGGTGACCCTGAAGAAAAACGCACACGACAACAGACATCGCACATCAGCGGATCGGGCTTGATGATGGTTAATTTGCATACCATATGTACAGAGCAGGCAAACTGTGTTTATATGATAGAAAGCCAATGAGTAAAACGTCAAAGACAACAATATACCAAGTTTGAGACAAACAAGTATTACATTTATGCATTTGGCAGATGCTGGCATCCAAAGGAGTGCATTCAGGCTAAAAATTTTTATTAAGTTGCAAGTGCCACAAGCTGAACCAGAAGAACTGAAATCTACAAAACTAATAATGACTATAAAATAATAATTATTAACCAACAAAGACTAGAATAGGCATAAATACACTACAGGATTCAAACCTGTATATAGAACATTAACAATTAATATTAATATTGCTTTAAGATGACTGAACAAAAAATTTTTTTTATAGAAGTTAAAAAATATCTATTTTTAAAAACACTTCTGTAGACAATGAAACTTTTCCCTTGGTTTCTACAGAATGACTTTCTGTGAACAGTCACAGTCTTTAGCTTCGACCTTGAGCCTTCCCGAAATGTAGGACAGCACATTCATAAAAATGACAGAAAAAGAATTAAGATGTCACTGACCTTTTCACCCTTAGAGCCAGGGTCTCCTTTCAGGCCAGGGAGACCAGGAGGTCCCTAAATATCAGAAGACCAACAGTGAGAATTCAATTTGCACGCACACACACAAAAAGAGAGACAGAAAGAGAGAAATAAGGAAGGAAAAGGGGAGAGATCTCATACCATCGGTCCAGGTGGGCCATCTTGTCCGGGAGCACCAGGAAGTCCTTGTTCACCCTGTGAAAATCCATCCCATTACAACAGCCATTATTGCAACCTGTTTTGCTTATGGTGTGCTATCGATCTACTGCGAGCGGGACAATGATTAATGGCCTAGATACTACAAATCGTGTGTGTAAACAGACAAGAAAAAGATACAGATTGTACAAGAGGAGAGAGGTGGTTTATATGTCTGGTTATGTGGGGTGTCTATGGTGTGGGGTGTGTGTATTATATACTTTGGGTATACGGTAGCATTAAAAAGAAAATTCTGTCATCATTTACATTTCAAACCTGTATGACTTTCTTTCTTCTGCAGAGCACAAAAGAAGATATTTTGAAGAATGTTGGTAACCGAACAATGGCGGTACCCATTGGCCTGCATTGTAGGGATGCAAAACCAATGGAAGTCAACAAGATTCTTCAAAATATCTTTTTTGAAATGACAAAAGGGTGGGTAAATGATGACAGAATTCTCATTTTTGGGTGAACTATCTCTTAAAAACTCACACATGTAAGAATGTTATACATTTAATAAAAGTGAATAAAACTGTAATGGGAGTTTTTTGTTCTAATCCAATTACATACATTTTAGAAGGCAGCTTAAAAATAGTCCAAATTGTTTTTCGGATCATTGTCCATGTGTGTATAATAGTGGCAGTAAAGTGCAGAATGAAATAAGGACTTACCACAGGGCCAGGGATTCCTCGGAGACCTTCAGGACCAGGCTTTCCAGCGGGCCCCTGAGGACCAACTGGACCCGTTTTTCCGGGCGGACCCTCAGCTCCTGCCTCACCCTAGAGGAAAATACCCAGAAAAACACAGATGAGATCTATTCAAAACCTCAATTATTTCTCCTAGACATCAATGGGATTAAAATGAGAGCAAATAGAAAATCTCCTGCATCTCAGATGTTTCTCCTGAGAAAAAGATTCAGATCCCAGATCTTGCAAATGTCTCTATTAGAGTTTCAAAAGAGATCTTAACAGTGTCACAAACTGAGTCTGGAATCAATAGTCAATATTATTGAAGATCTCAATATGAACTCAAACATTTCTCATCAAATTTACTCTAAATTGCTAAAATTACAATTCTTTATATTTACAGACAAGGAGATCACAATTAGACATCTGTGGGTGAAGAATATCGGAAATGCTTGGTCTAACGTTATGAACTAAACTAAAACACAACCTACACACATCACTCCCAAACCCATTCACACGTGAGTCATTCAGTCAGAGATGTGCTTTCTCTCTTGGCTGCCTGGGCTTTAATTATGGCACTGGAAGCAGCAGTATGTGCCCGGGTTGAATTGATTTGGAATGATGCGTTACCTTGGCGCCCTTCTCTCCTTGTCTGCCTTCAGCTCCGGCAGCCCCCGGGGGTCCCTGAGGAGAGAGGAAAGGACAGTGTGTTTGAGCATTTATCTGTGCTGGGCTATAAAACAAATGGTAAAAAGGTCACGGGGAGACATCAGAGTAGCACTTGGGGGAATTCTCTTGATGGGTATTAATGGGAGAATGGATTCGCTGGTCTTGTATGGGCGTACACAATGTAGCATCGTGGGGTTGTGGCAAGTGTTCTTCAATAGGGGAGAGCGGGGCGAGTTATCACACTTTTACTTCAGTTAATATTTCTGAGGGTGGGTTTAGTTTTAAAAGTCAATTTTTGTGTAGAAATATTCTGTAGAGAAAGGGTTTGCTGGCTATGGCTTGGGAAAAAAAAGTTTAATAAAAAATGTTGACCTTTTCTGAAAGAAAACCCAATAGGGTTTGCTGTTACATGGATATAGGGCAAGTAGTTTATACTAATTTAAACATGTGACATGTCATGCCAATAAAAATGTGACAACTGACATTTGCCAAAATAATAGAAAAACACACAGTTTAACATTGCTGCTGAAATCTACCTTCATTATACTGAATATATCCCCATGTGACAACTTGCCCCGGTTACACCAAACATGTACGTAAATGCAATGAGAGATCAAGTACAACTGACCGACGAATTTCCAGTTAAAAAATTCACAAGAGGAAAAATTATTCATTCATTCTCAAGGTAGTTAACAGCCTAGGGACTGGTTGACAAGCGAAAGAATAAGAAACAGAAATGAAATAGGAGAACGATTTCCATATTCATTTCAAACTGCAGCCGGTAAAACGCAGAGAAAGCAAAACATCTCGTGTTTAATGCAAAACAAGTTCTAGCCGGAATTATTGATGCAGCTGAGTTAATACTACGAGACCGGTGCGAGATCAGTTTCCCCCACGACTGTCTTTACCGTCTAGGATTAAAACACCACTGGTGAGCCACTGGTGTCTGCATATACGGATAGGATGTGTAATTTTACCGGGGAGACTGCCACCAAGTATACTGGGAAAGCGAATGGTGTTTTCTGTACATTTTGTATGAATAATGTATTTGTATGCGGAAGGGAATGCCATAAAGCTTCATGGAGGAATGATGGGAGTTTTGCCTGAACTGCCTGTAAAATTTCAAGCAGAATGGTTTGCCTTATAGAAAAATGACAAAAACCCAAACAGGGACTGTAAAACTCACAGGCTAAGATTTAATCTGGAGAAATGTGTATAATCGTAACCGGACATAAGAAATCTCAACTCTCAAAAGATGTGTCAACAACCGTTGATCCCTTTGACTTTTATTGTATGGACACAAAACCAATGCAAGTCAATGGGGACCAAAGGTTTTCTGTTACCAACATTCTTTAAAATATCAAAAAAAATATTTAAAAAATTATTTATAAAATTTTGTGTTCTGCAGAAGAAAGAAACTCATACAGGTTTGAAGTGACAAGAGGGTGATTACATGATGACAGAATTTTTACTTTGGGGCAAACTATCCCTTTAATATACCAGTTCACGGCACGCACAAGTGACACGTTGCACGTAAACACACAGACAGCCGTTAAAAGGTGAGAAAATAACAGTGCGTAAAGCCAAGAGGAAATAACAATATTTTGCCATTCAATATGATGCTGCGGGCCTGAACGCACCTCAACACGGTATAAATTGAAAAAGTTTACTTTTCCCTGTTTGGTAAAAATGATGCGCTATTTTCCGTGAGGCGCGAGATGTCACGCGGCAGAACAAATTTCTTTTGATGTGGCGGCGCGAGAAAGAGCTTGGGTTCCCATCACGAATGTGACAGTTATATTTCCTCTTCCTCTGTAAAATCTTTTACGCCACTGTCCCCTCATCGCTGTCAATCAAACCAGCCGAGATCAATACAGTGTCTGGACAGATTTTCTTCTCTCATCCTGAGAGAGATGTAAGACCTCGGAGGAGGAAATTAGTTCTGGCTTCGATAGCATTTAAGATGTGTTTTTCGATTTTGGACCGATGATTTAGTATGCGCCATTCATCATCCTGTGAAGGACTTTGTTTTTATTTTGCTGTTAAGCAGCACGACCCCAGGCCAGAAACAACCAATCATCAGTGCTGATTATCACGAATCTCTAAACAAAAAAAATGTCATGATCTAATTTCCACAAGTCATGATTTTAATGAAAATGGCCCAGACAATCAATAGCAGTAGATTTGTACTTTTCTGAAGGAAATAAAATGGATCTGCCTGTTCCTTTGAAACCAAAAATACGGATGCAAAACGCCACAGATACTCCAAAACATGTGGAATAAATATGTTTCAATTATATGATGACGACTTTACTCACTCGCTTGCCTGGAGGTCCTGGAGGACCGGCTTCACCAGATGGACCAGGGGGTCCCTAAAATACAGAAAAAAAATCAATATGTACAACTTAGATTAGCAGATGCAGAACGTCTGTAAACCAGCAGATGGGAAATAAAAGACTTTCATTTATAAATAAACTTTTTCATAACTAAACTTTCTTTGCCTCGACTGTCGTAGCCAATTTTGTGATAATTAATTGAACGCAATTAGAATACGCTCTGGGGTTTCACGAGCACACAAACGTAGGAAATTATTCAGCTGTGTGATTGATTGATTCTAAAATGAGGAACTTCTTATCAAAATAAGGGAGCTGTATTTGGTTCCCTACATCTTGCAGCACAAAACAACCCCATCTCATTAAACTTTCATAGGACTGGAGCTTATAAATGGACCTTGCAACGAATATCTCACAACAGTGATGCTAGACACACAAACATCTAAAGGTAGATTTTTAAATGTTGAATTTAACAGAAAATTACCCATTTTCCTGCACTGGCAAAAACCAATTACAATAAAAAATGATAATAAGGACTGAAATTTATGAGCTACCGCTGTGGCCTTAGGCAGTTTTGTATGACTTCAGTATATCCAAATATTAGAATAATATATTTATACACATATGCAAGGAGGAAAACAAAATCCCTTACTTACATTTATTGAGGAAATAAAATCAAATAGTATAAAAAGTGCAGGAAATCATAAAGGAAGTCAAATAAATTATTGACAAAGTAACTTTTAATAAGTACAAAAAGTAAACAATAGCAAACAGCTGCTTTCAGAAGTAAGCAATTTATTGGTTTTATCGGACGCACTGCCCGAAGTTAACTGACGCTCTTGTGTTTGTTGATCGGTCTAGCTAGTGGATAATATAACTATTTATATTTAATTTCATTTATTGTAATATTAATTCATATCAATTTTTTATTGTATAATAATTGTATTAAATAAACAATTTGTTGAATGGGTTGTGTAACTTTGTCGCATTTAAGTTTAGCCAAGTAACAGTTCTTCTACTCGCAACCCAAAATAATACTGGCTAGACATACTTTTAACTTGCTAGCTAATGCACAGGAAGTTCAGTTTAGGCCACAAAAGCATGCATGCGCAGTAACGTTGTTGCTTTTAAACCGTCTATAGTAGTCATATTGTCATACTCACAGATTGACCAGCTTCTCCATCTTCTCCTTTTTCTCCAGGTCCTCCATCTATTCCCTGAAATAAGGCAGATGTTATTTTAGACCAGCTTAAAGACAGAAAGAAAATGGCTGACAAAATCAACTAAACAACTGAACTAAGTGATTATAATCACTCAACATCTGTGACAAAGACATTTACAGACATAAGACAGATGGATTTTGGCACTTACAGCAACACCTGGCTCACCAGGTGGACCGGGGTCTCCAGGAAAACCAACAGGGCCCTATAGTAACGAAAATTGAAAGCACAAGGTTGAACAGAATGAGTCAATAACTTGAAACCTAAATCCCAATATGCACTTAATAAATTCTACAAAGCAAGATTTATCAACGTGAGCAGTACACGGTTCAGTAATTTCAATTGAATTACCTTGTCTTATTCATCTTGGACACAAAGCACCACAATAATTTCCAATAAATGGAGGAAATCTCATATTTAATTAGCATAGTCCATCTAAAATACCATTTCCTGTTACAGCAAGGCTCATTGGCTCTAGGAGATCATTAAAGAGTGTATTTATTTATTTGACCTCTTTTCTCACCTCATTGCTGTAACAATATGGCCATGACAAATCATATATATATATATATATATATAATTGTTGTGTTACACTTACAGGGTTACCCTTGGGGCCATCATCTCCAGGGGGTCCTTTGGGACCTGCGGGTCCAGCGGCACCAGAGGGACCAGCTTCGCCCTTCTCTCCTCTTTCACCTTTCGGGCCCTGCAGCATATATGAGAAAGATGAAAGGGTCAAATGCAGAGCCCTGCGGCACTTTATCAACTGAAGCACCCGGAGAACAATGACCGTGGACGAGCTCTACATTCTGATGTGCAAATTCAAAAGAGTTCATCAGCTATTCATGTCAGTATTGACAGGATTGGCTCGCGATTGGCCGTATTCCCATCTGTAGATACGGCAGAATATTCATCAATATATTATAGCAAAGTTTACTTTTGAAACTTTGAGTCATCTGAATGACCAGGAAATGTGTATAATAAACAGGGGATGCTATTTCAAGGGGGTCATATTATTTTCATTGAATAAAATGAATTATATTTGAATTATACAATTAAACTCTCCATTCTGCTAGTATCTTTAAGACTTTTATGTCCCCTTCACATGATTCACTGTGAAAAACACCTTCTGTTTATGCAATCTATCAAAACGAAAGAACCCATCTCTCAACAACTACTTATTATGGCTGATATTCTCAACCCTTCTTGTTTTTAACCCTTCCCTTAACCACCTGTACACAAAGATAATTTCTCATGATCTAACCAATTTCCAATGAATGAAATCCATTGAAGTGTTTCTTTGGATTGTGAATAGTGTTTCAGGTTGACCTTGAGTTTATTGACAATATGTAAGCGATATTTCTTTCCAAATATCACACTAATACACTGTTGTTTGTACGATGAGTAAAATCACCTTTGAAAAAAGCCTCCTGCAATTTAGAGGCCAACTTAGTGTGACCAAAACAAAACCAAACATTATGTGATTTACTCACCCCGGGTCCAGGCTCTCCAGGAGGTCCAGGGTTGCCAGATTCTCCTTGCTCACCCTGTGAATATCAATTTGATTTATATAGCGCTTTTTACAAAGTGGAGAAAAAAGAAAACTCAAGAAAAACACTGAAAGAGGTAGAATACAGTACAGTACAGTGCATGGTATTGCAGAACAAGCAAGGCCATTCTAATAAAGCAATGTTAACCAAATTTACAGAACCGTAAGATAATCTAATATAAGCAGTCTCCCGGTGATACGAGGAACCAAAACTCCAATGATGAAGACTCAGCTGGGAGGGCTAGGTCTCCTCACACATGTTAAGCTGCATTCAGTAACTTTGTTTAAAAGTTACTGAGTAAATGTTTTTGATTAACAGGGAGGGCTTATTAGTAGTGATTTGGTAAACTTACATTATATTTAAAGCTGTTTAGGTCTAGTTTTGTTGAGTCTGATTTTGTGACTGATATCAGACAACAGAGGAATGTATAGGCAGGGATAATAGTAAGTAAAATGTAACAGAGTACCAAAAGAAGTCACAATATGGATATTATTGTCATATGAAATTAAATAAATAAATAAATCATGTTATCAGTCAAATGCATCTTTAATTTGGTGTTCGTCTTTAATCTCTGTTTTGGCCATTGAATCACACTCAAAACATAAGTGTATGGAAGAAGAGAGAGAGAGTTTGTAACCATTGTGGCTTTGAGCCACTGCCTGCTATGTTGGAGTGTCAATCAAATATTGAAGCTGAATTATTTACTATATTATCTGCATGTGGTGTATTAACATAATATCCATAATCAGTTATTCATATCATGGTTTTTGTCAATGCAGTATATTATGATGACAATGCTACTACATACTAAATATATAAATAACTGGATATAAAACATTGATTTAAGTATAAAATATTATTATGCAAGAGGCATGAATCGTCTAGTGTAGTTATGTCTGAAATGGGTTGCCTGGGACCACGGTCAATTATAAAGTCTTTTCACCAAAATCTGAATGTCGTGACTTAATCGATGAGAATTACATATTCCAGAGAGCCGTGTTATAAATCTGAATATAATTTTTTATCTGAGCCAGGCTGAAGTGGATAAAAGTACTTCCAACTTCTAATGGACGTAACATAACAGTGACCTGTTACATATTCTAGATTCCTCTCAGCAGCCAGCCAGAACATTAAATATTAATGGCCGGTGGGCCTGCCAAATAGCGGTGAAATAGAGGTATATTGTCAGATCTGCACTGAAGCTGGCATCGATCATGTTTCTGGACTAATTTAGACAAAAAGGTGACACTTAAAATGAAGTCTATGAAGACTACCAGTGCAGAAAACTAGCAGAGCAAAATAAACAGAGCTGGAAATATTCTTACCTTCTCGCCGACGGATCCCATGGCTCCTATTCCACCTGGAGGACCTTGTGCACCCTTTAATACAAAAAGTCGATATTTAAGCTGAAGCTATTTAGTTGAACAAAGTGGTGTAATTTGGTCAATCTGTTGGGATAAATGCTCTTACATCAGCACCAGCAGGACCCTGAGGACCTCTGGGACCAGGTGGGCCGGGGGGTCCCTGGAGTGAAAAAAGACAAATAAGAGACAAATGAGATTTCACTAGTAGTGTACGTCAATATGAAATTACTATTTGAGCTTTACACTACTATTTGAACTATTTGCTTCACTATTTTAGTTGCCATGATGTGCTACTGCTGTTCAGTCACCAGTTGTATTTAGGTTGACATTCTGCAAACAATATGATATTCATGGTCTGTTTTTCCAGAAGAGACAGACTATAGATGTAAAATACACTAATAAAAGTCAATTTAGAAAAGCATGTGTATGGCCTTAAAGCTAAAAGATGTAAACTAAAAAGAGATTAAAATTATAAATATACAATATAATATAATACATATAATAATATAGCATATATAGTATAATAATATAATATAATATTAATAAAATAAATATAATTAAAAAATATGAACAATACAATCAAAATATAAATAAATATACAAATAATTAATTAAAATAATGTTCTATATTACAGTGTAAGATTACATTAACAATACAATTTGTTAAAACTTCTTACCATAGGACCAACGTCTCCGTTTTCTCCTTTCTCACCTGGTGGTCCAGGAAGACCCTGTTAAAAGAGATGCATAATCTTATATTTTTATGTCGTTTTATGTTTGTTAAATGATGTCCTTATATCTTCATACTTGATGTCAGTGATACCAATAATAGCCAAAGAAGCATCACTGAACTTTAGATGAAAAGGGGCAATATTCTGGCGCAGACGCAGTTAGCGAGGACAGCAATAACACTTCATTTCTGAACTCGCAGAGAAAGGCAAAAGGGCCATATGGCAAATGAAACCGGCAGAGGTGGAGTAAAGGCATGTTTATCGAGTTCCAGTGTCCGTGAATTTGAAATATAAGAGAGCAACTAATAACCTTTCTTAGATTCAGTGTGCACACTAAATTGTTATTTCTTCACCTGTGATATGATGACATAAAAGCTCATTTCGCCAGCACAGAAACTTATAATCGATGCAGAGTCATTACACAGGTCTATATTTTTCTCTGTTCAAACAATCTGTGAGGATGGCCAGCGCTGTGCGACACATCTTCTGCACTCCAAGTAACTGTTTGCAAAATCAATGTCGTTTTTCAGTTAATGGCTAACGGTTTTTCAACTAATGGCCGATTAAAAGGCGACTTCATTTGAAATAAATGGAACTCGCTGATAGTGTGTATGGATAGGAATTATGCAAATTTACATAATATTCTACAACTACTATCCAAACAATTATAAAAACGCATGTTAAAAACATGTAAATAATGTTTAATGTGAATAACTAATGACTAATAACTAATAACTAATTTACATGTAATACAAGTGTTTGCACTGCAATAACAAGTACTTTTACAACAATTTCAACATAATTCTCAAGTATTTACCATATTATTAAACTGGATTGTAGATGGTTAGTTAACAAGATGCATTTTTATTCTGTTTTGAAAAGCCACAACTAAGAGAAATGCAGTATGCAATAGCTTGATAAATAATGCAAGAAGCAATCCTTAACGTTTGCAAAAACAATATAAATTACATTAAAATATACTTTAAAACTGTACTAATACTTTATTATACTTTCTTAGTTTTGTTAGTCTCTCTGTTATGTGTACAAATTAAAATGATAAAATTATTGGCAACTGTTGCGACATGCACAATGCATATTTCTAAAACGTAGATAATTTTGATGTATCTTGCAGCCATGCTGACAACAAAGATGAAACACAGAGGAAACCTTTGTGTTTTCAATGAAGTCCTATACATTCAACAGTGACCTACAATGCATTTATTGTTGGATGAATAAACTAACCACGTGACAGAGGCTTCATGCATGTTTGATCCCTGACATTTACTTCCTAACTGGCTAACCAACCCATGACTATACAGTAGGCTTCATCATAGTAGTCTGATGCCAGTCCACGCCTATTAGGAGCGAAAAGATCTAAAGCCACATTTTTTCTGATATTTACTCATCCAATACCCAACTGTACCGACAACTTGGCAGAAACAAACATTCTCGCTGGTTGAGTCTTGGTGAGTTCTCATCAGGGCAGAATCTCTTAGTCAGAGACCATTAAGACAGACACTTATTATGGCCCGGAGAGAGTGTGCGCGCTCTAATGTCTATTGGACCGGGTTACTAAATGCAATTAATACAATCCAAATGGAAGTACATTACCCCAATTAAAACTCAATTGAATCAAATGGCTCAGAGATTTGGTGGCATAAGAGAACTACGAGCAGTCGATGTAACTCCATTACCGCAATGACTCGCTTTCAGAGAATCAACTAATTGATGGATGGTGCTTGGTAGAACCCAAAGGTTTTATTGTAATGTCGTCAAATGGACAAGAGGAAATACAACATGTTTAGCACTCAAACATAACATAAATGCTGCGGCCCTTTTTCCTGTTCATAATGATCGAGTAGTTTGGATTACTTTCATTACTTAAACCAAATTTAACGTCCTCCCTAGATGAACACAACAGAGCTTTAACATGCTTCAGGGATAGTTCACCCCAAAATGAAAATCTGTCATCATTTACTTGCCCTATTGCCCCATTTTAAACCTGTATGACTTATGAAGACTTAGAAGATATTTGGAAGAATGTTGGTAAACAAAAACCATTGGTCCCTATTCACTTCTATTGTATAGACACAAAACCATTCTTCAAAATATCTTCTTTTGTGTGTGCAGAAGAAAGAAAGCCATACAGAGGTAAATGTTGACAGAATTAAACTGTACTAAATATCAGCATGACTGTGATGTCATTCTCACATGATATTGCTTAAATATCTGTATGTATGTTAGCTACCTGTATTTGGATACAGGTTTCCGTTTGTATAATGGCGAGACAAATCGTCCCTGAAGGGACAATAAATCATCACTGGTACAAGCTCACATCAATAAAATAATTTCGGAAAAATACACAGCAAATCCTCTCAGCTTGATACTGTTATTTATCTTCATTTTCCTTTGTTCCTTTCTTTGTCTGCGCTCATGAATTCTTCTTCTATTTAGCAGCACACTTGACTTAGTCGCACTGTACTGCCAGCAACCAGCTTTCCTCTTCATGCAATACACTGTACAGTGAGTCTGGACTTGTTCACGTGGCGATTCCATCAGCGGGTTAGTCAAAAGGAAATCAATTCACATCTGAAACACCTCCTAGTTCATCTACTGCCTGGGGCAACCGGCAAATAGCATGTGCTGTATTAATCTGGGTTACCATGGGACTGAGTTCACAATGCGACACAAGTCTGATCATATCTAGGAAGGTGTTTGACACTATGGGACTCACCTGCAGACCAATGGGACCAGGAGGTCCTGGGAAGCCCCTGGATCCTTCATCTCCCTTCTGTCCAAACATACCCTGCTGACCACGAGGACCTGGTTCTCCATCAGATCCCTGAGGGGGCATGAGAGTTGATCAGAGTCTAAATATATACTGTACTGTATCAGAAAAAGCAAACATAATAGATGGGGTCTGCTTGTGCGGTCAGGACGTACAGCAGGTCCAGGAGCTCCGATAGGACCCTGAAGACCAGGAGGACCTGGAGGACCCTGGTGGACAACACAAAGAAGATATTGAGAAGATGATAACACCAAGGTTATCAAAGTTAAAATTAAACTCTTAAAATATTTCTGTTAATTAAAATCAAATAATCTTATATAGGCCTAAATAATATAATACAGACATAGTTTTATTTCATAAACTAAAACAAATAAAACTGAAATAACCTTTTAAAATGAAATAAATAAACTGAAATAAACATTTATTTTAATTGAAATCATATAATATAGGTCTAAATAATGTAATATAGGCAAAAATGATATAATAAAGGACTAAATAATATAATACAGACATATTGTTATTTGAAAAAAAAATTTTAACTAAATTGTTTTATTGAAATCATATAATATAATGTAGGCCTAAATAATATAATACACACTAATATTTGAAAAATTGAAATACAATAAAATTAATTAAAATAAATAAACTGAAATAAACATTTCTTTAAATTGAAATAACATCATATAATATAGGCCTAGTTTTAATAATTTTTTTTATATTTTAATATTTAATTAAAATAAATTAACAAACTAAAATAAACATTTCTGTTAATTGAAATCAAATATAATAATATAATATAAGCCTAAATAATATAATATAGAGATCATGTTATTTGAAAACTAAAACTAAAATAAAAAGTAATTTAATTAAAATAATACTGAAATTAAATAATCAAATGGATCGACTTCTGGTTCCTAAATGTTGGTCACAGATATATAGACTATGTATTCCTATTTTCATATTTTCAACATTCATTGTATTTACAGTACTATTACCTTTAGGTATCAAACTGGGTTTTATGGGCACATTTACTCACATGTTCACCTTTGTCAGCTTTACTTCCCTTCTGGCCTGGTTCGCCAACTTCTCCCTGGAAACAAGTTTTAAAATAAGTCATGCATAAACTGTCATGCATTTTAATAACCGTAAACATGTTTCTGCTGCATCCACTGGTGATTGTAATAGAAAGAGACATGTCTAAGTAAACAGTTTTCTGTGCAGTAAATAATCCGGCATAGCCGTTGACCCGCATGAAGTTTTACTGTAAATGATAAATATTGTTTCAGAATGAGTAGTGATGGCCAGATAAAGCACAGCTAGAACATATTCGTGGCACGTAATCCCAAGAACCTTGTTAGAGGATACTGATGGAGAGACAACGTTTATGGTACCCTGTGCTAATTCCATTATAGACTGCCTTTGCTGCTGATGATGGATATGCGGCTGAGGAGAACTATGAGAGACGGGCATGCATTTCAGATGCTGGTGTGTTGTTTTAGTGATGATGAAGAATGATTACAGATCTGTTCTGTCCAACAAGTGGCTGTGGGTGAGGAATTCTGGGAAGAGGTGCGAGATGTACTAGAGTGGTAGAAGATGTGGTTACTGGCTGTACACTGCAAAAAAATCTTTTTGGTCTTGTTTTTCCGTTAAAGTATAAAAACATAACTTAATCAGGGAAATTGCATCAGATATGTTGTTTCAAAAACAGGAAATAAAACGTAAAGAACAAAACAAATTTAATTTAACATATATTCTTATGCAATTTCCTTATCTTACGCAACAAGATGCAGTACTTATTCAAAAAGTATTTTGCAGTGTAAGCCTTTTACTCTAGCTTCAGAGGGAGTGTTTGTCTTTTGTGTTGATATAAAACTTTCATTAGACATAAGAGCCGTGGTAAGATCTAAGTAAGAAAAGTCAGAAATAATGGCAACTGTGAACTGGTTGTTGGTTCTGCCACATCAGGAGATGAACTGTATTGTTAATGCATCAGTATACATTACGTAAACATCAGTATGCATACACAACTTATACATGCGAATTTACCTTGTCACCATCTTCTCCAGGTGGACCCTGAGGTCCTGCTGGACCTGGCAGACCAACCGGACCTTGGACTCCATCACGACCGGCTGGGCCGGAAGGGCCTCTCTCTCCCTGAACAACAAACACACACCTAAACTTAGCCAAACTTTATAAAGGGAAAGTCAGATACACACATATGACAAACACAAATCAATCTCCATATCTCATTGGCTCATTTACCGGGCCACCCTTCTCTCCAGCAGGTCCTGGGGGTCCTTGAGGTCCAGTACGTCCAGACAAACCAATGGGGCCGGCAGGTCCTGCTGCTCCTCTCTCACCGGGAGAACCCTATGACCACCACACAAAAAGCATACAGCTGTTAAAGCAAAAAACTGAAAAGGTTTTATTGAAAGATGCTGTGTGTGATATTTAGGAGGATCTATTGACAGAAATGCAATATCATGTACATAACTGCATCTTCTTTACATAATGAACTGTTATGTTTTTATTATCTTAGAATGAGCTAATTCTATCTACATAGGCTACATACACCACGAGTCCCCTTACATGGAATTCACCATGTTGTTTCTACAGTAGCTCTAAACAGACAAACTGCTCTACAGAGCGCGTTTCGTAAATATGTTATCGGCAAAGAAGCAAAAACATGACGACATCTTTCCTGTGTCAGCCACCGTAGTGCTTCGAAAGGGAGGGGCGAGCAGTTAGTTGCAGTTCGCAACACTAAAATCTCCACATTGCTCCTTTAATATAAACAAATATAAGTTTCTGCTTTGAATGATTCTACTCCAGCTTCAAATAACCTGAGCATTTTTGGATGCGTTCCTGAATACTGCTTATGTATGTCTACTGCATAAATAACCTCCAAACATAGAATGCTACAGAGATGCATCTCTCTCTTAAGGTACTGAATCTCCATCTGGTATAATTTGACCCAAGCTGAGTAAAACTATAATGCCGTTACTGAAAATATTCTGTGCAACAACCAGGGCACTGCTATGCGGTTGCTAAGGTGTTTTGAGTATTTTTAATGTGTTGCTATGCAATTGCTAAGGTGTTCTGGATAGTTACCCACAAGCCCAAGTCATAAAAGCCCTCCCCCGTATCTCTTTATTATTCAGGTCTCTACTGCAGATATGGCTCGGTCCCTCCTCAGATGTACGTTTATAGGATTTTTCATGTTTTATCACCTACCGGGTAAAACTTTTAAGTCTGATCACTTAGAAAAGCAATAATAAACCTCTATTTTACAATCAGCACGATCTGAGGTTTCATCATGCCTGTAGCGCAAACAGGATAGATTATATTACATTTTGGCTAAAGGTCATTAAAGATGTTTTTTGACAAACAAGGATTTATTCTGGTGGGAGCTCAAACAACCTTTAGGGCATCTGATCGCTTTTGTCTGTATGGGGACGTTTGCACGATCATGTAAATTAAACCATCTGAACACAGCGACATTCTGGGAAGGTGCCGTTCAAGTGCCATAAAACTTGTGCGCCAAATATATCAGTGTCGACCCCTACTAGTGGGCGAACATACACTCCGACTCCTTATCTGTCTATTTCAATGTGGTTTAATTTGTAGACCTCAGCATCTTCATACAAATGCAAATGTGTTCTTTATCGGACTGACACAGCCGAATGTAAAACTCCTCAATGACTTTTCATCCATCCGTTCTAATCTCGCACTGCGCCGTCAGGTCCGAAATAAGAACAATTATATGGTGACAATACTTATCTAGTTTCTCAAGAGAAATGAATCAGCGAGGAAAAGAATTTGGTTTTAATTCAAAGAGGTCTCGGAGATGTTCTCGGCCGTCACATGAAACGTAATGAAACAGCTACGGTGTAAAATGTCAAGAGGAAGTAATTATGAATTTCTCCGAAGGTCGCCCCCTAGTGTAAACTAATGCCACTGCCTGCTGACGAAGAGGCGCCGTGTGACACGTTGATTGAACTCTGCGCCTTAGTAAGCGTACACATCAACGATGCTTTTCTTTTTTGTTTGTGTGTGCTCGGCTGTGAAGTACACACTTTTTAAATCCTTAATGGTGTTTTTGAGCCTTAGATCTTTCTGACCACTCCCTCAACTCACCATGGCTCCTAAATATTAAATGTTGCTTTTGGGAGAATGAGTTTCCTGCATTGAATGATGAGAAACCATGGTAACAGAGTACTTACAACGGGGCCGGGCGGACCCTGAGGGCCCTCTGCTCCTTTCAAACCAGGTGGACCCTGCACAAGGTGAGAGAGAGAGAGAGAGAGAGAGAGAGAGAGAGAACAAAACATGAGTAAATCAAAGCCTAATAAACAGGTTTACATTGGAGTGTCAGCAATGGCTTTTTTCCCATCTGCATTATCTGATTTGTCATCTAGCCATTGAAAGGCATATAAAAACACGGTGCACTTTTTCAGAGTGATATTTTTAGTCACAAGCACACTGGTAGCTTTCAGCTAAGTGTAAATTAAAATCAGCCTAAACCAAGATAACTAATACTTTATGTATTCACATCAAGTTCAATTATTCTATTTATAAGCATTTTAGACCAAAAACAGTTTACCAATGAGAGACCAACATGCATGAAAACTTTCTACATTTTTCTAAAAGAAATGTGAGTGCCGTTAATAATTTCCATGGCGTTTTTATCTGAACTGTAGGGCTGTTAAATGATTAATCGCATCCAGATTAAAAGTTTGTGTTTACATATTATATGTCTGTGTCCTGTGCATATTAACTTTGTATTTATAAAAAATATACACATACATGTAGAAATATAAAATACATAAAAATCAATAAACGTTTACATAATTTAAATTATATACAAATCTAAATATATACATTCAAATATTTATATGTATGTGTACGTGTTTATAAATACAAAGCAAGTATGCGCAGCACATAGACATATATTATGTAAACACAAACTTTTATTCTGGATACGATTAATCGTTTAATAGCCATAATCCGAAAAGCAGCTCTCTGGACGCTTCTAGACTGCTGCTAGAAAAAAGCCGCACGATGTCACATTCTTAGATAAATTGTTAAAATAAAGTTAATAAAAAGTGCTGAGAAACTGTAACTGAGACAATTAGACACTTCGACACACTCTGCGTGAACGTATCACGACTTCTGCTTCTAAATAAATCTTTGTATTTGGATGGATTAGAGAGAAAACTGACAGCGGGTTTGATGTTTCTCAACTCTGTGATTCATTAATCTTCTGTTTGAGAGTGAGATCCACAGAACTCTATCTGCCCACTGCTTCTGCCTCGACAAGATTGATATTTATTGGCCTGTTTGAGGTCTCCCGCAGGACGCTTGTCAGCTGGGGCACAGTAAAAATCAAAGAGCCGACAAGAGATTGCATGTGTGTGTGTGTGTGTGTGTGTGTGTGTGTGTGTGTGTGTGTGTGTGTGTGGAGGGGTTGAGTTTTTAAATCTATGTATATGTAAATCGGGGTCTCAAACTCAAACCAGCTACTGATACTAAAGCCCCTCAAGAATGAATGCAAAATCAACCCAACAAATACACAAATCATTTTCAGTTTGACCTTTACCATTATTTTGTAATATTGTTATATAATGTTATATTTACATAATGTATTTGTGCTGTCTTTCTATCTCCATATTTTGTGATTTAAATTATTGGCCATAAATCATTATTATTAGTCACCCTTCATGTTTACTGGAAAATATCTAAGTAATAAAAGTATTCAAAAGTGCTTGTCATCTTTGACAACACAGTATTTAAGCAATTAAAAAGTAAAGAGGGTTTTTTTATTTCCTGATGTATTAGAAAGACAGCAACAATATAAAACAAAGGGATATGAAGGTGAGTCTTTCAAAAGCCTGTGGCCACATCAATATATGCATAACTGTGCCAATAACAGTTTATAGTTAAATACATTGCTTTAAAAACGTATATTTGTTGTGACTGTTCAAATGGTCCCGATGGATATGGACTAGCAGCCCGGGGTAATTTAAGGTCGCTGAGAGAAATGAATTTTCTGAGTTCTGAGTGTCAGTGTTATAAAGTCTGCTGCCTGTTTATGCAGTCTTGAGTAAAACTTCCATCTGGGAATAACAGCCTGGAGATGTATATGTTTTATAAATGTCCTTGTGGGTGCATCTGAGTGTGCCAGGGCTTGGGGAGGGTGCCCTTGCGTGTGTGTGGACTTGAGATTGCCTCTCTAAAGGGCAGACACACACAGTGGCCCCTGTAATGACTCTTGCTGTCCTAAGATGGGAACAAAATCGGCCAGTGGAAAACAATCAAGTTCCACGTAGAAAGTCGCCGCTCGCCGTTGACCTTGAGATCAAACATCAACAATGAACAAACAACCTCGTCTCCCAAAATCTAATTGGCAACATTTCCAATTAAATCATTGGCTGCCCAGATAATGCATATAAAGGAAAACAACAAACCTGCTTCAAGTTGGTGAAGTAAACTATGGCCAAACGTGATCCCCAAGCAAATTCATGTATTTTTGTATTAAACAAAAAAAAGTTCGTTTTTTTAGGTTTAACGTCCTATTAAAGCCCTCGTAGTGTGTACTGGTCCGTGGCTGTAATGAGCCAGAACTGCTGTGCAACTCCCTGTAACATTAGCAAGATTAGCAAGGCGTGATCTTACCGTCGCTCCAGGAAGACCTCGCTCTCCCGGGAATCCTCTCAGACCTGGAGGGCCGTCTTTTCCAGGACTGCCCTGAGGACCTGGATCTCCCTACGGACAGACAGTCGGCAAGGTTTCAGATATTTACAATATTTGTTCTATTTAGGCTATAAATATTCAAAAAGGTTCAAATAAAAACGGATTTGATAACTAATTGTCAACGGATTCTTATACAGCTTAATACAGATTAGAGAGAAATCCTAAGTAGCTTGAAATCAAGTTCAAATGACTTTTTTAAAGATTTCCAAAATATACCCCCAAAATGCCATTGTTCAGGAAAATAGATAGTTACGCCACCAAACTTTAATATCGTACAGAGCCACGGTGTTGCACTTTTTGGGAGAATCAAACTACAAATAAATCTCAAAAAAAACTTTTTTTGTATTTTAGCAGGACTTATATAAATACCACGGCCTATGAGAAACCAGTATAGCCAACCTTCAAAAAGGTTGTGATGTGCTTTTAGAGGCACTTAAAGGGATAGTTTTGTCATCATGTACTTACCGTCATGTAATTTCAAACCTGTATGGTTTTCTTTCTTTGTCAGAACACAAAAGAAGATATTTTGATAAATGTTGGTAACAGAAAACTGTCGGTCCCCATTGGTTTTGTGTCCATACAATAGAAGTCAATGGGGGAACAATGGTTTTTGGTTACCAACAATCTTCAAAATGTGTTTTGCAGAAGAAAGTCATACAGGTTTAAAATGACAAGAGGGTAAGTAAATAATGACAGCATTTTAATTTTGGGGTGAACTGCGATCAGACGGGTCCCTTTAACCTTCAACAAGTGGTGGACACTTGAGAGATTTGAGAGAAGTTCAAGATTTCTTAGAATGCTTATCCCAGTTATAGTACTATAAAAATGCAAGGTTCACTTGACCTCCATGTCTTACAAGCCAGTAGATGAGCTGCATTTTGATGGGACTGGTGAGGAGCATTACAATAGTGTGATATTTTGCTAATAACATGAGGAAACCAACGAGTGAAATCAGACTTCAGAAAGAGTCAGACTGTGGCAGCTCTCTGTGCCTCCAGGGTGTTCGCTCACATCTGATGGCCCGTCTGAAGTGGGCCGATCAAGCTGATTAAAGTGTCTCCATTCAGGAGTGACAGAAATTGAAACCGAGACAGGAAGGGCGGATGCTGGATGGAATTTCTTGCTTTTCTTTTAAAAGCACATTTAACAATTTAGGTTCTATTTAGAAAGTGAAAGCTTGAATACGCTTGAACAGAACGGAATGTTTGGCAACTAACTAGTATCTATATTTCTGAGAAATACAGTAATAACCTTGACTATCATTTTAGGCTGTTTAAGATTCAGTTTTAGCGCTGCTTCTGTACTTTATACTTTTCAGTGCCGTAAGGTAATTATTAAAACATAAAATTACTGTAAAGAATATCTTCCTCATTGTATGTGGTGGTTACGGCTCTGTATTTATATTTTCATACTTTGGTTAAAACGTACTATATGTAAAACATAAAGACACTCACCTTTGCACCTTCTTTTCCACCAGCACCTGGGAGACCCTGCTCTCCGGGAGGACCAGGGGGTCCAGGATGTCCTCTCTCACCAATGGGGCCAGTCTCTCCTGTTGGACCCTTCAAAAACATTACAGACATATTTGTGAGCTTGACAGGCTTTTATGTTTTTGTATAAGAACTGCATCAAAAATACATACACAATCCAAAAAACAATACAAATATGCAAGTAAACGGGAAAACGTACCTGAGGCCCGACAACACCTCCAGGTCCAGGTGGGCCAGTTTTGCCTTGGAATCCCTAGGACCAAATTCAACAGCAATAACTAAAAATCTGAAATGATTGAGTATCCAGTAGTCCAATCTATCTATCCATCAATCTATCATTGATGGATAGATATATATGGGCAGTCGTGGCCCAGTGGTTAGAGAGTTGGACTCATGATCAGAAGGTTGCTGGTTCGATTCTCAGGGCTGGCGGGTAACGGCTGAGGTGCCCTTGAGCAAGACACCTAACCCCCACTTGCTTACTATACAAAATGTACAAATGTATAGTACAATGTAATGTAAGTCGCTTTGGATAAAAGCGTCTGCCAAATGCATAAATGTAAATGTAAATGTATCAGAGCATCCATCATGCTAACCAAATTTCCCATGGGCAGACAAGTGACATCTCCCAGCCTATCAGACAGAGCAGGAAGATGCACCCACATGCTTGAACACCCGACCAATGATGTCTGCTATTCAAGCTATTGCTCAGGTGCAGCAAGTGGGCAACAATTCACTTACCGTCTCACCGCGCTGACCAGGGTGACCGGGCAGCCCATCCTTTCCAGGTGGTCCCTAAAAGACAAGGATATAAATACAGCATGCTGTTAGTTACATTACATACATAGGCAATTCCATGGTATTTAAAACAGCACAACACTTACAGGGGGGCCTTTTGGCCCTGGGAAACCAACAGGACCCTGAGGCCCTTGAGGACCCTGGAACAGACAGGAAAAAGTACATTTAGTCTAACTTATAAATGAATCAAGCATGATCCCCACATAGCTATTTCAACATCAAAAAAGCCATCCGATTTTTAAAATTCAAGGACTGTAGACCAAATAAAAGAGAAGAATGTTCATCTGGCCTAAGGCAACATATTGTCTTATAATCCTCGTAAAATCCATAATGGAAGCTGTAGTGTTTATATACACACAAAACATGAATAAATTATTAACCAAAACTCAGATGCAAGTACAGTCTACATTCAACAACAATATAAAAAAGCTGTAAAATCCAGACACATTAAAGAAAGGCATGCCAGAAACAAATAACACAACATCAGGTTCTGCTGTGATGTAAGCATCGTACAACAGGCTTCCAGTAGTCTAATGCTGAAGAGCTCTTTATAAATCTATAATAGCTTCCAGATGAAAACACAAGTCTGTTTGGAAGTCCTCTTATCTGAAGTTCGCCCACATGCTGAGCTTATTCTCTTGAAAAAGCATCTCTTGCACTAACAGCACTAAGGGATGAAAATGTTTTCCGATGCAATGCATTCTGGGTAGCACTTACTCTCTCACCAGGTGGACCATGTGGACCATCATTGCCTGCTGTGCCCTGTGACATAATGAGAGAGAATATAACGACTGTTTAAAGGTAGTGGCTTACAAAAATAAACCAGTTTGAGGTTAGAGGTACGAAGAAAGTTGTACCTTAGGACCCGATTTTCCTGTTGGACCTCTGGCACCACGTGCCCCTCGGGGACCCTAAAAGTGGAACATTATAAAGCATCAGTCACTCTGAAAATCGATGTGCATAGTTACATTTCGAATGAATGTTTCTCAATAAACATGGTAGTAGAAGTTGGTTAAATTATTAAAGCATCACATACCGTTGGACCTCTTTGCCCTCTTGGACCGAGTTTTCCTGCTACTCCCTTTGAAAAGAAATAAAAAAATGAGTGGGCTAAATATTGAGAGTGAATTCAATAGCTGCACTCAGCAAATCCAATTGCTGCAATTGTCAAAGTTCTTCTCGCCAAGATGAGATGACGGCGCGTATGAGGGAAAACAAGCATTGGATACCTTCCCTTAGGATTTCTAGCTGCCACAGTGATATTTGTTTTAGATGAGATGTGGGTTTATTAGAAACACAAACCACTGGCATTCTGTGTGAATTGTGAGAACCAAACACTTGGAAAAATATCAGCCAGCTTGAAATTTTGTTAGCAATAATAATAAAATCATAGGTTCTTAAGCACAAAGGTCCTTTTGTAGATGTTATATTGGACAAAAGCAGGTTTTATTTTCCAGTCAGTTTACTGAAGTAATTGATCCGCTATTATGAGAGGGAATATCTCATTAGTTTTTCCTCATCTGTAGTCAGCATGTTTTACCCATTTCAAGTAGCATATGGGTTTGGGAGGCTCAATGCATGTGGTGCCATAATGCATTTTTGATGCATATCTAAACTGGATGCACAATTTGAGTGAACATGTGTTCCTGTTTCGTAGTTTCCATCTGGTGTTGGAAAAGACAGAATTTCTGTTGTATATTTAGAATTGCAGCTGTATTTGTACTGTTTTCCATTGTTTAAGGGTGGGGTCACTTTATACAGTTGGGGGGGCTGTCGTCCGCCCTTATCATTTTAAACTTTAATTGTACTGTTAACTTACAGATCAATATCAATTACAACTAAAACTGTTTTGGAAAATGTGTAAAGTTACTATAACATTTAAAATTGTTTTGGAAAAGGTAAATGTAAAAAATAAAATAACAAGTTTACAAGTTGGGCGCATATCATTGAGAAACATCATTACTTTTTTATTGAATGTTTCCTCGTCCTAGAAACCGAAATGTACCATGTGCAATATAACAAGTCATATACAGCTTATTGTACAGCTTACTGTTGCTTAGTGCAAAAAAGCATATGTGCACTGATGCACATTCTATGATTTTCTTTAGGCAGAGTAATATTGTAATTGTAAATCACTAAAAGAAGGCACACAGCCATTGTGCACTATGCATTATGTATACACCCATAAACCCAAAGGTAAATGTGAATGTAAAGTTAACTTAAAAGGTAAACGTAATTGTTACTGTAGACTACACTCCCTGGGCCATCTTTCACCTGATGTACTCAAACACCTGCTTCACTTTCTGAATGTGATTCATTTTCCATATGAGCGATCAATGTTGAATCGCCGTCAACACAATCGCTTATGCATCTTTTGTTGTGACTTATTGATCTGTGTCCGTGTTTTTGTACAGAGTCATCATACAAATCCTTTCATAAAAGGAATCAATCAGCCCTTTTCATGTGTTTGTTATAATGCAGTGCGCACTTGGAAGAATCCATCTTACCCTGGTTCCTTTCTCTCCGTTGGCTCCTGGGAATCCGGGGAAACCGGTCGAACCCTGCGAATCAAAGGAAAAGGCTTATGGGAGGGAGGAAAGAAAGGCGTGCAGGACCTGCATATTAATAAGCGATGAACTCCAGAGTCCCAACTCTCCTACCGATTCTGACAGTTAAATGCCATTACAATCTGTTAGCATTAGCGTCGTTGAGTTTGCTACGCCGGTGGAGTTTTAAACAGCTTTGAGACTTTTCGTCCCTGTTGTTGGCAAGCGTTTTTATTCGTATAATTCAGCAACACAAAGCTAGCCTTCGAAAGTGCATGATATAACCCAGTAATGTGGTTCTCGATTAGCAGCTACCTTGTTTTGTTTGCACTAGACTAACCGCAGGAGAGCTTTGGGAATCTTTTCGGCAGAGAAAGTTTAGGAAGACAATTCAACAGAAACAACAGAGAAACGCCGGATGTAAACAAACTCGCAACCGTCAGATAAACAGCCAAACAGACTTGCGATTAAGAGTCACCGCCGATGAGTCTTAATCGCCGCTCACTCACTTTCAGTTTTTTCTCTCTCTTTCCGAATGCAGTAAATTAAAAAGAGCTTACCGGCGTTCCTCAATCCCGGCAGCAATATAAGCATTGGAGAAAGAAAATCAATACACTGTTTTACACATTCATTCTAAAGCCGGACCGCGGAGAGTCGTGCCCTGCAGAAATCAGGTTTGATTTACCACAAAGGATGTTATGAAACTCTAAAGGTGAAATAGCGACGGATATGTAATGCCATAAGAAATGCCGCAACTCTGAAGCCAATAACCACTCAGACGGTGATGGCTGGTCTTTAAAAGTGCACTTCATGATAATTTGAGAGTTGGCAGTCTGGTGGAATCCATCCCTGACTGGCACGGAGATGATGGGATGTCAAAGTGCTTGTAATCACATCACTTGTCTGTCATTCATTAATCCTGCTAAATATGACCTGGGATTGTAAATCTATCCCCGAATCAGCACGTCTGCTAGAAATGGGCTTTGTTTCATCCAATCCAAGAGAAGCTTTAAATGTGAAATTGTGAAATCGAAAATCGTTGCTGTTTCGAAAATCGTTTCTCAGAACACTGGACTTTTTAAACGATGAAATACTGTTTTGTCAAAGTTGACAAGCACTTTTTAATACTTTTATTGGTTATACATTGCCAAAACCGAGTGACAAACATAAAGGATGACTAATAATGATTTATTAGTTTAAAAAACCTTTTGGGAGATATGAGGTTGCAGAAGGACAACACTGAAACTTAATGTAGCCAGATGGTCTCCAGTCCGCCAAGGCTACGTTAGGATTTGGTTTGGGGCTGGATTAAACCAGACTAGGTTCTGGCTGATGCTGTTGTCGAAAAAACTCCTAACACAAGCATCTGCACTCAGAGATGTTCCTGTAGCTTGCGTGACCAGCATCCCCAACAGCGGTGGGAACAATCTTGGCATGAGTTGTCCATAATAAAAAAAGCCTTGCTCAGTGTTCCATGCATAATTCATTCTCATGAGGGCATTAGTTCATGCTAATGAGAAGAGTTGTTGTCTTGCTCATAAGTGAAAGAATCGTGATGCCGGTACAGGTGTCATGTTTAATATAAGTGCTTACCTTTGGCCCCTGACGTCCCGGATAGCCGGGCAATCCCGGTACGCCGAGTTTTCCCTGGTGAAAAACAAGCCAAGCATCATTAGCGCTTCGTTGATTTTAATATTCAAAACACAAAGTTCTCGACATTAATCACAGTAAACCACAACCAACAAAAATCTACCTTTTCTCCAGCAGAGCCCACGGGGCCAGATTCACCGTTGGGGCCTGAGCGACCTTTCGGGCCCTCCGGTCCGTCCTCACCTCTGGGGCCGGCCAATCCGAGCTCGCCCTGCACGTGCACAGAAAACCAGCCAATCAGAGATGCTCGAAGTGATCAATGCAGTAAAATTAGCATGGGATGGAAGCCGAGGTGTCCGAATGTTGTTTATTTACCCGGTCACCTTTAAGACCCATGTCTCCCTTGAAACCTGGGAAACCGTCCTCTCCCTGAAAAGCAGAATGAGAGAAAATGGTTTAATTACCACAAGGCATTAGGGAAAACTTGTGGAAGTGATGAAGATGTAGTTTATGCATATAAATACAGCGGCTCTGTCGTGTCTTATAGAGTTGAACTACGCTTCCCCCTGGTGACAATAATGCAGTATTGCAGTCAAGTCTAAATGAAGTTAACAGCTGAAAGCATCATATATTTCATATCAATTTCATAACATTTCTTAAAAACCTAATATTTTCTTGCATGTGTTTGTATGCATTAAATTTGTGTCACTCTTCAGCCATGCTTTATTTACGTGGCGCTGCTAGACCACTCGCTCTTGATACGATGGCTCTCAAGCATCAATTCCGCCATGAATCAACGCAAATCCTTTGCAAGCTATTTACATTTAATTTGCAATCGGAATGATTAGCAATCCTTTCAAAAATTGTTGATGGGTTGCACAAAAGAACATTGCATGCATACGGACATAATCGAAGGTTACGGAGTGATTTCGAGTGCATAATAAGTGTTGGCCCCTCTGCATGATTAAACAGCACTTGATATGGTGTGATGTACAAGTGGTGGATTGTGGACACTTCAGTGCATTTCAGCGCTCGCTGTGACCAGCCATTATAGTCAAGTAGTGCTAATAACATCTCGCTGATGGATCTGGTGTGGATGTGCACGTACCTTCTCTCCTTTGCCGCCCTTTAGACCACGAACGCCATCTGCGCCCTGTGAGACAGAAGGCATGTTATCAGATCACAATCTCACTTCACGCCAATACATCTCAATCCAACACACGAAGTGCTTTACCTTCACACCGCGAGGGCCAGGATAGCCGATGGGCCCTTGGGGACCAGATTGACCCTGAGAATAAAAACAGGTGAATATAAATATGGTGCAAAGCGAGAAAAGGTTTATAGCTGAACAGTTTTTCCAGTTATGATATGAGACATTTCTAAATGAAATATAAATGTATAATAATAATAATAATAAAAAAACATGAAAATATTACAGTAAGTCCAGTATGCTCACCAAAGCTCCTTTCTCTCCAGGTGGACCCTCCTTTCCAGGATGTCCCTGTAGAAAGAAGGTTATTTAGTTCTGGTATTTGTCAGGTGAGTGTGTGATTTTAGCTGTGGTGTTTGTATTCCCCGTGGTGTCTATGTGGTGTTTTTACATGCTTTAAGAGAAACCATTGCTGAGTTTTTTCTCCCTAATACAGTAATTTCCACATCACAAACATGTCGCAATCCAATCTCGATGACCGAGTGGATCAGGTGGTCTGAGCTGGTGTGACTGGGTGGAGGCGGGACTAATTTGCATATTCATTGACCACGTATACAGTTCCGTTTAAGCTCATTTTAAATTATTTTCATAGGAAAAAGTGTTTAAATGTGTCATTTTAAAGTGGTGATATTTCATGTGCATGATTTTTATATTTTATTCAATAGATTTTACAGACCGTCAGAATGCAACTGGACTCAACCTGCATGTTCCAAAAGAGCACCACAGGCACAAAATATCTGGTGCATGTGTGCAAAACACTGCAGCACAGTTCAGACAAACCAATTTTGATAGAAACTTCAATATCTGTTTTTCTGAGAGCTTTCATATGCACACATCTGTTATGATGTCTTCATACTATCATTAACTTACAGCTATACTGTCGTCGCTTTATGTGAAATGTGTATGAAGGCAAATAGCTGGTTGAGGTTGCTGTAATGGTATTCTGCCCCTGCACTCATACTGAAACATGGGCTAGAGATGTTTTAATTTAAAAGTGTGTTGCAGACTAACGGAAATACAATGTGATATATAATTTTGTGGAGCTGTAAAGTGAGATATTATACATACAGGTGGTCCATCAGCGCCAGGCAATCCAGGCAAACCCGATCTCCCCGAAGGACCCTGCACAAAGAAACGGTAAAAAATCATTTTGATGCACTGAATCCTAAATCAGCACTTTTATGTAAAATGACACACACTACAAAATGAATTTCACAAATTAAATCTGTGCTTCTTCGATGAGAATAAGTGACATCATTTCATCATTCAAAGGAATATTTCTCTCAGGCCTCTTTTTAAATTATTATGCATCGAGCGAGTGTACAATAATGCATGAAGAGTATGACGGGCTTACTTTCTCTCCGGGCGGTCCGATGGGACCCTGCGGACCTGGAAGACCCTGTACAACAAAAAAACAGACAGAAAACCTTAGGCTTTGTTGCCATGGCACCAGGGCAGGAGGAGATACAGGGGTAGGCTAGAGAGCTGCTCCTAACTGACGACGTACATCCAATAATGGACTTATTGTACTGCTACTGTATGCACAGTGTGTGTGTCTGTGTGTGTATGCACTGGCAGGGTCACTAGTATTTGCACAGCGTGCTTGAGTGTGTGTGCATATACATGTTTACTATGTGTGTATTTACAGTGTATTTGTGTATGTAACCATGTGTGTGAACTCTGAGCTCAGTGATTTGACCGTTGCATGTTGGGCTTTATGAATGAGATGCTTTCTGTTGCCCACTTTCTCCAGCAGAGACTTGCAAAAATATTGTAGATCGGTTCACTGTGAGTCTCAATGAGCGAGCCATTTAAAAATAAGCAAGCAAATGATAAATTGATTTCTGATTTTAACTCATTATAGCTGTTCTGTGAAAGACTACAATGCATTAATGAACCAAAATGAATGCGCCATTAGAAAGAAAAATGAATGATTATGGCTTGTGACAGGCAACAATTACTCCTCCACATCAAAACAATATTCGAATCTCATATTAAAACAACCAAGTGTTTGTACTTACTTGTGCTCCTGGGATTCCCTGCTGTCCCGGAGGGCCTGGTTCTCCCTGGGGTCCCTATACGTCACAAAGAAATGAAATGTGTCAACTCCACCCTGAACATGTGATTGATCTTGACATACAGTAGTTGACATGTTCTCTTTGACATGAACAAAATGCTCAGGCTGTGTGAAGCTCTCTTACCATGTTTCCTTTGGGACCATGTGGACCATCAACACCAGCAATTCCCTGCAAAAATCAATGGTCAGAGATGAAAAGAAAGCCATCAGCATCAGATCCACAAAACTATATTGAAAATTACTTACAGGCTGTCCGGGTGGCCCAGGAGGACCTCTAGGACCGAGAAGACCACGGGGGCCCTGAGAAGAGAGATGAAGGTTCATATTAATAATAATAAGCGCAAACATTCTCATCTGAATTTTGAAAGGAATCAGTTAATTTTGTTCTGCCCCCTGCTGGCACATTAGACATAAAATCACTGGTTTGTAATTCAATTATAGTTATAAAGTGTGGGACACACTTACACTCTCACCAGCCAGACCCCTTGGTCCGATCTCTCCATCTTCTCCCTGTAGATGAGAAGGAAACACATTTATTTGTATAGTTTAAGTAACAAAAAGATTTTATTCTAACATTTATTTGCCTATTTTGTTCTTGTCAAAAAATACTCACCCTTGGACCGTCTTCTCCAGTAGGTCCTGGGGGTCCAGCAGGACCATTCTCACCCTGATAGAGAAAGAGAGAAATAGATGAGGAATACATTATAACCTCCGAAAGTGTAATTGTTTCTTTCCCTTTGTGAATTTGAACACCTGCAACTATTTTTCGGGATAATATGATAATGCTTCTGCTATCAGAAAGATTGTAGTCTTCTGAGATTTTACTATATTTAAATCTATTCATTATTTTTGTTTTTCAGAAATAAGCATAGACGGTTTTATAGGACTAACGCACCTGGCCGAAGTTAACTTCCGGTCTGTGTTTGTTTATCGGTCTGCCTAATAATATAATATAATATAATAAACCTGTTATGAATTGTATTTAATTAAATTAAAACTTATTTGGAGTTCATTACAATTCATTAAATACTTTTGTAATACGCGACTACATGGTGTCCTTGTTGTGCACTTAGGATACAAATAATAGTGGCTTGTTTTTGTGAATTTCAGAGAAGTGTATGTGTCTAAATTATGATGAATTATGACCTTTTTGATAAAAATTGTGGCATTTGAAGATAAAAGGATTTGCATGCAGTATTCAACTACAATGTGAAGGATCAAGAGCTTTAATTAAATACAAAGAGAGTAGTGATACATTATAATTTAAGACACCATCTAAAACAGCATTTATTTAAATAATTATTTAATAACCCTTTTATTATTGGTCAAGATTACTTTTCTTTCATGGTTACTTTAGGCAAGCTGATAAAATCGCGATAGTAATTAGCAAAAACCTCTTTAGTTTAAATGTATTTTCTACATTTTTAGCTAATATAGCACCGGCTTTTACTTTGTTTCTCAATTTTTATTTGTGTCACAAACCGTTCAGTGTCAAGCAGTGACACATTTGGACCTGGAGCAAAGGTCTAGACAACGCTGTTCATTTACTTTAACCCGTTTGCCACCCTCTGAAGGGTTCTCCTAGGTTCTGTGTGTTCATTGACTTCACTTACCCGATGTCCCTTATCACCAGGTAGACCAGGAAGCCCGTCAAAACCTCTGTCACCCTGTCAAGACAACGTAAAACACTCATCTTACATTTACACTACAAGAAGAATGTAGTGAAAGAAAAAACTGAAGTATATAAAGTGTGAGTAAAGAATGAGGGTCCCTGTTCTTTTTGTACCTTGGATCCTGACTCTCCAGGCATTCCACGGGCACCGTCGGCTCCGGCACGGCCCTGTCACAGAAATCAGAAATGATGTAACAATTGAGAACCATTATGCCCCAATAAACAAAAACAGGGAATTTCAAACAAGTCTATAATCATTCAAAAAAGGAACATGACATGAAAATAATCTTAGCTTCAATCTCTAAATATGTCTATGAATTGCAATCATTAAAATGTTTTGTGTCCAAGTTTTTGTGTCTTACCCTTTTGCCAGATTTTCCAATAGGTCCTGATGGGCCCTGCATACCCCTTGGACCCTGTAGCACAAAAAAAGAATTATGTAGGTAGGTAAACAATTATGACTACAGAATGTAGATGTAAAGCACTGTATTAGGTCATCATTTTTGCTATCTTACCTGAGGACCATGGTCTCCACTCTCTCCCTTCAGTCCAGGGGCACCTGGAAGCCCCTAAAGATAATTGACACCGGAGAGATAAGATCATCATTAGATGACCTTGAACTTGTTTTAAGCAAAGACCACTTAATGTGTGACATGTCTGCACAACATTCAAACAAACAGCAGGTGGCAATCTTTCCCAGCAAATACAGTTTGCCGTGTTCTGTTCTCTCTTTTAAAGAAATCATAATTTTGAAATTGCTGCCCTCTCAGTCAGTAGTTTTTAGCTTAAAAGATGATTTGAGAGTTTGGATTTATTCTTAAAACACCCCTTACAATAAAGAGTCACAAGAGGAATCATTTGGAAATTCATGTAATCTGTCTGCTTTTAAATTACACATCTAAGGATGCGCAACCGGCCATCAAACAGTCTTCTTTTTAGAGATAAATATAATCATTTTAAAAATCTTAGCTTGTTTCAGAATAGATGTATAATAAGTGTGATTTGACCCACTTTTCTGGTCTAGAATGCTCATTTTTGGTATCTTTGCTAGTAGTTTGTCATATCTGAGCAGGGATTTCCTGCCTTAAAAGGTTTAGACTTAATATGAGAGTTGACTGGCTGATCGTGTATCAACAGGTCTGAATGAGACCAGCTAACAGTCAAAAGTCTTCTATTTAATGAAGCACAACAGAAAATGACAGATTACCTCTCGTCTCTTTAGTAAAGCAGCGAAAAGGAGATCGAACTTGTTGGAGGTATAAGGTTGTGCGTTGCTCTGACACAATGATTATATTTTGCATCATCGCATTACGTTTTAGGTTAGGACAAGTGTCGGGACACCCAAGCTGGGACATCATGGGGTAACTGAAACTCACCACTGGTCCTGATCTTCCAGTAAGACCCATTGGACCTGAAGGACCTCTCATGGCGAGCTGTGGACACAGACATAGAATCAAAACCACAGGACAACCTTCGAGACTAACTTCAAACATTTTTTGGTGGACATCTTCTGCATTTATGAAAAGCTTGAGAAGGTGGGGCAGTGTCAGCATTTGTCAAAGACTAATCTGCAACACCTGTCGGGGTCGTCCTCCTGCGGGTCGTGAACCTTGGTATTTTTAACAGTCTCCCCGCGCGAGTCAAAGGACTCTGCAGCTCCGTTTCACTCTTGTTTTAGCGCAAACAAGGCCGGAGTAAATCCCCTTCCCACCTTCTGACCTCCCGCCCCAGCTCTTCTCTGCAAACAGTGAAGAGTCCTTCACCTCCCCCTCAGCAAACAGCTGGGTGAAGCTCTGGGGCCATTTGGCCCTTCACTTCTGCTTGCTCTGGCCCGTGTCGTGTACTCACCCGGGCTTGTGAGAGGATGGCCTGAGCCTGGGCCTCTTGAGCGGACACCACTGGACCTTTTTCACTGTCGCCACCGAAACGGAACTGTGAAACACAAACAATGTTGAGCATCCTCATTTTTATTGAGAAACATTGCAGACTATGCTATTTTGTACTGTACTATACTACACTCAATTGGTAGAGCACCGCAAAGGTTATGGGTTCGATGCCCTAGAAACGCATACCGATAAAAATGCGTACTTCTTTCGGTTTGGATAAAAGCATTAAAGCCAAATGCATAAATGTAAATGTGCAATACACTTTAGTCTATTATTACAGTATATTATAGCAAAGTACAGTGGACTAAACTTTTTTTTAAATTTACACAACATGTGTAATTTCCAATCTTTAAAAGCTAAAAACTATTGCTATGCCTGTGTGATGTCTCTTGTAGTACACAACATTCTTAATATGTAATAAAAAAAACTGTTTGGTGTTTGTTGGATTGGCATGCAAAGATATGAGTGGTTTAGGCATCTTACTGGCAACATCAGCATAGTACCAGGGGGGCCTGGCATACCATCTGCTCCGGGAAGACCGGGACGGCCGGAAGGACCCTGGGAAAGCACAACGAGAGAGATGATAGAATTCAGTAACTTGACACTTTTTGACTTGACAGCACCCAGGCACGAGAATGCCAGGAGAGAGGCAGGGAGATCAAACAGACTTGAAGAGAGAGACCCACCTTATATTTAAGTGAAGTCTCTATTATATATATATACTGACTGTGGTTAAATGATCTTGGCTCATGAGGAAAGGCAAATCCTACTGTTATAATAGTTTCCAATAAAGCACATTTTAACATGCTTAACCAGATTCTTCTTGTCAATCCTGTTATTTAAGCATGTATATAAAGTCTCTTTTAGTGAAATGTATATTTCATTTTATAGCATTTCTGCAATATAACTTAAGTTTTTATACACTACCACCTCACTATCATGTTTACTAAAATGATACTGTGCATTAGTGTGTTGGTTAGTTTCATCATTAGCATCCTTATGTGTGTGCGTGCTTACATGCGTGTGTGTGCGCGCACACATTTGTTTATGCAGACGTGTAATATCCACAATACAAACCTAACATCAGAGTGCCAGACAGACTGTGGAGTGGGTGTGAGACTTTCTAATAATAATTATCCTCAAACATTTTAAGGCAAAATATACATAAATGTAAAATAAGAATGTTTTGCTTGACGTTAAACATTTAAAAGCAAATTTTATTCCATTTATTATATATTTCCGATTTCATGTTTGATTGATGGATAGTAAGTTTCATTGTCATTTACTGTAATAATCTCTCTGCTATGTTCAAATATATATATATATTTTTTTGTTGTTACTGACTCAACTTAATAGTGTACTAAGACCAGACCTGTTTTCTAAATGTTTTGTCTTGAGAACAGAATCTGTCTAATGCTTTCTGTCTATTAAACACTCTAATAAACATGCTTCTTTAAACTTTACATCTTACGCCTGTTAACCAGAGCTGTGATATAGAATGACGAAGGAAAACTTCACTAAACTTCATGTAAGCAAGAAATAGACATTTATCTTGAACTAAAGACTCAGGAATGAATTCTCACCCTGTCACCTGAATCTCCAGCAGGACCAGGGGGGCCTTGCAAACCTAGAGGACCTGGTAGACCCTACAGACACAAAGTAAATTGAAGATAATTTAAATGATAGCTCTATTTTCAAAATTCGTGTCTAACAAATGTAAGTAACTCACGGCAGAGCCAGGTGGTCCGGCAGGCCCCTCAATCAGCATTCCCTATAATAAAAAATAAAAACAATACATATAGTTTGTCATGTTTCAGGAGTGTACAAGCATACACCTGGCCTCAAAGCTGGTAGACAAGTACTAGAAATGACAAAATTCTCATTTAATTTATTGATGATAAGGATTGTGCAAGATTGTCTTTAACCCACCGGCTCAATGACGGCAGGATCTCCCTTTTCGCCTTTCTGTCCCAGAACAGCACCTCCTCCCACCTGGAAACACAGAGAAACAAGAGGTGAGACAGACAGACAGAGAGCACGACAGACAGACAGAGAGTAAGGCAGACAGACAGGTGAAATATTCCACAAGCAAACATTGTTAGTGGTGGTGCAGTGCGTTGAGTGAATGAGGAATACAATATAATGCAAAATGTGTGACAGTAACCATGTTGTCAGACCCTCCAATCTGCACTCAGGTGGATGATAAGATGTCTACTGGTGGGCTGAAAGTTTGTACGAGGAAGAATGAGCTTCTTTAGGGGAAGGAGGAGGAGAAGGGTGTGTATGTGCAGACAGCTGGGTCTGTGGTATGGGGTAATTGCTGTGTCCCCAGGGCAACCCGTGAGATAAGGCGCTGACAGTCAGGGAGTTCAAATCACAGCAGCTCAGATCTTTAGGTATGAATGTGTCCGTGTAAAGATCTGTGTGTATGTATGTGATGGTTATGTGAATGGGAGGAAGGATGAAAGGTGATTTATTGAAAATCATCAGAGAGGGAACCAATAGAGGTAAGAGATGCACAGGTTTTAAAACATGCCAGTGACAACCATAGAGATTAAAGACATATCAATTCTGTCATCATTTATTCACCCATGCAAATAACTGATGACAAAATATTAATTTTCGAGTCATTTACCATAAACCAACCCACTGAAGAAATCAAACAACAAGATGGACCGCATGCAGAATGGTGCACTAGTAAGGATGCATAACCAAGAGTCCTAACACAGCACCCCCATTCGCTGGACGGTTCCATACTTACTTCCGACCTCACTTCGGTTTCGTCTATGTCTGTTTCTGCGGCGACCCCCGGCCCAAAAGCGTCCTCATAAGTGGCCGTGGGGTTCGGAGCGATATTGCCGAACTCATCATATGCTCCGTACTCAAATGGATTTTTGTCAAGCCCAGTCACATCGTATTCTTTAAGATCATACTCCTTAAAATCGTACGCATCCACTCCAACAGGCTCGGCGGTGCCACTGGGCATCACAGGCTCTGGAGCAGCGGTCGGGTCCAGAGCAACCTCGGGTGCCTCAGTGACAAAGTCACTGAAAACCTCCTCTTCCTCAGCCTTATTTTAACCAAATAATGCAGCAGGAAGGGGAAGGTTTAAGGAAAAATGGATGTTAGTTTAAGCAGTTAAAGCAAATAGGCTACTACTCTGTTTATGTTTTAATGCATAGCAAGAAAATTTTGCATATTAAAGAGATAGTTCACCCAAAAATGAAAAGTCTGAAAATGAAATTATTTGTTTACCCACGTGTCATTTCAAACATAAGAAAGAAGATATTTGGAAGAACGTTGGTAACTGAACGACGGCGGTACCCGTTCACTTCTTTAAAACCAATGCAAGTCAACGGGTATCACCGTTGTTCGGTTGCCAACGTTCTTCCAAATATCTTCTTTTGTGTTTTGCAGAAGAAAGAAGATCATAGATGTTTGAAATTACAAGAGGGTGAGTAAAGGATTTTTGAGTGAACTATCACTTAAAAAAATAGCACTTTAACATTGGGCAGTAAAAAGGTAACGCTTTTTTGTCCCGAGAGTAAAAATTTGGTAAGATTTGGATTTGATGAAGAGATTTTGATTTATTGGTCTTTAAAATAAAATTGTTGATACTAAAATTGCAAAAAGATGCATTAGTTGGGACCAAATTCTCTGGGCACTTTGGAAGTATTAGCAGAGGGACATTTAAAAGCGTTAACTTAATGATCAAAAAGCATTATTTATGAATAATTAAATTGCAGTCTATGATACTTCTGTCCTTTTTTCCACAATAAACATTATGTTAAAATGTGATTATGTTTAAAGAGTAAAAACAAGACAGACAAGTCTGAAATCACACTAGAAGGTTTTATAATTGCACACATTACTGCGCCCATGATGTGATCAAATGCAGGATACAGTAACAGTTTAATCTTCAAATGTAAAATGGAAATTTTACTGAACTCGATGCATTTGACACAGCAAAAATTGCAATATTTAAAACATCTTCAAAAGCAGTGATTGCTGAATTTTATCAGGAAAAACAATACTAAAATGCCACTAACAAAACCAAAATTTGCACTGCGAATGCATTGAAAGAGTTCATTTCTGCTATCCAACAGTGCCAGAACTCTTCAACCAGACTACATCAGGACAAATACTGTGATATTTCATTTCATTGTTTCATTCGAGGTCTGAATATCAACATGTAATCAGCTTACTTAGGGAACTGTTTTAAATGGGACACATTATCTTATCAGTGATGTTTAAAGCTACAAAATGAGTATTCTACAATTTCAAAATCTTCTTAACCCAAAGCATCACTGAAATTAACAACAGTAAGCTGATAACAATGGCATGACAACCCACTGAGAAATGTTTGAAGTGTTTAAAATATTCCAAAATTATACAGGAAGAGAGCAAATTTAATACATGGCATGAGTTTCATGCACAATTTCAGCTTCACGTTGTTAGATAACCTTGCCATCAAGCAGTTCCCTTGAAATGACAAAAACAATTGCTACTGTTTTGCTTTTCGAATTGTGTCTTTGTCATTTCATATCAAATACTTCCTTCTCCTGGAATTTTTCTTCTCCCATTGGTAACCCACACTTTTTTTGACCCTCGCCCCATCACACACTGTTACAAGAAAATCAAATAATTACCTGATCGGGTCCAGAAGTCACGACAGGAGTTTTGGTATCATCTACCGTTCCGTAGTCAATTTCACTGTCTGTATAGAACTCCCCATCTACATTGTTAGGCTACAGCAGTTTACAGTGAGAAGAGGAGAAGAAGAAAATAGGGATTAACTAGGAGTGAATTAAGAATTCCACATGCGTTACAGGATTGTTTCCGGTCGGTCTGGTGGAGAGAAGAGGACGGGCGGCGGGCTCAGACTATCATCACAGATTTCCCTCATTGAAAGAGAGATCTTGATGGGTTCTCATCTGAACTATTCTCGTACAATTACCCCTAGAAAGGCTTGTCTCGCTGATGTTGCCGGCAGGTATCCGAATCTCTTCTTCTTAGTAGCTAACTTTTTAGTGGTCGCTGTCTGTTTTGGTTGCTGGTACTTATAGGGTTTGGGAACAAATTTGGGGGACTTTTTCGCCCTCTTCGTTGTCATGGAGACACTACGTCTCACCCTCTGGAAAAGGTTATGGTGAAGGTAAAATAGACACAACACATCAAAACATTCAAGATCAATCAAATCTGTTATTCTAAAATTTATCTGGAAAACCAAATCACACTGATTTCGATAAACATCATCCATGGTTCGACTACATACGTTTTCTTACATCCAACAAACATGCAATTTAAATTCTCTAAAAGAACTGAAATAGACATCGACCTTAAATATGCAACACTACATGGGCAAAAGTATGTGAACCAGCTAAACAATTTCAAGATGTGTGGATTAATAGCAATAATGTTGATAAAATGTTCATTGAAATCGAAACAAACACATATGATGGTCAAGTCTCATACTTTTGGCCATGTTACACGGCACGAAAAAGGGGAGGGGCCAAATGATCCCATGACTGACAGCAAGACGCCACATGACATCACAAACACATCACATGTTTCCAGCATTTACCTGCGGCTCAGAATATTCATCTGTGGCTGTGGGGGTCGCTCCGTCATAATAATCATACAAATCACCATATTCAACAGCAGTTGTGTACTGCACACAGGAAGAGGACAAGAGAGAGGTTAGTAAAGCATGTCCAAACAATATATAGCTCTTTGAAGAATGTAATCTACCCTTTGGGTCCATTACATACTGGGCTGTTATGGTTCAGTTTTCCAATGTGTCAGAATAGGACTTGTCACATTAGACTGCTGTGTTATGGTTAAAACAAGTTAAAAACATACTGTAATAGTAAGCTAAAGGAATTTCTTATATAGACAGCAAAAGAAAAAAATGTAGTTTAATGTATAACACCTGATGTACTCGTTCTGATATAAAGGTGGATGTTTAGAGCCCAAATAAAAGAGTGCAGTACATAAGGAACAGTCGTGAAACTAAGATAAAAGCAAATGTGGGGCCTGAAACCCCCTAAAACTATATATGCGTCTGTAAATTACTGTCTGCCTTTAAAAACAGGGCAGATTATAGACTCAGACACATTTTAAAGTAACATACAAGCTATAAAACTTTAAGTGTCGGGTCAAAACATATATACAGTGTTAGACTTCTAAAGTTAAAGACACACTGTATAAACATATATAGTTTGTATGAAATAGATGATGTCACTTTGATGTCAACAGCAGTTATTGATAAATTAATAAATCTTATTTTACTATCATAAATGCAAGATTATATGATTTGTATTTGCATTTAGCATTGTTGTTAATGCAATACCTGACCCCAATAAGAACAGAGCCATTTCTAGATTGCATCACACCAGGTGAGAAGCATTGGTTTACAATATACAATAAAATGTATTAATATTAAAATTACATATTGATAAAAAAGTGTTAGATTATTTAAAGTTTTAAGAAAAAGGGGTGTGGCCAATTCTTAACTCATTCATCAGTTACGATACACTGTAATTAATGAATGACCAGTTTAATAGCTTTTATTTGCGAAGTAGCTTTTTCCTCTCATTTGCACACAAATAAAAGCCACCAGAACAGCATAAAGGTTGATAAAGCACAAATATGTGGTAATCCTATGCAGCATATGAGAGCTGATGCTGTCATCCTCCTCTGTGGCTGTGATAACTTACTGTTAAGTAGGATCCAATTCTACCAGACAGAGTAATTTATGGGAACAGTGTCTCAGCCACACGTTTGAGGTGACAAGGCATGAGAAAGAGGTTTATTGACTTCTCACACAGCGTTTCCTGTATCAGCTGGGTAAAATCGCATGTGGTGTTTGTGGTTACTGATGTCCGTACTGTCATGGTTTGGCAATGGGGCTACATACCATCGTTGTCTATGATATATCATTTTACATAGATTCATTTGAAACCAGCCAAAATATTAAACACATCTGACCCAAATGCATGAAATTACAAAATGTACATACTTCTACGTTCATTCACAATAAAGAATGAGTAGGCATGGCCAAACATTTGATTGACAGCGTCAAGCGTGTCATCGTGTGAGCATAGCAGGAAATTCCCTTTTCTCTGCTGGTGAGTGCAGGGGGGATTATGTCCTGATGTCACACTAACCTCCTCTGGTTCCTGTGCTTGCAATGTGTCTTTGTGAGGTACGTCACAGTCTGGGATGTAGTGTTCACAGTAGTCGTAGGCCGCTTTGGGATCAGCCACAATCAGCAGTTGTTGGATATCACCCTGAGAACACAAGACAGATACACACTGTAAGATACATGTGCTCAATATGACAAAAAACACCTCTATTATCAACACATTGCAAAACTGATGCTGGATGCTGATTGGTCAATAGCAGTGATTTATTGACTTATTAAAGAGCATCTATGACCTCTTCATTGACTTATATTTTGACATTTTAACTCGTTTTTGTTTTTACTTTTTCGTGACTATAAACACAATAGCACAACACATATATATAGCAATAATAGGGCGGATTCTATAGCAATACTAAAAGTGAATGAAACAATTAAGTATGATGCAGAATTTATGCATGCATCTTATCTTCACAGAGTAAAAAAGCCTTAAAACGTGGTGGAAAATGAATATCTATAGAATCTATAGAAAATTGGAAAAAAATAAACAAAATGCATATCATCCAGACAATGCAGGTCATGTGGTCAGGAAATTGCTGCCAAGGTTTATAAGCCGGTAAATAAAACACGTTTCATCACGAAACACCTGGCTAAAGGAATCCACACAGGAAACATCTCAGACCAAATCTGTTCAATCTGTTATGTTATGGATAAGCAAACGATCATTAAACTTGTTGGTCAACACCTCAACACACATAGGAAGCGTGTACCAAATGAGTCAAATCTGAGAGAGAGTGAGAGAGAGTGAGAGAGAGAGAGAGAGAGAGAGAGAGAGAGAGAGAGAGAGAGAGAGAGAGAGAGAGAGAGAGAGAGAGAGAGAGAGAGAGAGAGAGAGAGAGAGAGAGAGAGTCTATGAAATCTAGCAGGGAGGCATCCACTGAAAAAACAACAGGCTAGAACTTGTTTGTAGACAGCCTGCGTGTGTGTGTATGTTTACACTGTTCTATGTAAACCAACTGTATAAACAAAATGCTCAGGTGTGCCCACAGTAAAACAGAGGATGCTTTACCTCCTCATTAAAACCATATACCATGTTGCATACCAGCATTTTTTATTTTACACTTACAGGCTTCCACAATAATCACAATGTTATTCCAAACTACACTGGCACAATTTCAAACATTAACCGGACCATTACAGCCACCATCCTTCCCAGGCTTGCCATTGTGGACTGGTGCCAAAGTGGTGGAAAATAAACAGAGGGATCAAGGCATTGGCTGATTAAAAATGTCATGTATTACATCAATGTCACCCGTGTACCATAAACAACTCCATGGATCCTGCAGAGTGACATTATAATGACAAGCAGACTATACAGTAGCAGAATCAATTCAAAACAATATCAGATTTATATATATTATTTGATCTAATAATGATCAGCTCATTACTCAAAACACCTTCAGAAAAATAACAAACACACACAAATGAGACATTAATTATGATTATATTTAAGCTGAAACGTTGTTAACTTAATCAAATCAAATATTTTTAAGGGTCAGGTCAGGTGACCTACATATAAAATAATGCACGGCTATGTAGTAACATAGCAATGGATTTTAGATGAGATAAGTGTGGCACTGGATAATATATAAGATTCGGACCCCCGGCTCGAGCATACAGTAAACCGTTCAAATAGCGACTTAGCACAGTAGGAAACGCACCATTAAGTGCCGTAACGTCTCAGCTTTACAACATGAGAGAATTTGGTCCATTTTCTTGGGTCATTTAATCGTACTTAACTGCTTTAATTACAGAACTGGAGTGATCCAATGGTGGTGAGCAAAAATGGGAAACAAAAGACGCGGTGACCTTTGATGTAACCAAGCCTAGGGCTGCGAGCCGATTGGCCGCATAACACGCCCAATACTATAAGCAGCGGTCAGCGCGGATTCCTCACCTCACAGACAATATAACAATTAAGTAACTAAGAAAGTCCGAAAAGTGTGGATGAGTTGTATTGTGGTTTACAGCGTTGCCTTATACAGTATTAAAAAAATAATGTTTTATATCCTTGTTTTTCCACAGTCCAGCACACAAACTCTGAAGCTGCATAAATCAAAGGCTTCTTAACCAGCCTTACAAAGTGTTGATTCATCCGGACTTAAGGGATGTCACTCCTATGGGTCTGACCAGGTATTTCCGCCATACTTCCCAGAATACACTTCAGAGGTAGCCATGCACTGGGAACAGAAACAGTTTTCATGCCTTCAGAAAGAGACCTCTGTGTTTCAAAGCACACAAATCCCAGCTGAGATCCTGAATTTGAATACTGGGCATGCCTCCTGCTGCGTTCTATAAATATGCTGATTCATAAGGGAAGAGGTTAAAATATAGAATCAGTCTGGGATGAAACTCCCAACTGTTTCAAGTAAAATGCATTCAAGACCGCTTCTAAATGACCAGAGACTACAACATCAGAAATCCTTTCTGACCATAGGCCCTATACTATTGGTAAGAACTTTAGAATGCAATTCAAGGTCAATGGAAAACACATTACCAATTTAAGGCAAATATAAACAGAAACTTAGGTACACCTAAAAAAGTGCAAATCTGTACATGAGGCACAGTTACACAACATCACCACACTAACAAAACTTCAAGACTTCAAAGTTTTCAAGCAATAAGTTAAATGAGGTGTTAAGACATCTTTCCCAACCCCCATGTAACCAGACTCTCTCTCTCTCTCTCTCTCTCTCTCTCTCTCTTTCGCTCGCACTGGCAAACACAAACCCAAAACCTCAAGCTGGCCCCCTTCGTACCACGAAGCAAAGCATTTCAATATCACCTGTCAATTGGGCCATTGTACATCCTTATTTACAGCTTTAACTCAGTTTGACCTTGCGCATTCCACAATGCCTTAAGTGTGACTTTTTAAAAGCGCAAACACACACAAAACAACACAGTAAAGCAGGATAAGGGGTGGAAAGAATAGCTAAAATACAGCCAAGAATGACATTTATGCATGTCATATCTTTACATCTTCACCTGGAGAACAGAAATAAAGATATTTTTGATGACATCCGAGAGCTTTCCCGGCCTCCTCATAGACATCATGGTATTAAAATGGTCCATCCGACTTTAATCTACATATTCTTCTCTTCCCTGTGAGACCACCATGACGCATGCGCATCCAGGTTGTGCCCCAACGCATGTCACAGCGTTATGGTGTTTTTCATCTTTCAGCAAACTATTCCTTTAACACTTTAAAGCTTCTCCTTAAAAGAGTCTCCTTAAAATCGAATAGTTTACCGTCATATATATATATACAACATCATCCATGTCTGTGAAGCTGTGAGCTAAAGACCAGAGCGATGTGTGAATGAAGAGACCTCTGACTCTGAGAAGCTTTAATTACAAGGTGAATGAAACCTTCATAACAGGATTGAAGGGGAAAACCCAACTGCATGAAGATAAACAAAAGCCACACAAGGCTTGTCTGTGTTACCCGCAGTTACAGCAGCCCTCGTTCAAAGAGCCTGTGCCGTTCAAAATCCACCAATGCTATTTCTGAAACTTGATATTTGTAGAATTTAAGGTTAATTTATTTTATAATCCAGAAAGGTTAGTGTTGCATTTCCATGAATGACTTTAATTTTACTCACAGTTCAAGAAAGTGCTTGCTGGTAGCCCACATTGCTCTTAAAGGGATAGTTCATCCAAAAGTGAAAATTCTGTCATAATTTACTAACACCCTCTTATTATTTTAAACCTTTTTATGCAGAACATTAAAGAAGATATTTTGAAGAATGTTGGTAAGCAAACAATGGCAGTACCCATTGACTTGCATTGGTTTTGTGTCCATACAATAGAAGTGAATGGGTTTGGTTACCAGCATTCTTCAAAATATCTTATTTTGTGTTCTGCATAACAAAGACATTTATAGAGGTTTGAAATAACAAGAGGGTGAGTAAATAATTTCTAACTAACAGAATTTTTATTTTTGGGCGTGACCACTGACCAGAGTGACCACCACACATACCATCATGTTATAAAAATGGCTGACAACAGGTCGTCATGGAGACCAAATCTTTCTCTTGGAGGAACAAAAGTAAAGCAATGAATGAGATGTTAGCGAATGGTAAACACAACTGTATATATGCCACAATCTTCATTGTTGAGGGGTTTTTAGAACACCTGGCCACCAATTTTTGTAATGGTGCCAACAGAATATGTCGGAAATTGAGAGAAAATGAAAGGATTTGAGGTGAAAAACTTTACAGGCTAGTTACGTTCTGCCCCGCGCTAGTTTTATTTGTCATTAAATGAACTACACACAACATATCGCAGCATGCAGAGGTTTCCAGAGCAGGGTTATAAATCTTTTAACAGCTTTTGTTTACTCCACTCTTCTCAGATGGACAGATGTTCTCACCGTTAAATGAAAAACATCAAAGACAAATTAACTTATTCTTTATGCGAAAGCTGATGTATAGTCCTTTAACCGCTCATACATTCCTTGAGAATAAAGTTCAGATTTACCTCAAAAGCTTCTTCATCCAGGATCCTGGTGCCAAAGACGGTTATGCCATTTGTGTCAATACCAGCATGGTCACTCCTGCTCAAGGGTTTGGTTAACTTCTTCTTACAGTCAACAATTATAGTCACTTTCTTCTTCTCAACGCTGATGCCAACACGATGCCACCTAAGACGGACAGAAGGGTAGATGTCAGCAGAAGCAAATGGTTAAAGACGATTGCACGTGAGACTCGTCTCATTTAAAACCTTAGCTTAGACAGTTTGCCTCCATTTATAACATTATAGGCCTCAGGAGCACATACCAGCTTTCAAACTTTGGCCTTGTTTAACACTGGATTAAACTCATTAAACTCCTGACCAAATCCCCCCCGTGAATTATTCAGCATGACAGGCACCTTGAACATTGTGGAAAGTGTGTGTCAGAAAGGTTATGCACAGAAACTGTATAGTGAAACATCGAGCTGAGGAAGTAAACCGTCGGCCGGGATCTCAGTAACAAGCCACAGTGAGATTTCAAAGGGATATCAATAGCACACACACAAGAGCGATCAATTTCCCATAATCCACTTCAATAGAAGGAAAAGCTTTATTCTGGCTCATGTCTTTAAAGTGCTTGGCAAACTTGAGCTGCAGTAGGACAGGGCTCGCTTGTGTCTCGAAACCACAGATTGTTTATAGTAAGTGTTATGGGAATTAAACGAAAACAAAGTTTAGACAAATTATGAGTATGACTGATATATGTATGACTACATATGCCTTTAGGCATTAAAAATACAGTGAGAATATACTAAAATTTACAACGCTTAAAATTACTGGACTTGTCAAATGCAATGATTTAGAGGCACACATATTTTCAAAATAGATATTATCAATTTTACCTAAGGGTGTATAGCAGTATTATATTTTTCCTTACATTGTGTATGTAAATCAACACTGTACATCTTTCTAAATGCAATACAGCACTGCTATATATTGTCTATTATGAATCACTATAAAATCAACGTTCACATTGTAACGGAAGATAGTTTCTTGATATTTTCTTGAAAATGATATCCATAATACACAAATCTATGCATTTTTACTTTTTAACATGATGATTCTATGTTGAAATGTATATGCGTATAATGGAAAATTATTTTACATTCAACATTTTAAAACACCACTTTTCTGCAGCAACAAGGCAAAAATTGCAGCCATATTTCTATAGTGCCAAAAATTCACTGTATTTTTTATTTTTTCCGAAAATGACGGTTAACTTATATATGCCATATAACCAGGCATATAATAGGAAATGTAAATGCTGAAAATAAATCAAATTTATATAGTCCTAAGGTGTGACATACAGATTACATGTGTGCTACATCCTCTGTAGTCTTCAACCATTAAAACTAAGTCCATAAAAAGAATACAGAAACTCATACTGTCACTTCTTGAAATTTCATGTCAAAGGTTACGTTGCAGAGGGCTAATCTGCAGAGAGCTAATCTGTTCTGATATTACTGTAAAAACGCTTACTAAATATCCACTTGTCTCAGTAATTCTTTGTGCACGAGGGAGCAAAATAAGTACTATAATCCTCCACATACAATATCACAGTTTTTGCAGCAAAACAGCACATGTTAAGTGTTATCCCGGAACTGACCGACTGCCCCAAATTATAACTCAAAAACTGTGATCATAATTAAACACCAATGTATTGGACACCAATAAAACCCTTTATAATACTCATTATATAATAGAGGATGATGTAATCCAGGAGGTTAATTTCAGAGGTCAAGCATCATCCCCAAAGGATCCAATGTTTCATCTTTCTAAAATAACTGAACCTTGAAGGCTAATGTTTGAGATCATATCACTGCTAGTCTTGCCACTTTGCTTACATTCTGATTTGTCTACTTGACATCTGAACTGGTTTTTAAAACATTCACGTCAGTACAGAACAGCATTTAGTAAAACATCTCAGAACTTTGGTGCATTCAATGCATACATATTATCAGTCCATTCATACACTGGCATTCAAACCCATGACCTCAGCCCTACCGAACACCACGTATGAAAGTGAAACTCTCGGCGGGCAACAAATGACTTCCTGCTGAACTAGTCTGATGACTGACCTCTACCTGACCCTGTCTGAAGTCAGTCTCTCTCTTTCAAGATGGTTAGAGAGAGGGCTTGATAAAGTACTGGACATTTCAGGCCTAACTTACTTCCCGTCGGCCAGGTTGAGGGAGCGGAACAGGGGGTAATCCTCAGGGGCGGGCTTGCCAGACTGATCCTCGTACAGGAAGACAGGAGAGCGGCCCACTTCAACACCTAGTTGCTGGATGCCTTTCTCATTATAGATGGACAAAAGGAAGGACTGGATCCCAGCTTTGGGCCTGATGGTGGTTAGGATGGAGAAGTCTTCAGGGAAAACACCATCTATAAAACAACACAAACAAGGAGCATGTTCACTGTAGGGTTCATTAGGTCTGTATGGCATCCAAACCGCTAACTGCTTTCTAAAATCAACAGGCATGACATTTTCTGGCTTTTTTAAACACCTTGAGGCAAGTGGTTTTATTCATTGCATTGTTTTAGGAATGTTGTATTCCTGCATGCATTGTTGCACTTTTTGAAAAGGCCACTGGAAAAAATGTTGAATGTATTAAATGTGATCCTGAATCACTTCTTAAGTAGCATGAGAACATTTGTAATAATAACCATGGCTATACTATAAATGTTTAATTCATCCTAACAAACCATACATCAATAGAAAGCTTATTTATTCAGTTTACAGATTATGTAAAAATCTCAATTTCAAAAAAATTTACCATTAAAACTGGTTTTGTGCAGGGTCACAATTGTAATATTTTGTTTTCAGCTAAAAATGTTAGAAACTTTTTAATAAGTACCAGATCTAGGCTCAACACATATTAATAACTTATTAAAATGCATCTGTTTTTCACCCTATAAAAAACATCTTACAACATAATAATCACACATTCCAATGACATAATACATGCCAAACCTATTGAAGAATTGGAACAACTTGAAATGAAGTGCAAGGGTCGTATAAACCGCTTCTATACTTGTTTATTGTACTAGACATCCTTTATTATCTTTACATGAAAATAAACAGCTTGAACATTCTAAAAACATCCTTGCATTTCATGGGACTGGGATTGGAATGACATGAAAGTACATGACAGAATTTGGAAAAACTACGCCTTTAAAACCCCATAGTGTCTTAACATCACATTTGTTTGACCTCACAATCTGGAATTTAATGAGAAGTTGAAGTGCATGTAATAAAATAATTGATCTGTTTAAAAGTCAGAGACTGCTTATATTCTCTTATATCTTACACGAATGTTGTCAGTGTTTCTGAGCACACTAGTTTATAGATATCCACAATAACATATTCATTCTAAAAACCTTTAGTTTTGATTTCATGGGGACTTTAAAGATTCTGTTCATTTGCTACGCAGCTAAGCGGACAATCCATGCTGTGGTCGGAAGATTTCGGCCAAGTTCTCCCGCAGCTTAACAATACAAGAGTTTGAGTGAAACACGGCCCTGCACCATCAGGGATAGCATCTTCTGTCAAAAACCCTGGCAACCGCAACAAAGGGCACATTTAAACGCAGCTGAACGCAGGCAGGATACAGAGGCACGTTTCTGGGGTTCAGCTTACCTGGGAAAAGCTGCTTGGTTGGAGCGCTGATCTGGGCATTCTTGCCTACTTTATAGGCTGCGTCCGGCTGCGATGCTCTTCGGTTCGTGCAAAAGCCTGAAGTTTTCTGTACTCCTTCTGGGACGTTGTGAAATTCTAATACTTTGAGGACATCCACGGGTTCTGCTGTAGGGGTTGAAAGGACACAGAAGTCTTTATGTAAGGAAAAATGCGCAAGGTACATTAATGCATAAAGCAAGTAAAGGTTGGGTTTAGCGGCTACACGTAATATATATATGCTTCCGAACATCATTAAACTTGAGCAATATATGATGGATAAACCAACAGAATATGACATGCAATTCACAAATACAACACAGATCATAAAAATGTATTGTATGCAACTTTTGAAAACTAGACAGATTACTAATCTATAAACAAAAACAGCCGAACCGGACACATTTTTCAATGAATCGATAAAATTTTACTTTCACACACATGTTAAGAACGAAAACTTGAAAGAATAGAAAATCCAGTGAAATCAATCCCATACAGACAAGCTGGTCTGAGTCTGGAGTTCATCTAAATATCGGAGCCTTTTCTTTTTGACAGAACAATTCTCCAATTGAGTTAAAAAGGGACCAAAGTATCCACAGATGGCCAATTGTATTACAGCCTGCGGTCTGTAAATTTCATGAGAGTCAAGGGATATAGGGAGGTAGAACCTAAGTTCCAAAATCTCTAAACATAATTTTCAGACACATAACACACAGACGGAAGAGTAACTCGCTAATGCATAACAGTGGAAGTTAGGCAATAAAGGTCAATGGCTTGGCTTGTCTTGGCTATGGTATAAACCAAATCTTCAGAAAGTCTCTGTGAAATGACCCTTGTAAAACAGCTGGTTCCCCCTTCAACTCTTTGGAAGACACATGAGCAACTGCTAGGTTAAGCAAACTTGTTTCATTATGGTTAACAAAGCAAGAGAAAAGATCAACACTGTTCACCCTGGAGCTCAATTTGAGCTCTCTCAGGACAACCTTAGAAAGTACCCTGGAGGACCAAAGAAAGTGCTCTTCATGATTCATTGTGAATGCATTAGAGCATTAAACACCAACACATGTAGACCACATGTATGGCTGCTGGGTGTTACCCACAATCTACAAGGAAAAGTGTCACAGGGTGAACTTCCTTTCACATTTAGTATTTGACACATTTTTATCCAAAGAAACTATACATTTTATCAGTGTGTGTTCCCTGGGAATCGAACCCATGACCTTTGGTCTGAGTCTTAGGCATCTACCACGTAAAACGGAATGTATAAACTTCACGGCAATCTCTAAAAGAATGCCGCGACACAAAGAGCCTGACTTAAGGGATGTTTAAACGTACGTTGTAATAAACATTCAGGGGTATTTCTGCTACACAATGTCTCCCCATACAAAACATTTACAACCCCATTTCAATCTTAAAGGGCTGACTAAAGAATGTCTCGTCTTTGCTTTAGGCTGGTTTACCTGGACACTCACAGACTAGACAATCCCACAGGACCTCTCAGAAATATTTCTGAATTCTCTTCACCTATGAAATACAGAAACCTTTAAAACTATAATATCTAAAAATAACATGATGTGTTGTAATGGGAACATAAACATTTGTGCTCGGGTGGGTATGATGGTATATACCAAGCGTTCGCTAAGCGGTTTGCATTCATACAGCAATAGTTATATAAATTGTACGAATATTTTATATTAGTGGGCAGGATTGATTTATGTTATTTACCTTACAGATCTATTGACAGAAATGCAATGTAATATACATAACTATGTCTTCAGAGGTGTATAAAGACTTTACACAATGAAGCGTTATGTTTTTATTACCTTAGAATGAGTTAGGCTCCAGATCCACCGAGACGCTTTAAAAACGGCGGTTGCGGGTGCATGAACTGGGTTTTGTGGTCAAGTGGAGGCGTGTTGGGTACTATGATTTGAGCGTGAAAAAAATGCTGAGCGCCGATGCTGAGCCTGCGGAAAAGAACGCCAACTGCTGCCGTTTCAATAGAAAAAACACGTCGTACGCTGGCAGAAACGCCTCGGTGGACACAGCCGCTTATTTCTATCTACATACACCATGGGTCACCTTACATGGAATCCGCCATGTTGTTTCTACAGTAGCCCTAAACGGACAAACTGCTCTACAGAGCGAGTTTCGTAAATACGTTATCTCTTTTGACAAAGAAGTGAAAACATCATCGACATCTTTGTCGTGTGTCAGCCACCGTAGTGCTTTGAATAGGAGGGGTGAGCGGTGAAGTGAGCCGTTGGTTGCAATTCGCAAATCTCCACAATATTCCTTTAAAGGAATTACTAATGAGTTTATCTTTTTACAATTGCCAGGCAACTTCACAACCTCTCACAATGATATAAAGATGGAGTGACTTTTATTTTGTTTAATTCACTGACAAAAGTTAAAAAAAAAACACTTGTTTTGCATTATAACAATTACATCATACCATCCAGCCGTGGATTGTGTTGTGTGCGTATGCTACAGATGAACAAAGATGCTCGTGAACGTAGACTTTCTCTCCAGGCCTCATATGTTCCAGATGTGGCACTTTAGCCTGCGTTTGACCCTGCCATTCAAGTGCCAAAGAAAAATGTCAATACTCCTAAATCCTTTCGAAAACCAACTGAGAATGTGTTGTCATTAGGACAGTGCAGCTGATGACCTGGTGTGATTTTAACCAGACTGCTGTCCAAACACACACACTCATCTCTTCCTTTCTGTATTTCTTTGCGTAAGGCATTAGTGTGTGTGTGTGTGTGTGTGTGTGTGTGTGTGTGTGTGTGTGTGTGAGAGAGAGAGAGAGAGAGAGAGAGAGGGTTGATTAGAGATTGAGTGTGAATTTGGGAGGGAGGTTCTAACTGAGAGAGAGAGAGAGAGAGAGAGAGAGAGAGAGAGAGAGAGAGATCATACAGTGCCATATGAAACACCCCAAAATGGGGGGGGCTTAAGGGAAGAAGGGGTGTGTTCTAAATTTGCATCATTCATATAATTAAGAAATTCCCTGTTATTGTAACAGGAAGACATGTGTTGAGTAAAATAATGGAGCTAAAGACGTGCTCTCATGTCAAGTGAACACAATGAGAAGCATTCAAAGCAGTGTGCAATTAAATTCATTTTGTGCGTTTTAGAAGGTGAAATGATATTAAAAAGCTGGGGACCTTTTTACCTGCTGCTCCTTGAGACTCTAATAATGAATTCAGCCAGAATATGCCTCTCTCTCTTGCTCTCTCTTATCCTCTATCTCTCTTTCTCTCCCCCCTTCACTTCTCACTCTGCCCTCTTTGACACATGCCTGCCGCTCGAACAAGACTGCATTATGCCACAGGCTCTCCGTGAGGCAAACTTGCTGGTGGAATTCCTGCAAAAAATATTCTATGTATATTTTTCCACCTTTACCACAGTAACCAAACATCAAAAAACAATACACCCTTTCAAGGACCTGCTGTCCAAGAATGCTAAAGAAACAGTTCACTTCATATTTCAGTATTAAATCACTATTTACAACAGGTTAAACTTTATTTAATTGACATATCAAAACATTAAGGTAACTTTCAATTGACTGGACCAATTTATAAACTATTATACATAATGTTGGGCACAAAGTGCTCTTTTATATTTCAAGAGACTTATTGAAAGTCTCACCTTATAATCGACTTCATCTAATGTGCTTCTCCAATGAGACATCTTTAAAAATTTGGTTTTGGAAGAATCCAATGTCTCTTTGCACTATCTGGCAAATCTGAGTACATCAAAATTAGATTATTGGGTCTTTTTCGCAGGAGAGGAGAGTCTCCGTGAAAAGTCTCCTAATAATCTCACCGATGTCTTGGAGAAATATTTGCGATCTCATCTCTGATTTCGCTTTCCTAATGGGATAGCGTGACCCCTGGAGTAGCCAAGCTCATCACTTTGAGACCTGGTCGGCTCTAAAAGAGTAGGAAAGATTTCTGAAATGTGTGCATTGTTTGAAGGAATGCACATCTGAGGTTTCTGAGCCCGGGGGCTGGAGAAACGTGTCAGTACAGTGCCAGCTCAAGAGGGCACCCAGCAAAAATACCTTTACACGCTATACAAACCGCAGGGGATGCAAAGCATTGCTCTGAAGTCAATTGAGATTAATACATTTAAACATACACTATCAGCTGTGATGAGTGAAAATTGGCAAACTGTATCAGAGATGTAACCTAAGCGCTACAGAGAAAAGGCTCAAATAAATAAGTTATTTTCAAACTCTAATCCCAAAACTAAAAGAGAAAAACACTACCTCATCGTATAAATCAATTCACTATTGTTTTATATCTTAAACAAAAAGGCTTCAATTAATTTTGCAACGTCCTCGGTTCCCGTAAGGGTAAGATCATAAGGCCTGTCTGGGGCCCCTAGATGGCTCTGGGCCCTTTGAAGACTTCAAAATAATAGGGATGAGCAGAGAGGACAGTCATCAAATAACCGCTCAGCACTTAGAAGAGACATTCCCACCGGGAACCCTCCGTCGTGGGTTTTAGTGGGAGAAATGAAGAAAATATATTTTTTTAGCAGTTTCCAAAGCCCATTACTCGTATAAGAAACAATCTTAAAATCTGTAGTTTATTCTCAGAAATAACAAGTGGGCTTCAACATCTAAAGGTATGAGATTTTGACCAAAACAAAGAGCTACATCTGACATTCTTTATACATCTGTAACCACCAACCAACATAGAATATTTAACCAACCTTTTTTAGAAACTTAAACAATCATTTGGTTTATCTGTTCATAATCAAATCACTTTTTGATTCAAGCCCTTTGAATAGTGATGCGTGTCCCGCCCATTGTAAATTTGGACCTCCCAGATTTCAATTAGTCTACCCAAAATCAAATTCGTATTATAAATTCTAAGCTACAACAGACAATCAACAACTTTGCACAAATGCAATCAGAAAAAAATCAAGTCTACCATAAATTAATAATGCAATTACAAATAATATCCTTATTTTTTTTTTAAAGACACATAGGCTGGTATTCAATCTCATCCCTAGAAGCCCACAAACCCAAAAGATGCAAAACTCGGAGGAATTCCACCCTGCTAACCATGTCCACACACACCTAACGGACCACAGGTTCAAACAAAGAGCTTGTTTCTCCCCAAAGTAAACCCTAAACTATCTCTCCTTGAGACTCACTTGACACATTCCTTCCCTTCACCCTCCCCCTGACTGTATTAGACAAGAACATACATACAAATAATAAAGTAAAATGTGTTTTAGTGTTTTTATAAAAGTTTAGATATATCTAAAATTAAAGACAGTAAATATTGAGTCAGGCGTAAAATCTGTGATACTTCTATATATGTGGTTTCATCTCTATACCAACAGTAAAGACTAAAACACTTCTATCTTTATTCCAATTCAGCGATTAAAACAATTATGTGAAGCATTATTCACTTTCCGTAAAGTTGTTTAAATGTCCTTAAAAATGCGCACTGACAAGTACTCGTGAAAACTTTTGGGGAACTGGTGACTTTATTTGAATGAACTCCAGACTACATCGTATTGTAAGATGTTTTTCATTTAACTGGAAATAGTAATATTCTAACTTGTAGCACACATGTATAGGGACATGGGTCTCTAAATCTGCGCTCACCTGTCGCGAAAAGTTTAGATCAAATGCGCAAAAATCCGCAGGCGAAAAATAACTGATGAGATTCCCCTACCTGACGGTCCATGAAAAAAGTTTGAAAGCCTATCCTTACCTGCTCTGACATTTGTAGCCTGCAGAACCAGGACGAGGGATGAAACTGTGATGAATTTGGAAATAGTGGAATCCAAAAGCCACCTTTTCGTTTTCCACATTGGGGACCACCTTGGCCTCTCCATGGTCGAGCGCCCACAACTGTGCACAAAGCCGGGGCGACTTCTGCTTATTTGAAAATGTTGTCCCTTCTACAATCCCAAATGTGCCCGATCTGCTCTAAACAGCCATAGGTGAGGGGTATTTTGTCTCGCCAGGCCCCCGTCGATGCGTCTTAGCTTGCGCCCAGCCTTCAGACTGAAGGGATTCGGGCTTTAATCAAACTGAGACGCGCAGCGCTGGATCGCCTCACAGTCAAGAGGGCTGGACCCAGACCCTGGATTACAGCAAAATGACAAGGGAAACATACCCCGATTAGCAAATCACGGGGCTTGAAAGTTGGCTCGGGATCCACCCATCAGTTTTCCGAAGCCTCCCCTGGTCGCCCTCTTGCGCGTTCCCCCATAAAAGCAAAGAGAGATTTCCCGGGGGTGGCCTGGGAATGAGAGAGAGAGAATAAGTGCACAAAGTGTTCGATTTTTGGTTCTAGATTAGGTCAGGTGAATAATTGCAATATTATCTATATTATCACTATAATCTTTAATAAACGGAGTAATATGTAATGTAACAATAATTGTTAACAAAAACTAAATGTGTTATTCAATTATTTACATGTAAGTACATTTAATTAAATTAATTGCATTATATTAACTAATTAAAATGTAATTATTTAATACAATTATTTCAATAACATTATATATATATATATCCATACATGCCTAAACTACTGTTAAGCATTCTATACTGTTCATTAATGATTTGTAGATTGATTCAAGTTTTTATAAAGTGTTGCTCAAGTGCTTTACGTTTTGATTGGTTAATATTTAGTTTAATTTAGTATAAAGAAAATTGATAGACCATGACTCTCATAGACACTCACTCCAGTTTAACTGTAGTAAAGTTATATAGTAACCCGGTCAAACACCCTGCACTTCCGTTTTCGCTTTCAAACCTTTTTGTTCATCTTGGCTTTGAATGTCAATAAGCAGGAAGAGGGAGGAAAAATTACAACAGGAAACACTTTCTAATGTTTTGCAGCTTTTTATCCCTCAAGAGTGCATGTCAAGGTTGTATGTGGGAGGAGCAAACATTGACAGGCAGGATGACTGACAGCCCATCAAGTTTAGCAGTTTGATCTCTGTCCTTTTTAGAATCTGAAAGGCAATTAGTCACAGTTATTTTGCACCATGTCCAAGTAATGTGGTACAACATATTGGTATGACATATTTTTCAATGAACAACCACATAATACAATCATATGGCTCATGCAATGGCTTCGTCAATAACTTACAGCTGGCAAATAATGATAATTTACTATATCAGCTTGCCTGTGGGCACAAACAGTACTTATTTTCCTATAACAAACAGTAGGGAATAAATGGATGGACGAAATAATAAATGATAAGTACAGGTATTGTATGAACCGAGATACTAAATCAGATACCAAGATGATTTATGCAAGATCTGTTAGATAACTCAAAATAGAGAAACGTGTTATGTCATCACCTTAGGGCAAGTTGGAACGCTGCTGTGAACTGTCTGCAGAAACATGCACACGAGATCTTAAGAGTCAGATATAAGATTGTTTACACTGAATAACACATTTGATCATGTTTACTGATTTAATGTCAGAAAGATTTGCCAGCTCAGGAAACAAAATAACATATACAGTATATATTAAAATAATATGCATGTCTGTGGTTAATGGACATAACAAAGCTATGATAATTCCATAACCATACATTAAAGTGATCCCTATAGCCAAGGACATGTGTTAAGGCGTGTTCAAATTTACATATACAACTTCCCGTATAACAGTCTAGTTATGCAAGCTTTAAGCAACATTCTTAAAAAACCCCACTGTTATATGTTTGCATTTTACTGTTAACTGTCTTACATCCCTCATATTAAAAAAAAGAATACTGGAATACTGGAGCCCAAGCTGCTCACAGGAAACCTTTAAACCAAAAGAATTCAATTGTATTTATAATCATTTTTTACAAAAGTATTTATTTAATATTCAACTTCTAAATGTTTATTTGGCAAAATATTTTTTTTTTACAGATTTTCTATGTATAATTTAAAAAAACTGTAATTTTACAAAATTGTACAGTTTTTTTAAATAGGTCAAAAGGAATACAAATTTACAGGGAAAACACATCATTTTACAAGGGAAAACTCTTTATTTCTGCCAGAAAATGTTTGGTGTTTTTTTCCTGGATTTTTTTTTTTTTACAGTTTATGGTTGAACCTGCAGCCTTTGCCTGACTATCGCCATCTCTGTTTGAAACATAAAAATGCGACTACTTTGCATACCTTTACATGTGTGGTCGAATGACTTTTCCCTTCAAATTTTACTCAATAACTCAAATAATTAATTATTATTATAATCTCAGAATTGTGAACTTTTGCTTACAGTTTCCCCCATGTGGTTTATAAGCGCAACTGTCTTTTACCAATGTTGCAAATAATGTTTCTGTATAAATTTCCCAGTGGGCAGTGCAATACATGTGAATTTTTTTACTAAGCTGACGGAACCGGCGCATACAGAAACGTTGTTTGGAAACCATATGGCACTCTTCCGCAGGCAGGGGATGGGCAGGGCTGTGTGTACCGACCCGAACACAGAACTTACAGAGTCTGGTTTTTGCCGCTAGGAGGCTGCTTAGGTAGCGCCAGTATAATTCATCCAGTTAAGAGTTGTTCTACAACTGAAATAACTTTAGAGACATTATTTTAAGGTGAAAAACTACATTGTGCTGCTTTAAATGACAGCTAGCAGGTATTACTAACCAGTTCAAACACATGATACACTACCCATCTAAATGTGACCAGCTTATAGTTACCCATTGCATGAGCATTTGACCTTAAGTGGAATGGTAAGAGGAGAAGTTTTCACAGGCACACACTAACCAGCCACTAGTTTCTGTCCATCAGGGTCTAAATACACAGAGCCTCAGGGAGTATAAAGAGGTCTTTCTCTCCACGCTCATGGCCAGAGCGGACTGAGAGCTCACTCACTCAACATACAACCTGTGCTCTGTGTTCAACAAAGAACTCCCACAGAACACGCTCTGTCAATCTGGGGATCGAACTTAAACTTATGAGAAACAATAAAAAATACTCGACTTGTATGTCGACTAGACAGTTGAAGTACTGTCACTGGGTGCATTCTGGGAATGCAAGATGGTTATTTTCACTGTGGTTTACCAAGATGTGGACCAAAAAGGACTTTGGTTAAATATTGTTTCCATTTTCAGAGTGTCAACGTTTGTAATGTCCACGTTGTGTATGGCAGAAACCAATGAGGTTACTGCTTTCTAACTTTATTTGAGTAAATATACATCGCCTACACAAACTCTAAATAGCTTTGAACTGCGTTTTATAAACGCACAAAGCTTTGACCAAATGTCAATATGCATTTAAAACACCAATTGATGGTTTAGGAAATCACAAACATTGACTTATATTTTTAGTATTCATCCTTCTATTTAAAGGCAAAGTGGTCATTTTTGTCCACAGATGGCACCCAACCAAACACAGCATCATTGTCTATGACTGTGTTTGTCCAAACAATGGTGGACTCAAGAAATCCTGAGGAATAGGTGATGCACAAATGACACACTCATGGGAAAATATGCAGATTTGATCTAATAACATTCGTTTATTTTAAATAATATATATCAGCTCATTTGGAAACACACCCAATGGCTCTCACAGTTAGTCAAAATTGTATAGATGTCAAAACTCACAGTAGTTCATTCAGTCATCTGGAATGTTATTTTGTCTGGGCAAGCATTCTTTACCTAGGGAGGTTTCATGTCCATTGCTTTACTATATAGAATCCATATGACTGCTTATATTTGTCTAACAGCACAAAGATGTTTTATAGGATACTGTTTGATTTAGATGACTCTGCCAAAGGTCAATTTGGGAGTTTCATTACACAAACTGCATGTTATCCACATAGCTGTCTTTGTTGGTGGTCCATGTCATATTTGAAGAGTGAACACTCTGCAGGTGGAGCTACAGTGAGAATTGCATGTTGATGCCATGTTAACTGGTTTGCCGAATTACATTTTACAAATGTCAGTGGTTGCATCAAATACAGTTGAATTAAAAGGAATGGTTGCCCCAAAAATGAAAATTCTGTCATCAAGAACAAAAAAGAAGATATTCTGAAGAATGTTGGTAACCAAACAAGGGTGGTACCCATTAACCACACTGGATTTGTGTCCGTACAATAGAAGTAAATGGGTACCACTGTTATTCGGTTACCAACATTTTTCTAAATATCTACGTCATACAGGTTTAAAAAGACAAGAGGATGAGTACATGATGAAAGAATTGGGTGAACTATCCCTTTAATGAGGATTTTAACTGGGTGTTCTCCGATGGCAGAGAAACTGTCCAAAGGAACTTGAGTAACCCTGAAAAAAAAATCTAAAATTAGAAAAACAGTTTAACCCAAAATTATTTACTCCCCCTCATGCAGTTACAAATGCATTTGACTTACTTTTTTCTGTGTAACACAAATTATATTTTGAATACCTTCAAGAATAAAAAAATGATGTCCATTGTCATTTGGCAAAAAAACTAAAACTAGGTGTGACTATACCCTTGGCTCAGGCCCACAAAAAAGTGGGCTTCATTGCTACTGTACATGAACTCATTGAGCCATTTAGTTTACTATTAAAGAGAACCACACCAGGTCTTACGTAGCTTTGGTGTATACCAAGAACGTATGGTGAAGCCAGAGGAGGTCAGTGAGTCAGTCGTTGGAGGTCAACCCAAATGATCCCAGATGGACCACAGGAAGGGTGAGGTGAGCAGGAATCTCCCATTGAAAGTAGATGGGTGGTCTGCCATTAGTACCAAAGGGTATTCACAACCCCCAAATGTAACCAGACAAGACCATGAAAGCTCTGTTCGTCAAGTCTCTGTAAAAGATGAAAGATCATCTTGGATCCTTCAATGTCAGGGTGCCAGGGCCTTGGCATCACCCTCTGGAACAGATCAAAATAGATATTATTATTGATGAAAGATCTGAAAATGTACTCATCTATTACTGTCTCCAATAAGGCCAGTTCATCATTGTTTCTTCTTCATTACTTAATAAAATATACCATATAGTTTAACAACTTTAATTTAAACAGACAAAGAAATGCTCTTAAACTTGATAAATGTTTAATTTAAACAAATCCAGCAGATGAAAGTGCCTGTGTTTATTTGAAGACCTTCCATTTAAGGGGACCACACACTGTCTACCCATCTGGCTCAGGGTTGTGGAAATGCATTTTTATTTCTTGGGAATTCTCACAGCTATCACAGTTATGCATTGCTTGGGAATGTCTTTACAAGTAGCCAGCAAAAACACAGAAACAAATAGAAAAGCTTAGCATGAAGAGTTTGTGTTGGCAGGGCTCTGTGTAAAGCATTTTGAAGGTTATTACATAAACTGTTAAATGACTGTAAACATTTGCGAGATTGGGAATTGTTTAATTTAACCGGATACTTTAAAGAAAACAATTATTGTAACTATGGCATGTTTTGTAAACACACTTCGAGTTTTCAGAATGAGGCCCTCTGCCAGCTAACATAAGCCTTGCAATTCCATAATTTCGCACGTGCATTCAAATTCACAAGACATTAACCACACATATATAAAGATCAAGGATTAGAATTACAGCAAACCAAAGCTTTACATCTTAGTTCACAGCTCATTGTAAACACATCACATTCCTCTCCAACCATATGAAGACACGTCTCCCCCACTCCCCACAGAGCCAAAACCTTCACGACAAGACTATAAAGTTAATATCATCTTACTCTCACATACGACATATGGACAAACAGATAGAAAGACATACAAATATGAATCTGGGCATCTCTTTATCAAGTGCAATAGAACGTCTGATTCTGTCTGAGCTTGTTCGGTCAACAAACTGTCTGAATACACACATATACTGTTATGCATTTACAGTCCTCAGGTTAATGTCTTTTTTTTGCCAAGGGTGATTTTTCAACTATACAGGAATCTGGCATGATGTTTTGTTGGCATGGTTGTGTCAGTTGTTATTTATGCTCTCTGATGCTGTCAAACGTAATGAGCTACTGATCTAAACAGAAAGCTGCATGCGGTCTGTTGTTTGCTTAATATAATTACAGCTCATTGATTGAGAAGATAAATAATGACAGACTGGCTCATAAACATCATAGCCAGAAGACGCTTTAAAGCCCTAAAATATTTTATTTACATTTATGTTGACAGTGCCGGGCCATAGCTAACAGAGTAAAATCATTGATGGCTCCAGGGGGCCCATAACAATTTCATTGCTAGTGATGAAATGCTGTCATTCCAGGACTGATAAAGGATCAAGATATTATTATTATGAATTAAACAATTAAATAATTAAAATGTGTGTGTGTGTAGCTTTTACGCAAATTTGAACTCATTTTTGAACACCATGTTTAAACCACTTAGGTGTGACCCTGTCACCCTGCTCCCCATGTGTAACATAACAGCTCTAAATTTATTTGATGGCTTCAACAGCTATGATATTTCCATTCTTAAAACAGATTGAGTGAAGAAATTAGCAGCATCTGGAGAGTAAAACAACAGCTTACTGATACAGGAAACATCTGATCAAACACACCAGGAACACCAGACTGATTCAACAAAGTGCTCCGACACACCAGGGAATATTTGCCAAGCTTTGGATACAGAGAACAGCAATGCACATGGTCCTGACCTGCCGATGTGACTGCATAGTTACAGTATCCAAGAGATAATGTTGTTTTCCCTGGACAGCGGTGAGATGCAATGGAGAGCAGTGAAGTATTCTTTTAATTTAAACTGAAAATTCAAAAAGAATCTTTTCTTTACTTCTTTGCAAATCCATCTCCACAAATCCATGTACTAGTGCTTATAAAGCCAGAAACCAAACATCTGTCAATCATTAGAATTCCTTGAAGCATAATTGAAATGTTTGAGCTACAGGTATTAAAAGTATCATTGCAATAAAATCTATAATAATAATACAAAATATCTCTCAGGGGAACTATGAATAAATATCAAATCAAAAACATTTCTTGCAGTCAAAGCTGTGAGACGACGCAAAATGTGCAAACAAACAGTAATATCCTGCGTTCAGTATGATGGAATTTAAGGCAACCATGTAATGACATATTTCCTCTCTTAGAATCACTCAAATTAGATCGCTGGGTGACTATAATCACTCAAATTACTATTTCTCATATTCTTCCATGATTGCATGTTGCTTATGTGAGAGACAGATCCGTTGAAAGGGGCATTAAAAGGTTCATTATTGGACATCAGTGATCTGGGTGCTTTGACCTCTGACTTCATGCTAAGTACCGATCTGATGGACTAACTGCATTCCCCATACCTGTCTCTGCTCTGTTCAGACCTGCGACATCTCAGCAATATCTCACCTGCTGCAGGCCACTTCTAGTCCCCTGACTGAGAGAAAGAGAGAGAGAGAGAGAGAGAGAGAGAGAGAGAGAGAGAGAGAGAGAGAGAGAGAGAGAGAGAGAGAGAGAGAGAGAGAGAGAGAGAGAGAGAGAGAGAGAGAGAGAGAGAGAGAGAGAGAGAGAGAGAGAGAGAGAGAGAGAGAGAGAGAAATAGCACTTTATATAATGCCTTTTTTTTAAATAAATGTTATTATTTATAATTTTATACAATTTGTAATAAACATAAGAAATTATACTTTAATTCATACTAAACTACAAGAGTTCTTGGGATCAGGTGGTTGAAAAGGATACATCCTTGCAACCAAAACGAACCATCGAAAACCACAAAACAAGGTCTTATGTTCTCTACCCAAGACCACATTGCCAGACAGTATATTAATGCACACTTCAGTGAGTATCAGACTACTGTATTTATGTTGGACTTTGTAGTCAATAATTAGTTACAAAGGGAATATAAGATTATCATGAGGTCTGAAATAGCACCCACAATAAACAGAGGAACTAGCCAAATGTGCTTAAATTGGTACAACCAACTTACATTGGTGACAGAAAGGTTACATCATTTGCTTAAAGTGTAGCTTTAATTTTTAACCTGCTTTGTATTGTTACAGTACATATGTAAAAGAAAAGTGTTTACTATTTCTTAAAGTTACTTGGACAGAAAAGCGAAACACATAATCTGGCCGATTTTCAATAGCTCCCGGTGTGTGTCGCATTTGTCAGCGTCTGGCTGAAAAAATGTATAATTTACTACACTGTAAAAAATCTGCAATTTTCATCTTTTTAAGTTTCTTTTTTGCATTGGATTATTTGAGTTGTACTGACTTCCAAAAGTTGAGATAACTTACATAACTCAACTCAACAAGATTGGACAAAACCATTGGATTAATTTACTAAATTAAGTTCAGCTGACTACAATCCAAATATTTCTTTTACAGTGTACCAACACTGTGAAACAAAGCGGTACATTTTAAGAAGGATGGGCTGTTCAGCTATCTCTATAGACAACCCCATTACCATTTCCATCGCTACATGGTTGTTAGAAAGGTTTAAGGTGTAAAAAAGAAAAAAGGGAAACATAATCTTAACATCCCTCATGCTCACACGCCCCCCACATGGAAGAAAATGTCTCTATTGATGTAATCACAACGTTTCAGCGCCTTCGAACGTCGGGGAGTTACCCTTGAAACATAACTTTCCGACATTTTCATCACCAAAGGGTTTAAACAACCATATGCTAGTTTAAAAGACGAGAGGGCAGACCCTCATCTTTCAAATAACAGATACTTCAACCACCAGCATGTCTATGCTTGTAAATTTCAAGTGAAAAAGCTCTTACGCTCTGCAGATGCTTCAAGTAACCTCTTACGACTATTCCTTAGTGCAGTATATATACCTTTACGATGGCTATGTGTTTTAACAACAGCAAAATAAAAGATATATGGCAGTATAGGTATGCATGTAGCGTAAAACAGAGAAGTTTGTAGGCTAAGCTAAGATCATTGCTACAAACGTCTCATTGTTTACTCATCCTTATGTAATTCCAAACCTGTATGACTTTCTTCTGCAGAACACAAAAGAAGATATTTTGAAGAATGCTGGTAATCAAACAACATTGGACCTTATTGACTTCCATTGCACCGAGACGTTTCTCAAAATATCTTCTTTTGTGTTCCACAAAAGACTCATATACAGATTTTGAATAACACAAGGATAAATAAATTATGATTTGCCTTAAATACTGTCTGCGATTATGTTATATCTCTGCAAGGTACACTGTCCACATGCGGAAACTGCTGCTTAGAGAAGGTGGAGTGGTTCCTCGATAGTGGTTATGGTGAATTTGTGGCCGTGTGGTCCACGCTGCTCTGTGGGTGGGGCGCAGCATCACTGAGATAATTGATGGCTGGGATACGACTGGTTCGTAGCCGATGCTTTGAAACTCAGATCAAAAGAAATATATATATATATACAGAGCAAGACTGCTTGAGCAAATCTCTGATTAGCAGGACTCAATAGCCCAAATACTGTAGCATGATGACATGAACGTGGGTCCCCTTACATGGAAATCGCCATGTTGTTTCACGCAACAGCATCTTTGTTCTGTTAAAGCCGCCGTAGTGCTTTGAAAGGGAGGGGTGAGCGGTGGAGTGAGCTGTTGGTTGCAGTTCTCAAACCTCACCGCTTGATGCTGCTAAAACCTCCACATTGCTCTTTTACAAGTCTTATCTTTGTTTTGGAAATGCCTTTCTATTCCAATTATACATTTTTGGTCTATGAGCATTTTGATGATCACAGAATTATATTACAAAGCAAAATTGCAGTGTTCTCATGGCCAATCTACCACCCGTCCCTTCCAGCTCAAAATGATTAGATTTGTGTATCTCCCATTTTTCTGAAATGTTGAGCCCTCGGCCTTACATTCCTCAACTCATATTCTCCACAAGGGGACGTTGAAACATGAGGATGAGAAAGTCGTAATGAGCTCAGCAATCTGACACATCACATAATGTGTGCATGAGGGAAGAGAGTTTGGAAAACATTTCAAATGGCTTTAAAAAGAAAAGCTCTAATGTTGATGCAGTGTTCGTTTAAGCCTGGCTGACCCGTCAAAGCAGTTCTCTGAAAATTTTCCTCAATGTAAAATCCACTTTTACCCAAAACAACACTCATTGCATTCAAGTATTTGATCAATATGTGTGTGTTCTCTAGATTCCTTACAGTATATTTGGTCCACCAGTACAAAATTGTGTGTAATAACACAATAAATGACACACTAAATTGTGGCTCATTTCTTTCAAAAGTGTGTTTTGTCATAATCCCACATCAAAAACAGAGAGAAACATGCCAAAATAAAATGAATAAAAGAGTTACAGTCTAGTTTGTTTCCACTTGGCAAAGTTCACATCTGCATGGCACATTGCTCAGGAATCTGGTTCGGGCTGATATCACTCTCATATGGACCTGCTTTTCTATTTTCCTGGGAATAATTAAAGGAGTGATAACTGTAATCTGGCAAACCGTTTCATCCAGCTCAATAAAGACCTGGGTGAAAAAATACCCCCTAGGAAGACCAACTATACGTTTAAGGACACAGGCAGGTGCTGTTGGAGACGCAGGTGAGAGGGTGTGGTGTGGCAGCAGACAGACAAAGATTGCCGTAGTGTCTTGCTTGTACCCAATGACCTGAGGAATTGTGGCTTCCTTCCCATGTACAATTCTGGTTTGTGATGATGGTCTGTGGTTTAATTTCCTTTCAGACATGAATACAGCAAAGGGAAGAATCTGTGACAGTCTCAACATCAGTGTGAATTAAAGCTACTGTGATTCATGCACTTGCTACCACCATGGCAACAAAAAGAAAAACGTGCCCCCCAAAATCAAGTCAGACTAATCTAACCTCAGCAAACATATAAGTGTAAATAAGTACCTTAAATGCACTGTAAATGTAAGTGAACAACACCATTAAATCAGCTGCGAAACACAAGTTTATTTTAGACAAACAAGACTCCAGCTGTAAATATGTTGAGATGCAGCAAGGACATTACATTACAGCTAAAGGAATGCGGTGCATCAACTCGTGTTGGTCCAGAAAACATTTTTACCACAGACAGACCCTATTGCACTGATCTCTCACCCTTCCTCACCCAAACTAATGTTTGTTACTGGCAAACAGACAGACTTGCCCAGCTCTCCAAGGGACATTGCACAGCATCTGTGTGTAAAGCAAAGCTTAACCCTGAATGCTCAAATAGAGAAGACTTTTAACAAACATTTAGCTTATTTTAAGGATCGCATTTCAGACTCACTGATATTAGACATTATTGTTATAATCAGAAAAGAAGTATGCTTAACAAGTAATGAGTTTGTTTTTAAATAGAAGCCACCTCATATCTACTTTAATAAATAATAAACTCCAACAATAAAGGAATCACAAAAACACTTAAGAGATTTGATTTCAACAAATCATGATGCTATCTGCATATGTGCATAAGTGTCTATTTTTCATCTCCAAACATAAACATTTTATTACAATATTTAAAATGAGAAAGAACAACATCTGACCAAAAACCCCCACAAACAAAACATTTGTCCAATTCTTGTACAATTAGTTAAAATGCAAATGACCTAAATTAAATATTAATGTTTATAATTGTATACGTTTCAAAACAACACTGCAAAGCAAAAATATGATTTTAAAGGATGAAAAAGATATGGTGACTGGATACAGTACCTATTTCTAACCTTACAAATGTGAAGTTGCTGCAAAACAGGTAACATAATCATAAATGATTTGACAGATTAAGAGGATAATAATATATTATTTAAACAGATTTAATCTAAAACGTAACTAATATACCTCACTCAACATCACCAAACAACCACCAACAGACTTCTAGAGAGTCCACCATATATTCTGACCATAAACAGTCAGCATGATGTCTGATTTATGCTTCACAAGGCAATGCTGATGGGGCACAGGCCTTCCCTTTATTGACATGTTTCTGTCACTGGTTAAGCCAGCTGACAGGGTAGTCAGAGACAGCCCCCTTCCCTGCTTTTTCCAGGCTCTGACTGTTCGGTCAGGGATTAGATACCTTCCGTTCCTCTCCTCACCTGTGAAATTTCAGAGCCAGCCAAACTGAAAAGGGGCATTGTTTCCCCACGTAAGGAATGCCCGTGTTGTCCACAATGAAAAGACTTAATTTGCACTGGAATTTGGAGACTGTCTGACAATAGTGAAGACGATCTTCAAGTTTAAAACAAAAGTTAGGGTCACCCAAACAGGCTGTCATCATGATAGGAATTGTTTCAATTTAATCGCAAGTTGTAGTCAGCGCAAAATATTCATTTGAAAAATCAATAGACTTAAATTCAACTAGATGGAATTTATACCCACAGAAGCATAAAGTAATAATGGAGTCAGCACTAACCATCCCAAGCAAATGTAAATACTTTTGTCAACTTACCATTTCATCCACTTTTTTAAAGGTCATTAAATATGCATTTTTTTTAAATGTGAGGGTGGAAAATGTAAGAAGTAGGACACAGAGAGGTCCACTATCCACTATGAAGAAGGACAGGCCAAGATTTTGGCTTGGTCCTATGCCAGATGCACTCACACATTTGTATGAACTCCATGCAGTGTGGGCACGACCGAGAAAAAAAGCACAGGAAAATCAAGGGCAGCTTACCTTGGCACATAAAAGTCTTCTTGAACTATGTGCACACACATCTAATATTTACTAAATATATTCAATACTTGAAGATATGTGGCAAACACAATAGATGCTCGGCATCTGGACTAAATACAGTTGTTTTTATTTTTATGTAAATCAACAAAAGTTTGCACTTTGGTAAACAAACATCTACTTGGGCAAACTACTCGTATTTGTAAAGCAAAACTGTTTATTCTTGTTTAAGAGCCGAGATGTGTTCATTTTGTAACTAATAGCGCCATCTTCTGACCATTTAAAATTTTCTGTGCTTCGAGGCGTTTGATTGGACCGTTTGTGATTGACAAGAGCTCAGCACCAACTGGGAGATGAATAGCTCTTAACAGCCCAATCAGGAATCATCACTACTAAGCACACGCCCACAAGCGGTGTAACCGAAGAAGTGTGTATTTTTGAATCGGGTATGTGCGTTTTATACCTTAATTATTTTATCTCATTTGGCGTTTTCATGTCAGTTTAAAAGATTTTTTAACGTGTCACGTTTTCAAGGGTTTCTGTTTTACTTAAATTATACGTGACTGTTGTAGTTGTAGTTGTGTTGACGTTAAACGTGTTAGCACATTAGCTTCAAAACTAAACCATTGGCTTCCAAAGTTGTACGTGAAATTACTCTCTAATTCCTGCATACCTTTAAGTTCATTACACCCCATAAAACCTAAATATCTTTCTAGTCTTTAACAATGACGAGCATTATTGTTTGTAGCCCGTAGACAGTTACTGCAGAAGCAAACTATTGTGTTACCAGAATTTCCTTCCCCAGAATTAACTACACGCCTATTCAGTTCCATACGTGAAAATACGATACTTCACTCGTGTATTTATGAATACATACATGTTTATACATTACTGTCATTTTTATACATCTTTTAGTGTATGCTGTAAGCATAAAAACATTACTGGACAAAAATGGTTCACTGCATTGCACTGTATTACATATATATGACATGAAACTAAAGCGAAACGAAAAAACTAAATGAGCCTAAATGGTTTTTTTAAGGGTTGAAAGGTAATCCAAAAAAAACCTTTTTTGTTTTACTAGTCTATATTGTGCTTAAAGTCTTTGTTTTATGTTGCATCCAAGCAATATACAGGAGAGCCGGGGTCCTTAAATCAGGATTGAGGGTCTTTACAGTTCCTGTGTGCTCTGTTCGCCTTAGACGCTATTTACATTCATCTACATACAGTATAAATACAAAGATATCTACTGATAGGCCTGTTCATTTCCATTTGTGCTTAACAGAACCATGACTGAGATGGAGGCAGAGGTTCAGCCGAAGAAGAGCAAAACCCTTATTGTACGACATCTGCCTAGAGAACTCAACAGAGATGAGAAGGAGGATCTCCTTAAGTATTTTGGTGCCGCCTCTGTCAGAGTGCTTTCAGACAAGGGACCCCTAGTAAGTCGTGACATTTGCGCTTAAGAAGGTTGTGGGTAAATGGTACGATGTTCTTACAATAAATACATCTGTTTTTGTCTGCAGAAACATATGGCATTCGCAAGTTTTAGTAGCGAAGCTTTAGCATCTAAGGTAATACAAACATATCTGCAGGGTGATCTTATGTTAAAGAGCTGATTTTGACGAATGTGAATAAATTGAATCGTTTTTCCCTTATGCAGGGACTCAACAGACTCCATCAGCTGAGAATTCTTGGTCACACACTCGTTGTTGAGTTTGCAAGGGATCAGGACAATGTCACTGTATTGAAAGACCCGCCTGTTTCTGACAGGTAGATTGAAAAAATCAATGATAATAGACTTTCAGCAATTCCAATAGTGGATGCTACACTTCCCACTTTCAATATAATCTGTCTGGACTTGGTTTTGATTCGCTAAGCACTTTAGACTGTATAGATGTTTTGTTTAATCATTGACCCCTAAAATATTAAAATATTACATTTTAAAGATAATATAATCATGCAAACATATGCATGGTTTTAAGAACAAAAGATCATTTTTATTTCCATTGCTTGTTGGTGAATAAATGAGATTAAATAATTCTAAACCACAGGACCAAAAGTGTCTTATCTTTGAATAACACTCTCATGTATATTAATATACAACATTTTTACTTCATGTTTCAGTGGTGCTAAAACCAAAGCAGAGAAAGAGAAAAAGGAAAAGGAAAAAACGCAACACAGTGCGCCCCTGGTGGACAACAGCATCGCTCCGAATCTGGGGTGAGTGTGCCAAAGCATTGTCACTGCGTTTATGATGTCACTGGAGATTTGAGACAGGCTAACGCTATTCATTGACATCCTGCACCTGGTGTCAGTAGTTCAGGCCCTGCTAACCCTGTAGGATATGCCCACGGCCGATAGAATAGGAGAGAGAAAGTTAGAGGCTGGCTGTCAACATCCTTCTCGTGTCCAATTACAGGACCATGTCTCCAAGTGTCTGTTCTGCCGTGACAGCCCGTCTGTTCTTGCCATGTGGTGGCACCAGGTGGCCTTTGATAAAGAGACCGTGGGCTAAGATATAATTTTGCACGAAGAGCCAGCGCCTCACCTTCACTTAACAAGCAGAGCTGTGACAGATTTTTATTTATATAAATCAGCATCTTGTGCTTAGACCTGGACGTGTTGTTTGAAGCATGATGAAAAGGTGCAGACAGAAATCGTAAGAATTTTTTAAATGTATTTATATAAGTTAGGTCTTGTCATGTTAAGTATTACTAAAATTGAACAGATATAGCTGGAAATGTGTATCTTGATAGTTCTTGTTTTTTTGTGATATTAGAATAAATTCACTGTGCAACAGGTTGTAATTTTTAAATTGTCATATAGATGATTCCATCAGATGCACGCGCCTCCTGATGTTAACTTACGGTCTTTGTTTGTTGATCGGTCTGGTTAGTGGCTAATAATAGAACTTTATATTTTATTTTATTTTATTTATATTAATATTTTATTAGATATTAATTTGATTAAAGAAAACACTTGTTGAATGGGTCGTGTAACTTTGAGTTTGTTTGAGTTTGAGTTGTAAATTTAAGTTTAGCCAAGCAACTGTTCTTCTACTGGTAACCTAAAAAAATACTGGCTAGACATACTTTTAACTTGCTAGCTAATGTAATTTACTTGTTATTTATTTTATATATATATATACTAATTGTTATTTATTTTGCTTGTTATCAGAAATAATCACCTGGGACTCAAGTTTGGGCCACAAAAGCGCGTGTACACGTGCAGTAACGTTTGTTTATGTTGTTGCTTTGAAACCGTATATAAATATTCTGTTACATACCATTGTTCATTAATATGCTTTTGATTCAGTTCAATATATTGCTGTTTACTTTGCATGTTGTCTTTAGTGGTGTTTCACACGTCTGTTTTTGTCTTGAATATTTCCCTGATCTTTCATAAATAAATGATATTATATATCCTTTTTGTAATTGTAAAGATATTGCTCCGTGATCTATTTTATCTAAAAGAGGGAGCATCTTTACCGTCCCTGAACGCAGGTGCTTGCAGGCTCTTTACAAAACACCAAACCTTTGCTTATATATTTATCCTTCACCGTTATTTTGATGCATTTTGTCATGGCTAGCATTTCTGTAAATGTTTCTTCCCCGTCTCCAATCCGAGGCTAACAACTGGCAATTTTTATATGTGCTTGTTTTTTTCCTCCCACAGGTTGAAATTTCAAAGAAACCCGACGCTGAAATATTTATACCCTCCTCCATCAGGTGGAATTTTGACAAACATTACACACACGCTTCTGAGTGTGCCCAAGTTCTACGTACAAGTGAGAGGCTACAAATATAATCTCTTGTTTGCTGATTTATTTATCTCTTCATGTCAAGAATGTGTAAGCAAGCATGTTATTAAGTATTGGTATCTCTCGCCCTCTATCTCTTTAGCTAGCATGAAACCACATTCAAGGTTTGTTTTTAGTTAATTCCAAAAACCTGATTTTGGTATTAGAATGGCACTAATGTGATTTTTGAATCGAATCCAGTTTCTAAAGCATCAAGCCACAATATTTAGACAGAATTATACTGATGGTATTAATATCATGCTCATGTGGGAGGGATGAGTGATGTATTTAACATAACCCTCGAGCTACGGCTCACCACGGAGAGGTTGTTGTTCGCTGGGCCACCTTTTGGTGGCACTAGATTTCTGACAAAGAGGCTGGCGGTTTGAATAATATTAAATCTCCTGCTCATACCTTAGTTTTAGAGCCTAAATATATTCCCACGCAGCAATCTGGGTTACATATGGAGCCAGGGTCACAATTAATGTTTGTGTCGAAGAAATTCACAGTACCAGCTGTGTACAAACCAAATCTCACACACACAGGTTGTCTTCATCTTTTTTTCACTTAATGAATGAGTGTTTCTCCACAGGTTCTTCACTTGATGAATAAGATGAACCTCCCCTGCCCGTTTGGTCCAGTGACGGCACCTCCTCCAATGGTGAGCTGCTCTTGTAAACGTTTTTTTTTCTCCTGTACAATTCGTACAACCAAAGTGGCAGATTCAGCATGACTAAAATAACGCCACGGTTTTGAGGACGAATGCACAACATGAATCACATCTGAATTAAAGGTCGACCTCAGCACCGATGCTTTGCTTTTCACAGAGACTCATCGATAAAAGCTCTCTGCTGATATTGATGAACTGGAGACTTGTTCACGGGAGCATTGGGTCCACTGAGAAAGAATAACATACTTATTTGTGCCATTTCAGTTTGAGATGCCCCCAGGCCCAATGCCGCCCATGCCCCCACTGTACCCTCCAGAGAACCCCCCACTTCCAGGGCACGAGGAGGGGGCGTCGGGGAGCGAAGAAGAATCTGAGTATGAGAGTGGAGATGAAGAAGACAAAGAGAGGTAGCTAATATTACATCTTTATTATTACATACATTAGGGATAGTTCACCTAAAAATGAAAATTCTGTCATAATTTATTCAGAGCACCTGTATTTTTGTTTAGAGGAAAGCAAAAGATATTTAAAAAAAAAAGACACTTTATTTTACAGGGCCCTTGTGGCACATATTACATGTATTTACTTTGTATTATGCATAATTACATATAACTAACCCCAAATCACACCCTAACCATATAGTAAGTGCATGTAGTTAATTATTATTATTATTATTCAGTACTTAAATGTATAATTACATTGTACCAAGGACCCTGTAAAATAAAGTGTAACCGAAATTTCTCATTGGTTTTGTATCCATTCAATGAAAGTAAATGGGGGCCAATGTTGTTTGCTTACCAACAGTCAGACAGCATTGGCACATTTATTCATTTGATTATTTGGCATCGGTTTAGCAGCGGTATTCCATTTATTCTTTCATTCTTACATTTGCTTTATTTTCAGAAGCCATACATGTTTAATATCTTGTTTCTTTTCTCTGCGCTCCACAAAGGATGATCAGACTGATGGGACTTGTTAACCAGCCATGCAAAAGACCTCTAAAAACAAAGAGTTCTTCCAAGAGAAAGAAACCCAGACTAAAGGATCTCCTGTTTGTTCCCAAACCAGATTCTCATGGGTAAACCTAAAGCTTCTCAATTTTTATTTTAGTAACACTAAACTACACCTTAAGAGTACCTTCACGTACAGTAGGAAGCAATACGGAATGCAAAGAAATGTTCCTGATAGCTCATATGTCTTGCATCTATCAGCGCCTCAGGCCCAGTCCTGCAGCCAGAAGATGTTTTCGAGCAACCTCAACCACTAGGACAGAAAAAGATTGAATTTCATTTATCTGCGGAGGTCTCCTCCATCCTCGAGGATCCTGAACGGGATCAGAAGCCGCTTTCCACAGATGCCACTGAAGGTAAGTGTTTTCCGTTCCCTCTCCACTCCTTCCATCCTGTCATCCATTTATCTACCCACCCGCATAACTGGCGTTGCCCCGAGTTCACCCATCCATTCTGAGCAGACCAGCTCAATTAACACAGCAATTAGCCCTGAGAATAGTGACTCAGCTGGAGAGAAGATTTAATGTATTGGCCTGTCATCAGGCCGGCCTGCCTCGCCGTAGGGGTCGGGACCCTCCTCTGCATCAGGATACCCCTAAAAGTTTATTTGAGGATCACAGAAGTGGCATAATCAAACAAAAAAACAAAAAAAGTGAGAGTTCTCATTGGCGGCACTCTAACGCAGATGACGCAATAAAAATATCGCCCTCTCTTGTTTACCTTATCTTTTCTGTTTGTTTTGCATTAATGTCTATAGAAAAAATGATGAAAAAGCTTTCTAAGTCAAAAACAAGCGGCAGGCGCTCAAGGCAGGTAGTTTGTTTCATTATGCTTGCTTTCAGATGATAAACAAAACATTTACAAATCAAGCGAAATGCACTTCTGTGAGGGGAATTTTTCTGGAAGGACTCGCTGCTCTAGTACACATTCCGAAAACTAGATCTGTCAGACAAGTTTCCAGAGGATTTGTGTAGCCTCGCTGCTTCTCGTAATTCCTCATACGCATTTACTTACGGCTTACTGCCAAGTGCCAGGTGACATCTCCAACTGTGCAGTGAAAGAACCTGAAAGGATGCCCTGTGGAGCATGACCCCACGCAGACACACCGTCGTAAACCTTAGAGATTAATACACTCGACTGTATTTTACGTGCCTTTTGTTATTAATTACAGCATTGGGAATGTAATCGATTTCACTTTCAAGCCCCTGCGGATATTTTTGTGTTTGTTTTGCATAGTCAAGGTTTCTTATTTTGATTTGTGCATAGTACTAAGACAGCATCTTCACTTGTCATTCTCTAAATTTGCAACAGGCAGCTTGGTGCAGGCGACATGACAGTGAGTCTAAGGCAGATTGAAATGAAGCACCCTGGCAGTTAGAATCACATTATAATCATGTTTACTCTACTTATTTCCAGACATGGCTATGACGGAGGCTCCAGCTCAGGAAGCCGCAGAAGGGTTCGGGAAGATCTACCCAAGCGTTCAGGCCCCCTTACAGGAGGAAGCCATAGAGGAAGATGAGGACATACCCTCCGAGTTCATCTCTAGGAGAGAGCTAGAGAGAGGCAGACTCTCCAGAGATGGTGAAAGACTCTCTAATCGTGCATGCGAAGAGAAGCTTTTCTTTTTTGTAGAACTGCACTGCACATCAAAAAGAATAGAGCAGCTCTGCTAAAGGATCTGCTTTTGAGTGTTCGATCTTTAGAGGAAATTCATATTTGATATCATACGCACCAGACAGACGTCATATGCCTTTCTGAGTTCATCAGATGTTTTTGTATGATTATGTAAATATTTATTTAATTTAGTTGACTCCTGTTGTATGGTTAGCTTTTATGTTTGCACTTAAAGTTTAACAGTGAAATTTTGTATTGATTTATGCATATATTTCATTTCTTTTTTTAATGTTTGCTCTTTGTACAGAGCTGAAGAAAATGTCTGTGTTTAAAAAATACGAGTCCGGTGAACCAACGTGCAGACTTTACGTGAAGAATATTGCAAAGCAAGTCGAAGAAAAAGTAAGTGTCTGCTTTAACCGATATGGGTTTATAATGGTCGATAATACTAATATTAAGATAGATGTTGTCTGATTTTTATGTTCCAGCATTATTTAGTAGTAAACTGGGACATGGTTGACATCCTTTGTTGGTCCTGAAACAACACTGAATATAAAAAAAAAACCCAAAAAGTTTAAGATCCAGCGTATGAAATTTAGCGGCATCTAGCGGTAAAGTTGCGAATTGCAACCATGGCTCACTTCTCCCCTCCCTTTTAAAGCATTACGGTTGCTGACACAGGATAAAGATGGACCCGTGGTGTATGTAGACAGAAATAACTCATTCTATGATAATAAAAACATAACGCTTCATTATGGAAGATTTTTATTCACCTCTGAAGACATAGTTATGTATAATATATTTCATTTCTGTCAATAGATCTTAATTAATATTCCACATTGCACCTTTAATTGATCAAGCTTTTTATTTGACAGTATTTTCCATTATATTCCGAATATGTATGATGCCGTAAATTCTAGATTATGTAACGATTGTTTAACATTTTTGACACAATCATTTCAGCTACATAACTCAATCTTTTCCACAGGATCTGAAGTTCATCTATGGCCGGTATATCGACATCTCCTCAGAGGAGCAGAGAAACATGTAAGCACCTCTGGCCCTTGTCTGGGACCTTAAATCCGCCAATCAAAATCAAAGCCAATGAAAAGCAAACATCCCCCCGATGTTTCTTGGGAGCGGTGAATGAAAGAGTTGTTCATGAACACGTGCTGATGTGTAAGTGTGTTTGGTCCCGCCAGGTTTGATATCGTGTTGATGAGAGAAGGCCGGATGAAAGGGCAGGCTTTCGTCGGACTCCCGAGCGAGAGGAGTGCAGAAAAAGCCCTGAAGGAAACCAATGGATATGTTCTTCATGACAAACCTCTCGTAGTGGTATCCTTTATTTTTGGGACAATGGTCTTGCCGGTGGGCTGGTGGTATAGATGATTTAGAAATCAAAAATCAAAACTTTGTTTATACTTCTTATGTTTATTTATTTTTTTATTTAAATTCATTCATTTTTTTAAATGTTTCTTTATACTTCTTTTTAAGTGTTTGTGTGTTTCTTGTTGTTACACCTTAAATGACTTGTCATAATCCTTAACGCAAACTCCAGCAATTTGCCCGATCTGCAAAACCTAAACCGGAATCTGCCGATCCTAAGAAAGGAGGAAAAAAACACTGAGCTGATGGGTTAAATTATACATTTGAGGTCAGTATGCTTAAATATGTTTTAACTTAATAAACATCATGGGTGGTAACGTTTTGATCAAACACTGAAGGCTTGGTTATCTTATCTTAAACTTAACCTCAGATTTCTATTTGTTTAAGATGCATCATAGTACCTCAGTCATGAGCCTACAGGAACTCCAACTTTACAATATCCTTTAAGATATCCTTTAAAGAATTTCTTATTCAGATTTGTGTTTGTATGTAGGTTTACAAGTTTCCTTGCATACTGTAGCTAAAGTGTTTTCTTTAATATAAATAACAAAAACTGGATTCTTGCAAATGCCAAGCATTGTTTTCTCCTTTAACATAAAAACATATGATTTTATGCATCAAACTTATTAATTTTCTTTTTTCCCTTCACAGATTTTATTGCACTGCTGCTGTTGAATCCTGATGGGCTGAATCTTTTTCTCTGATATTTTTTGCAATAAAATAAACCAAATGATGGTTATTTCTTTGGTCTGTAGCCTTCACTGAAACCACTGGCTCTCATAACAATATTGTTTATATATATATATATATATACTTGTATTTTTTAATATCGTTTTATTAATGTGGGTTGTTGGTGCGCACAGGAAACAAAAGGTCAGATCCCGATTTTTTATGGTACCAGTATTGTTGCGAGCACAACGCGTGCCTTTGATGGCAAGCAGAATAAATTTAGAAATAACTATCAGTCAGCCGAGTCGTCTTCCAGTGGCACAGCTAACAGATGGTGCTGTCTTTACAGCAGAGAGCGCAGACAAACACAAAGAATACAGACCAGTGACTGAGACCAACGACTCAGATTAGCTGATATTTATTTGCTGTACTTTAGTCTGTAGGTTGCTGGTACTGAGATTATTTCGTTGACTTGATGATTTGAAAAGTTTTGGTTTCATTGTGAAATATATTTTACTTAAATAATGATAAATTATATTAGAGTATGCTTAGAAATTTGTGCTTTGAGAAATATATTGGAATACTATACCATGATATAAATCAAAATATCGTTTTATATAGGGCAAAACCAATTAAACACCATTGGTTGGAAACATTATCATGGGTGACATAAGGCCCTGCTAATATTCAAATACTCTCCATTGCTTCGCCTAAGCAAAGAATATTCGTTTCCATCTGTGTCCAATGGCATTCCCAACAAGGGCTCTTTTATCACTTTTGAAATTATACCTGATAAATGTCTTGGTAATTCTCAATATTTCCACTGCGGCTGGTGCATTTGTCATCATTGAAGTCAGCAGCGGAGTACCTCACAGATGGGAACTCCTCACGGGTGGCATTGAAGTACGAGCCACGGGTCGAGCGCCTCCTCTCCCCTCCACCCGGCGCACGCGTGTGATTGATGACAGCGTCAGCGCAGATCTTCACCTGCAGGAGCCGCATTGGTTCATTACCACGAGCCTACAGCACAACGCTGCCTACCGGGACGCCTCGAAGGACATTGCTGCGCTTTTCTACCTGCTGCAGAACATCAGTGATATGTGGGTATCAAAGCTATACAGACATGCAGAGACATTTAATATGCTTTCTATTTGCATGAAGACTTTTTAATCGAATACAAGAGATATTGTATAGCCAAATTTTAAAATCTGAAATGATCTAACCTTATCACAATAGAATTGTGCCATCTCTTCCCCATCACATTGCTTTTTGTCAGTTTGCAACTGTTAAAAGAAGCAACTTTCATTTGTCTCAGGACCACAGGTGAGCCCTGGAGATTGATGTTTTTTGACAAAGCCCTGGTGTTTGTGAATAACCATGACAACCAAAGAGGTCAGGGGGCGGTCGGGGCATCCGTCCACACGATTTAGGAAGTCACGCAGGAGCTGTCCTCACTGTTACCAAAGCGCACCGACTGCCCAAACATCATGAATGATGACTCTTGTCTGCTTTCATGGTCTTCAAAACGTACAAAATGGGTGTGGTCCATCCCTATGGAAAAGGTCACGTCTGACTTCTGCCGGGATGTGTTGTTAAAGTAAAGGTGGATTGCGATGACGTAATGTGCTGGAGATGCAGCAGGGGTAAAATGTGACAGCTGTGCATCTATAAATAGACAGCAAGTCTGGCCTGATCTATCTGTCTACCCATCTATCTATCCGTCTACCCATCTATCTATCCGTCTATTCATCCATCACGTATCTGTCATACGAACATGAACAATAACTCAAATAGTTGATGACAGGTGTGCTGTTTCTCATTGTCCATGATGTCACATTTGACAACATTGTGCTTACTTTAGGCAACAAAGCAGAAGATGAACGCTCAGATGTCCCGTGAAGGACACAACTTGGTTAACTTTGTTTCTCTGATAGTAAATGTGTCGTCGCCAAGGTGTGCTTATTCATTATGGAATGAGTGATGGCTTGACTTTAAATATTTCATGCGTGCTACTCTTGAAAGTTTGATGAAGTTGTCCAAATGAGTAACATTTGGAGAGGAAGTGAAGTAATACATTTGAATAATTGATGTTAAATGCCTTTGATAAGAATCATCAGGAAGGTCATCGTTTCAGTACAGCCCGAGAGAGAGACTATATGCTATAGTAATTTGCTTGGTTTCTGTTGGATGCTAATATTATAAAAATTGTGAATTGTGTGTTTTAATTGCATAGCAAGCAAATGGACTTGTTTGGCCAATATTGACCTTAAATGATGTTGAGGCATATGAAACCACATTTGAATAGTTTTCTTAATTTTCTATATTTTATGTATATTGTATTTACTATATATTTTGAGAAATGTTTCAGCTGTTTTGTCCATACTTTTGGATGTCAATGGGGTCCAATGTGTGGTTACCAACATTCTTCAAAATATCTTGTTTTGTGTTCTGCAAAAAAGTGAAAATCATACAGGTTTGGAATGACACAAGACTTTACAATTTTCTTTTTTGGATGAACTGTCCCTTTAATAACACCACACTAAGGGCATTTCTCATATATCACAAAATTGCAAAATACAGTACTCGAAGACAAGTATTTTTCATGATGTCTCTTTTCCCTGAAACTTTAGCCTCTGGCATCGGCATCTAGGATTACTTCGTTTATATAGAAGTGAAACAGAAGGCCACACCAGTCATCGCAACATGACCTATAATCTTATGTACCATAGCGTTTTAAAGACATAAAGACATCTTCACTGTACCCGCCTCCAAATGCTGCATGTTCAAGTACAGCTTAGCGCTGACAAACTGAAGGCCAGCGATGGTTTTCATCTCATTAGTTTTTTGTGCTGTCTGAAGCCCCAGCTGAATCTTCGACTTATTTCATCTGCAATAACCTTGCTTATTCCCGACGGAGGTATTTGTGTTCCTGTAAAGAATTTATGGCTGCTGAAGAGCTGCAAAGGCGATCTAAGAGAAATGTATAAATCCTGGGTTCAGATTTTTCAGGGCCTTCGGGGTGTACAGTGATCAGAATGTGTAAGAACGACTCCCTCAGAGACTTTTTGTGACTAATACGGCTCAGAAACCTTATTGAATGCCAAACAGGAGCGTCATGACTGTGGTGGGATTCTCGCCCAGCTATAGCCCCTTTGATGCTGAAACCGTAAGCCTGCTGCAACGTTTTTATTTGCAATTGGACCATATTTTATGGACATTTGTCCATAATATTCTTGCACATATGTATGTACTTTAAAGAACAATAACGTGGTAGTGTTAGAGGAAGGAAACTATTTAAAATGCTTCAAAAAAGATACGTGTGTGTATATATATTTACACAAGACTGTGGTCCAGTGGTTAGAGAGTTGGACTCATGACCAGAAGGTTGCTGGTTCGATTCTCAGGGCTGGCGGGTAACGGCTGAGATGCCCTTGAGCAAGGCACCTAACCCCCACTTGCTTACTATACAAAATGTACAAATGTATAGTACAATGTAATGTAAGTCGCTTTGGATAAAAGCGTCTGCCAAATGCATAAATGTAAATGTAATACTTGACAACAATGCCTATTTCATTAACATGAGTTATTGTTATTATACATTAAAAAATTGATTTGAATGATTTGAAAATATATATACTATAAATATATATTTTATACAATTTTATAATTTTGTCTTGTTTTATAGTATAAATGTATTATTATATGTCCATTGTTAGTTCATGTTAAGTCTAGTAAACTAATGTTAACAAATGAAACCTTATTATACAGTTTTAGCATATTATTTTATATTGTGAAGAATGTCGTTACACTGCAAAAAATGAATTTCTTACTAAGCATTTAAGTTATGTTTTCTATTACAAATCCAGTCCACCAACGGCTCACTCCACTACTCACCCCTCCCTTTCAAAACACTACGGTTGCTGACACAGGACAAAAATGTTACATTTTTCGCTGCTTTGCCGAAGGAGATAACGTGTTTACAAAACGCGTTCTTTATAGCAGTTTGTCCGTTTAGGGATACTGTAACATTCCAATTCATTATAAGGTTATAAAAACATAATGCTCGATTATGTAAGGTCACTCAACCCTAACCTGATGTGTTTTGGTTGATACCTGGTTCACAGCTGATCCAAGATGGTTATTATCTGGTCTAACCTCATCACTAGCTTGAATCATCTAACAACAAGCAAGAAACCAGAATTCATGTTCCAAATAAACTACAGGCTTTAGCTGGATTTCCCTGCAGAAAAGAAGAAATATGTTGTGGTGGTTTATATTACCAATCAATGCATCATCCTCAACTAAATTAAACACAAAAGCTGCTGAAAATTCAGCAGGCCAACAGTATGGCAGAAGTAGCAATATATTACAGCCTCATAAAATTGAGCTGAAATGATATTTCTCATCCACTGATACGTCTGTAGCGTTCATTATTAATAACATGAATTATTGAACAGAACACGTCTTCTAATGTCTCATCATTCTCCTTAAGCAGGTGGGAGGTTTTTTCAAAAGGATGCTGGTGCGATCGCATCCAGCATACCAATGAAAGCCAATGACATTACGTGCGAGAGAGCGCCGGTGTGCTGTGCGTGAGACCCTTACGTGTGCGAAAAAAATCACACTTCACATCTGCAAAAGACGCTTCTGGAGGGAGCTCGTCGACACTTAAGTAATAACACTGAAATTTTAATTGATATGACATTATGTAAAATTCATCTCAATCATTTCCCAGGACCGACTTGACCGAAAAGATGGCTGACATTTGACCTCAAAGTGTCACGCAAGAAAGAGCGAAAGATCCTGGGGCAAACGTTCCCTTAAGCATCTGTCTACAACTTATCCACGAATTTGCACCTATTAAATAACTGTTAAGACTGCAAAACTGCAGTCCGGGTGAATCCGACGGTTTCTGGCAGAAATACAAGTTCAGTCAGGAAGAATTTTGGCTGCAGATTACAGAGGCATCCTGGGATTTCCCTCCAGTGAACACTGGCTTTGAAATCAATATAGCAAGTAAACTCGGAGACACTGTGTGTTGTCGACTATAAGCCAAACGGTAATTGCTTCAATTGATATAATTCTTCATTGCCTCTGCGTGGCAAAGTTAACATCAGAAAAATCGTGCAGTTTTGAGATTTAATCTTTAAATCAAGAACAATTCAAACTGCCATGCGCCGAGAGATGACCACGTTCATCCAGATTAATGTGACTGTGTGTATCAACAGATGCCGAAAAACTTTTCAGACGAGATTATTCTTATGCTGTTTATCTAGATGGTCTAAAAGCAACTAAACATTTATCTTTATACCATGTTAAAGAAATAGTTGACTTAAAATGAAAACTGACTTGATATTTTGAAGAATGTTGGTAACGAAAAAGGTTCTATTGTATGGCAAATCAATGGGTACATCCATTGTTTGGTTAGCAACATTTTTCAAAATATCTTCTTTTGTGTTTTGCAGAAGAAAGAAAGACAAACAAGTTTGAAATGACATGGGCGTGTAAATAATGACAGAATGTGTATTTTTGGGTGAACTATCCCTTTAATCTGAAAACGTGTCAATCATAAATTGATCGATTTTACTAAATTAAAATATATTCGCTTTCATATTGTTTGGCAAGGCGTTAATCTATGAAAAGAGCAACGTTCGCGATGACTTTGTTGTAGATTTCTTCGGGTTCCTTCGGGTCACGGTTAATCATCTCTTGGTATCGTGCGGTCTAGAGTTTTTCCGGTGCACTTTAAATGACCTGTTCATAAATCCCCCTCTCCACTATTTTATTATTAAAGTCTCAGCTAACCGGGCCAAGTGCAGCGGAGGCGTGCGTTATAGAGGTGAGCGGCCCTCAAAGCAGTCTTTGGGTTAAGCTCTTTCTCATTTCTGGAGATCTGCAGGCGCTCATGGCGAAGACTGCCAATCAAACGCCCCGCACGGTGAGGGTTCATAATCTAAACCATATTAATCCCAGTCGTTTATGAGGGGTCAAGTGAAAAAGAGATGATCGATTCGAAGAGCTCCGCACGAATGCCATTTTTCAATCGTCTGCGGCCCCATCCTCTAATTACAATTTGTTTTGCAATATTGAGAAATAATAGCTTTTCCTTGGTTGTCAGTTATCCCAGAATTGCATTACTGGGCTTTGTTTAAACAGGAGAACAAATCGATACCATCTGCCTGCATGTATCCTGATCATCTCTGCTCGGAACACAAAGCAGCTCAATGACATTGTCAATTGTTAATATCAATCCACACACAAGTCCTATTGATTTTTGGGGGATCTGGGTATTTATTATCTTCGCTGTTTTTTGCAGTGTATCTTTTGACCCTGTGAAGTGGCGGATTTTATCTGTGTGAGACCAACAACAAGAAGGCCATATCAAACCGGGTGTTGCGGGATTTGATAGGAATCGGAAAACGTGCTGTATCTGGGATGGCTGTGTGGTTATTGCAAACTGGTATTTTTTAACAGCACATTGAATGGCTTTTTTAAAAGGGTTATGCTAAGATCGACCATTTCTGCTTGCAAGTTGTAGGGCAAGACAATGATGTACTAAAAACGGGAAAGTCTTTGCTCTGCGTTTTTCTTGAACAGACATCAAAAATGAGCCCAGTTCACACCGGATCTGTGATAACACCTAAAATTCTGTGCGTTCCAGGCCAGTAGTTGGCAATATCACTTGTGAGGAAATACTATGTGCCACTTCACTTCTATTTTATGGAACTAAAAGTCAATGGGTGCCACTGTTGTTTGGTTACCATCATTCTTCAAAATATCTTCTTTTGTGTTCTTCAGATGAAAAGAAAGTCGTGCAGGTTTGAAATGACAAGTGGTTGAGTAAATGATGACAGAATGAAAATTTTGGGGAGAACTATCCCTTTAAGGTCAACGGTTTAGAACAAGTACTTACTCAAATGTTTGGCCAATGTTTGTGCAAGCCCAGTAACAAATACACCAAGTGTTTTTCTAGACTCATTTATCTCACAACACCGTGTAATCCCAGCCCAGACTTGATCTTCGTCCAGGGAAATCAGCTCTTCACGTCTAAATTAAAGTTTCAGGGTCTTGTGTCTTTTGTCAGCCATACGTCTGCGGGCTGCACCTGAGGAGAGATGAAGCCTGCAAACGTCCTGCCGAGGGCCCTACGGAGCAGGCGAGAGGACATTCGGAACACTGCGGCCCTGCAAGGTGTGGGGAGAGAGAGAAGAGGTGTGATGCAAAAACCTCGCCGCTCTGTGGTCGGTCCCAGCTTGACGTGCAATAATGACCTGTCAGCGTCTCTGTACCCCGAAGCTAAGATAATCCATAGAGGTTATTCAGCCTAATGAATCCTAACAGCATGCGGAGAACCCGCAGGACCACAAAACACATCATCCATTCCCATCGTTTTATTTTAACTGACAGAAATATATTCGAGGGATGTAGTGATCTGGTGCTGAACTTAAGTATGTGGCCTTGGTGGTTTTTACTTGTGGATGAAGTGTCTGTTATATGTGTGGTTTGTATCGAGGCTTTGAATCTGAGTGTGGGAGAAAACTCATAGAGTCTGTGATCTTAAAATATCTTTAAAGGTTGATCATTTTAACATGATATATGTTTGTTTAATATAACATGCTTGAAATATTGGCAGCTCCCTGCAATTTGTCATTGTTGTTTTTATTATAGGGGTGAATGGGGTTTAAGTTGTGTTCTTTTTAAAGGGATATTTCACCCAAAACATTCTTTCATCAAAATAGTTTCTTTCTTCTGCAAAACACAAAAGAAGATATTTTGAAGAACATTGGTAACAACACAGGTAGTCAAAATGACCGGCAGGCCAGAAGAAATAGCTCGGCCCGGTTGCGGTTGCCAGATTCGGCATGGACGCAGGATAAATGACGCCCCAGAATCAACCCAAACGCGGCTGCCAAAACTGCCGGCATTGGCCACACCCAGCTAACAAAAGTCACCATCATGATGATCAGTGTTTCCTGGAGTTGGGCTCTTGAGCCTTGACTTTCATATGCTTTATTTTTTGGCCTGTTGTAATTGTGTGCTTTTATAGTTTTTCTGGCCTGCCGGATCTGGGCGGAACCATTTTGGCTACCTGGGCAAACAACACTGGCCATTGACTTCCATTGTATGGACACAAAACAACTGAGACATTTCTCAAAAGAAAGTATGAATAAATGATAGAATTTTTTTGGCTGAACTACCACTTTAAAATTTGACGATTTGGTTCATCATTGCGATTTTATTTCCAAACTTCATTGAAGTTAGTTTTTGCCAGCTGTTGTCATATTGTAATATACCAAATAATAGCCGCACGTCCCGATTGTCACTCACTCTTTGAAATGCAGCACAAAAGTAAAGTGTTTTATCTCCACCGCTGTCCCACTGATTTCTCCGACCATCAGATTTCCCCCCCTCAGCTCCAACAATCGATGTCAGGCATGTCAAGAGCAGCTCTGCTTCTCTTATGCTAAAGCCCTCGTATTCCTGCTCGACTGCCAAATTTACTCAGCGGAGAGACCCTGCCTCTGGAGTGCCATAATGGACTTGTCCATCACATTTCGAGAGGATGAGGATTATAGTGGACCAGTTGGATTATGGGTGGTTTGATCCATGACTTCCTATCCTCTTCCTATTCAAACACATTAGTCAAGGTGAATAATACAGCCGGCAGCGCTGACAGCCCCGCCCGCTATTGTCGCTAACTCGCCCTACGCCGCCCCAAGTACCATTGTCTGCGTGACTGACAGGTTTCTTGCCACGCGCCTCACGGTAAAGTAGAGACTTGACGTATTTTTCTCAGGAAGATGTTTGTCAACCTCCCTGGCACTTTGGAGTGACGGGGGAGATAACGTCTGCCGTTTGTGAGATTGTCTCTTAGCGGAAGGCGATGGCTTCTCTTGGGAAATACGCAGAGAGGTTGAATCCCGAATGAATAATTGTTTCAAATCGGGAGATTTAGTCTCATTTAAGATTTCTCAGTTTAGACCCAACTTTTGCATGTAGCTGGCCTCTGGATTTGCACAACCTTACACTGTCGCTCTATTGGTTTCACCCGAGTGCATCTATGGCAGATTGGGGGTTATACCAGATTGTATATTAAGCAGCTGTTTCCAAAACTCGTACGGGACGCCTCTCAAGGTCAGTTTCCAGCAGCCATCCGGGTGAAATCAGGCAGCTGTATGGCAACATCGCCGTCCGCATTCGAGCGAGTTGAGAACGCCATATGAGGTTAGACAGGAAAGGTGAATTTCAGCATGCGTTTCCACTTTGTCGTCATGGAAACCTGGCCTTGATGAATTGAATGATTAAAACGTCTTCACAAAAGATGGAAAACATTTTGGGTAAAATAGACAAGCTCGCTTCCACTGACCACAGGAACTGAGTTAAGTAAATGAAACAAGAAGAAAACATTTCTGTCAACATCTGATGAGTCTTAACAAACTACAGGACACGTACGCAGCCATTTTCGAGAGATTTCCAGCCTGAACATATTGCACCTGTTAAATTATTTAGCACCACTCTGTGGCTTGGCTCCGCACCACACTGAAAGCTGTAGCTACCGATTAGAGCCCGGCATGTCACCGTAGCAGGTCAACCTCCGTAAGCTGTCACTTATAGGGTAATACCTTCACATAGATCACAAACCGACTGATGGTTTTCCTGTTTTTACCACCCACTAGAAATGTATTAGCTGTTGGTCCAACCACACTTGTTGCTTACTCTTTAGGTCAGTCGCCCCGCCGCTACAGAATTAAATGCGAGCGTGTCTGCTCTTCTGTCGTTACCTCTTTCTTTATCTCGCTCAACACACCGATGGTGCCTGTGATAAACACTGCACGTATCTTAATACCTCCTCCGTCGTGTCACCTTTAGACACACATCACTTGAGCGAGAAGAATGAGCAGAGATCACGACTCGCAGCACTTAAAACTTTCGTTGGAGGATTTATAACCTTCAGCCTGCTATTAATAGACCGTCGCAGTGTTTTCCACAGACTTCTTTATTGCTCAGAGGTTGCCCTTTCAGAGCTTATATGAGCTTTAATGGAGTCTCACTTATTTCGGTTAAGTCTCAGTCGTTTCTCCTGAAATGTCTAGGGAGACATTGACACAAATGAGATAATGTCAGTTTCATCGAACATACACGCCTGACCCAAAGTTAACACGCCTGTTGATCGTTCTGGCTAGTGGATAATGTAACTATTTCTATTTTATTTAATTTATATTGATATTAATGTATAGTCATATTTTATTGTATAATAATTGTATTAAATAAACAAACAATTTATGGAATTTTATTGTATATTCATTTTATTAATTAAACAATTTGTTGAATGGGTCGTGTAACTTTGTTGCATTTAAGTTTAGCCAAGTAACAGTTCTTCTACTGGTAACCCAAAATAATACCAGCTAGACATACTTTTAACTTGCTAGCTAATGTCATTTACTTTTGTTTTTATATGCTTGTTAACAGAAATAATCTGCAGTGACACATTTTTTTGTGGATTTTACCAGAAGTTTGTGCCACAAAAGCGTGCACGCGCAGTAACCTTTGTTTATGTTGCTGCTTTGAAACCGTCTGTAGAGCTATGAATTAGTTTCAATAGCATAGCTCGGATATTTGTTGTCTTGGAATAAAATGACGAGAATCGAGTTTATGTTAAAATCTTTGACTTTTATTTCCAGACTTTGGGATTATGGCAAAACTGAGAACAGTTTGAGATGTTGATGTCACTTCTGAACCACAAAAGCAAACACAGGTGAGATTACCTCTGTCTTTCTTAGGAGACAAATGTGAAAGCAGGTAATGCACAAGTTCTCCATTTATCTCATCACTGTTCTAAGACGTTTATGAAATGTTTATGATTTCCTATGGCTTAAATGAATGTTAAATCTGTGAAAAATCCTGTTTTCATTTAAAGCACCACTTGGTGGCAGTGTTGAAGCAAACCTGTGTCACAGATAAGGAAATGTGAGCTCATGTGCAAGGCTTGGGGTTGTGTTTGTGGTTGCACTTTGCTAAACTGCTGTTTGCCCCTTTGAAACATTAATGTGCAAAGACCTTTCTGTTCTCAGGCCTGTTTAGCCTTTGTGTTGAAAATGGTCGTGGCTCGAGTGTGTGGTTGTGGTACGCATGTGCAAACGGTTTGTACTAACTGTGCCAACTTTGAGCCTAAGGTGAAGTTTAGACTCGCAGGAAAGGCTTATTGCTTGGAGTTGCTCTTTCAAAGCTCAGGAGACCCACTGGAGAGCTCAGGTATGTTTCATTTAAATGTCAACTTTGTTTGAGATGTTTCTTCTAAAAATCCTTAAAGGTGCAATGTGTAATATTTAGCAGAAACTACTGACAGAAATGCAATACCATATACATAACTATGCCTTCAGAGACCTTTTTTTTTAGCATACACCATGGGTCTCCTTGCATGGAATTAGCCAAGTTGTTCCTACAGTATCCCTAAACGGACAAACTGCTAAAGGACGTGTTTTGGAAATACATTATCTCCTTTGGCAAAGAAGCGAAATGTCTTTGTCTTGTGTCAGCCACCATAGTGCTTCAAAAGAAAGGGGCGAGCAGTGGAGTGAGCCGTTGGTTGCAATTCTCAACCTCACCGCTAGATGATGCTAAAATGTCCACATTACTCCCTTAAGTGGATAAAAATGGAGATATGGGCAAAGTCAGGACATACAGTGCTATAACATGAATGTAAATGTTGTGATATCAAGATGAGATTTTGTTAAGCTTACATTACATTTGAGCTTATGTTGAAGTTGCAGGGTTGCATATTTTGGTGAATTTCAGCATGGTTGAGATCTTTTCTGAATATCTGGGGAGGGGTTGTGAAAGATTAGATTATATTTTTAGTACACAAAATAAATTGGACATGCTGGACATTCTAAAGATCAAGTCTCCATTTATTATAATTGGGAGAAAGAATCAATTTCTTAGGGATATTCAGCTACAATTGTATTTAAAATAACTAAGCAGAACCCAACAGAATGGAACAAGATGATCGCAACACACAGCATGAGATGTGATGCAAGGGCAGTAGACGTCTTGTTTATATTGTACAAATATCCAGACCCGCGAATTCGATTACATCCGGCGTCCTTAGATGTAGTTAGAATGGAATATGAGGGTAGGAATTTATCATTTACTGTATGACATCATTGCCCACTTCCTCCCTTTCCATATAGTCAAACCCTTATAGATGCTCCACGGCCCCTGAAAACATCTTTTCTGTGTGTTACCTTACAGGTGGGACCTTACAGATTTGACTTAGAATACGAATGTCGAAAGCACAGAATGTGTCGCTCATTTGCGTGCGGCCCCCATCATGGGCGGGTCAAAGTTCCCTTAAGAGACCCACATAAATGCTTTTTTGGAGATGAACAGACGGCTGGGAAAGATTGAATTCTCTTTCAGCGAGGTGAGAAAGGGCCGCATCACTGAAAGCAGGCAGTGACAGATGAGATACATAGAGCAAGACAGTCTGGCCCGGTCTCCAGCCAAGCTGAATCAGACAAACCGTCTGCTTGCTCTCTCTCTCTCTCGCCCTCTCGTCTGCACGCGTATCTCTCTCTCCGATCTGCTTACGCCGTAACCGTTTTACAACTGATTACTTACCGGCAACAACACATCTGTATTCGTTTGGTCTGCAAGCTCAGATTTTTACTTAATGAGTGTGCGCTTAAAGTAAAGCACTGTACTCGCTCTTTAAATGCTGGCTTTGGGACTTCTTCCCTGGAGCTGTCTGATGTTTTAAAGAGCTCTGTTATAGCTGGCAAAAATGCTGCAATAACAGAGTTTAATTAATACACAGATTTGTAAACCACGCATAATAAGTCTTATCCTGGGACTATATTTTTTCAATTGAGCCAATAATAAACCACATACTGTAGCAACCACGTGGGGTTTTCTTTTGTGTTAAGAATTGGTGTAGAGGTCTCGTTTTCTGCACATACTGTAGATGGAGAGCATCCTCCTCCCAGTTCACAGCTCCTGGAGGAGATATGCTCCATATCTGCCCTCAGCATCACCTCAACAGCTCATTTCAGTCATCAGTCATGGACAGCTACTGGACCTGGCCTCATTTCATCCACAGAAGGCCAACACAGCCAGGAAAAAGCACATATATTATATTCATTCTGCGCTCTTCCTTTGGGCGACCGGCGGCTCCGGGCTTATCTATGATGTTATCTATTGTTGCTGACCTCGAAACAGTGCAGGCCACCTCAGAGGGTGAGCACTGAGAGCAGGGGAGTCTGGGATGGAAGATAGTCACATGATTGACTGACATCATATAGCTATAGGGGTAAAAGCAAGAGACAAGAGAAGCAAACCAAAACACTTTGAAGCTTTGAGTGGGCAAATTGGGATAGAATACTTTACATTGGATTCACAAACAGACAGATAGGATGCAAACAATGATAAAAATATGTATAAAGGGCATACACACATGTATATAAAAGTATTTGTATCTGATTGGAATTTTATTAAGTCATTCCCATTTTAAAACAACAAATTCTAAGCATAGCAAATTGAAAGAAGAGTTCAAAGTTCAAAAATGTGTTAGTAGTATTTTGTTATTGTGCCTCTGTTGCTTTAATGTCAGCATAAACTAGACTTTTGGAGCCCACTGTATAGTAGATTATTTTGTTGTTGTTTCAAAACCACTTGGTTCTTGACACAAAGCTATTCACAAGTATTCAAACAATACACACAGGCCATTCAGACTGGCCACATAGTGCTCTATGACTGCAACAATTTCATCTGTCTGGACTGTAATTGAGACATAAAAGCACATTCATTCTGTTACGTCGTGTTCAGCGTTGGAATATGCACGCTGATGGGAAGGTTACTTTTAGATGCATTACTGCTGCTGCGAGCTGCCATCAATGATCTCATATTCAATCAGTGCGGCTTAATGCATTACAAGCAGTCGTAGGAAATTTTAATGAGACTTCCTAATTAGCCAATAGCAAAGTCATAATCACTTCAGAAACAAATTAAACCGCGGGTATTTTGGAGGATAAATGTTCTGCCTTGTCCACACAGCTGCGACCAGCGTTACCATAGTATACCATAGTATTACCATAGCATTAATTAACCCCTGTGTGGTGTTCTGGTCTGTTGGACCCTTTTTCAGTATTTATTCAATGTTTTTTAAAGGGGCTGTGTGTAATATTAAGCAGGATCTATTGACAGAATGTGTCAGAGTGACCCATTGGTTGCAATTCGTAATCTCACCACTAGATGCAGCTAATATCTCCAAATTGCTACTTAAACCTTGAAATGTTTGAATACAGTACATTTTTCATAATTATAATTTAACAGAGATAGATGACACATATTATATCATTGCCGTCCTTTTAAAACCCTCGTATCTCCATATTTTGTGATTATATTCAACCTTTATGTTTATCACTGGGTTTTGATAAAAAATTGTTTGTCAACTTTGTATTTTATAATTTAATAAAAAAAATATTGTGTTTTCAATGTTTTTTTTCATTTCCTGAAAATGTTGACATGCAAGGTTTTCGGAAGAACAGTAACTGGAAAAAAAGTATTTTCACTTAAATCTTTACGGCTGTATTGATTTAAAATTGATTAATGCTGTAGGGATAGTTTCACAAACATTGTATCACCACAATAAAGAAATAAATCTTGAAATACTTGAGTGAATGGCAAGGGGCTTTTGACTTCTTTCATAGTCAGTGTTTTCTTCCCACAGATGTAACTCAAAGTTGAGAGATGAAGTTCTGCTCAAGAGGTCTGCGTAACAATGTGCTGCTGAATAAAAGACATTCTCGAAAACTTCGGAATACACAGAGCCCCATCTGATAAGCAGCTCAGTGTACATATATGATATCACAGCTCAACGTGGCACATTTTCACACTGGTTTTATTTTGCAAATTCATCCACAGGGTTTTATAGAGACATCAAGAGTCAGACCGTTTCACAGAATGCGGCATCTTTATGCTCGGAACGTGAATCTCACAATCTTTAAACAGCCTGAGCAAAGTGACACCGCTGCAGTTTTTTCCTCCCTTGAGCTCTATGCAGAAAACATCACAGGCACATTGAGGCCACAGTTGCCGTTTGATTGATGTGTCAAACTGCCCATCTAGAAGGACTTTGCCTCCAGATGCCGACCTCTTCGCTGGAAAGCGGTGGCTTTCATTGGCTGAGCTGGATGGTTAAGTGTCTCTGCAGCTATACAGTATGTTTGTGTGAGATTTTTGTTCGGTCTTCATGTGCGCTGACTCACTTTTTAGACACTTTCACATTATTATTTTAAAATGCTTGCAAATTTCAGAATTTTTATATTTGCATTGCACCTGTTTGATATTGCATTCATCAATTCAATAAACGGACTCATTCATCATGTAAAACATCACTTTTATGACTCTCATATATTCACGGCAAGGAAAATCATTTACTTTGAGAAATCGGCACTCAGCACAGCTGCTGATGTCTAATGATAATCAAGCACATATTAATTAAAGCGCGATTGCTGAGTCAATAATGGGCTGGTTAAATATTGATGTGTCTAAAAGGCCCATCACGGGAGATGGACAGCGGGGGTGATGGGCCGTCGGCCATAGGCACAGTTCACTTATATGGCGGCGGCAGCGGCGGGCTGGGTGCTGGATCAATGGGAGTGTGCGAATACTGAGAGACTTTTCTGCAGATTTCATGCACACAGAACTGAAAACTAACTGACTCATTAGCAGCTTTGGCGTCACAGTCAGGGCCGTCTGATGTACACAGAGAGCTGTTAGTTCACTGTCAGTTTATGGCTTTTATGCCATAATCTATTTTCATCTCAATGGGGTGACAGAGGCTCATAGGCAGCGTTTAAAAGCATCACGGACCTTCTTCAAACTCAAAAGCAGCTCCAGAAGCCACATGACTTTGAAGACTTCATAGATGTTTAGGACGAAGTGCAAACACAACACACACAACAGATTCTTGCATTAATTGGCACTGTTTGTTTTATTATCTAAACGTGGCAGACAGACGTGTTATTAGCTGTTTCTTAGCGTCTCGTGTTATGAAAATATTAACATTTCAATCACATAAAAAAGTATTGAAAAAATTGTTAGATTACTAACACGTCACAATAAGGTTGTATTTAGACAAATTCTGATACACAGCAAAGATTCTTGCATCCATTGCCACTGGTTTTCACAACACAATCTCACGGCGAAAATGTACTATTTTAGGATGTGGCAAATTTTGGATAATTCATAAAAATGTGTACGATCTTATTCGTACATTTTTGAAAATGGTTAGGGGCGCAGTTAGGGATCAGGTTGGTTTTTTAGTTTTCTATGTCTACGTGCTAGACGTGTTATTAGCGGTTTCTTAGCATCTCTTGTCATAAAAGTTTTAACATTTTCGTTTTGTATTGATAATCCTTCGATAACATCTCACAATAAGCATGCATTTGTAAATGAATAAGCTAACGTGAACTAACAATATGCAATATAATTTTCTAGCATGTTTAGCTTAGTTCATTGTGCTAACACAAATTTTATTTTTTTAAATGTATTAGTAAATGTTGAAATTAACATGAACGAAGATGAATACATGCTGTAGAAATATTGTCTATTTTTACATCATGCTAACTAAATGCATTGACTAATGTTAACAAATACAACCTTATTGTAAAGTTTTACTAATCTATAGATTATTCTAGCCAGTGTTTTTTGTTGTTTATTGTGCTGTACACATTTTTTATTTGGATATTTTGGATATTGCATCATTTTGTCTTAGGAATTCCCATGCACACTTGAATTTTGCAGTTTGCATCACTAGGCAATAAGGCTTCTGAAATAGGGACAAGGTTTTTAGTTTAGTTACCTTCTTTGAATTACACTTGCAGAAAGCATTGGATGGAAATGTCACATTTCTCTAAATTTACATTAACACAATCACAAATGCGTTGACATAATTTATTCATAGAGTATTGTATGCAGTCTATAAGGCTCCATTCATGCTTCAGTGTGAAACAGGTAAACTCCGAGGTGAGAACAGCTGGCATGCTGAGATGTTGCCATTTATATTCGGATAAACCTTTGTTAGCACTCTTTCTTTCTTTTTCTACCTAGCTGCATTGCCAATTCTGTAGGGTACGCAGACAACTCAAAGTGGTCATGTGTGTGTGGCATATTATAACAGATTTATTGTTCTGCTGCTTAGGTGTGCGGGTGCGTTTGAAGATGGATCTTCTGTTCTCTATAGTCTGCTATTTGGGCCAAGGCAATTCTGCGATCTCCTGGGATGGCCCTAGGAAAGGAGATGCATAAATAAGACCGTTTTACCCCCCTTTGGGATGGCAGTTTCTTGGCTTGGCCATTTTTTGTGGATACGTACCGCACTGAGCATTAGCTTAGCGCAGGGGTAGGCAACGTCGGTCCTGGAGTGCTGCTGCCCTGCAGATTTGATCTCCAGCCTTAATCAAACACAACTGAACAAGCTCATCAGTGTCTTCAGGATTACCAAAGCTACAGACAGGTGAGTTTTTTCCAAAGTTGGAGCTAAAATCTGCATGACAGTGGCACTCCAGGACCGACGTTGCCTACCCCTGGCTTAGCGTATATCCACGTATAGATTCCCTCACCCCTAATGGGCTCTTAGGGCTGTTAAAATTTGCCAGAGTCGCACTTTGTTTCGCAGGGTTGTTTTACCACACGAAGACATACGGCTTATGGTAATGTTAACTATAAAGACTCTGTCGATTAAGTTACAGTAACAGGTTTGGACTGTGTGCTGATTGCAGGCGGGTCTTGACAGAACCAATCAGTTTGATTGATTGGGTCTCTTGGAGCTCGCTGGCAAGTTGATTGACATGTTAATGACATCATCACGAAAGCCGCGCAGTCAGGCTTACGCTTCACGACAGCTAGCTGACCGCCCGAACGTTTCAGCTGTTTTCCTCGACTTGGTTGGAATAATGCTTATTTTGTTTGCTTTTTAATTAGTCACAAAAGGAAGAACTATTATTCTTTAGGGTGTTTTTTAAAACAAATTGCGTATCCAGTGGAGTGGTTGTTTATCTTGTTTTTCTCATCGGTTACTTATTTCTCCTGCCGCAAAGTTGTATATGGAAGTTGTTGTAACTTATTTTGCTGAAATAACACATCATTTGTTTAACAAAAATATATGATATATATAGTAATCTGCAATGTTATGCTTAAAACAGATAGAAGCAAAAGTTACACATTGTAGCTTTAAAATATTAAAAAATATTATTAGATTTATTTCCAAGAAAAAATTAGCCCTTGAAAATACGTTTTTGAAGTCATTTTAGTTGGTACTTTGGTTGGTACTTATAGATTTAGGAGATTCGTTCGGCTGCATAAGTTTGAGTTGGATATTCAGGAACATAATGTCAATACTTAAAGTAAATTCTTAAACATTGGAAAAAAATCTGTTTAAAACGGGTAACAACGTTCCTTTCACATCAGCTTGGGTCACCGTTCTCCTGACAGGCCACGAAAGCGAATATTATGTAGGGTGCAAATACGTTTTGTGAACAGTACGTGAAATGTGACAGCTTGGTACAAGCTTTTGATTGATGCAATAACATAATCGCAAACACTAAAAAGCCTTAAAGAGTCAATTAGATGGTTAAATGACCCATCTGAAAGATAAATGCATAGAACGACATAAAAATACATCAGCATCAGTCCCAGCAAGGCAGATAATTGCATTAGCCTTTGAGTGGACTCATCTGCCCGTGGCTGCTGCGAATCTTGACTCGTGAAATAATAAATCAGTAGAAAAGCAAGTCTGTCAGGTGTTTGTAAAGCTGAGGCACGGTGATTTGCCTGCCGTGGGGTCCGCTATACTACCTTAAGCACGCAAGCATGACAACAACAGATGTTTTTTGTCTATTTTCCCCCTATGGCTTGTCTTTTGTTTGTCCTTGACAGCTGAGAAAACATGAAGGATTCTTTTTGTTTAGTCAATTGCAGTCACTAACTGTTGAGACAGCACATCTCCCCCCAGATCAACGCTTTTGAAATGAGTCTGATTTCCACTTGAGGTCATTTGTATTATTTTTCGCACAAATCATAATTCATATATTTGTATATCAGCAAAAACATTATTCATGATTTTTTGTCATATATCATATTTGCTTTAATTATAATTCTAGGCACTGTTTATTTATACGGACGGCGAGAGAGGATGGGATACAGATTCGACCTTGCCTTGGCTGCCGGAGCACCATGACTCAATGTTTCAGATCATTTCAGGTCAGTAACCTCTTGGAGATTCTATCTACGTACACCGTGGGTCCTCTTACATATTCACTTTGTTGTTTCTACAGTAGCCCTAAACGGACAAACTGCTCTACAGAGTGTATTTTGTAAATACGTTATCTTATTACTTTTTTTGGAACATATTAGTAGGTCGACCAGCTGATGACCAGTCGGGATCAGACGTTAACCATCTGCCATGATGTTCTAGTGGACACTTTTCTGCCAAAGCAATCACATTGGAACATTGGAAACCAAACAACATTAGCCCCCATTGGCTTCCATTGTATGGCCACTGGCCACTGAGACATTTCATAAGTCATAAACAGGTTTTGAATGACATAAGGGTGAATAAATAATGACAGAATGTTTCTTTTTGGATGAACTATCCCTTTAAACTAGCCGTGTCCACCTGCCAGCGGGAGGTTAAACTTTAACACAAAGCAAATTCCATTCCCCAAACTTAGCATGCGTGCTGCTTTGTTTTCATCAGAAAGCTAAATCCCATACTGTCTCCATTATGCTCGGCCTCATTCCTCATTGAAAACAAGCGCTACCGTCTATTGATCAGGGCCTGCCACAAAACTGATTAGACACCTCTTACTGCTCTCTCTCTGTGACTGCCATATCAATCCTGCCTACTCCACCGCCATCCACTTACACAAACATATCAGCTGACACTCCGCATTATCTAGCACAGAACGCTTACATTAGCCAGCCGCAGATGAAGGTGAGCGCCACACATTTTCTTAGCCGGGGTTGGCGCGCGCCCCCGTAATCTCTCGCAGGGATTATTAACCAGTTATTTTTATTGCATTACTGATTCGTTCCATTTTTCTGGGGTATTTTGGAAGGACATTCGGCGTGGGCCGGGTTAGTCAGTGTCTGTTATCTCTGTGGTTTACAAAGGAGTTAGTATGCTACTGTTTGCTGCACAGCCCTGGGTTTCATGTGGTCCATATGGCAACTACTGAGATACCAAGGGGGGAGAGAAAAAGAGAGGGAGAACGGTGTGACGGCCAGCTCTAATGAAACAGCTCCTGCCGCGTCGACACAAAGCTACCTGTGCTGATTCATTGGATGACTCAGAGAAGAGACACATCCTGTGAGACAGACAGCTCGAAAAAAATTCACTCCACTGTATCTTGCTCATTAAGGTGCGATTATACGCAGTATGACCGGAAATCAAACGCGGAGAGTGATGCATGATGTCGCGCGTGAATCATTTTTCAATGTGGTGGGCAATGATGAAGTTATGATGTCATGAGACAATCTGACATATTTACTGATAGACCTTTGACCTTACTTTTTTTCAGAAAACAAGACATTTTGTTTCTTAGGTATATGTATCATGACTTAAAGGGACAGTTCACCATATAAAATTTTTTTTTTTCGTCATTATTTATTTACCCTTATATGGTTCAAAACCTGTATATGATTCACAAAAATATTTTAAGAAATGTCTAGTGATTTTATAATGGAAAAATCCATATAATGGAAATCAATGGGTTGTTTGGTTACAAACATTCTTCAACATATTTTCTTTTGTGTTCTGCAGAAGAAAGAAACTCATACAGTTTTGGAATAAAAAAGCTTTTTGGATGAACTATCCCTTTAAGAATCTTTGAGGCTTTTTGCACATTTAGCTTTTAACATTTAGCACACATTTTTATAAATATACAAGTATACAATATGCATTTTTTCAGTATGCGTGTTCCTATGGATCGAACCTATGACCTTCTGCGTTGATAACATATTCTACCATTTGAGTTTACAGGAACTATAACAATATATAAGATGTTTAAACAGCTTGCATTCAAATGTGGACAAATATTAAATTAAATCTTTCAGAGGATAATATAGGAAAAAGATTTAAAGTTTGTGTAATCTATATTTTTCATATCATCTGCTGAATGAAAGACAAACATGGAAAGTATTGATAGAAAGTGGCTGGTGCTGTCATTCAAATGCTGGACATTTTTAGATCAATTTTTCTAGAAAAGGGATTTCTGTGTTTCTTGAGCATCCAAGCATTCCAAAATGTTTAGGGCTATCTGTTAATTCATCCAATGGGAGAAGAGGAAAATCATGTTTTGGATTTCATTCAATTACGCTAATGGTACAGAAATGACACATTTTCAGCCCATTTTGTATTAAATATCACATGCTCGACATTCGTCTTGATACAGCCCATTATTATTTTGTCCCTGAGTAGTTTTATATGTCCATAAACCGAAAAAGCTTCACCTGATGGGTTGTTCTGGATGTAACCAGTTAAATGACAGACCAGCAGGTGTCCTGGTAGTGTCGATAGTCGTAATATTGAGGCAAAACTACGCAGGGAGAGCATGTGGAATCATGGGGGGGGGAGGGGGGTGATGCTGGTCTCTCTCTGGAGGGTGTGATCCCATGTAATTCCCACCTAGCTCAGCCTGGCCCCCATACGCAGCCCCCGGTCGCCTATTAAGAATTGCTCAGGTAGCTGTGGGGAGTCTGGATTCATTACCGAAGTTGGACACGGAGAGAGCAGAAGTTGGCCTTATTCTACCTATTCTCTCGCTGCAGGTGGAAATTCATATATAAAGTGGACATACCTGTGGTGCACTCTGGTGTGGAACTGAGATGCTGTGGTTAGTGAAGCAGAGCAGCATGATATTAAGATCTTTGAGCTGAACAGACTGTACCTTTAGACAGTGCAGACTCTCGCCCACAGAGCTGATCTGATTTACCTCTAAAAAGCCCTTATATAGCATTCAGATTTGACTTATTTTAATAAAAGGTGAGAGTGTAGTCTTAGGCTGTTGAAACAAAAATGTGAAACACGATTGACGTGTTGTTGATTAAAGAAAAATCTGCATTGGTTAAGTTTCTTTACAATAGAAGTGAATGGGTACCGCCATTGTTCTGTTACCAAGAATCTTCAGAATATCTACCTTTGTGTTCCACAGAAGAAAGAAAGTTGTACAGGATTGATGATTTAAATGATGGAAGACATTTTTTGTAAACTATCCCTTTATCAGCATAAAAACCTATACGACCTAAACGTGAACCCACCTAAAAATCCATTTACAAGAAGTCAAACACTCGATGTCTCTATTTTCAGTAAAACCCCCAAAATGGCGCATAATTCATCTTTTCTCTCACCCTCCCTGGTAGGAAACCGAATTCGTTCTGTCTGTTAAAATAAGAAGCTCGAAATATAGTCATAAATTATTTAAAAAGCTGTTTTTCCTTTGTGCAGTCATTTACAATTCTATATTTAACATCCGTTTGTTTGAGCATTATGGGTCAGAGATACATCTTCATATCCCAGAAACACCCCAGCACAGACAAAATGATGAACCATCTTCCGTCTGACATATTTAACTTCCTGAAATATTCAATTGCTTTTTTAGTCACAGGCTGTCTTGGAGCTCTATGTAAACCCCGTCTGTAGCACAAAAATGTCTGCTTATTTTCATTCTTGTTTAGCGACAGTGATGCAAGTTTTGACAGAAAATAAATCTCTAGATGGGATAATCCCATTTAACATGGCAATAAATGTCTCGGTTGAGACTGTTAAAGTGCTATACTGATACTTTGCTATATTCAACTTGGGTTTAGTATTTAGATTAAGATTAGGGCCTTTTTAAAATTATTGAAAGGTTCCTTTCAACACTAGCTTACAATAATAACAGTGCATTGTAAACAAATTGTTGATACAGCCTGACTAAGTTAAGTCATTTTGTTACTATATATAATAACAAGATGTGCCACTGCCTTTACAGTGAATGAAGAGGAATGCTACGCTCAATATGGCCACCCTAGCATCCAGTCATCAATCGATAAAGACTGACGGCTCTCTGGGACGGGCTTTTGTGAGGCACACATGCACAGTAACTGTAAGTGAAATTGGTTTAGAATATAAATTTTGTAGTTTATTTTGTTCATCTGTATAACATTTATGGACAACATCTGTGACATGTTGGCGATTGCCACAAACAATAATATTTAACTTTTATAGTTGAGTTGAGGATATGCAGTTCTCAGCATCATACAGTCACAAAAGTTTCTCCAAAAATTGCTTAAAAGAACTAAAAACAAACAAATGAGACAAATGTTAAAATACATAAAAAATGCGAAGATGTAAAGTGAATGTATATTGACTTTGAAGAAATATTTAAAACACATGAGTCTAAGGCAAAATTCACACTGATGTCTAGGAGAAATAGTTTCATCTGTGAAATTTCTTTCTTATGGGAAAGACTAGTAAGCAAGTGTTGTCCAAACATTTTTTTTTTTTAGATGTTTTGAGTTCATTATGAAAGTATATGCTTTTTTGTAAGCATATAAATTCCCTAATGAAGAGCTGTACAGTTTCACCGCATCTTCTATGAAAAGAGAAATTATGACGAACTCCTTTTATCTTTTTTTAGTGCTGTCTGGTGTAGTAGAGGTTAAATAAAAACTGATCAACAAACCTTCAAAAGGATTCTCGATGCTTTGATGAGTCCACTTCCTTATTCTTTTGGATCAATAGGGGCATAGAGGTGGGCACAGTGAACCTCTGTAGGTTCACCTGCTGAACCTGAGTTTATCCGCTGGAGAGTGAAGTGTAGCCACATAAGCCAATTGATTCCGAAATGAAACTTTTCCTTCTAATGCAGTAGTCCGTGTTTTCAAAGGGTTTTTGCCATGTTTGATGGTTAAATTGTGCAGTACAATTTTCACATGTTTTCAAATGAGCTGTTTGCCACTTATATGTAAACGCTCGCAGAGCAGACAATGCTCTGCGCAGTAATGCTGTGTCAAATGAAAAGGCAACTATTACACCGCGGTCAGTTCCAAATCTCTAACAGCATTGGTCCGATTCATATGCAAAGCTCATGGTGGTTCAAGATTGTAAAGGGATTTGGAATGTGTCATGTTTGCGAAAATAAGCACGCTTCTATCATGTCCCCATATAAGGAGATTCTCAGTGCTCTCCGGTCTCAGTGCTCTCAGATCCCTGTTTTAGGAAAACATCATGTGCAGTCTGGACACTTTCATTCAAAAAGACATAGTTCATGTCAGTGGTGTGCAAGACTTCCAGGTCAGTATTCACTATAAGACTATGTGCATTTTCTGCAATAAGAAGTTGTTTTATTTTATTTAGACCCACTTTAAAACAGATCAAAAATGAACAAATGCGATGCTGAAATTTCTTTGGTGCAAAGAGTTTCAGCAAGCGCCCAAACGATTTATCTTAGCTCCATCTCAAAGCCCAAGCAAATGGGAAAAATAAATACATTTGATTAGGATGAATTTTAAATCATGGCTCAATTGGTGCATAGTAAATAAGGCTGTTTGTGGTTGTTTTGGTTTTCAGAAATGGTGTCGGCACACTTTCAAGCAGTTAGAAATGGTTTTCCTTTACTTTAACTCATCGAAATCCCTTTCCACTTTTTATATCATTTTCATCATTTATTTCATATGTTTTCATTTTAGTCTATATTCATAATTATTAAAAAACAATATAGACAGCTTTTGCACTGGACTGAAGTTTTTAGGTTGAAATACAGTGTGCTACAGTAGTCTGTAGTATTAACTATTGTAAACCGATAAACTATATTATACTTTTATATTTACTATAGTAAAAGTAAAAAAATAATAAAGTAGGAATTTTACCACAGTCTATATACTACTATATACTTAATATACTACAGTATCTATGCTGGATTCACCAGAAATTGTTATTTTGTCTTTTGGGTATACCCATTACCTAGCAACATCCTAGTAACCATGCAAATCAACTTAGCAACCACAACAACATACCATCCCAGGTAAAAAAAAAAATAGTGTGCCAAGTACACTTCTGTAAAGTGCTACTTAATATACTAAAAATATTGTTTTTTGTACTTTTATTTATGGTGTCTCAAAATAGCACAGCTGAGTACACTTAGATCTTCTTAAGCACATCTTAAGAAGTACTAAAAGCTCATGTTTGTATATTAAGTACAAACCTAGTGTGTGAAAATAGAGCACACTTTTTTATTGCTTGTCCTACTGTATTTTACGGATCATGCTGGCCTGTAATATTATGCTTGAATTAATTCAATTACACAAGGTGTCAGAAGAGTGTGGGTGTAGGTCTGTTAGCATTGTGTGCTAATTATCATGTCTAGCCATCATGCCTAAGAGCACATTACTATCTGGATCGAGGTTACTGACTGTCTATGGAGCTGTTGCATGGTCTGTTCAGGCTTTGTGTAAGATGGCATGGGCTAACAAGACTTAAACGTTGGCATCATTGCCCGAACTAGGGATGAATCATTCCTGGCATGCTCTCTCGCCCGCTATGTCTTTGCGATGACATTGATCTCCATGAATATTTACCCAGATGCATGTTGGTAGTTAATAATAGCAAAGCAGCTATGGCAGCAACAGCAAGGTTCGCCCTGTATCCCTGGGAGCTAGGCGGCCTCCCTGCCGAGAAAGATCTGGACTGCTTAACGCTGTCTGTACGCTTCTTCTCACCCTCGCTAATCTGGTTGCACGGAATATGAGATTGTGTGAAGCTCTGTTTTTTTGCATTTGATATGTAGATAATGTGGACAGGTACAGCAACTTGAATATTAACATAGACCAGTCAACACGTTTTTCTGTTCAAATATAGGTTTTATGAATTACTGGCGGAAATGTAGTTCTGTTATTGGAATGTACAGTTGTGTACAGGAAAACAATCTTTAAAATGTCTCAATTTGGTCTCAATCTAATCTCATTGCTGTCATTTGAGATATAAACATGAGCTAGGCAACATTCACAGCATTGCATACACACATTTGCACAGAAGCACGTCATGCACACGATTCATTAAATGTAACTAAGCCAAAACCGCACGCCCATATTTCCAGCGCACAATTGCAGCCAAGCAAGTTCCATTCCTTTTGTCTGGAACATTGAGACCCAAAACAGGTTGGAGCTTATGGCTGTAATTTTGCTCCTCTGAGCTCCAAGGTCCTCTGGGGTATATTTCATATTGTAAGGCACCCTCTTAAAATTCCCAACCTCCCGTTGAGGCAACATTGTTCCCTTTGTCTTCCTGACATTGCATTAGAGACCTCGACAGAAATCAGCCAATATGTATTCTGACCTCATTTGAATATGTCTTGACGCTTGTTCTCATTTAGAAGTCTGTTAAACAGATGCAGATGTGAGATAGAGGGCGTCATATGAGGCCTTGAACTGGATGCATTCGCACAGCTGGATGCATTCACACACAGTTAAACATTCACACACTTTAATAGTTTACTTTGTTAGAAAAAGAATTTGGATTTTTTAATAACTTTGTTTTTGTTAAAGGGACAGTTCACCCAAAAACAAACGAATAATGGCGAGACCCATTTACTTCTATTGTATGGACACAAAACTAATGCAAGTGAATAGTCACCGACGTTGTTTGGTTACCAGCATTCTTCAAACTATCTTCTTTTGTGTTTTGCAGAAGAAAGAAAGTCATACAGGTTTGAAATGACAAATGGATGAGTAAATGATGACAGAATTTTCATTTTAGGGTGAACTATCCCTTTGAAGTCAACATGGAATCAATATTGAGAAATCTGATTTTCATGTAGTATTGCTGTGTTTATTATAAATGATTTATTTTTGGGGTAATTTTTGTAATTCATGTGCCTTTATGATCTTTAATCAAAGTCAGAAAGTTTCCCTAACCTCGGCCAGGCTTTCAACGTCCAACAATCCAATAAATTCCCAGTTTGACTTTGGTTTCTTTATACTAGCAGTACTCAATACTCCAAAACAATCAAACACTCCAAAAAATGCTGGGTTATTTTCAACCCGGTTTTGGGTCAAAAATGGACGAACTTGTTGGGTTGTAAATTAACATATGCTGAGTTGTTTTAATCCATTGAGGGGTCAAACATAAACCATTTCTAGGTTCATTTAACCCAGCAGCTGGGTTTGTCCTTTTTTGCCCAATGTTGAAAACAACCCAGCATTTTTGTTAGAGAAATACTATTTCATAAGGTGGCTAATTCGTGGCTAATTTCTCCTTTCTTGCCAATGACTGTAAAGTTTTAGGTTACGTTTATGTGCTAAGATTTTTTTATGTATTTTCTCTAATATTTTTTTAATTTTCTACAATTCACATTCATACGAATCAGCCACCTTGTAAAACCGTTAAAAATTCCCATGAGACGAATGTGGGCATCTCGACCAAACCCATGACATTTGTGCTGTTAGCACAATTGAGCTACAGAAACACCCACATGTTGCCTTCTCGTGACAATATTTTAATAAGTAATGACTTAAGAATCTACTCTCCCTTGAGTAGTTGAGGATCATTGGGATCACTACGCCAGTGCTAAGGTGCCACTTCTTATCATTACAGCCAACTCAAGACTATCCAGAGCTCTGTGACAAATTCATTTTTAGCAGATTAGCTTCACCAGAATAATAGTTCTGAGACCCTCTGCTCCTCTTAACAATCAGTTAATACCTGCGCTTGCTCCTTCAGAAGCAAAGTGAAGTGCTCGCCAGAGATCTGCTGTAGGCATCAAACCTCTCTCTTTCAACTTCCTGTCAGTGATGGGCGGCAACGTGTCATTTTGAGGGTGATTGCGTATTGATGCTCCTCTAGCTTTTGGAGGAAGAGGCGATGACAAGATTTGAGTTTTTCCTCATACCTGTAATCTAAAGCATTGTGTTCTGCTAAAAGCAAACAAAAGCTATACACTACAGTACAAACTACAGAGTATTATTCAATTGGATATATAACAGGGTGGACGTGCGTTCTGCAAAATGTCGTTTTACATCCTGTTGTAGTTCACCCAGCAGTAAGAAAAAAGCATTTGAGATGTTCACATGGTGAAATCCCTGGAATGATGCGAATGATATTTTAATAGGCAGGCTAAGGCTAAGGTGTTTTAATTAGTGAAGACTTTTTATTACGGCAGGCAGATGGCGAAATCCTCGCTCTTTTGTTAAAGTCACACTAATTAAAATTCCTGGAGAAGCTGCTTCCCTCCAGAATACCTAATAAGGCGTCCCAGCTCAGAAACTAATAAGAGACCCGATGCCTTGACAACGGTCTCACCTTGAAACTTCACTGAGTCACTTGCTTAGCGTTAACCTCCGAGGGTCTCCCAGGATCACGCTGAAGACGGGAACGGAGGAACATTATGAGCTCTTGAAAGAATGCCACCCTGGATCGACATGGCTCTCATCAGGGTCGTGTGAATATTTATTGGATATCTGCCTTTCCTACCCGAGGTGCAGAAATAAGAGAGGAAGCAGGAAATAATTGAGTCATTTTTTTTACTACAGTATTTGGCTGACCGCTCTGGGTATTGAATCTCTTGGGATTGCCTGCGATGAAAATGCTGCTGCCTCAGGCTTTTCTCTTATGCTGAGCTTTTAAGCGTTAGGAGAGCTGGTCTGATGTTGCAGTCAAAGGAAGGGTTTGAATGTGGTTATTGGTGGGTTTGGGAAAGAAGAGGCTTTTTCTTGACAAACATTGCACACATTTGTCAGCCAAATGCCTCCCATTTGAGCCATCAGTGGGATCTTCTTTGAAGGTCCTTTGAAAAGTTATTTCATGTCGGTTTGGGGAGAAGATCTGAGTCACAGTCAAATTCATCTCCTAATGAAAACTGTGAAATGACTTTATTGAACCTACACCAGCCCAATTTCAGATGTTTGGAGTACAAATACATTTAACCAATATTTTTCATTGCATCTTAAACTGGATTGTGCAAAATTCCAATTTCAAATGAAAATCAATTATTGGATTTTAAAAGGATAGTTCATAGAATTAAATCAAAATTCGTAGTTTAAAACCATTGTTTACTCACCCTCATATCATTTCAAACCTGCGACTTTCTTTCTTTTTCTGGAGAAGATATTTTAAAGAATGTTGGTAATTGGTCCCCATTGACTTCCATTGTATGGACACAAAACCACTGAGATGTTTCCCAAAATATCTTCCACAAGAGAAAAAGTCATATACAGGTTTTGAATGACAGGAGTAAGTGTGGACTGTCCCTTTAATATCCAGTTTCTGGACATACCTCATATATGTTGTGTCTATACTACTTACAGCATACCCTCACAGAATTGTATTCATTTCAATTCTACTTCAAAGGACAATTTTCCGTTATCTTGTTTGTTACCACATTTCAAATTAATTCTCAATTGAATTCTGAATGCTCTACACTGGCACTGTATTGGCACGCTACTGACGTGTAGTGCACAGCATCTGGTCAAAGTATTCAAACCGCAAAAGTGGTTTGAGTTCTTCTGGCATGCGACATGTCATCATATCTGTTTCTCTGCATCAGTTGTGTCAGATTTATCAAATGTGTTTGACTCCAGATGCTTGAGATATCTGTCAGAGAAATCCATGTAGGCCTGCGAGACTTCCAATATATTCCTGTCACATAGTTCAGACTCTTTACTGAATACCAATTGAGGTTGCTGGGAACATTTGCCAACCTTCCAGGGCCATAATTTCATATTTAAAAGCAAGGCACAATGTGACTCCATGCACAAATCAGCATGGTAAACTAGCTAACAACAGAAATGTAAACTCCCGCACAGATATTTCATAATCCGGACTGCTCTCAAGGATAACAACTGGATATTTCTCTCTTTGCCATTAGGTTTTGTTAGTGGGCTGTAAACAACATTTAGCGAGTGCCATTCCATAAAATTCATACTAGCAACTCTGTGAAGTTCAAAACAGTTCACGGAAAATGAATCACCGCTATTTCTACGGGACACATGCTATTGATTACCACCGTGGGAACATAATTTAATTTAGCTGCCAGACTTCAAGGATACATTTTGTATTGGTGTTGTGTTGGTGTTACAAATGAACACAAAGGAAAGCCGAAGCGACCGCCTCTGGGGTCGAGCGGCAAGGCTGGAGGCCACCTGCGTAACATTAAACACTGTGTACCGTAATGAACTTCATATTTATTGCACGTCCCAGAACGCTTTTTAAGAATTGAGTTTGTTTCGGTTTTGATTATAACTTCCCGCTATGAAACTATACAAGTGCCAACGTTCCTTCAGGGATGCAGACGTTGAATTGATCTCAGTGGAACAGTAGTTTACAGATCATTCTCAGGGCTTTTCCTAGATTTATACGCATGTCAATGATAGTGGGCCAAGTCTAAAAGTTCATGCATAACCAAACATTTTGATTCTATTACACCATGCATTGTGGTCTTATATTGGCATCCACATATTAAGCAAGTTATAAAATGATGATGTTTATCAGGTTAAACTAGTTCAAAATTGCGAAATTTTGTGTCATTCTGAGGGAATGCATGAACTAAGCGTAATGCAAGTTGCTTTGGATAAAAGCCGAATGCTTAAATGTATTTTTACTGGATGTTGAATGAACGTAACAAGAATAAACTACAGCTCTCAATGGGATGTGTATATTTTTTTTGGGTAACTGGTCGTTCATAAACTTTCCTTTTCTATTAGCCATACTGTAATTTTCCCTGCGCGTGGCGTCTCTGATCTCGGTAAAGTGCACAATAGATGTCATAATTACAAAGAATAACGCGACCCTTAATTCAATTTACTTTTTAAAACAGAGTTAATAAGGGATGCTTTTAGAAATGCTATACCCGATTCATTGTAATAAATCTTTTTAATGAAGTTCAGTCCCCTGTTGGCTTTAAATGTCATACCTTGAAATCTGGGACACAAAATCCCACCTTTAATGCAATTAATCTTTGTAATGGAGTCAAAAAGTAATATCTACCTCCACTGTCTTGGAGAAATAAACTCAAACTTCCAACACTGCATCAGATTGAGTGCTTTTCAGCTGGTTTTGCTTTAGAACCCAGGTTGAACATTGGACATTGAGTGTCGGTGCCAGCACATTACTAAAATTGGAAACAAAAATTGAAAAATTGTATTACCGTGAGCTGCATTAATCTAATTAAATGCAAAATGATTAATTTATTATCTGCTTTCCTGTTTTAATCTAGCGGAAAATGCTCACCAGCCTGGTACAAAAAGTGGTTTTGGTCTCAATAGCTAATTTTGCCCTTCATGACAACTGTGAGGGGCAGTGAATTAATTTTAATTATATTAAGCCTTAAAGTTCAGCACCACTAGCCACTTGAGTGACAGGTGGAATGCCTCTGTTGTATGTAACTGTATCTTATGATGTATCTCATCATATCTTCCATCCCAACCGCCAATGCCCCTGACTAGCAACCTCTTAGCATATAGCATTAGCTCATTAGTCTGAGTTTACTTAATCTCGTCAAGCTAGGCGGGTTATGTTTCAGCAACCAGGCACCTTGGCTCCACCCACATCCTGCCTCTTTGTCTATTTTCAGTTATCTGGGAGTGATGCGTTGCAAAGGTGGCTCCGCCTACTATAAACAAGTTATTTATATTGTAAATACAAATATTAATAATGTAAAATAATATATTATTAACTGCTTGTTTTCTAAATGTTTTGCTATGTCACACACAGTTTATTTGTCAACTACCCCTTTAACAATTGTTGATTGGCTCCTCTAACCGGAAGGCGGGACTTCCGTTCCGACACCATATTGAGCATTGCACTTTTCTCCATTCGTAGTAATACAACTGTGACACTTTTTAGTATCTCTAATGTTTGATGATGGCGAGCAAATGATAACTGAATTTTCATTTTTTTAAAGATATATTTAAAGGCAAAGTTCACACAGAAACATCGCTTTGAAGTTCATTTCTCTCCTGGCCTCAAAAAAGTCGCTTTTCCGTCTCTTTATCCGTACAGTGCTCATAAAGCAGCTCGTCATTATTAACAAAGACCTTCAACATGTAAAGCTAAGGTCAGTTAATTATTTGACCATTAAATCTTTGAAGCTGTTCAGAAGCCACCGGAAAACCAGGTTCAATCTCCCGCTCTTCCCTCCACGGTTCTGCCCAGAATTCAAATCCTTTCGGATAATGAGAGCATTAAGACATGGAGTGCGAGAAGGTCTCGTCTTGAAGTGCCGCTCACATATACACACCAGCCAATTTATTTTCAGGTAATTAAGTCACGGGTTGGAACAAGCTGGGGGCGGGCCTGCAGACATGAGGAGAGAGGGAAGAAAACGTAGCGCCGCAGTCGCGCCTCTCTGACCCAGCGCCCATGTTTTTGTCTTTTAGACAAATTAAACGCTCATTATGAGGGAGATGCCGGGCGAGGATGCTCCGCGTGGCCTCTGCTCAGCCGCAATAAATAGCTCCGGCCTTTATCGCATCCATCATATCGATTATTCTTTAATGATATGCGCAAGAAAGTAATTTCCATGTATTGTCAGTGTAACTAATCAGATTTCGCCGTTCTGCGGCTCAAAGAAAACAAGGTTGAAAAGAAGCAGCAATTCTTGAGTAGAGGTGAGGAATTATTTTTAGAGCATATTGCACTGCCCAGGATTTACGCACAGGGATTGACTTTAGAATATATTTTTGGATATAGATGGTTTTATAGGACGCTTTATATTAATATTAATTCATGTTAATATTTGATTGTATAGTAATTGGCTTTAATAAACAATTCTATTGAATTTTATTGTAAATTAATTCCATTAAATAAACAATTTGTTGAATGGGTCTTGGGGGAAGTTTAGCCAAGTCATGTTTTTTCTACTGGTAACCCAAAATAATACTGGCTAGACATACTTTTAACTTGCTAGCTAATGTCATTTACTTGTTATTTCTTTTGCTTGTTAATAATCTGCAGGGACTCTGTTCTTTGTGGATGTATACCGGAAGTTAAGTTTGTGCCACAAAAGCGTGCATGCGCAGTAACATTTGGAATGGTAAGGGTTCACTTTTGAAACTTTGTACCAAACCACGCGTGAGCATCAAGTAACCGTTGGTGGTATTGTATTATACACAAATAAATTCATGTACATTATTGGGCCCTTACAATTTTGACAGAACAATTATTTAAATGTTATTTATGTTGACATGCAGCAAGTGCTTTCCTACTTTCATTCCTTGGGACCCACAGCTCTCCACATTTTGTACAGTATGTCTCCATTTTGAAACACATAATTCAGATCATCAGCTTGGTATCAGAGACTTCTATAAATTGATCCGAGCAGTGCTGGTTTTCAATCCTACTCAAGGAATTCTCAACCTTACTCCTGGAGACCCACCATCATGCATGGCTCCATCTCTTATCAAACATCTAATCCAAAGTTGGTTCTACTGGTTGGGGTGTGTTTGATTAGAGTTGGAGCTAAACTCTGCAGGACTCCATGAATGGGTTTGAAAACCTCTGCTCTAGAAGGTAAAACCGGTGCAATGTGAAACTTATTATTCATCGTAAGTGTCGGTGGTCGGATTTTTCCACAGCAGACAATGGAACATCCCCATGGTGGCTAATTAAATCTATAACCAACATTTACTCATTAAATTCCTGCTGGAAACAGTGTGACAGTTTAGCTCGGTAGACTGCTCATTTGGATGTTTGTGTAAACATGCACAAATTGAGCATTTTCCATCATACCTTAATTTTTTACCACTTAACATTTCACAGCATCTTGTTGTGATGAGGAAATTTTGCATATTGTATACAACACCTCAGCATACTAAAACAAATGCACAGTGCCAACCAGCATCATGTCTTTGTAGAAGTAAAGTAATTCTTGGGCATTTTTAAAGTCATAACTATAGCATATGATCTCAGGTGGGGAACCTAGTTTAGTAGTTATTTTATTTTATTGAGGCTTTCCACTGTACATTAAGCCGGTAAACTTTGCTTTAGAGCATGTCATAGTATTTATTATTTGGAGTAAATGGGTACCGGCGTTGTTCGGTTACATTCTTCCAAATATCTTCCTGACATGGGGATGAGTAAACAATTGCAGAATTTTCATTTTGGGGTGCACTATCCCTTTAAGAAAAAAAGAGTTCTTTTTAGGAGGTGTATAAGTAGGCTAGTTAACCAAAAATTAGCCCTATCCCGTTTGCTCATTATTAACTTAATGAAGTTTCTGGTCTTTAAGCACTTATTGACAAAGGGGGTCTTAGTGCTTACCCTACACTAGACACCTTTGATCAATAAACCGCACTGAATCAATTCCTAAACAGGTCCTATCATAGGATTCAAACAAATAAATATGTAAGAACTCCAAACTTCTTTCCCCTTTCAACACATGGTTACGACTTAAAAAAAAGCCCAGCGGAGTTTCAATATTAAATTGATTTTGTCCATTAAAGCTGATTGTTCGTCAGCATGGTCTCATTATAATTTCACACAGTGCCATTTACGAAATGTCAGTCAAAAAGTGTTCGCACAATAAAATCAATGGCTGTCTTCCAGCATCTGAATGTTTATTACTGTAAATACAGCAGGAGATATATGGATCGAGAGGCCAGCGGCAGGGGCTCCTGAGGTTCAGAAAGAGGAAGCATCGCAATAAAAGCGCATTGATCTCCTGAACTCGCTGATATACGGCTACTGGTGCGAGGCGTGGGGGGCCGGCGCTGATCTTTGGAGCTCTGTTCCCGGGGGCCGCAAAACAACCTTTGAGCGCAGCGTAGTCCCCGTATCGATGGGCGGTAGATATGATCACCTCGCTGCTGGGAGTTGTCATTTTTCAATAAAAGCTCAGCTTTTTCGGCAACAGACATTAATGAGGGAATCTAGCGTGGGTCAATATTGATGGCAAAGAAAGCTTTTCTCATGATCACATAGGGAAGTGTTAACCCGAGTTCCTCAGAGAGATAGATTTATCAACAGGCCTTGGTCAAGCAATGATCATAACACCATAAACAAGAAGCGCAATGTGTTTTCTGCTTGTTTTCTTTGATGTTTGTTCTGTGCTTTGCTGAAGGACGTTTCATAACAGGTATTGCAATGCTTTCGATCCACTTGTCTTATTAGAATCTTTAAGAGAAAGAGCTTCAACATCTTTCTTTGGAGGCAGCCAGTAGATGTCACTGTTGTCAAAAGTCTAGTTGTGTTGTAAACCACGGTTTTCAACCTTTATGGATCCAGAGACCCCCACTCAGACTCTCAGTTCCAGATTCAGTAGGCCTAAAAAGATGCATGAAAGTTTATTTTTGAACTAATCCTAAAATACTTTAGTATTGTGTTGTTTACATTTAAACATGAACTTGTTTCCTTTGCAGTATTTAGGATCAGCAAACATTGCATCTTTTTTTAAATTTTTTATTTTGTCTCGTTTTAATTCTCTGCTGAGAAATGCAAACATTTTCAATATTTTAAATAAAAATTTGGAAGAAATGTTGTCACTAGTTCACAGAATGAAAAAGAAATGATCGTTTTACTTAAACAAAGAAATAGTAAATTCGGAAAACTGAAAATTATTTTGGAGTGGTCTCTTCATTTTTTCCGTGGCTGTATATTATGAAATATGCATTATTACTATGCGACCCTGGACCACTTTTGGATGATATATGGTTTGTTAGGATAGGACAATATTTGGTAGAGATACAACTCTTTGAAAATCTGGAATCTGAGGGTGCCAAAAAATCTAAATATTGATAAAATTGTATATGAGGTGCTGTAGCAGGTCGCTGTTAAGAAGAAACAGGTTTGTTTTAACGCTCCCTATTGGCTTACCGCTGTAATGATGTTGTGGAGAATAGATGAACATGAAAGCTGAAATTCTAAGCTTTACATAGATACCAAACTTGAGTTGGTCATTCCCAAAGAGCAGCAGCAGCAAGTTTTTGGTCATTTATGTTAGCGATTTTTCTGCATCAACTTACAAAAAGAAAGTTTTGATATATTTACGGTAGGAAATGTACAAAATATCTTAATGGAACATGATCTTTACTTAATATCCTAAGGATTTTGGCATAAAAGAAAATCTATGATTTTGACCGCACACCATGTTGCTATTGCTACAAATATAGCCTACCCGTGCTACTTGTGATCTTTATTTAATGTTTGTTTAAGTTTTTATTAAGCAGTGTCATATAAGAACAAAGAGAATTCTGTATGCTTTATATATCTGTTTTATTAATCCCTGATAGCTGCAAGTGATTAACCATTAATAGCAGTAATATGAATTCTAGATAAAAAATATGTCTTGTGGAAAAAGTCTAAATTTGCATTTACATTTCAAAATATTCAAGGACCACATAAACCTCATAAATCTGTCTTTTAAATGTTTCTTTTGATCTTATGACTCTTTGTTCAGAGATCAAACCTCCTGTTCTCTTATCAGAACCCCCACAGGCTTTGGGCCATTTGAACACCCAATGTTTCAACCCTTCAGAAATGAATTGAGTAATTAAGGGACGTTTATTTGAAAACAAATTAAAACAACATTTTGTGATGTTTTTGGGAGTTTTTTTTTTATAGAAGTAGAGACCCCATTAAAAAGCCTATATACAAGTTTGAACTCACAAAAAGGTTTGCTATAATTAAATTACGAATTGGAAACAAACAGGCACCCTTAACTTTTTCAATTGGTATCTTAATTTTAAATGAAGAATTTTTAAAAAAATTTATTAAAAAGAAAATATATGCTTCATCATAGCCACGAGCATCATCAGTTATCAGCCAGCCCTAATCCTGTGTTCCACCTGGAATAAACAGTCACGACTTAAGCCTGCGCTTTAGTGTGCATGCCAGGATGTTTGTAAGAAATAGAAACTATTGTAAACGAGAAACACGGCAGAAAATCGAGTCTTATAATCTGTTTAATGATATGCTGCCATTTTCTTTGCCCCAATAAACTCACCCGTGACATCTCTTTGCCCCTTTGTCATTTCTTTTGAAATCAGGGATTATTTTATCATCAGTCTTGATAAACAGCAAGAACTGCTGCATTGTTATTCAGACAACAGTTGTTAATCACACAGCTGTTATGAATTGTCTCGATAGTTTTCTGTCTCCAGTTCTAGTTTATTTTTAAGCAAAAATGTATATTAAGTTACCGTAGTCAACATAAGAACATTTGCAAGCGTGAATGCCAGGCTCTGTATAAGGCCGTAAATTTTGCACTTGGTGTTTTTTGATCTTTGGATGCGGGGGTTTGCGTATCCGTGCTTTAGAGCGCTGGTGAGCGTTTGCTGAGAATTGAGTGTGATTGCACCATCCCTCGTGTAAACAACCGTCTCTTAAAGCCCCTCCTGTGATTGACACCAGTGGAAATGCCAAGCAGAGGTATCTTTGTCTGCCTTCCTCTGCTTTCAGCAAACACCGGCACTTCAGGCTGGAAAAGATGTCCACACATAAGGATAACTACAGCTGTCTCTGACAGGCAGGTATTTCTTGCTCCTCTAACCAACCATTTGATAGCGAGTCTTGGAATATTTTGAAAACATGTTTACGGTTTTCTGCGCCCTTTGGGTGTTTAAGTGTTGGTTTTAAAGGCATAGTTCACCCAACAATGAAAATTCTATCATTGGTTATTTCCCCCCTCATGTTGTTTCAGACTGGTTTGAGTTTGAATACGGCGGAAGGTATTTTGAAGATTGTATCAGCTCTTTTTCAGTACAGTGACAGTGGATGGTGACTATATCTGTCAAACCTCAAAATCTCGGTATCACTAAAATATCATGATTGTAAAAATCTTGCTTTCCAACAGAGCTCTTACTCCATACATTTGTATATTTTAGACTTATATGGAGCATTCAGTTTGTGATATCTCCAGTCCCCATTCACTTTTATATGAAGTGAAGAGTAGTCTAAATATTGGTTCAAAAACTTTTGTTCTGTAAAAAGAAGAAAGTTATATGATTTTATACGGAAAGTCGGGTGAGATTGACGACAGAATTTTTTGGTTTCTAACCCCCCCCACACACACACAGATAGAAATGATATGTAACTAAAATGCTTACTCACAGAAACTGTTTGCATTGGTACCATTTGTTCAAATTATTTTTGCTTGAGTTCTGTTTTTGTTGTCAGCAATAACCCACAGCTATGACAATATTCAAAGTACAGACACATAAAACTGCAGGTCATATGCAGATTAGAAGGACTGAGGTCCCAGATTACCCACAGCAGATATAAAGGAACAGACCTGCAAAAAGTGTAATTGGGTCCGTTGGACTTCCTTTCGGGCATTGTTTTCCATCCTAGCTCACACATGACCGGAGGCAAGTGCTTATCTGTGCATCATTTTAAAGGCATTACGAGCAAACGTTTAGTCTCTGTAGATTTATGTCCCTACATGTTACCTGTAGCTCTTCACGTGCACATTGTAGCAGCTGTGCATTCATATGCATATTGTGTAGCGTGCCTGTGCGTAATAAAGAAAGTCTTTTTGGCAAAATTAGGAATATAAATGTGAAAACATTAACAGCTGACCTTACTGGCTGAGTCATAATGGGGGTCGCCACATTTAGTTTTACTTACTTTCAGAAAGGAAAAACGTCAAATATGATTGTAAAACTTTCTTTTAAAAGCAATGAGAATAGAAAGCAAATGGACACTTTTGTTTGGTTGTTCCCTGAAAATACTCACATGCATCAAAGGAGATCATAACAATGTCTAAAGCTGTGCTCAGATTTGCCAAGATACTGAAGTTAATAATAAAAAAGCAATTTTCTTTTTTGCTTTTGCATTTGCTTCTATTTTAATTTCTTAATAATGAAACCCAACCAAGACACACATAATTCATATACTTTGTGCATTTCTAAAACATTTAAACCAACAAATATTAGCAAACAAGGGATCAGATGAAAAAGAGTCACAGATCCGCCCAATCCTGACCCTCCCCAGCTGCACACTGGTGCCGTCTGGGACTCTCAGCCACAGTTCACCCGTCACACGCCAGCATGCAACAACTGAGAAAATGCTGTTTAATGTGCTGGACTCGACTTAACCTTTACAGAACAGAGTTTGTAACACTGCAAAACTGTTTGTATGCTTCTTTGAAATTTCTGCACGGACAAAAATCATGCGAACCTTTGTTTTATTTACTCTTCAAATCTTACAGCAGTCTCCTGGTATTATTACAAAAGAACACGTAAAAATCTCCTCTGTGGTTAAAAAAGAAAAACAGGTTTGACAGCGTTTCGAGTTTGGTAGAAAGACACTTGTCGAACAGATGATATATGTAGGTCAGCCGCATATCTTGCACGTTTTTAAGGGAGATGTCTGAAGGCTATTGATAATCATAACTGTGTTAAATATATTGCTTTTTTATTCTTTACATAATATATTCATCGGAAAGTTTTGATTTACTAGACCCAGAAAAGGGTTTCTGTAGAATCAGCTGTCAGATTTATATATATTATACTAGGCTACATAACAACATATGTAGCACTTAGATTTTATACGTTATTTAGGAAGGCAAAATGTAAATCTTAGAATCCTGTGTGTACTTTCTGTCCCATTAGACAATTACATGTAAATGCAATTGTATTTTTTGATCAAGTCAACAAAATGTACATCATTGGTTAAGATGGAGACACACCGTCATTACTTTAGAGGGAATCAACCTATAAATGACTCAAATTTGTCTCTGTTTAAGCTGTGATATGAGAAAGTATTTTAACACTGGAAATACCCATGAGTTTTACCATTGAGATGACAGAGGTGCCACTTGTACCATTTAGATCCATTAAGACATTTAGCTTAATTAGTGCAGTTTAAACCTGACGCATCCAATCCATCATGCTGTGGATCTTTGCTGTTTAAACAGGAATTCTTGCTGATAAATGTTTATGTGCCAGTATTTTAGATACTTATTTTTATTGCACTTTTGATGCTGCACCTACTGTAGCTATTTTGGGGGCAACGCTATCACCCCACTATACTCACCAGGTCTCTTTTGAGAGAAATTGCACACATCATCAGATTAGTCTCTGTCTTGTCTTCATTAAGGAACCATTTAAATCCCAAAATATCAGCTAACATGATTTATTTACATGTTGATAACATTTATGCACAGATGAGACTGTGATTTCGCGAACATTTCATAATCACAAACCAATCTGCAGCTTTAATGCGTTAGCAACTTAAAAATATCAGATGTAAACGATCTGAGTTGAATTTTAATCAGCCACAAAACATCACTGAATTAATAATGTGCCATAATGGGCAAAATATTGCAGGGTTCATTGTTAATTAAGACAAATATGAAAATTCACGGTTTGAGTCACTAAAAGCACTTTTCTCATGATCCATGTGTGTGTGAGCATGTAGTCTGGCTCCACTCAGAATGCCACATGGTTCCGGTGACCTTTTCCAGACCTTGTTCCAGAAGGAGGTGTACCCCACCTGTCAATACTGGTTTTTCTGGACCGCTGCTTTTCACCTCTCCTGTGTTAACCAGAGTGAAAAGGAACTGGCTTTTAAACTCATACGATAAGTGAATTATATTCATGTGATAAAGATTTGCAGTAAAGAAAACCTCTTGTCTAGATAATAGCAGCATATTGATTTTTTTTCACTGCTGGAAATGCGTAGATAATGCTACAGAGTAAAGAATTTAGGGGTGAAGTGTAGAAAATCTGAAGTCAGCAAATAGATATTTTGTTTTTAATAGGTTTTCTAAATACTTGCGCACAACAGATAGTGCCACCAACACAACAGTTCTTTTATTTTACTATATGATAATTGTAGGGAAAACAATAACGGTATTATCACAAGATATATTAATATAATAATCAAATAATGTTATTTTAATATTTTTTATTTGGTTTATTCTGTATTTTCTACAATTTATTCAAATATTGCAAGGAGGTCGAGAGAGTTTGTAAACATTGTGGCTCTTAAGGTAAAATGTATCGGTCTGTCAACCAGATTGCATCACTGGCTTTTTCACGATATTATTACATGTAATGATATCAATAATCAAGATAGTTCAATAATTATTGATATTACTTAATATTTATGGAAGTTTTATTATTGTCAAGAATGATATTTTGCAACACCACTATTAGGGGTCTCAGAAAATACCGGTATTGTTATTAACCATGATATGAAATACCACGGTTATCGATACTGTGTTAAATTTGTATTATGATAATATTGTAAATTCGGCACTTGATTAACTTTTTGCCAAACTCCCTCTCTCTCTCTGTCCGACTAACTCATATTTTGAGTGTAATTCATAAGCTGAATTTAAGATGAATTTGACCAATAATATTGTTTATTTTATTTTATTTTTAGTAAAAATCTAATAAAAATCATTTTTTATTTCTCTTAAAGTCTTAAAGGTGTTTGTTTATCATTTCGATTCAGTTTTAAATGTTTGTTGTATTTTGTTCTATCGTGTGTTGTGTTAAAAACTGACACAGGAAGTTCTTCTGTACCCAACGTCCCTTTTGACCCAACCATTGGTTGAAAATAACGGCAAATTTTTATAGATTGTATATTACAGCCATATGTCAATTATGATACCACAACTGAATGTGTGGCAGGTGAAAATCATCGCCTGTTTCACATTAATGCAATCATCTCTAAAGAAAATCACTAAAGCGTGCTCTCACATCAACCATCTGAGAATATGTATGCACACACACTGATCCTGTGGTTACACAGAACTACACGAGAATGCTTAAGGAGGACACATGCTCACACACACACACACACACACACACACACACACACACACACACACACACACACACACACACACACACACACACACACACACACACACACACATGCCCGTGGCTACTCTGTGATCAAAGAGCTCTTTGCTTTCTTTAATCACTTCTGCATGTATAAGATATTCCGGAAGGATCCTGCTTGGCTTACGACAGGCTGGACCAAACACTCTGCATGTCTGACCTGAGTGATCGATAAGTTATTAAAGAACAACCTCTCGGAGGCTCGACAATTAATTCAGCGCTGTCAGGCTGCGGTCGCCTCGGCCGCATTGTGCTCGGAGGATCCTCCTGCGGTCGCAGATGACCTTACCCCGGTCTCCTTTCCTCATGAGCAGCATGCAGGTGCACCAACAGGCCTGACAGGAGGAAGAGTCTAGAAGATTAAGCGGGATTAAAACCGTCTAGTTGTGTGGTGATTACGTCGGGTTGTGTTGTAAATGCAAAACAAAGGAAAACAAATGTTGGTTTGAGATCAGCAGGTGTGTTTTTAATTAGAGATTTTTAGTGTTTGGGTAAACGCAGCACAACTGCATTCTGGAAAGGATGCTCAGTTTGCATCTGCATTGTGATATGCGATTGTGTGTGTGTGTGTGTGTGTGTGTGTGTGTGCGTGCGTGCATGTGCGTTTGCGCTTCTCTGACAGAAAGCAGGGAGGATAACACATCAAAAACATCTCAGCCCGTCTTAACGCCTGCCACTTTCATCCCACCTGCAGTAACAAGATCAGTTTCTTCAACCTTTGCTTTTCCTCAACGTCGCATTTCAGGCTCTTTGCACCCTGGAGAAAACAGTAAGCGAAGTGTTTTACAAAAATGCAGCATTTTATACAGATTCTTCTCATTTAGCAATAAGAAATGTAGTGAAGCTTTTTTTTCAAAAGCTTTGTTAGCAACAAAGCCTTTATTTACACATACGGGCTCCATAAATGTGTGTGACTGTCATAGAAACTTTATTTTGTAATGTCCAAATGGAAACGGCTAATGGAGTATAATGTATTAAAATGAATCATTTACTCACCCTCTTGTTATTTCAAACTTGCATGACTTCAAAAGATATTTTGAAGAATGTTGGTAACCGATAAACGGCGGTGCCTATACTGTATGGTGACTTATACTGTATGGACAAAAAAACAATGCAAGTCATGGGTACCGCTGTTTTTCGGTTACCAACATTCTTGAAAATATGACAAAAAATGATGACAACATTTTTATTATCGCTTTAAAGACTTACCCTCACGTCATTCCACATCCGTGAGACCTTTGTTAGTCTTCGAAACAAGTTACGATATTTTTGACGAAGCCTGAGGTCTTTCTGACCCCCTATAGACAGCAATTCAACTACCCAGAAGTTTTCTGAAGGCATCATTAAAATAGTTCATGAGACTACAGTGGTTCAACCTCAATTTTATAAAGCAACGAGAATACTTTTTGTGCACAAATGAACAAAAATAATCACTTTAATAACGTCTCCAACATGCATTCATTAGAGCACTGCATGTAGTGTGCTGATGTAGAACTGCTCCTGCGTCAGCATCACACGCATGTGTCGTGAACGTCGTCTTCTGCGTCAGCAGCACACGCAAGGTCAGATTTCCCCGCTTCCGTTAAAACTCGCGCGATTGCTGTTTGGAACGTTCTCAAACCATGCTGGGATAACATCAGGTTATTGCGAGAGCTGCACTCGAACCCATGCCAGCTCAAGCGCACGCTGTCATTACAGCAAAAGAGGATCAGAACAAATATGAGTTTCAGTTTAACTTTACTAAAACTGTTAGACCCAAAAATCTGATTCATTGTTATTCAAAACATTCTTCTGTTGAACACAAAAGAAGATATTTTGTGAAATGCGTCTATACAGTGGAACTCAACGGGGTCCAATGTTGTTTGGTTACCAGCATTCTTCAAAATATCTTCTTTTGTGTTCTGCAGAAGAAATACAGGTTTGGAACGACACGAGGGTGAATGAATTATTTTTAAATGAACTTTCCCTTTAACTGAACCATTTTTGACTTTACGGTCCCACTGTGTGTTTACAGGCCACTCTTAAAGGGGCACTCCACCCAAAAAGGAAAATTCTGTCATCATTTACTCACCCTCAGGTTGTTCCAAATCTGTATACATTTCTTTATTCTGCTGAACACAAAGAAAGCTATTTGGAAGAATGTCAAGGTCAGTAACCAAACAGATCTCATCCCCCATTGACTCCCATAGAATTTATTTTCCCTACTGGCAGTAAATGGGGGATGAGATCTGTTTGGCTACTAACATTCTTACAAATATCTTCCTTTGGGTTTATCAGTACAAATACATTAATATAGGTCTGAGGGTAAGTAAATGATGACAGAATGTTCATTTTTGGGGGGACTGTCTCTTTAAGACTCTGGCATACAGCAAAAGGGGCTAATTTTCTGTTTCTGCTCCTTCAGCAATTGTTCCTGATACTCAAAGGATCAAACCTGTGTAGCCCCTAAAAGACTGAGTGTAGAACTATCTATCAGAGCTCTGAAATAACGACACTTACTCCATATGTCTCTGACCGCCGAGCCATTCAGCATGATCAAAAGTCCATGATGCCTCTGGCACAAGTACCATCAGTCCACGCTGTAAGACAGGTGGAGAGAGGTACTCAGTAAGGGGACAATCCCTCATAATCTTTAGATTTCCTTTATTGAGCGCCGAGCCCAGTTTCCACCATCACGCGCTCTTGACACAGTGTAGTGATTTCTCTCTGGATATTTGCCACAATTGCAGCAGCCACATTTGACAGAGATGGAGAGTATATTGTTTAAGGATGAGCAGGATAGATTTATCGTCCGGCCTGCCATCGGAGGGGAGAGAGATGTGATAGATGGACTAATACTCTTCCTGTCCTCTTTGCTGTTCAATTGAGGCCTCAGATGCGGGTTTGATTCAGTTGTGTCTTACGGCTGGGATATTTAAAGACCCCTGGAAAATGCATGATGTGCACAGTTTGCGTTCCTGTGTTGATGTGTTGCCTATTTAAACTTGAAGTTTGGACAGGATGTAAAAAATGCCTTGATTTTTTTCCTTTAATGAAATATTCAATAGTATTTAGTTATTTCACAACCAGCTTTGATTTGCTACTTTCTAGTCTCTTGCAGGTTGTATTATGGTTGTTTCATGGATCTTTAACATTTCGAAAAGATGCTTTCGATACCAATGAAGAGCAACTGGATTACCTCACTGATTCAAGAAAACCAAGCTTGTTCTGGCAATTCAAATGAACCTTTTGAGGGAGAGTGATTCTCATTCCAGGGATAATTTGATTGGATAAAAATATAGTTTTGTTTTCAGTTGTATTTATTTATTTTTATTTAATAACATGTTTATGTTAATTTTAGTTGATTTAAAGAAATTGTTTGTGTTTTTGTCATTTTATTATGTATTTGTTTATTTCGTATGTTGCTGTAAGTTAATTTTGTTTTTATTTAATTTGTGTTTTTTTTTGTTTTGACAATTTTAGCATCTCAACTTAATTTCAGTATATTTTTATGTTAATTTTAGTTTAATTGTTGGCTATTTTTGATGTTTTTATTTATTATTTAAAATAATAAAGTTTAATTAAAGTTTATCATTTGAGTTTTTTTATAATTATAGCACCTCAATTTAAACTTATTTCAGTTTTTTTGTTTAGTGTACGTTTTATAAGTAGCATTTAGTGTAAAATTTCAGTTAACATAATTTTTTGTTTTTATATTAATTAATTATTTATTTTCTTGATGTATGATGTTTTAGCACCGCAATTTATATTAATAAAGTTTTTCAAGTATTTTTAGTCTGAAATTATTTTCAGGTAACATAAATATTTTAATAGTTTTATTTTATTTAGTAAACAGAAACGACCTTGCATGTGTCACTTTATATATCTGCTAAGTTTTATTTTTTAGATGTATATTTATAAGTGCACGTGAATATAGAAGACCTTTCCTTTTGATTTAATAGTGTCTTTAAAGATTTCTTAATCTACAGCACTGGACATTTTGATTTTATTTCATACTGTGTCATGTAAAAACTTCAGACTTTTGAATATTGTGTGATTTGTTGTACCTAATTCACAAAATAATTTAAGGGCCAACTAAAATACAAAAAAAATCTCTGGTAAGCTATCCACAATTTTGCCTTTATATCACCATCTCTGTTTAAGCATAAAATTGCAGGTTACTTTACGTTCGTGGCTTGAAATCAAATGACGTCAAACTGACGTTTCTCGTGAATTCATATACTTGACAGCTCATATTGTATATTATTAATATAAGCTTGCCTTTGTGAATCAGGTGACACTGTTTTAACAAACTGATTTCATGTACTTCCTTAGTAAACGATTTTTGATTATTTTCTGACATTTTAGTAAAATATGACCACCACAGAAAAAATATGTCTGGTTTCTCCAGATGAGGTCAGAAAGGAACAAGCGGTGGAGAAAGGAAGAAAGGAGAAGAGAGAGAGAGAGTAAAAGAGATCAAGGATGATCAAATGAGAGGCGAGAACATTCCGATAAATTGATGCGAGTGGGACAGGCACCAGTCACAGCAGAAGCATCGATTGGTCTGTGCCACAGCTCAATTGTACCACGTTCAGATGAGACAGTCACAGTCTCTTCAGTGCCAAGATCTAGATCCTTAAAGACCCACTCATATAGACGATTAGCACCAGCATCTACTACAGGAGTAATAATATACCTGCCTAACATAGTCTATTACTTACCCAGACCGATTAATAAACACGATGAGCAAGAGGAACTAATGGAACTGCAGTTGACTCACCTAAAAGCAAAAAAATATGCTTTGTGACATATGAAACACATGCAGGGAGACATTTTGAGGCCTTCTTTTCATGCAATGAAAGTAATGAAATAGAGAGACTGAGGTCAACATAATGCATCTCCGGCTAATATAATAACAAACTTTCAAACAGCTCTGCATTGCGTCGGCCAACGCTCCTGTGTTCAACCGATTGAAGTGCTCAACAAACAGAGCAATGTTGTGATAGCACACACATAGTGGATGTTTGCACTTTTGAGAATATCAATCTACAGTATAGTTTTGCTTGCATATTAAACTAGTAGTTTAACATCCAAGAATGCTAAAATGTTTTCAGGCGTATCTATTGAATTCATATAAAAAACCATGCCATTATGTATATGCAGGTTAATGAGGATTCTTCATTATGTAAACAGTGTTTTGTTTATGAACGTGATCAGGGATGTGTTTGATTTAATAGCATCATGATTAACCTCACGTTCAAGGGTCTGCGTTACTGACTAATTGGGGTTTTCCTGTGATAATTATTTGTAATGGTTTTATTTTTCAGGGTTAAACAGATGATATCACAACACTAGTGCTGATGTAAAGCATTATCACAGGTTCAGTATGTGCCAATTCATAACAATTACATCAACATTCAAACTTCAATATGTATCTTTAAATAGAAAATACGAGGTAAAAAGTCATTTTAATGTTGCACTACAAATTCACACACTTTCAATTTTATTTCAAGTTGACAATGCCTCTGTACAAAAAGCAAGGTTTAAAAAGAAATGCTTTACTAAGTCGACTTTGGGATAAAACCTTGAAACCTCACCCAAAAATGCATCATTTATTTGCCCTCATGTTGTATGACTATTTCTTCTGTGAAACACATAAAGAAGATGTTTTGAAATGTTGTTTGTGTCCATACAATGTGGTTTGGTTACAACATGCTTCAAAATATCATCTTTCAGAAAGAAAGTCATACAGGTTTGAAATTAGATGAAGGTGAATAAATGATAAAAGAATTTTCATTTTTGCTTCAACTATGCCTTACAAAACTAATTTTGACTTTAAAATTGCCTTCTCAGAAGTTTAGGTTTTAATTCCGAATGACATTTTACAGAGAAATCTGCCGCTGTATTCTTACACAAGGTTCCGGATGAAGACTTATTGCCAATAAGTGAAGCAACCTTGTTCTATGACTGAGTCACACACTTGACTGGCTGCTGATGGCAGATTCAGTAAATCTGTTACGAGATGGCGTTATTAACTCTATTTTCTTTCCTGCTGTCCACACATTGTCACCCGTTCAGCGTTATTTCGACTTAAGTGCCTCTTAATCATTCCATTCCCCGGCTGATGGATCCCCCTCCTCCTGTAGCTCTTTGTTGCTTGCAGGTCTGAATCCTCAGTGGATGTAACTTTCTGATAATATGCAGAGCATCTCTCTGTCCAGTCAGTTATTCTGAGAGGTTCTTGCTATAACCCGTCTTGAATACATACACAAATCCGCCGTCTTACTGACAAAGTGCCGCGTGTTGCTCTGAGGTTCCTCATTCAAATCTTCGAGATTTTATTGAGTGCTCAGTTTGGTTATTTAATTTTAAACTAAAAAACTCAATTTTAGCTCAGTGGTTAGAGCATGACGCTAGCAACGCTAGGTCATGGGATCGATCCCGGGGATTGCACATAATCAGAAACAAAAAATGTATAATGTTTAATGCAGTGTAAGTTTATTTGGATAAAAGTGTCTGCCAAAAGTGTCTGCATTGTAATGTAATCAATGTCTCAAAAGAAGATACATATTTTAAATGACGGGGTGAATAAATGATAACAATTTTTATATTAAATCTTATAGTTTTTTAAAAATAATGATGTTTTAGCATTTGTTTAGGTAACAGTGTTCAGAAGAAATGAAAAGAAAGACAAATCAGTGACATACTGTACAAGTTTAGAAATAAACATTTCTCATCAAAAGACTGAAACCGAATTCAGTTTTTCACATGAATTTTATGAGTTTGTATTGAAATCTCTGAGTTTTGATCACAGACTTTGGGAATCTTGAAACTAAGCAAGAGAAAGATCCGAGAAGGAGCTCAGCATAAGTTTCCATTACTCTCCATTTAATCACATTATAAGGAAAACAATTAAGATGGTAAAACACTTTTGTTTCACATTTTCCTGTTGTTTCCGATATCATTTGTAGGTGTGGGCTGTACAACCTTTTTGGCACGGTTGTTTCACATGATTTCATTACCTAAGTGCTCCCTCAGTCCAGGCCAGCTGTATGTGTTCACAGTCTAAGCAGTTATTTCCCTCTGAAAATGGCTTAATTATTCAGGGAAGGCTTTCGTCTACTTGGGAGAGCAGCATATGTTACGCTTAACAACGGGGGGAAGTTTGGAACCCAAACAGGCTGAAAGAGCTGACGGGGCCGTGCGTGCGAAGGGCTTTCCCTGGGAAAAGCAGAGCAGGCAATAATCTAACTATAATTAAGGTCTATAAACCACGTCAGGTTGCCATTACACCAAATGGCTTGCAACCAATCAGCTATGACATTAATAGCATTGGAGCTTTATAAATCTGCTGTGTTATAATAAGAGAATGTTTTTCAAGATTGTTGGTTTACACCTTTATCACGTTTTTGTGTGTATGTGTATTTTTTAGAGATATAAAAAGTTACCCTGCTAAATATTAGAAAACTCGATGTTATACTATTGACTTTTTTTCTGTCTATGGCTAAATAATTCAGTATGAATTTTACCCCAAGTCTAAAGGAAAACTGCAAGAGGCCATATGTTGCATTATGTTTCAGTTTATATATTCAATTTTTATATATATATATATTATTTTTACTCTATATCAAGTGTGTGTAAGATATTATAAGATGTGATGTGTAAGATATGTGATGCACAGTAAAACTTTGCAGCAGGTTTGCCGGCAACTTACTGTAAATTTAATTACTACTTTCCTTCTAGTACTGTATTCAATTTGAGTTCAACTTTACTTTAATCAAAATTAAAACACTTTTAAAATGAACAAGAAGAGACTGGTCTTATTACTGGCATTAGCACAGCAACACTGTTTTCTAATACATTTTTTTAAACTTCTTAAATTACGACACATTTACTTAACAAGAAAAGTGACTCAAGGACTTATCCTTGTTTTATGAAAGAAAATATAAGAACTAGGCAAGTTACTGTTTAAAATAAAATTGTAAATTAAATCTACAGTAGGTTTCTGGCAAACCTGCTGCAAAACTACAGCAAAGTTTTACAGTGTTGGATGTGGTACGGTACGGTACGGTACGGTATACTGTATGATGTGAGATATGCTATGATATGATACAATATTATTTGGCACGGTACAATATGCTGCGATATATGATAGGATATGATGCAATACGATATATATAATATGATATGATATATGATATGACTTTCTTCGGTAACAGAAAACTGGCCAATCTGATGTAAAATACCAGGCAAGAAAGTGTCTTGGCTTATTATTCACCTGTAATGTTTTAGCTCTTTACAGCAAAAATACACTTTATTCATCACCATGGAAACAAGGGAACATTCATTTAATAGCACTTGGCGTGTTAGTTGAGGTATTTTTGATCTTTCCACAAACCAAAATGGTATTTTACTCATGATTTACTTATCTCTTGGAAACAAAGTAAACAGAAATCAAAACCAGTTATTAAGTTACATCAGAACTATCTGACAGTCTTTAAAAAACAGGTTCACTGGTTATATTGGCATACTCAGCAACATCACTAAAGTGCAACAGGAGATTTTGCTTCCAAAAACATGCTCAGCAGATTGTTTTAACAGACAGTATTCTTAATGGAAATTGTGGATCCATCCCAACAGCTCTGCATCTTCATGGTCTTCCAGCCCTCGCTTTGTCTGACATGCATTAATTCAGCTGGAAGATTTTGCAAGAATGGACTAGTTATAGATTCTGGGGCAAGAGTGTGAACACTTTAGGTGTGTAAAGTGCTAGTTTAGTAAAGCAGATTTAAGACCATTTTGAAACATTTTGTTTTTTAAAGTTGCTTAGAATGATAAGAATGACAACAATTAGCTTATAAAATTTAGACAAACTTCTTATCTTAATGGACCTTTGCTTAACATTTGTTTCCTAGATCTACATTGAGAGAGGAACTTTGTCTACTTTTTTATTTTTACAAAATATTAAAATCTAGTGTTTTTGTTATTGTTCTGCTAGAAAAAAAACAAGATTTCTGCCAGAATTAATTGGACCTGGGACAAAATCATATCATTGGACCCAATACACCCAGAAGTGTTTGATTGGCATAGATTCTTGAACCCGGTTCTCTTCTCCTGTGATTGGGCCTGCGATACATTCACTATTTTCTTATTTTCAAATTTAGTTGTATTTTTATTGATTTTTTTAAGTTTCTGATAAAAGTTTAAAAGTTTGTTAAGGTTGTTTGTTTTAAGTCCCGTTGCGTTGGGAATTATGAGAGGTGACAAATAATATATGTGATTAGGGATTCGATTCTGCCTTAACAATAGTTCACTTTCAAGTCCAAGAACTTTCCACATAAATCAAAAAGCGGCAGATAACAGCATCAAAATATATTGATCTGGTTGAGGTAACTCTAGAGCAGCTCCAAAACACAATCATTTGCGGCAATTTAGAGATTTAACATCGCACATTATCTTATTTAATTACCTGTGAGGACTTCGTGATTTAATAATTCTGTTTCCTTAGAAGAAATAGTTACATTGCTAAGTGAGATAGATGATGTAATTTTTAGAAAGTCTTTCCTGGTGGGAAAAAAAAGCATAAACCAGTCTGAAGTGGTAAATTAGGCTAGTCAGGATGGTTTGTTTTTGATGTTTTGGACCAGATCAGCTTAGCAGGCTCGGACACAAAGTAACCCTGCCGAAAAAGAGTTATCACAATGTTAAATACATTCCAACAGCATGCTCTCTTATGTTTTCTTTCTAATCAAATATGTGTTATTTTTTTCCTTGCAGGGTCAACAATCATAGCATCATCTGTCTTTTCCAGCACACTGGGGAGGCACAGGGAGCTAATGAAGAGGTGGGATTTGCTTGCATCCCTTAAGTCTTTTATAGGCTGTCAAAGACGCTGTTGGATGCCTGTTAGGAAGTCATTGCAAAGCGCATGAATGAAATGAACAAATGAGGTTTCCAGATCAGAGTCGTCTCGCAGGTCATTCCGGCATCACAACCTTATTTGTGTGCTTTGTGTACAAACGTTAAATCTACCTAATGAAATATCCAGTGTTGTGCTCAGGCAACCAAGTGAACCTGGATGGCATTACTAAGCGATATCAAATCCAAACATTATTCCACCAGCAGGCATTACTTGATTGAGTATTGACAGCATGCAATTACTCTCTCCAGCACTGATTGACTTCTGCTTAGAGAATGTCTGATGGAGGATTCACTGAGCTGATTCCCAGTACGTCTCGCCGCACAGCAAGTGTTTTGCAAGGTAAATCTCAGCATCCAACCTTTTCTTTTTGGTAGGGATAAAAGAAATGTGTTAAGTCATAAGAGGAATTCCCTATGGAGATTTCTTTTTGTAGATGGGAACATTGCATGATATTATGGGTGATATCATGTTGGGTGGTGTTACTTTTGTTGTGAACTATGGAGTAATGACTTATTCACCCTCATGTTGTTCAAAACCTGTTCTGTGAAATGCACAAGAAAATATGTTTTAGTGGTTTTGTGTTTTTAAAATGAAAGTCAATGTTGTTTTGGTTACCAAGGTTCTTTTGGATGTTGCCAAAAAATAAAGTAAAGGCATAGAGGTTTGGAATGACATGAGGCTGAGTAAAAGATTTATATTTTATAAGGTATCTTTTGAAAAAATATGAAAGTATATATATTTATCATTTTACATTTATGCACTTGCTCAAAGCTCTACCGAAAACAAATGTACACGCACACACATACAATTGTATGCGTACATAAATCGTTCAATACTCACTGCTTTTAAGTTTGATTCCAGCCTATCACAGACAGACTGGCTTGTCATAGCCTTTAGGCTTTAAAAGTGGCAAATTTCGCAAAGTTTTATTCCAGAGGAATAAAAGCAAAAAGTCCTTGTGCGAGTGAAGGAAAACTCTCGGAGGGCTCACCACGTTCAGTTAGACACCTGGAAGCTTTACTTCAGACATTCTCTCTGCTTTGTGAAGCTGAGCGATGTTCCGAGGGATGCCCTAGAGCGAGAGCTGCCCCGCCAGCCCCCAGCCCCACCCACTTCTGCAAGACTCTACCAGCATTTCAAAAGCCAAGACTAATTTGAAGTATACTTCCCACCAGAGCGGTGTTGCATTCACACCAATGACTCGCTGCTTAATGTCAATAAAAAGGCTCAGGGCTGATGCACGGTGGGGGGCCGGGGCTGGTATTTCTTCTTATGAGGCAGGTGTAGGTTTTACGATTTGGAAAGCAAAGTAGACGAGGCAAAATATGACACTTACTATGTCATGCAGAATAAGCTTTAGCTTAATTCTTTACTTAAAGGAATAGTTCAACCCAAAAATAAAAAAGCCATTATTTACACATACTATATGATTCAAAATGTACGTAATGTATGCTATTGTTTCATTCCTGTATAAACAAAATCTGAAAGCTCTTTTTTCTTATACAGATAACTGACCATGATTGTCGTGCTCTGGTGGACAAAAGAATATTCTTCATAAAAATTGAAAAAATAATGAATTTTCTCTACTATTTAGTATTTTGCATATAACACTTTTCACATTTGCCTAGAGTTATTTTTTTGTATCATCTTTATCCAATTTAAACAGTCTGAGGGTGAGGTTACAGTTTGTGACACCAAGCTAATAAAAACAGCACCTTAACACAACTAAACACTCAAGGAAGGCATAATTAAAGTTTGTCTGCTTCATCTACAGCGGTTTCCATGGAAATTTTTCTCTTGTTTCTAAGATGTGCAGACATCTATTAATACAAACCTCTACCACTCCATCTATTTCTCCCAATTCTCCATCTCTCTATATACATGCTAGTCAGACAGACAGACAGATTTAAACTAAACATTGCATGAATTAAAATGTCCTTATTTTCCACAAAACCATCACGCTCCGAATCAAACAGCGGCAATGATTTCATTTCATAATTCAGATTTATAACAAGGAATGGAGGTCACAGGGGCTCCTCTCTGCATGTTAAAGGGGCTTTGTAGAGCGGACCAACATCTCCCGCTGTCTGCCAGCTGGAAATTTCAATGCTGATGGAACTATTGATCATGCACGCGTTAAAATGATGTCTACTGTTCTAAACACCAATGACAGAGAGTTACATTAATAAGGAAATCAATGGCTGTGTCAATGGGCTGCTGAGGCTTGACAATAGATTGCAGTCTGGAGACAAGAGGACCAAAAATCCTGTGTTTTTTTTAATCCACGGCATTACATCAAAGTTTTGATGCCAGGGTAGGAAATGACCTTTGACCTGCTCCGTGTCGGACGTTAGCGGGTTATTTTCAACCCATGGTTGAGCTTCCTATATAAGCTTCATATATAAGGCAATCATAAAATGCATAAATGGTACCAATGTAAATATTGATTATGGATTAAAAATGTAAATACTAGTCTTTCTTACTCGGCCTTCTTTTAAATGTGGATGCAACAGATCATCTCTGGTTGCGTTCTTTATGAAGAGTGTGATATACCAAACAGAAGTCCGGCTCATTTTTTTCTCACTCAAATTACAAGCATGTTCCACGTGTCAGCTAAAACCTCCAATATTTATACCCCGAACAACCTAAAGCGCGGAGGTTAATCATCTGATAAATCTTGACTAGCGTTATAAAGCAATGCTTCACCCGTCTTCACACACAGCAGCTGAAGCTGATATTAGCCGTCGTGTCATTATCTGTTGCTGATATAGTCACTCACCTGTCATGCTAAAATATGGCCCGTTCGGTCTGTTGAAATGAGCCGCGGAGCATCTGCAGGAATAATGATATTCCAAACAGAGCGAGGAAGTTACTTTCATCTGCCCCGGATGCACATAACTCACGAGAGATCAGTATGTTTCTCGCCGCCCATCACGATGATTGCTATTTTTCATCTAACATAGATATTGCTTAGTATGCTTGTGCTGTGCAATTTTTACAGGCTGCGCGACATAACGTCGCATTTATGTCGAATGCGACCTCTTACATTTTCCAATATGCATGGACAGCAGGGGAAGCATCAGATAAGTACATTGGTTATTTTCCCTGGACGCACTCTTTCAGTGTGAGCACAGATGCCAATCATTAAGAATCTCTGCCAAGGCTCATTCGGACCTCCTGTCAAGTGTCTTTTCACCCAGCGGTCTTTTCGGGTTAAAGTGAATTGCAATAGCCTGACTATAATTTAACTTAAGACGCAGACAATTTCTCGCAAAGCTCTGACCGCTGTAATGGACAGGTGGCTGACAGAGCACACTAGAAGACTGACACCTGTAACAGGAAGTTCAAATTAGACACAAAGAGTGCAGAGGATCTGTCAGGTGGAGACGTTCGCTGTGTTAATAGATCGGTGGGTTAGAGAGGTGAGGGTCTTCACAGACGTCCAGTGGATTTACACTCATTGATGGATAGTCTAGTGACACATGTTATTTATATATTGGCCTTTTTATATGTATATATGTACTGTATAGGACAGTCACAGTGTAGGGAAACAGCATATGAGACGGGGTGTGGATTCGGGACATGACAGGTCGGACTCGAACCTGGGTGCCCATGAGCCAACAGCTCATATATACAGCGCTGAACACATATTATATATGTATATTGTAAATAATATGGAGAGTACTGCAAAAGTAGCTAAGAGATAACTTTAATAAAAAAAGACTCAGATAAGAAAGAAAAAAATACAGATGAGATGTCAATAAGATTAAAGGGGTCATATGGAAAAATTTTGCATCTCAGATATTTCTCCTGAGAATAAGATCCAGAAATCTCACGCTGTAAACCAGAATGTTCAAAGTAATTAAATAGATAAAATAGTGTAAACTTTAGTTTATATACAAATTTGAACTAACTTAAATATTTTGAGTTTCTCTAACTTATTCTTACTTTTGAGATACTTTAACTTAATTTAAACAAATTAATTCAACACGATTTGTTGAGAATGATTTTCAGTTCCCAGCATGCTTCGTGTGCGACTGCATTGGGAGAGTAAATTTTGAAGTGTTATTTTATGTGTTTTTAGAAAGGATAAAGCCTTGTTAATGATGAATGTTCATTTATCTTGGATATTTAGAAGAGTTTGTTGTATTTTTGAGTTTTGGGGTTACCATCATTCAGAAGAGTGATGCTTATGTGTAGGTTATGGTAGGTGCCATAGCAGTCGTGCGTGTTGCATCACTCTCTGTGATGGCTGTTTGTTCATTGTTGATGTAGATGAAATGTGAAGGTTGTCTTAATAAGACCTTTTATCTAACTGTAAATAAAAAATAAATTACCTTACTAAATGTTCAAAATTAAGAGGAATTAACATGCACGAGTACAACAAACTCAAAACTTGATAGTTCTGCTTATTTTAAATTGGGAACATCATAACTCAAACCATTTGATGTAACTGATTACCTAAAAAAATTTATTAACTATTAACAATAAATTAACTATTTTATGATATGGCTGATTTTGTATGAATTTGTACAATGCTTTTGCACAATGACATTAGGGTTAGGGGTTGGGCTTTAGTGTTGCTTTTTTTCTAGTAATTGTACATTTTTGTACGATTCACTACATGCAAATTCATACAAATCAGCCACCTCGTCAAAAATCTCAATATGAATATTTCTTATCAAATCCAGATTATATAACCTCTGCAATCTACAATTATTTTACACCTCCATAGTCTTGATGTATTTTAACAATTGTCTTGTTCCTATTTGAATTTGAATTTCTCAGCTATTTTAGGGGATACTGAAAAAAACGCAACTGAGAACTTCAAACCTCAAATTTCCTGAACTATGAAAGAGTGACATCAGAGCAATAGGATATTCAAATATTTAAAAAGTAACGCAATAAATGTAACAAGTTATATATAAAAGTAACATTTCCAAACAACCACATCACGCACACACGTCTTTTTTAGGTTTTGTGCTCATATTGTCAGAATGTCGTTCTCACGCAGGAGAAACAGCAAGTCTTCTGATTGCAGTAAATGTAATCACTCATTACCTTGGAAAGCTCCCAGTGGTAGCAGATGTTCAACAGCTACGAGGGTTCTTATTATTTATGCAAATGCACACCTTTTTGAAAGGTTTTCTTCACATGTGTAGGTATTATGACTGTCAATCATTATTATCATCATTTGAAGAGGAAAAAAGTGTTTAAAGGAGCTGAGACCCCATACCTAGGTGAGATGTTTATTGAGGTAACCTTCAACTTTAACCTTTTTCCACAGAAGTTTATTTTGCCTTAGTCCTGAAATAATCTGTATGGTCTCCAGATGCCCATTAGATGTGATTCGCAACTACATTCTATTGAATTTTGCTTGTCTGTATTTACGTTATCTGCAGCTTCTTTATATTAGTTAATTTAAAGTATTAGTAATACATTATTGTTATCGACAAAACACTTTACATTTAAAAATGTAGTACTGTAAGTATACTGTATGTGGATATTAATTTTTTTGGTCTTTGATTCTAAACATTCTGCTCTTCAAAACAGAAGTCAACACTCCCAGTTGAGTTCGGGACATTTCTGCTCGTCTTTTATCGTAATCCAGATTGGCTACACGCGTCGTGTCTGTTTCTGAAATCTGTCCCTGCATCTGGAAAGCGCTGCCAGCCTCTGTCACTGCTCAGACTGGATTAAATCATACAGTGTTGGCAGAACAACAGTGCGACACCTAAAAGTGGTAAAGTCCTTGAAATTCATCACGGCTGTCACAGACCCCAGCTCAAGGTCAGCGATCTCATCCATTCTTAAAGAATCTTTCTTAAGGATGCCAAGGTCATTTAGAGGCAAGCCTACATCTCTCTTTCTCTGTTGGAAATCTGTGATGATCATGACGAATGTGAGAGTTTTGGTCGGATGAAAAGCACATATAATGTAGTGCAGCTAAAAAAAGACTAGATCAAACAAATCAGTAAACAATTGTGAAGAAGATCAGCTTTTTATGCAAATTTAAAGGTGCTGTGTGTAATATTTAGGAGGATCTATTGACAGAAACACAATATAATATACATAACTAAGTGTTTAGAGGTGTATAAAGACCTTACATCATGAACCGCTCTTTTATACCTTAGAATGAGCTATTTCTATCTACATACACCGCGGGTCCTCTAACATAGAATTCATCGTTGTTTCTATAGTAGCCTTATACGGACAAACTTCTCCACAGAAAGCGTTTCGTAAATGCATTATCTTCTTCGGCAAAGAAGAAAAAATGCAACAACATCTTCGCCCTGTGTCAGCCACCGTAGTGCTTCGCAAGGGAGCGGTGAGTGGTGGAGTGAGCCTTTGGTTGCTATTCTCAACCTCACCCATAGATGCTGCTAAAATCTCCATATTGCTCCAAAATTTTATTTTTCTTCTTCATGATTTTAGTTATGATTTATGTCCTGATTATACAGTTATCATTTATGTCAAAGGCTAAAGATTGAACTTTATGAATTTTGTTTTTTGATTGTGATTTTTTTCAGTGGCTTCAAAAAGTGTTCAAAAAATAAACCCATGACATCACAATGGAACGATTTCATAGACTTCCGCTAGTGAATTGCAGTGAGTTGAGTACTAGCCAGTTTTTCCTCCACCCGGTGTGAGAACCGCTCATAGAGAGACTGACAGCGTGTATTCAGAAAGAATAAATGGGTTTTGATGACAAGATTTTACAATGCTGGAACACCAGCGGAGGCCTCGCTATACAAAATCTACTTTAATTACGATGCAAAGCACTTTCAAATGGCACAACAAAGTTTCGGGCGTATTTTTGGCAGTGTGTTCTTGGTATTGCAAGATATAAAAGAGGTATGAAAGCATTGGAGATCTGATTTCAGGCAGGGAAAGAGAGACGCCACAGTTTGTATGAGCCATCTGTGATGGTTTAATGATGTCGATGTCTTATGTTAGGATCTGGGGCTTTATGGTTCCTCTCTGTTGGTCTATCTATCACTTTTCCTCACATATTTGTTTGTTTGTTTGTTTGTGTGTATGTCTCTTGCATCTCTGTTTTTCACTTATGAATATGTTCACAGTCTATAGAAGTGCTTCAAGCAGCTTCGAGAGCAAATCTAAATTTGTTAATCTATTCAGACATTTCAAGACAAATGTGAATGATGTTTGAACACAATGTAAAGGAACGATGCTGTTCCACTTTAAATCTTTTGAAAGTATTTGAGGTCTGTGTGGAATAAATGTCTATTGGACAAAATACATTTTTTGTGTTGTAACTAAACAATATTCCCTAAATCCTGATATCTCCATTCATATCTTTTAGGCATTTGTTAAATATTAACAATTTGAAGTCGCAACATATGGTTGAAGAACATTTAATCTCTATTTGCCGACAGGAACAATCCCCCATTGTTTTGCCTTTCCCCAGAAACATTTTTGTTGAAGTCAAATATGTTTCTCAGAATTAACACTGAGAGGGGAACATAATATAGGCTATAATTCAATTGTGTGTCCTACACCAGCGTTTAATCCTTTTGTGTAAATCCGATAAAGTATCGCCCAGCTGTCTACCTATTTCAATAGCTGCTTTTCGACATTATTTCACCTTTCTCAATCCGACGTGACATCTCCGTCTTAATCTAAATCAACAGACTTGATTTCATAAAGAATATTGTTACAGCGCTCTGAAATGAATTTCAAAAGGGGGTCATTACCGCAACACAAAGACGCACACGTACGATTATAAACACATCTCTGTGAAGTATCTTTCTGTTTGTTGTGTGTGGCGCTAAAGAAGTAAGGAGATTATTTTGCATGCTACGCACCGAGGGCACATTACGCATTCATTCCACACAATGTGATTAAATGCTTGTTTTCACAGAAAATGCACTGAATATGAACAATACCGTCACATTCCTGAGGGGGAACGTTGCTTTTATGAGCTTTTAGACACTTTGCATTCTAATCTTCTCATCTTTAGGGGGGTTTTGCCATGCCAACCATGTCAGTTAATCAAAATCTCAGCAGAAATGCTGAGTCCTTCTGTACGAATCTTCTAAAAGCTATGGACGTTTGAAAGTGAATGTCATTTGTTGAAGTTGGGGCCCTTCTTGACCTCTGTGTGTTTGTGTGTTTTGTGGGGGGGTTCATTTGTTTTTGGCCAATCGTATCACATGCAGCACAGATCACGGATGATTAGAAGATTCTGATAATTTCCCACAATCCCTAGCTATCTGCCTCAACTCATCTTTATTCAGGGATTTTCAGAATAACTCTCAGTTCAAAGCAATGTAATTTTGATATTTACCAAAATATATAAAATGTATAGACGTATATAACTTTATTTAAGATTAAATCTGTAAAAAAAGGTAACACTTCAGCATAGGGGGCAATTCTCACTATTATTAGCAGTATTATTAGGTTATTAGCATGCCTATTATTGGCATATTGGCTGTTTATTAGTACTTATAAAGCACATATTCTGCATGACCATACACTATATGCCTAATCCTGCCCAATACCTAAACCTAGCAACTACCATACTAACTATCAATAAGCAACAAATTAAGAATTTATTGGGGAAAAAGTCGTAGTTAATGGTTTGTTAATAGCACCCTTTACTGAAGTGTGACCATAAACATAGACAATAGATGTTTTTTGACCAGACTCTAGCTAATTGGTCAATTTGTCAGCTAACAATGTCCAACATTAGATATTTACCTTATTTTAATTTGGAATATTTCTATACGGGTAGTTGAAAATATGCTGCACATGTGTCCTGTGTTGTGACTAACATTGAAGATAAATCTCTCTTATGCTATTTTCTATTTTATGTTATAAATATTAATATTAATAATATAAAATAATATATTATTAACATTATTTTTTTCTAAATTTTTGCTGTCACACCATAGGACACATGGACATAAATTTTGTTTGTCAACTAGTCATTTATTTATATAGTCTGGCACATGAATTAAGCAGCAGCAACAAACAACCAAATACATAAAATAAAAAATAAATAAATATATATAAATAACCATGATTTTATTTGACCTTCATGTAACGTAACAAAAGCGAAATCTGTTTTTAGTAAAAGCTCACCCCTGGGACATGACGCCTATAGAAACATCCTCATGTGAGAAAGATCCTTCAAAGGGAAAAGTCTCAAAGATGCTTTACGCTATTCAATTTCAGCCACATAATATGTTTATATTGTATGTAAGAGAGAAATGAAATGTCAGTATTCCCAATTGTGCACAATTAGTTCCACTCGAGTGTAAAACGGTCTGAGTGAAGCTATGGTCAGCATTATCGACGGCTATAGCCGAGGTATTGAATTTTCCAGTATGTCAGAACACGATGATTAATTTTCGCCTGTTTTGAGTCTATTCTCGTGTCATTTTACAAGACTTCGGTTACTGGACTGGATTGACTATAATAAACCGGATTGTGTGCTGTCTGGAATCATTAAAAAAATATTCCTTTTTTTTCTTAAATAGTTTTTAAGAGACAAGGGTTTGGGCCCATGAATATTTTCATACATTTGAACGTATTTACTGTAGATGGTTTGTTTAAAGAAACATCAGTCTCTCTGTAATATTACTCAAATTCACATCCCACCTAAACCATATGAGAAACTTGGAAATTACAACGTTTGAAAGGAAAAACTCACAACCAGAACTTAAATAACATTTCACATGCGTGATTAAAAAAACTGCCACCCGAAAGAAAGAAAATATTCTCCTGTCAGTGAAAAGAGACAGCTGTCACGTCTGTTGTGGCAGGCGAGGCAGGAATGAAGGAAGGCTTTCCATCTCGTTCACAGAGATGTCAGCTGTTATAAATAAAAGAGAGGCACCTGGGTGGTCAGAGAAGAGTCTGTTTAATGTCTAGACGAGGAGAGAGGGGTCCCAGAGCCCCTGAGAGCCCCTGGAAGCGTTCATTCGCATGCAATATTCGGGCAAATGAAGAAAAACCCCGACAACACTGTATTATGCAAATGCAGTTATTCTCAGGTTACTATGTTTTATGTGATGAAAGCGACATTTACATTTCTTTACCCTGCATTCCAGAGGGGCTCCTGAGGTTTGAGGAGATGTGCGAGTTTGAAGAAATGTGCTTCAGCCTTCAGCAAAAGCGTAAAAGTCTAGGAAAGGTGTGTTTAAGGTTGCATTTTCAATTTGTGGAATTTTAACAAAAAGGACACACTGTTAAAAAAATCTGTAGAAATGACAGTATTACTGACAGCAATTTGCCAGTAACTTACTGTAGATTTATATTTACCTTATTGGCAACAGTTTGTTTAAAAATAAATTAACATTAAACATTAACAACAAGTTTTTATCTTTACAGAAAAAACTCTAAAATAACAGCCTCATGCAAGCATTTCTGGGAACCAAAAATCAGGAAAACAAAACCCAGAAAAAGGTTGATGAGAATTTTTGGATCCCAGAATGCTGTTATTTTCTAGTTTTTGTATGTAAAGATAAAGATGTATTAATGTTCATTTATCTTTAAACAAACTGTTGCCAATAAATTACATAAATATAAATCTACAGCAAGTTACTGACAAACTACTGCATAACTACAGCAACATTTTTAGTTGCTCAAACGTGAAAAACAATGGCAACATTTACGCTCATGGTTTTCTAAACCCACTTAACTTCTTCTATTTGAGTAATTTTAGTCTGTTCGTGCCAGCCGCCACGATATCTCTAGAAGCCTGGCATAGCTCATGCCAGGTTTGGGAGGGCAGTGCCATGCTCAACAAGATTTTTTTAGTTGAGGCTGACAATGCGATTCCACCTTGGTATACATCAAAGTACAGTGGTACTTCTGCAGTACTTTTTGTAAGTGGCAGATCTTCAGTACTTTAAAACAAAACACACATCAGAGCCGTGGTCGCTGCCAGACATGGGAGATGCTTGCGTCATCTCTGATCCCTTTCCATCTCCCCCGTAATTTCCTGCTTACTTCTGTCAAAAAATAGCCCTCAAAAATCTCTGAGATTATTCTGTTTGTGCTCAGCTTCAACATCACCACGAAAACATCAGCACTGTTTTACAGCCTTCGGTATTTTAACTCTTAAGAAAGTGGCCCGAGTGGGTCACCGTCTGGTCAGAGCTTGAGAGGAAGAGGATTAGCATTAGCATGCGGTGAAAAGCGCTAATGAAGCACAGACAGCAGGTTATCGTACGTCTCCCTCTCACATCTGTGTGATCACGATCCCCTCACAAATCAAATCTTCGGCCAATCCTCCAGATGGATAATTGTGGGCAGGGATGTGATAAGCTTTTGTAATAGAGATCTGTCAATCAATGGATGCCAAGTGGCTTCTCGATCCAGGGTGTTTGCTCAAATGGAATGGAAATATTCGGCCGTGCCACTTGGGCTACTTCTTCTCTGCTGTTCGAAAGGATGTTCTTGCTTGATTTCATTAACTGGGTGGGTGTAAAAGCAAATTTACCTTATGAGAAGCAATTACTACACTGCTGACTGGTGCTTTTGTGTGTGAAGAGACTGCCTGCCCTGTCCCCCTCTTTATATCTGGGTCTTCTGCATCATTGATTTTAAATCAGCCAGACATTCCCTTCACTGCCTTTATTAAGAGCCTATTTGGTGACATCTACTGTACTTGTTCTTATGTGTTTAGAAGTATATTTTACCCAATAATGTATGGTGAATCTAATACATGTTTGATCAATATTTGTTGTGAATCGCTGTGTAATATATATTTTTGCAATGTAGGTACTTTTTGTGCATAATTTATGGTTAGTGTAAAACCTGTAGAATGTTTGTAATGTTTCTTTTTCTAATTTTGTGTATATACTGTTTTATACTATATACTAATGTAAATGGTGTATTAATTGTGCATATTCTATCTAATCAATATTTACATACAGTAAGCCTACTAATATTCATTGCATGCATATGCATTTCTTTGTTATCCTATTTATAAATGATTACCAATTATTATTCAATCAATAAATCAATTGTCACCATGACTGTTGCATGGGTCAAATCTATTTTGAAAAATTTCTCAAAATTTCTACTATGGGATGAAAGGGGGACTTTTATTTTTTAAATGAATATGATTAATTTTGGTTTAATTTATGTATTATTATATTTTTTCTTTTTAATAGTTATCTTTTAATTGTATTCATCAAAACATCAGGGCTTCATAATAAAGCGCAAAACTGCTACATTTAATCGATTTATATTATTTGTTACTTAAAGGAATATAAATGTCAGCTTCTCAAATACCATCAATTGTATTGATCGTGTCTTTAAGCTGCAGTGATTCACAATGTGTGATAAAAGCACAGAGCTTCTGATCCTCTGATGACCTGAGTATTAGATGGGATGTGTTAATGTAAGTTTATAGGCTACAGAGTGCCAACAAAGCAAAAGGGATGAATTTACAGACTTCTCAAACCACGGTCTAAATAAATATTTGCAGTCAACAAACACAGCACAAATACCAACATGCTATCATGAAAATTCATATTGTTTGTGCGATTTGGCTGCAAATTATTTTCTGTAATGCATTAAGAACAGAAAACGGCTGAGCTAAAGCAGCGCAGGTTTAAGATATCCTGATTCTTTTGGAGGCCTAATTTACTTTCTTGTTCTAATTTAAGCCATTTTTAGCAACAAGGTGGTGAACAGCAGGCCAAAATTCCCACAGCTCCGTGTAATAAGGCAATCACCACACCTGTGTCTTTCTGCAATGAAAGACACCAATTTTCTTCACCTGAAATGTAGTGTGATTTGAGAAAAATTTGAGAGAGAGAGAGAGAGAGAGAGAGAGAGAGAGAGAGAGAGAGAGAGAGAGAGAGAGAGAGAGAGAGAGAGAGAGAGAGAGAGAGAGAGAGAGAGAGAGAGCATGCACAGTTATAAAATAAAGGCTATGTGTAAACTGTATGGGGTGGTTTCCCAGACAGGGATTATTTTAGGCCTGGACTAAGCCTTAGTTTAATTGGTAAATTTAAGTAGTTTTAACAAACATACCTTGCTTAAAACATTACTTTTTACATTTCATTTTGAAACAACATAGAGACACTGATGTATTTTGAGATATGTCAGTGCAAGTGGTTTTCAGTTTGGATAGCTCTTACTTTTCTTTTAGTCTAGGACCAATCCCTGTCAGGGAAACCCCCCTATATGTTTTCATTACATTTAAAACCTAAACAAGATTCTTGTGTGTCTTTTACACTAAAAATCCTGTAAAAAAACAGAGATTTTCTGGCAGTTGGGGCACCAGAAATATACCGTAAAATAACAAATTTATCCTGTAAAATTACATGCTTTTCATGTATTACATGCTTTCTTTTACTGCATTTCAAAAATAGACTATACAAAAATCCTGTAAAATTTGTTTTACATTTTCCGGCAGCTGAGGCACCAAAATATACCATAAAATTTTATCCTGTAAGATTTTTTCATGTTTTCTTGTAAAGTTGCAGTCTTTTTTCTGTAATTTGACAGTCTTTTACCATATTTAAAAAAAAACATGAAAGAAACAAAACTGTTTTGAGTTGGGGCGCCAGAAATATACTGTGAAAAAAATGTCCCCCTGTAAAATAACATGTTTACATGTTTTTCTTGTGAATTTGCAGTTTTTTCTTAAATTTGATGTATTTTGACCATATTTCCAAAATACGTGAAAGATCTGTCAAAAAACTGTAAAATAACAGTTTTTACATTATACGTGAAAAACAGGTAAATATAAAGTCAACCGTGCAGACTCATGCTGCAGCGTCCCAGCACTCAGACGTAATCACTTCACACTACCTGATTTAAGACAAGCGTTTCAAGATTGAAATGTCCCATTAGGATTCAATAGATGGAAGAAGTGATAAGCATCTAAACCAGAGCAGGGCGAGCGCAAGCAGAACGGAAAGCTGATTAAAAGATGCGCTAGGCAGTTCAACCCCTGCATGTGTGAGGAGGTTTTGACTTGTCACTGCAGAATCTATAACATCTTAATTCAGGCTGATATCTGCTTGCCTAGATGCGGTTTCCGGATGTGTCCGAATCTAAATGCTGATGTCTTACTGCTCAGTGAGGAGAACATTATTTTGTAAACTAGTCACTATATAATGCTATATTTATTTTCTCCTTGATGTTTTCAGATACAAGAGCTTTATGTAGTCTGAAAATAGTCCAACTTGTTAAATTCAAAGCTTTAAATAAATAATTAAAATAAGGTTAATGTTTTTTAAAATAAGTTGCAGACCAATATATCGTATAATTCTAATGGTTTTCATTACAAATACAGATTCACTCACATAGTTCAAAGGAACACAAAACACCCATTTATGACCAAAAACTCTTGTATCTTAAAAAGCAGCAAATCAAAAATCTCCAGTGGCTTTATTGCATGGGTCTGACTTCTCTTTATTCCCCAGGCCAAACTCCCTCTGGAGCGACAGAAAGCATTGGACAGCGGAAGTCTGGCTTCATGCGCCCCCGATGATGTACTCGCTCCTACCGGGGCTTTCAGAGAGGCAGACCTTTGTAGCTTTCACTGATTCACAGAGCCTAATGTCCTGTTGAGGCCACGGAGACCCGCTGATCTTTCTTTGGAAGAGTGACAATGTCGGAATTTGAGAACACAGGCCCACACAGCGACCAAGTACAAGCTAAATGCCACCTACTGGATACGGAAGGCCTGGGGGAAAAAGTCACACGGCCGCCAGAGTGTTCCAGCTCTGTACTGACATTTAACTCTCTGTCACGGCGACCCGAAAATCACACAAGACGCTGGAACAGAACTTTAACTTTTTGGCTAAAATCAAAGCAGCACTTGCCAACGTGGATTAGAAGCGTATTCAGAATTTCACTACGGAAACAGGACATTGTGTTCTCCGGACAGAATAAATCGGGAGAATAGTTTTCCATCTTACATTTCACAAGATCCACAAGATTCAAATTAAAAAAGGGTCATATAATCTTTATTAGAATCAGCAAATGCATTTAATAACAAATGTTTTGTTGCTATTGTTTCCCCCTGTTCACGTCATGTAAGATGTGAATAAGGAAATTTCAAGGTTTTTAACTTTTTGAAAGAATGTTTTATATGTGTTTTATTATGTAAAAAGGTTGATTGAAAATACAGTGGTACAATGCAAAATAAAGTTGCATCATATTAAAAAATCTTGTTGTGCATATTTTTTGCATGACAACACCTGACTGAATGTTCAGTTTTTTAGGAAATGGAAAAACCACTTTTAACTGATTTAATACGGTGTTGTCATTCTTAAAAAGCACTTTATAATACAGTTTTTTCTTATTATTTTCCTAATAATAATGATTTATATAAAAAAAATCACAAAATTTTGAGATACAAGGGCAATATAATATATGTACTATATAGAATGTAGTATAGTAAAGATATAGAAGTATAAAATGTTCTATGGCCAACAAATGCTTCTAAATGCCTGAGGTTTCCGTTTCATTCATGTTTGGGGATCTAGACAATCATTCACACACCCACACCAGGAGCAATATTATAAACCAGATGAGCCACAAAATACAATATATCAGCTCTGATGCATTATTGCATAGCAGCAACCTCAGAAAGGCCATAGAGAGACAAATTATGCAACACATGTATAATTTGCAATAGAAATGTTTCAAGATGTATTAAATATATTAACAAAAGACTGCACGCTTGGCGATAATCAGCATGTTTATAAAAGCACATGGTTACGTCTGTAAAGAGAGTAAAATGTATTGCTGTCTCATACAGAAGGGTATAATTAGAGATCCCGGCTGTGCTTGACTTGGCAGTTTGCGTGCTTTTAGCTGTACTCATGAAGCAAGGAAACTTAATTAACCAAACAATTATCTTCTCATTCGCTCTAGATAACAGTTTGTGTGGTTTTTTCTTTTTACTGTCCAGTATGCTTTATTCTTTCTTATTTACAAAGTGTTGTTTAATATCCATTAATAAAATAGGCAATTCATTTTGTTCTGGCATCTAACAGCAATAATGTCTATGTAAAAACATTATAATGCAAAAATATTTTTGCTCAAATTACCCAAATTAAAACTGCTTTGTCATACTGTAAGCATCTTTTCAAATGACCCAAAGCTGTTTTGTTCTGTTTCTCTGCAGCTTTAATGGGTGAAAGCACTAGGCACACATTTGGCCTTATCGAATCATACAGCACTGGAATATTTTACATTGGTAAATATGTGAACAGTAAGGAAACAGGCCCTTGGGCCAAACTCTGCCAGGTCTGCTGGTCTCAGCACAGGCTCGACTCTGACGGAACGTCTCATTAATGAGAGAGGAAAATGTCACATACAGGCAAGTGGGGCAAACCATTTTGACTTTCCCCATAAAAGTCCACCAAAAATAATGAGATTCCCTGTTACACGTGTTTCTGCTGTCCAAATGCGGACTGCAGTTGAGGAAATGTGTTGTGTTTTCTTTAACAGACTGTGTAAGCATTTACACTTACTGTGGATTTATAAATGCACTGGCCAACACTGGTGATCTACGAGTGAAATGTCACGCAAATCTACAAACCAGCATGAACATCCAAGAAAATGGTCAATTCTGGGAGAATAACAAAACTGTGATTTGACAGAAGCTAAGATCAGCAGATGCTCACCTTATGCATGAGTAAGGTTGCAAAGCTCATTTTAACCCTGCAAATGATCAACAAGAACATTTAGACATTATAATCCATAATTCATACCATTTTTATTTCATTTATATACAAAATTGAGAGTATTAGACAGCCTACACTACATGATAAAGCAGTCAATAAATGTGCTGTATAGATCAAAGGTTTCATTGGACGCACACTTAACTTCCGGTCTGTGTTCAGTTATAATATAACAATTTAATTTATATACAAAATTATATTAATATTCCATTGTAGGCCTATATTAATTTTATTAAATTAAATTAAAACTACTCAACAGTTATGTTTAGTTTGTTTATGATGTTGCTGCTGAAACTCTATGTAGGCTAATTTTCAAAGCTTACAAGTAGAAAAATCTTTAACAAACAAAGAGTATGAAGATAGATCATTAGAATAAACTTGACAGGACAGTTTCAACATTACACTGCTAAAAGCAAGTTTTAAGGAGTCTGTCACGTACATGTATATGAACTTTTTTGAACCAGTTTGTCTCCTGTTGCAGATTCATGACACCTGTGGGCGTCCGTGCATAAGGTTTGTCTATGAACTTTCTCTGTTTAACTATTACACCCATCCATAAAATAGACATTTTGTTAATCGACTGTTTACGGTTTGTGTGTACGGGTTTCTGCGCTGATGTTTAGCCTGCAAAGTTTTGCATTTCTGGTTGTAGTCTTCATGGCGTAAGTAGACTTTGTCTCGCGCTTGACGTGTTTGCCCTTTTCATGTTAATTTGTTTTTATTGCTTCGGTTTTACTGTTTGCTTTATTCCTTGTTTTATATCAGCATGTCGTGCATTTTTGTTTGTATACTGTCTGATCGACACTTGTTTTTATGTTGGGTCTCTGCGCGTTTGTTACGTGGTTTGCACGTTTTGTTTACATGTAACTCTCTAAAAGCTAACGTTTCATTTTTAATAACGTTGGACATGTAAGATCAGATTCAGAATTCAACCCACAACAGCTATAGATGGTTATTTTTATAGGCTGTTTCATCGGACGGCCCAAAAATAACTTCCGTTCTGTGTTTTTTATAGGTTTATAATATAACAATTTATATTAGCCTATATTTAATTTATATTTTGGTTTATATTAATTGTACTATAACAATCTACTGGTCTACCGGAAGTGAAGTTTAAGCGCTTTAACGTTTGTTTACATGAATGCGCGGTGAAAACGCGTAGCCACATTGATAGTTGACAAGAACATGAACAGAAACCAAACATGTATCCTATGATGTGAAAGCAAAAAAATGTAGAAACCAAACTATTATTTTATTTTACTAATACTTATATTTATAATATAAATTAGCATAGCCTACATTTTTGCTATGTAATACCATGGTTTACTTGTCAACTACCCACAACATTTGAGCTTATTTCCCAAAATAATTATTATTAATTTCATCATGTAAAGATTTATAATTAGCAAATAATTATAAAGTACTAAAATACAGTGAATAAGCACTGCCATCTAACTGTATGTAAATCTCATCCAATCTAACCCCAAAGCTTTCAAAACACTCTGCGATGATCTAATCCACAACAGATATGAGGGTAGAAATTCATATGTAAAGGCTATTCTGAGCCTCATAAAATCAAATCTTCAAATGGGACCCTGCTAGCTGATAGAGGATGAGTTTGCTTTGATATCATGCATTTTTGATTAGTCGGGCCTCGGCCAATCGCCCGATGTGCTGGTGTGTGAAGGGCAGAGAGAGTGTTTTGGAGGTCACGCTCAGAGCCGAGATGAAAACATGCCGAAATCCCCACAGCAAACAGCCATGGCGCATCCCAGGAAACAAACACTCCAATTTGCCAAATGCTTATCATTTATCCTTGCACATGTGAAATGGTATTTGAGCTCTGGTGAAAGTTTTTTAATTTTGAAGTGTAACTCAAAGGTCAAAGGCTCGCATAGGGGTCTGAGTCATAAATGTAATGAGAATAGCTTCCTGTACTCTGACAAGCTGAAGTCGTATGAACTATCATAGACGGTTGGAGTGACTGGCCCAATTAGAGTTGAGTGACACTCATGCTTTGAAAAGTGGATAATTATGTGGAAATCACATTTTTGACTGATTTTTAAGGGGATTGAAATTAATTTGATCAAAGAGGAATCATCCGTGAATCACATTTCTATTTTTGTACCTAAAAATACATTTGTTAAATAACAAAATCTTAGAAACATCACGTTTGTTTAACCAGATTACCATTTGGATAGTATAGACGGTTTTACTGGATGCATGCGCTTCGCACAAAGTTAACTTCCGCTCTGTGTTTGTTGATCGGTCTGGCTAGTGGCTACTAATATAACTATATGTAATTTATATTAATTGTAAAAAAATGTATTAAATAAACAATTTGTTGAATATATTACTTTTATTAAAGAGTAAATAGCATCTGTTTTTTAAGGGCCTACTTTGGTTTGTGGCCTACAACAGGTTTATGTACATACATGGTGTAAAAACACTATTATTTCGTAATAATAAGCCGTTTTTATTACCTTACTTCTTGACTGACTATCAAATGATTCGTTCCGCGATTCATCGGTCTAATCCCCGCCTCTCCGCTAGCGTAGTCTGCTGTGATTGGTTTAGCGCGTGTGTTCAAGTTTTCGCGAGCAGGTGGGGACTATTTCTATGTACTCAGATAGACTGCGGTTAAAGATTCGGACAGGTCACGACTCGTTCGCGTGATTCAGAGTCGACTCCCATTTTTACAAGCTAATAACTTTGTTATTCGTTCACCTTCGAATTTACAACTTTGGCAGACTGTTTACTTTCAAACGCGGCAACATTACACAATGCATGAAATGTAATGTTTATGATCTTGTGGAATGTACTCTTTAAATAAACAATTTGTTAAATGTTTCATGCAATTTTGTCGCATTTAAGTTTAGCCAAGTAACGGTTGTTCTACTGGTAACTCAAAATAATACTGAAGAGACATGCTTTTAACTTTCTCATGTACATTTCTCACTTTCGCTCATGTAATTTTTTTTGCTTGTTATCATAAAAACAAACAGCTTGCCTTCCTAGTGTTCAAGGCAAGTGTGCTTTTCTTTTACAATTCCACCTAAGGAACTAAACTGTCTAGATCCGTGTGTATGTCGAACTAAATCTAAGAGACCACATTGTCTAAAAAGGACAAGCCATATAGAGAGTATTGATGCTTTCATACTGACTCGCAAGAACGAAAGAGATGGAGAGAAAAAGCGAAAGACCCCGAGTCTTGTTCACAGTGCTGTTGTTTGATGTCAGCAGACACCCGGGTGACAAAATGTCACTTTAATCAGCTGTAATTAAGAACAAGAGAGAATATCTCCCAGGCTTTCTGCACTCTCAAGATAGCTGTCATGTAGTGCATGCTTCGCAGCAAGGGTGATGAGAGAAAGAGTGACAAAATAACCTGAGGTCATGGCAATTTATAAATAAAAGTGACACGTCTGAAACGGGTCTATAGGATAAAGTGAACAGCAAAAAGCCTAGTGTGGAATCACGTTTGCTTCAATTAAAGTTTAATACAATACGAAACAATACTTTACAAAACTGCAATCTCCAAGGGACAATTGAATTTGAGTTGATGGTCAGATCTTCTTTATCTTGACTACAGTATTTTGACAGATTAGAGATTTGTTTGGCGTTACAACAATATGGTGACAAACTCATACCTGTTTTGATGACGCAAGTTGTTCCGATTTGTAAATCATAAAAAAGGATGACACGCAAGTCGACAGATATAAATTTAATCCTCTTTTATTGTGAAGAAATAACTCAGGTGCACGGTTGAAGCTTAAGAGAAGATTTACCCCCCAGCTGCAGATACATTAAAACAATCTAAAAATCAATCTCTCTAATGAAATTGTTTCCAGTGGCTGTGCTCTCATCTCCTTGTATAGAAAAGGATTTAAGCAAAAAGCATCAAAAGTACAGATCAGTGAGATCACAACCTTTGCCTCAGCCGGGGGGAATTATTTTCAGGCTAAACCATGAAAAAGCATATTCCCAAAATGATGGGTTCTGAAGTTGCTTTCTTATTAATCAAGTGTTGTTGGAAAGAGTCCAGAGGTTGTGTTATTGCATGACAATATGTGAAGCACAGAATTGAATTGGTGATGTGACCTCACGCTGGGGACCTACCTTTCACTGGGCTGCTCGGAAGCTGTTCGTATTTGTGCGTTGTTCAGCAGTGCACATGCAACCTGCATATGTGTGGTGGATGTACATAAAAAATAGCAACTCTTTTTGGACTTTTGTAAATGCACAAATGACATCATCATTCTCAAACTGGTGTCATTGCAACTATTAAATGAAACAAAGCTGTCTTTGTCTTTCTCGCCAACACTTCTGTAACCGGCAATACCTCTGGTGCTGATTTTTGTTGGAAAAAAGGTCGACATTCAACATTCCTTTACACGCAGCCCCCCTGGTAATGATATTTCGGGGAGGGCTGTAGAAGGAAAACATACGATTACTGAAGATTACTCTGATTCTTCTTCTCTGCACTCATGTTTGTTTATCTGCGTTATTCTCTTGCATCTTTCGTCCGATGCTCTCGCCGCTCATCGGTTCCAGCGCTGTGACTTCCAGGCACAAAAATTGTCTTACCATGAGAAATCAACTCCCTATTCTTTTTTTGTAAACTCATTTCCGAAGCAGATGCTCGTACATCATATTCTGGTGATAAAGCAGATTACCTCAACAGCAGCTGAACACAAAACTTAGTTTGGTTCATTCTCCTAATATACAGCAGACAGAACTAATGCTGGTGCGAGATATTAGAACCAGTCAGCACAACCCGAGCGCTGTGCTGCTTTAAGCCTTAAAAGCAAAAAAGTCTTTAATGTGCATTATGTAAAAAAATGTTCAGAATAGCAGCTATAACGGTTATAGATTTGTGTATTGTGATACAGGAAGTTCCCCCAAGGCGCTAACACTGAACCTTTGTGGTTGAGTACCTAAAACCGAGTTAGAATTAAATTTACATTTAATATCAATGCCATGTTTGTAATGCAGATAAGTGATCTCCTAAGGCTATTTCCAGTGCTGAAAGGGGATAAAAAAGCATTAGCAGAGAGCACATAGCACTGTATACGCTCATGTAATGGTCTGGATTTACTGCGGTCTATGGTTTGCTTTGGGAGTATTGTGTAGAGATTGCAACCGTTATAAATCAGTCAAGGTGTCTTGATCAGAAAGCAGATTTAGTTTCATACTGAATGCTGATTTTTTTTGTGTTCATGTGTTCTGTATGTAAATTACTTATGTGATGTTTTTATGTGTATTTCTGAATATGAATTTATACGTAAACTGTGATCATTATGGGTGTAGTTTGACTTTTAGCTACCCATGTGAAAAAAGTGCACTTCCATAATGTACTTCGTACATTTTTTTCTATTTCCGTGCTCTAATTGTGTACTTAATATACTAAAAATCATTTTTAGTACTTCTTAAGATAATATTAAGTCCATCTAAGTGTTCTCAACTGCGCTATTTTGAGACACCATATGAACTTAAATATTTTAACATACAGTTGCTTTTTTAATACCACTCACAGAACTAATGCATTATAGGCTGTAAAATAGGACAATGGGCAATAAGTAAAAATCAACCATATAGGCCTATACTGGAGTCATATGGGTAGTTGACAAATAAACCATACATGCATCCTATCGTGTGACAGCAAACAAACTGTTCATTTTTGCTATGTCACACGTAAGGTTTATTTGTCAACTACCCATATACATCATAGAGTGAAATGCAATGTGAAAAAATAAAGATGTGTAATGGTATATATAATGTATATATGTACATTAATATCAATGTTGTCAACTTGGGTGTTTGTGTAAGTACAGTTTATGGCAGTTGTATGGCAGCTTCCCAAACTAATTTTAAGTCATCTCCATAACTCTAGTTAGGAATATTTTCTTATCTTTATCCTCCCTGTAGTGAATTGTGTTCTTTTGCCTCTGACGCACACATATGTAATGTATGTAAATATCTTCTTTTCTGCTCTCTGTAGGGCAATTCGGTTTTATTAAATCAATGCACATTTTGGCTTTTGTCAATTGGGCTTTTTCAAATTAATTATATTCATTACAAGAACATTAAATGGATGTTAACTCAGACTGCTAAAGACTGAATTAATGAGTTAATATTTCTCCTCGCTAAGCTTTTAACCTGAGAAAATCGCCCTGAGATAAATGAATGTTTACCACAAATGATTTGCTAGCCAGAGGGTTTCAATAATAAATTGTAGGTGCGAAATAATAGATAATCAGTGTGTGTTTGTTTGCCACGTTCCTCGTGGGCTATACAAAAGGCTATATTTTACTTTTCTGTCTAATCTACGGCATAAGCTCTGCATGGCTGAAAAATCAAAATGCTTGCGTTGTAATATAAGAAAGTGTTGCATTAAAAGTTGTATTATTATAACGTGGTTATTTACACAAGATGGCTAACATTCGCTATTCATGATTAGCAAAATTTAAATTTGTAATAAAATGTGTATTATATGATAAAAATATAAGCATTTTGAGTAGTGCTCACCTTTTAGACCCCACCGTGTATTTTGACTTTTGAAATATACACATTTTATCATTTAATATAAGATGATGTACATTACATATTATAATAATACATATTTACAGTAATGCATATATAGTTCAGAGAGTAGAGATGTAAAAAAGCTTTTATAAAAGCATGGGGTGAACAATAATAAAAGGTAGGCTAAATTAAGAAATGTTAGATCTGCAAGATTTCATGATGAAGTCTCAGAGATTTTCTGGTCCTATATAAGACTCTCGTCCAATTCAGTTAGACAACCTGTTGTATAATAAATAAAATCTCTAAATTATGCACAAATTCAGCAGAATTTGGTCTTGGGTCACATTAGGTTCACAATGAGGACGGTAAGATAAGAAGTAAATAAATCCGTGAAAGATAAATCTCTAGGACAATGACCTGACCTTCCAGTTTGAGAAAGTGGAGGAGAACGAAGGCACGAGGGGGAGAAGAGTCCACTACGAGCGGATGGTCTGGACTGTTCCAAGGTCTCCAAGTTTGTCTTTAATCCTCTGCTGGAGGCGTAAGCTCGAGGCGCTGTCTCCACCCAGACTCTTTGCTGTGTCCTCTGAGTCTCCTCAGCTGACACGTACAATGGAAAAGAAAAGAAAATGGATAGAAGAGACACGGAAAGAGGTAAGTTACGTTCTCTTCCATGGCTCACAATGGACCACCCACTCGACACTAGCCTCTCTCTCCTGTCCCAGAGGTCTTCACCAAGTAACTTCTGTCACATACAATCAGGGTTCAGACAGGAAGTCGTGCTGCAGAAGTGTTCCTACCTCTGCCGCTTACCTCATACCTATTTCTGATCTCCAGAAAAAAAGTCACTCTTCTTTTTAGAAGAGATCTGATCAAACATGAGTGTGGTCTATACTGTTCAATCCTTTATTTGGTGTAATTCAGTTCAGTCAGTGTAAGTATGTTTAGGAATAGGTCAGTCAAAAATGGAAAAAAAAAATTCTTTTGTTTTCACTCATCTGCTTTAAACTTGTTTGATGTTCGCAAAAGAAACTAAGAAGAATCAAAGACAGATACAAAGAGAGTCCATAGTGAACATGTGGGTTAAACATTCAATTGTTGTTCACGGAAAATCTTCTAAAGTCTTTAAAAAATCTTTTGAAGTCTGAAGGCCTGGGAGAACTGGGAGATCGCTATACATAAAAAAAAATGTATGAATTCAATGCAGGTATTTCTCACCTACTGTTTTTTTATACACAGGATTCGGTTCCTTTTGCATACTAGTTTTTAATACTATATAGTATGGATGCATGGAGAGTTGTATTTTTTGGACTAAACTACACTGCAAAAAATATAATGCTATATTTTTTGACTTGTTTTTAAGCATTATTAACTAAACATACTTAAAACAAGATGCTGTTTGCCAGCAGAGAAAGGGAAATTATTTAAATTCAAAAGAAGACTATTATTTTCTCCTCGCTGCCAAACAGTTTTTCTTGCTTTAGATTGTCATTACTATTGTCCGATAATAATGATGGAAACCCAGATTTTTTTGCAGTGTGTCTCTTTAAGTCGACTGATATCTCAGATACACTGCAGATATGTTGTGTTGGCTCATTATAGGTCAGAGAGAATAGTGACCCTGCTCTGTGCTGTCCAGGCACCTTTATGAGAAGAGTTCACAGAGGACTGCAACATCACAGACCGACTCAGAGACTCCAGCTTCCAGATGAGGTGAGACTGTGAAGAACAGAATGAGTGTTGAATGGAGAGAAGCAACAAATCCTGAGGCCAATCGAAGTCTGAGGTGAACTTTAAACACAGACCGGGATAGAAATGATCTCGACCCAAACAGCAGAGTCCCTCGCTGCACACCTTCAAAAACAGACCATTTTTCATGCATTTGTATTGCTTGTCGTTATTTGGTATTCTGCTGAAATAAAATAACAGCATGCAAGTTTGAAAGGACGTGAGAGCAAGTAAACAATAATAGCGTCTTTATTTCTGGTTGAGACGTTGGTTAAAAAAAAAAGTAGTTTCTGTGTGTCCCTTTTAAGAGACATGCTTATACAGGCAACCTTGCCAGCATGTCTGCACAAAGGTCCTTGTTCTGTCTCTATGCGGAGTTTTCTCTCCGTCCTTGGTTTGTGTTCAAGGTCAGCGTGGCTTTCTTCCTCGCTCGCACACCGAGATGATAGAGCGAACAGGACGGAGCTGACTAGCATTAACACAGGTTATTGTCACCCGGCAGTCTGCAGCAAAAAGAAATAAGAGGGCACAGTGTTGTCATGCATAAGAAATGCAGAACGCATGAAAGATTCAGCTCGTTCTGTATAGAGATTTTAGTTTGTGACTTCCCGTCAGCCCTCATGAGCTCAGGTCCGGCTGACGGCTTCATATTTGTGACGTCGAGTTATGACTTTCTGGAAGTTGTGTTACACCTGTTTTGTAAGGAACAAGAAATACATTCCCTGAAATTCAACATGCACGTGTTGCGCACCAGAACCGTCTTTTTGGTTGAAGGTGCGAGGCTGTTTAATCCCTAACAAACGTTTGATGAATATGGAATTAACTTTATTATATGAACACAAAATTGAATAAACAAACCCTCAAGCTGAGTTAGGGAATCTATTTACAGTGTGTAATTGGAATGGGCCGTCTAGACTCGAGCCTATTAGACACAGCTTAGCTGCCTTTTACATCTTTGATTCCACAAACCAGACTAATCGGGTAAAATAATGAACTCCGGGGAGCAAGAATCCACCTGGGGCAAATCTAAATCTCAATAAACCAGAAAAACAACAGCCGTGTGAGGAACACAGATATCGCAAGGCACGATAATGCTGCTCTTATGCGTATGTGAGAGTTAATATCTGTTTGAATAAACGGGTGTACAGGCGTGTGCAATGAATGGGGGAAGACCCTTTCTTGATGCATTTGCCACAGCTGATTTTTCAGACATTTACAGTATTTAAAGGTTCTCTGTGTAAGGAGGATCTATTGACAGAAATGCAAATACATAACTATGTCTTCAGAGGTATATAAAGACCTTACATAATAAACCGTTTGATTGTTTTTATTAACTTAGAATGAGCTATTTCTATCTACATACAACGCGGGTCCCCTTAAATGGAATTTGTCATGTTGTTTCTATAGTAGCCCTAAAAGGACAAACTGCTCTACAGAATGCGTTTCGTAAATATCGCGAAATAAAAGTGAAAACATGACGACATCTTTGTCCTGTGCCATCTTTTTGCTTCAAAATGGAGATGCAAGCGCGGTGGAGTAAGCCGTTGGTTGCAATTCTCAACCTCATCGCTAAATGTTGCTAAAATAAAAATATTTCAATAGTTTGCAGTTACAAAAGCTAACAAGCTTCTTTTTAGTAACTTTTACTATGTGTTTGCTTGTTTGTCGTTCTCAAATTTCTAATAAATACTTTAATGCGTATATATAATGCAATGACATTAATAAATGGTTCAATGTGTTATATGTTCAAATACTATCAACTGTTTGTTAAAATAATCATTGTTCTGTAAATCGGCAACTCTGTTTAAATTATTTTTTGCTATTATTATTTTACATATCTCGGTCATTTTTGTAGCTGTATTGCAAGTGTATATTTTTGGTTCTGTATTACTGTAATTACATTCTGTACAGTCGTGTTGGGTTGTGAAAATCGCTTGTTGCGCTTCGAGAAGCTCCTCACCTCTACGGTTCTTTTTATATTACAGTTTTCCCACCAGATGTGACAATCATGCCAAACACTAATGACATGGAACGCATCCCAGCTCTTTCTCTGCATCCCTGCAGGCAGATCCTCCTGGATCCTTTAGTTGTTTCAGTGAAAAGCGGTTTATGTGAAAACTCTACTCGCCTGCCCTATAAGCAGCTCAACTCCTACAGAAACATCTGAAAGGTTCTAATCTTTGTGTGCTACAAATCAAACATTGCTTTTAGAAAGAATGTTTACAGCTTTTATATTTACATTTATGCATTTGGTGCGTTGATGCTTTATTCCATCTAACAGTGCGTTCATCGGAAATGATTTCGTATCTTAATGTACGTTCCCTGGAAATCCAAGTTATGTCCTTTGCACTAGTAATGCAGTGCTTTAACATTCGAGCTACAGGAACACATGCATGTGTATACATTAAACATGGGTAAAATTGTCAGGAGAAGCATAATGGATGACAAAGTCAGATATTTTTCCATGCAACCTCATTTTCTAACCCACAATGAGAACATTTGACTTACAGTGACACAGTATCTGTGGACGTTTAATCTGGCCCAAGGGAGATATCATCTCTTGCAACCGATTGAAAGTTGCAATCAGATTATCTTTGTTACATGCATAACAAATGACTTTTGTTTAGCATAATCTAGGCCCAGAAATCATGACTTTATGATCACTTCTTCAAGTAAGGTGCTGTTTTATTGGTTAATTTTGATTTAGTATGTTAATATGATTTAGTGTAAAACAAATGGTAAAACAAATTCCCGTGAGATTGTAAGATAATAAAACAAAGCGTTAACTTCCTGTAATTCTTCATACACCACAAGTATTCTACTTAGCTCTCAATACAAAAGAAACCCTACAGGTGAGATTTTCAATATCTCGCAGTGGAAGTCTACCTAAGGTCAATCATTTGAAGCATGCCATGACCAAATTAAATCCCAAGGGAAGCGTAATTGGGTTACTCCGGGCCGCAGCGCTGCAGCGGGATATATCATTTCCCTGGAAACGTGTTAGTCCAGCATATTGGCAGATCGCAGAATTAATCCCTTCTTTCTTCTTAATCCTTTTCTTTATCATAAGATTATGAAAATCCTGATCCCCCTTCACTCAGATATTAAACTGCATCCATAATACAACTCCAGGCTTAAAGAAATCAATGGCGGACTCTCTCGTCCGGTACTTGTGGCTCAAGAGCACTTTGTTTTCGCTTCTTAATTTGTAATTCTGCACCTCGTTTGGCCGTCAGAGACATGAATAATGTGTAAGGGGCCGTCTGACGTTGGCATTCTGAAAGCACCAATCTGCTCAAACAGACACAAATTGGAAAATCGCTCCAGTCGAATTTTCATTCATTCAAGGGCTGAGCTGCTGGCAGGGTTATTTCCTTACTTCTGTCGCCTGTGCTGAGACTCGCTCCTTCTTCACCGTTGTGTGTGTGTGGGTATGATGGTTTTTGCTGTACATAACACCTGATATTGCACCAAGCTCATTTTCTCTTTTCATCCTTTTGTATTGAGGTGTAGATGTTCGTCCTCTGGTGACCCAGACTGACCTCCGCTCAGGTGTTCACGTGTTTTAGAGCCAGGTGGAAAAATTCCTCCCCTGTACGCCATGAATCACAATGCAGCAGAGGGATATGAGAAAGGAAAAAGCTGTAGATATATCCACATATATAATATATCACCCCGCATGCCTTTGAGGGCACATATCTATAGCATTCTACACCCTGATTTCAGTTCAAAGGGTCTGAGATGCTTTAAATGATGTTGTTGCATTTCTGCAGTGGCCCTAAAAGCCTTTGAATGTGATGCATTGACTTCCATTGTATGGACACAAAACCACTAAGACATTTCTCAAAATATCTTCTTTTGTGTTGTGCAGTCATTGACTAAATGATGACAAAAAGGTTTTTTTTTAAGGTGACTATCCCTTTAGGTAATATGCGTTTCAGTCGGATCGATATGCTTTTGTGCAAACGTTGTACCGGTGTTTATTTCTCCTCATGCCAGTTTAGAAACTATCACAGAACAGAAGCTGAGGTCAGAACCGATGTCGAGGTGTCCCGTGAAAACGCTGCTTCATTAGAACGCTTATTAGTCTCTCAAAATGTCATTTATTCTCCAAAGGCAGAATGACCTCTGAAACGGTCCCTCATAATCCAACGCGGCTCCTGACCGTCTCTGAGATATGCCATTAACCCCCCTGTTGTAATTTCACCCCAGAGAGGCCCTTGAAAGCACATACGCGGGGAACGGAACGCGCTGAGAAGTGCATTATCTTGTAGAGTTGTTTTCCTTCTATTAAATCCCGTCGGTCTGAACAGGTGCCGCGTCAGATGAGATCTGCCGATATCTCCCATCAAACACGCCGTGATCAAAGCTGAGCTCGGGATGGTGTGAAGAGACAGATTACACCGCATCACGCGGAACCTCGCGCCCGCACGGTGAACTCTTTGCCTTACCAAAAGAAGATTAACTCAAAACTGAAAACTAATTCAATCTTCTTTCACAGGTTCTACTTTTAATTAGATCTAGAGACAATCCAATGCGCAATTTCTACGCTGTTGTACTTAAATATGAATGATACGCAACCTTCACTGAGTTTTAAAACAGAAATCCATTCCGGTAAAACCATGATTAGGAATGCATATACAAAATCTTATTTCATATTACAATTAAATAATATGAATATATTGTTTATTTGTATATAAAATGAATAAATATTACGATATTATTAACAGTGTTATATCGTTAGCACATTGTCAAAACATTTAACATTTAAATTCCTTAAATAATAAACTATTTAGACTTAATTACTGACATGAAAAAACAAATGAACAATTATATATATACATATATTCATATCAGTCATGGTAATGGTAAATGGTAATTATTTGAACACTATGTAAACAAAGTATTTGTTATTGTACATTTTTTTGAAGAATAGAAAATTCTGTCATGAATTACAAACTTTAGTTGTTCCAAACCTGTAAACATTTCTTTGTTCGGTTGAACACAGAGAAAGATATTTGGATCGACGAATGCTTGTAACCAAACCTTTTTGCTGTCCTACATTCTTAGTTGGACATTCCTACAAATATCTCATTTTGTGTTCAGAACAAAAAATATAAAGTAATTTGTACTCAATGGGGTCCAAGAACTGTTTTATTACAAGCATTTGTTCAAATATAAATAAATACTTTCTTTGTGGTCTTCAGATTTGGAACAAGGTTTTGAAAAGTGAGTAAATGATGACATAATTTTTATTTTTGAGTGAAAAAAATGTAAACAATAATCTAAAATAGCATTTATTATCTGTTATAAAATATTACTCATTAAAAGTTTAAAAAATATATATTTTTAAGTTTAATACAGTATTAATGCCTCAAAGATGTCATTTTCTTGGTAAACAATTAAATGTAAAATCTAAACATCTTGTTATGAGTCATTGTATTTGTAAAAATCATGATTCATTGCCAACATCATCAGTGGAGCTTTTATTCTGCAATAGCAATGACAAAAAAAACAATACAGTTTCATTAGTTTTTCAGTCATCAACAGAGTTCTTTGATCAACACATCAAGAGATACAGACTTTCCATTGACTGTTATTGTCTGTTATAGTGGTTGTGGGTAGCTGAAGCATCCAGACGTCACCATCTGTAATCCTCTTTGCTGTTTCTGACTCATAACATCCATGAAAGCCTTTCACAACAATCTATCATTGCCTTAATCTTCATTAGCAGTTCATTAGCAACGTGCACGCAAAACAAGCCCGGCACGCTCTTGAGTCTCTTTGAATCAGCATCAGCCAACTTTTGAGTACATTTCATGTATAATGCAATCAAAGGTCTGATTTGATAGAAGATTCACGGCGTGCCGGAAGATTAGTGTAATATCTACCTCTATGATGATATTTCTTTGAGGTTTTTCTGTTTGAAGTTGTGAACCGTCAACGAAAACGAGTTCATTTAACCAAATTACATCAGTACAGTGGACTTGTGTGTTTGTATTGAGCAAAATATTTGCTGCCAATCCTTTTACTTCATTAAAATCATAATTTACTCACCCTGAAGTTGTTCCAATGTTATATACATTTCTTTGTTTTGTTGAACACAAAAGAAGATCATTTGAGGAATGTGGAAACCAAACAGATCTGGGGCACCATTGACAATACCATAGCAGTTTTTCATTTGATATGGTAGTGCCTCAGAACTGTTTGGTTACAAACATTAGTTCAAATATGTGTTCAGCACAATAAGAAAATGTATATGGGTTTTAAACAACTTCTGGGTGAGTAAATGATGACAGAATTTTCATTTTTGGGTAAACTTTTCCTTTACCGTATATAAGTCATCAGATCAACACCGTTTTTGAAGCACTTGGAGAGAATATGTAAGGGTGCAGGTGACAAAGTAGACAAGTATGTCATCATAAAAAGAGAGCGAGAGAGAGAGAGAGACTACAATGTCATTGTGTTTTAAGGATAGGTCATGCTCTTAGAAAAAACTTCTGTCATGACTAAATTCCCTCACACAGCAAAGGCAAACAGCTAAGCACAGAGACTGCCATCTTTCCAGATTGTCACAGAAGGGCCATATGCCACTTGGACACTTACAAAAGGCCGAGCCACGTCCCATTTAATCTGCACAGCTGTGAACCTTCATTTGCATATTTATAAAAGTACATGTTTTACAGTCTTTTCATTTACTGATGCATCATGGGAAGTAGAATTGTTCAACATCGTTTAAATATTTCACACATACACTAGCTAGCGGTTGCCATTTTTATTTTAGTGGATCATTTTGTGCTGAAAAACTAGTTAATGCAGTGATGCTTTTCTAAACACTGACAGCTTGTCGGAGGTGTGGTGCTTTACTCATTTGCAAATTTAGAAAAAGGTCAGAATCTCTGTAGTGGAGACCATCCAGCCCTGAGTTGTAAGGGTAACCCGTATATTATGAGCCAGAGAAAACATGCTGTTTGAGAGGAAAAACATATTGATCAGATGTTGCTCTTTTATAACTTATGAGATTTGATGGAATTCTCAAGTTTCATTCAGTATTTACATAGTCTCTTAAATTTTTAAGGAGTCATTGTTAAAATACATGAAGAATATGGAGATTGTAGAGGTAAAATGATCTGCGTTTGGGTACATTTGATAAGAATTTTTTACTTCATACTAAAATCTTCAATAATTTTGACTTTTGATTGCAGACTTGGCTAATCTGGATCAGTTTGGAAACATTATGTGAGATTTTTGGGACTTTTCTCAGGATAAATATCTGAGGTGCAGTAGACACAAGCAAAAGTTTTCATTTGCTTTGCATTTAATGACATTAAAGTGACAGTTCACTCATCATTTACTCCCTCTTGTCATTTCAGACTTTCTATCTTCTGCATAACACAAAAGAAGAACAGCAGCAGCACCCATTCACTTCTATTGTATGGACAAAACCAATGGTCAATGGGTGCCAGTTAACAACATTCTTCAAAATATCTTCTTTTGTTTTTTGCGGAAGAAAGTCATACAGGTTTGAAATGACAAGAGGGTAAATGAATGACGACAGCATTTTTGGGTTAACTATTACTTTAATGTCTTGAAGAAATGGATATATTAGGCTCATCTAAAATGTTATTCAAAACGTGGCTGGGTTGTGTAGTTGCTAGTTTTCATCAACAAAAATATCTGTTAGCATCCGTGTTTCAAGTTTACCAGGTAAAGAAAAGTACACTTCTTAAAGTGCTCTATTTTCACACATTGAGTTTGTACTGAACATACTAAAAATTGTGTCTTTTTTGCATCTATTCATGGTGTCTCAAAATAGCACAGTTGAGTACACTTAGATCTTCTTAAGTTTATCTTTTTTTTTTTGCGTGCAACAAGTGTATTTAAGTGCACTTTTTTCACCTGGGTTGTGAAGCCAAAGCAGTATTAAAAGTGACTCGTGTAGTCCGTGCACACGCAGAATTTAAAGGCGGTTATCACTCCCAATACTTTTCAGTGTGTGTGGCTATAGTCATGTTTCATCAGTGGATTTTTCTGAGCTCTCACTTTGTCCGACGCTAAACAAAAAGCACTTAAGGAGCGTTCTCGTATTTCATTTTGAAAAGAAATCCGTCTTATCTCTCGTTCTCGTTTTATACACGTGTAATTGTCATCTCGTCTATACACCAGGGGTTCGGTGGATCGGTGTCTAAAAGGTGGAAATACTGTAGAACTAAACAACTTCAACACATGTAGAGTTTCATCCACGGACAGATAAACTGCAACTCTCTCCCTCTGTGTTATACTTTCAACGACTCATGGTAATTTCATCTCTGTGCTGTCAGCATCCTGTGAAATAATTCACACACAAAGTCTTGCGTACTTTTGTATTATTCTGAAAATATACACGTGTCAGATGCCCAGCTCTGTGTAGGCTTTGAAAGCGAACTTCGAATCATTTCTTTTCCAGTCACCGCAACCAATGGATTTGGTTTATATTGCTGCGTGTTGCAACTCTACATCGGTTGTAAAGTAGTAAAAGAAGAGGAAGTGTGACAGTGTGTGACAATCTCCTCCAGCACTAACATGGCGAAGTGATCATAACCTCACAGACTGAAGATGATTTCATTGCCAAACCTCTGACAAGCCTGTCACAGTGACTCTGGCTGCGGTTGATGTATGGCATGAACAGAAGGGAAGGGAGATGTGCTCATAGCCAGCAATATGTCACTGCCTGCTTCCCTCCAACCACTGCAAAATCTCTCTCTCTCTCTCTCTCTCTCTCTCTCTCTCTCTCTCTCTCTCTCTCTCTCTCTCTCTCTCTCTCTCTCTCTTTCTCTATTGAAGATAAATTTGCAAGATTTGACCTTGAGATCTATGTTGTTTGGAATGCCTGTTTACATTTGACGCGTATGTTATCTCATATGTAGGAGGCTTTTGTGTTCGAGCTATAGATTTGAATAGCTATATTTTGATTGTTATTTGTGAACTTTGGAGGAACCTATGGGAAAAATGCTTCTTAATAATATCTCAATAAAATTGAACAAATTCTACTTTATGCACAACTAAATTATTTGGGCTGTTCTTTTCTTTTATATATATATATATATATATATATATATATATATATGCCATTAATGTACAGCACTATGTTTATGCTGTTTGTAAAGCCACAATTGTTTCTATTTTATTTTGTTTGAGGTAATTTAGTAAATGAGTTAAATACAAAATAAGAAATAAGAAAATGACCAAATTTAATATATTAGCAAACAAGTGATAATTGACAATTATAACCTAAAATGTATTTATCTATTATATTGTATATATTTATGTTATATTTAAACAATGTATAATTAATAATTATAATATTTGTACATTATTTATTTTATTATGTTATATACTATTTTATTGTATATTTAATTAATAATGAATGTATTAATATTATATTCATAATTTAATATATAATTAATATTTTTCTACCACATTGTTTTATAATTTAATTTCTATTTTATTAATAATAATTAGAATTATTATTACTAATGTAATTGTTAATTAATTTAAAATTAACCGTTTTTAATTAAATAAAATTGTATATTCATTATTATTATGTGAATAATATAATTATCAATTCATATTTATTCATTAAAAACTATTTTTATTAAAATAAATTATTGAATAAAAAATGCATGCTGTGCTATCTTTTGTTTTTTTTATTTCATGCCATGACGCTCTTTGCATTACATATCCAAATATATTGCAGAGCTACTGTATATCATATTGCTGGTTCCCATACAAGCTCTCTCACACACACACACACACATAAATCTACCGATCGCGCTAAGATGTGTTGATTCTCCACTAATGCATCTGACTCCATTATGGTACACGTCTATACAGTCAACAGTGTATCCTGACAGGCAGGAAATCTTTGGCCATTGCATTTGGGTGCTTCCCCACTCTGCGCTTTAATTTTGTTAGAGTCGAGGGAGATTACAGGCCCTCTGTGCTTGCTGTCATTGAGAGTTTGGCTTGGCAGGGGAGTCAGAAAAGCATGCTGATAAGGGCACCTGCTCTTTGCAGATTTCCCTGGAGAAGGCAGAAGACGAGAGGGTCTGAGCAAGGTGCTTGGCAGGTAAACACGGGTCAGCTGAATCCATCAGCCCTCACCAGGGGCGGCTGAAACCCTCCATTTACTGATAGACAACTTACACGCTGGGAGACCATAAAGTCGTGCTGGCAGAATCAAAGGGTTTATGGGGTCATAATGTAATTGGTTTCGGTGGCCCGGTTAAAGAGACGGCATAAAAGAAATAATAAAACGCAGTCTTGTGACACGGTAAAAAAACGATATTGATTAAAATCTGATTGAATCTGTTAAAATGTATTTAAATTTCCAAGGTCGTGTTTATTAGATTGGAATCGAACTATTTGGAAAAATAGTATGTTTTTTTAAAAAAGCCTTTGGGAGGGCGTTCAAAGCTCATGTACCTTCAACCCCCTTCTTTATTCTCCACCAAAACAGAACTTGAGACGAAAAACAAACTACCATTTCCATAAAACAGTGGGAGAGCCAGATGCCCGGGAGCATAAATATATTCCCTTTCATTGCAGGGAGCAGTCGGTTCACGGGGATCACGTGACGGCGAGTCTGAATCCTCTGTGATGAGATCCAACAACCTCTCAAAGTCAGAGGTATTGGAGTCTGTCTTCTGTGGTGGCACCTCCAGAACATTCCCTTCAGCTGCTGCTCCCAGTATGTTTAATCTCACAATCTATCCCAATCCAACCTGGGAATTGGACACCTTGAGGGGTGAGAATATTGTAATTAGATGTGCGTTTTGTGGCAGGAATTACATTTTTTAAGCTTCCAGTAAGAAAAAGTGTCACATGGTTATTGAAACCACGTTTCTGATAATATCTTTGAATGGCTACATAAAGACTGACCTTACTTTAGCATGCTTTAAGACAGAGACTTTTAGCAAACTTTTACCAAGGTCTTAAACAGCCTAAAAGTACTGAACAATATACATTTATTCAAACACAATCTCATGGCAATCCATAACTGTTTTACGAGGCATCTATGGACGTTTCAAAGCAACAACATAAACAAACGTTACTGCGCCTGCATGCTTTTGTGGGCCAAACGTAACTTCCGGTACACATCCACAAAGAATAGAGTCATAATAAGTAAGTCTTAGTAATATTAAATTAAATTAAATATAGTTCTATTATTAGCCACTAGCCAGACCGATCAACAAACACAGGCCGCGTACATCCGATGAAACCATTTATATGAATTTGTACGATTTAATTTGTCTGTTTCTGTACAATGTGCTTTCGCCCCAATTATGGTTAGGTTTAGGCATGGGGTTATGGGTTCTCGTTTTTGTACATTTCATATCGTAGGAATTAATACATAATTGTGAGATCCCGTGAGATTGGATTGTTTATGCTCAGCATTGACTGCGACTAAATGCTCTTTCACTAAGGCACCTGTTTTTAAGCTGTACAGACTAAATTGACCTGTTTTTCCCCATCTAATCGTCTGACAGATTGATTTTAGGAAGACTTCAGTCCCTTCTGATAATGATCTTTGGCTTGGAAAACTTTTTCAAAACCTGCTTGTTATACTCTTGTCTTGTATATACCGGGTGAACTTATATTCTCCTCTAATTGAAGAAGTTAGGTTATATTTAGGGTAACTTCATTTATTTGACAGTGTTGTTATTGGAGATATTGACCCATGACCATTTGCGCATGTTTTGCTTCCACTTGGTCCATTTTGACATGCAGGCGAGCTGTAGAGGTAAGCTGAGGTTTTCTTCTCGGTTATAACATTCGAGTCCAGTGCCCTCGAGCACAAATGAGGTTGGCAGGAAACGCATCATATACACCAGAACAGAGGAAATGTCTGGACTCTCCAGATACAATTACCCTCAGTGAGCACACAAGCTTGATTAGATTAACTTCAGTGGGTCTAGTTAAGTAACATCTTAAGCTGTGTCGTGGGTACGGTTCCTGACGTTAGGAAGAAAACCTCCAGAGATTTGGTGCGCTTTCACAGGATTTATGTTTTATGATGTATAACATGTTTGCGTCGTCTCAGATGTTTATTATCCAATTGTACGCTGTAATTTATTTTTATATTGTTGACCTAAAATACAATCAAATTGGGTTTACAAATCATTTCAGTGTTTTTATAATACTTATCAAAATATGTTAAGTAGTTTTAACCTGTTTTTATGGAGCCGATGGCCTTGTGGGCAGTGCTCCCACCTCAAGGCCCTTTCCCGACCCCACCCCCTTCTCTCTCCCCCACTTCACTTCCTGTCCTCTCTTCCTCTGCACTGTATAAATAATACAAAAATACTTAGTTTATCAACTAACCACTGGTCGGAATTTTGTTAAAATTTGGTTAGTTGCTGTAACTTATAAAAATAAGTTAAAACTACTTAACATATCATCATTTTACATTTTGTTTTATGTTTTTGAAACAACCCACATGTTCAAAAAAAACAAATGTGCATGATTATTGGTTCATGTCTTTCCTGCCTTTTATTTTGTGGAAATTATTTGTTAGCATTGTTTTTCCATTAGTTGTGTCATTGTTTCATTTTGTTTTTAGCCCTTTACTTTCCATGTCTACGTATAGCATTTCCATTACAAAAGCCTTCTTAACACATAAGCAGAATTGTTGAATGTATGTCAATGATGCCAATTACTCGTCATCACGTCAAACAAGTGCTCAGTCTTTGCCATGCAAAAAACAATTAACATGTTTATTTCAAGTGGAAAGTCACCTGCTGACAGGCTTTCACTTGTTTTTCACTCCCTATATGAGAAAACAAGTAAAATGTTGTTGTTAAAAGATAACTGGGTGAGGCGTCGAAAAAAATGTGGGCTGGGCCACTCATGATTGGCTGGTCGGCATCATTGCTTAAATCCATGTAGAATTAGTGTTCCTGTGACATAGCTGATATGGGCTTCATCATTATAGCTGCTTCTGGGCACGACAGATGAATGGAGACCTGAAACTTCGCACATGCTGAGCACATAATGGGTTCGTCTGAGCACCGACAGACAGACAGAGAGAGAGAGAGAGAGAGAGAGAGAGAGAGAGAGAGAGAGAGAGAGAGAGAGAGAGATGTAAATCAAACTGGTTTAGAATAGTGACAATGAAAAACCTCTTTCTCTATAGTGCCTCATTTTAAATCCCATTTTTAGACATGCATATTAATCAAAGCAAATATTAATCAACAAACTTTAAAGCCTCATCAGCGCTAAATCTGATGAATGATGTCTCGGTGAGTCATGTTAGCTGAACTATATATGTTTGAACTGTCCTGGTCTTATTCGCAGCTATTTAAATATACATTACAGCTAAAGTGTGCTAAACTTCAGATGTCAATTTAATAGGTTCATTCATTGCGATTAATTATACAAATTCATGCTTTTTTATGATGCAAGCCTGTTATTAATAGAAAATATTTATGGGATTTCTCCCTCCTCCTGTGGAAACTGCAGCTGGAGCCACAGAGTCTGAACACGTAGAGACGAAAGATGGTAAACATTCCCAAATAAGTGACCCCGACCGCAGGTTCTGGGACAGGAGAGCTTTTAACCCTTGTTTGCCATGTAATGCGCACTGTGTATAATCACAGTATGAGAGCTACTCTAACATCTGCGCGTATTGATTTTTCTCCACTTTACATCAAACCTGTGCATATTTGGTGACAGGGCGCCCAGGATATGTCGCTGGTATGATGAATGTCTACGGTATGACTATGAAAATGAAAGATCGCACTTATGGTGAGCGTTAAACTGAAAAGCTGAGTGATCTGTGTAGGGTCAAGGACGTTTTGCTGAGATACAGTGCATGTAGACAGAGAGATTGAGAAAGGTGGTGCTCGAGGAACCGATGAGGAGCTTTATTGAGATTCATATTCAGCCGTGGGGGGTGTTTTGAAATTACATTTCTATCTTAATTGTAGGTCGAGTTAGGGTTTACCATTCATAAAAATCCGTGATTATATGGACTAGTAATTGTTTGGTCTAAATGTTAAAAACAGCAGCCAGTTTCTGTGATGAGGAAGACTTGATACCTTGATCTAGAACACTGCCTCTGTCCCCCGTGAACCTCAGGCACATGAAGGTGGTGGCTAGCAGTAAAGATTGCTGACTGAGCTCTTGGCCCTCACAAACAACATTCATCTGAATGTTCATTCATCCTCCACGGGCCTGTTACTGCACAGCAGAGCAGTTTAGTAGCAGTATGTAGTGTACAAAAGACAGTTTTGTAGGCATCTTCTCCGTATTGCTTTGAATTTTTACACCTCATTGCAAGCTGGGCACTATATACGTAGTTTCGTTTGTGTAGCTATTAAATTTCAGGATGATCTAATTTGTATATTTGCAACTATATGATTGAGTAGGCACTGAAATATACAATCTTAACGTTTGTCTTTACCAATTCAAATGAAAAAGTTAGGTACAGTAAATGTGTTAACCGTGTCAAAAGTTGAGTGAAATTTCACTTATTGCAAATACAGTAGCCTATGGATTTTCTGAATTATATGATCTTTGAACCTTAAAGCTGCAATCCATAACTTATCTTGGTTAAAATATACAAATCAGTTATTGAGCAAGTATAGACCACTTCGCAAGATGTAAACACTTTTCCAGCAATTTCATTTTTTTATTTGATTTATTATTTAAATCTTACTAATAGAATTAAATCTATTTTTTAATAAAAGATTCGGTTAAAATGTTCTGTTGGTTGTTCTTCTGGACCAGCATTGTTTATGTTTTCCAACGTGGTCTATGAACAATCATTATTCGCAAAAATATAATTTAAGCTGATTTTGTTGGGAATGTCAGTTGATTTTTAACACACATACAGATGAGTATGTAAAGTAAACTGAAATTTAGTTTCAAACAGAGATAGAGGCAAAAGCATTTTTTAAGTTAAGTGTACTTTTTGGCATCTTTCCAAATGTGTAAAAATCTATGTGCTTGAAACTAAAATCACATTGTGTTACCTTGTGTTTTTGGACAACTGCTTATTATAAAATTGTCAACGTGTACATGTGTACAACACAGCTGATCGTCCTTTATAGCAATTTTCATAAATTCATGTTCATATTTACGAACGTAGCCTCCCGCGGGAGTCACTGAAGTCAACCTCCATGTTGGCTCTCTATGTTGGAGACAGCTCGAGTCGAAGCCGAGTCCCAGCTGTCAGATTGATTGAGCAGGGTTCAATATGAACTGCACTGCAACATCTTACCACACGATCGATAAATCAGATGCATAACTGCCTCATTGGAGCTTTCACAAACCAAACACTGCTCTCTATAGCTCTACTCTGCACTCCAGTCACTCGTTTCATTTCTAAATGTCATTTTTGGAGCTTTTCTGATCAGTTACACAGTGTTTTTGGCAAATGATTTGTAAGTTAATCCATAAAATGAACCATTTGAACATTTCCTTGTACAAGACATGATATTAGCCAGAAATAGTTTGTGCATTGGTTTGGGTGTTGTCCATTGCATTACATGTTCTGTTTGCACAAACCGCTGTCTCTTTCTGAGACTGAAACAGTATTGTTTCAGCAAAATGTATATAATACTTATAGATTATAGAAGAAATATCACAACCATGAAGGGTACTTTTACATGACAAGGGCATACTAAAAACAGAAAAGTGCTTTTTTGTCGGGTTTTTTTATGAGCTCTGTTCATATAGAACCATGAAAAGGACCTAAAATGCTGTGTTATGTGTACCAGGCCACTAGTTTGCGTTCACTTTGTAAAGAAATGCGAATACGTATACACATGACATTACTGTTTTTACGAATTCACATTTTTGTAGAAAAATGTTTTCCTGACGCACAACAGTGGCTCGACTACCGTTCAATATTGCCCCGTAACGTTTCCAGTCCTTTTGCCATTCAGTCGCGCTCATTAAACTTGTCAAAACCAAGAACCCGTTTGTGCAAACAAATGATCAGGGTGTGAACCTGCTGTGAAAAATATTCAGCTGTAAATGAAACATATTCATTTGTCAGAACAAAGGTGCCCAGAGGCAGTTCTCCAGCAGACTATAAACAAAGCAGTTTTGAAAATGCAATCAACACGATATTCTCTCCAGCGCTGACCGCCTCCCTGACCCATGACTGAGGCGTTTATCACATCTCTTTAGCTGCCAAACGTCGAACCCTCATTTCCATCAAAGGTCTGAGCAATGTCTTCCCCTGGGATCTCTGTTTAGTATTCTTGATGTCCTGTCAGGAGGCTGGGAAAGATGCTCCAACACTCTGATTCCTCACTGTGTCTCGCTAAATATCACGTCATAGCTTCTCTGACATCTTTTTTTTTAATGTGTAGTTTAGAGGTGATGGTGCTGTGGGCTTCTGTTACAAATGTTTATTGCATCATTGGCGATTGACCTTGACTCTGAACTATCCAGACATGAGTTATTTACAGTATAAGAACTCCCTTACGTTATCCCTTATCATGTGATATCTGTGAACATAATAGTTGTATACATTATTCATACCACTATATAATGATATTAATAAATGCCATAATATCTTTCATTTAACCCTTAAAAAGTTTAAAAAGATCAAATGGTTAAAATTGTTAGTTTGAATGTAATTTTTACCCCATAATTTGAGTCACTTTGAATGAAAAGCCATATTGGACTTTTCTGATGTCGAATACAAATACAAATGTGTGTGTTGCAATTGGATAACCAACAAGGTACGGTTAACCATTGCTAGTATAGATGCTGTTCACCAAGTGGACCTTAAGCATATTTCTCTATTGACAAAAATTCTAAAATTTTAACAGAGCTTTCTTCAGGTATTAAATAGACTTTTTTGGGGAGAATTATATTTATATAAAACATTACATTCAAACCAAATTTAGGCATTTAGGAGTTGCTAAAAGTGATTTACAAGAGTGAGAAAACAATGAAGCTATACACCAGGCAGGAATGCAATTAGGGTTGGAAATCGAAAATTGAATCAACTTGGAATCTTAAGCAAAAGGCTAGGAATTGGATCAAACTCGAAAGGAATGGGAATCGGATACTTGAGATTAAAATTTAAATTCCTCTTATAAATTCCTGTGTGCATATTAGCACAGGGACCACAAATTGACCATAGTTTCATAATATTAACTACAGTTTAACAGTTTAAGCTATGATAATATAAATTGTAATAAATGGGTGCTCATACATATATATTTGGCAAACCAGTCTATAAGCAGGCTAAATGACCATACAGGTTGATATATAAATGTTTTACTTCAACTGTGAAATCGACACTAGTAATCGATAAGATTAGGAATTGATCAATTCAAACGATACCTTAAAGACAATAATATGAGAAGGGTTAATTTTTTGTCATGTTAGCATGTTCCTGTCAAATTTTCTTTTTTAAATACTTGTGTTAGATGTTGCAGACCGGACTGAATTTGGATGATCAATTAACCAGCAAGAAATAGTGAGGAGGAATCTGTAATCGCTAAATCATCACAGTTAATATGACCGTTATTGTCATTACCGGTATATTGTGAAACCCTTAACCTTCAAATTGTTTTAATATTAAAATGTGTCACCCGCATATAAACATCCAACCAGTTTAAAACTAGAAACAGCATCTGTTTGTTAATGAAATGTATTCACATGACACTCATGTAAGTGTTGTGCTTCTATACCGTGTGAAATGCTTTGATGATGCTACAGTATTTTTTCCAAGTGAGCAATGTATCACCTCTCACAGTATTTACAATCACTCGCTTTCAATGAGCTTATCAGTGTTATTTAACAGAAAGAGGATAAATCAGACGAAGGTTTATGTCAGTCGTAAAGTCCGTCCAGAGCAAGCAACAATATGTTTACGTGCGTTCTGCGTCCGGAAAGCGTTATTAAATTTTACGAATAATAGATGGAGAACAGATGAAATTTCATCCGACGAAATTGTGGGCTTGTGGTTTCGCAGACATCCGGACGACGTGACAAGCAAATTACTGCGAATGCCACCGTAAAAAAAGAAACGACTCCTGCCTCACGAGGACTCTCTCACAATCAAATCATCCGAGTTACTCACCCTCACATGAGAAATCTTTACATGCAAATAAACACAAGCTGACCCCTTATTCCCTGTGGAAGTACTTGATGTGGGGTCTTCATGGCTCAGTAATACAAAATCATTGAAGCAAAGCCTGTCAGAACAGAACCAGAAGCCCACGTGGACATCCGGCTCATTAATCTGCCAGCGAACGTGTCTGTGGACCTGTCAGATTTATAATTCCCAAAGAATCGTCCCTTCATGCAAAACATGACTGTCACTCAGATTAAAGATAAGAGCGTTTCATCGAACGCATGCGCCTAGCCTGAAGTTCACTTCCGGTCTGTGTTTGTTGATCGGCTAATAATATAACTATATAATATAATAATATAATTTTATTGTATAAACATTTTATTAAACAAATCATTTGTTGAATGGGTAACTTTGTCGCATTTAAGTTTAGCCAAGTAACGGTTCTTCTACTAGCCCAAAATAAACATGGTTCTATTATTTATTATATAAATAAATTGTAATATTTGCATTGATTTGTGAATCCAAGAGATTTTAATACTATAATGCAAATGTTTACTGGTTAGAGGAAACCAGCACATCAGTGAAGTAGATGTTGTATGTTTTATGAGGTTAAATCTGTCTAATTTATGCATTTTACACTGAGTGTGAATAACTGGATTAACATATTGTAGACAAACATCTGGCAAACAGTGTATGAGACTTATTTTGAGAAGTAACCGAGGTATTATTGTCACACTATAGGAGGAGAACTGGTGGTGTACACCTAACTGAGCCTGAAGTAGCCCGAAATTCCCTCTGAACAACATGTGGAGTTTTTCTTGCACTTTTAATTTGCTCACTGGGTGCATAGATATTTTTAAAATCATATTCTTACTATTATTAAAAGCTTTTCTGTAAAGTTGCTCTGAAACGCATATCGGGAAAGTGTTTAAAATACATTGACTTCATTTTCATTTGGTTATCCAGGAAACAGTTACAGAAATGTTATTGTTAAAAAAATACAGTCAAAGTTTCAACATATTATTTTTACATTTCCAAATCTGAGTTGCTGTAACTTATAAAAAAAAGTTGCAATTACATTGCATTTCATGAGATGATGTAAAAGCATAAAAGAAATAAAATAGTACATTAAATTAAATGACTTATAAAGTCAATTTGATTGGTACTTAAAATTTAAGGCCCATTTTTTACAGTGTCCATAACTAAATTTGATAAAATCACAGGAAATGTTTTTATTGTATACAGATATATTTCAGTTCAATGCAGCCTGTTATCAGCTGTAATGGACCTCCATCAAACTCAACGTTCCAGTCACATCTTTCAAAAGCATCAGTTCTCAATGTCTTATTTAAAATGTCTTGTATCAGATCTCCTGTCTGGCAGCCTCACCCGAGATGAAACCAAAGTCAGACAGATGTCTTCTCATGTCCACCACTGCTGCCACGGGTTAGAGCGCGTCCTTCATCCCCCGAATGTTTCTATTTGTCAGTTCTGTCCAAATGTCAGAATATCTTGCTGACTATCAGGAACTGTCTTCTGTGGTGAGAGATCTCTGTTAGCTTTAAATGACCTCATGAGTGGCTGGGAGGTAAAACTGAGATGTTGACGCCACTGCTGCGCTGTTGATCTTATCAAAGAAGTTGATAACAGCTCGATTTGAGTTATAGTTTTTTGTTAGGACATCAATGTTTTAATATATGGCTGCATCAAATGTCCCATGGATGAGTGTTAAAAGTACAAAACGTTTTTACTGTATTGACTGTGCTTACTGTATGATCAACCTAGTTCTTGCATTTAAAGGGATACTCCACCCAAAATGAAAACTTTTGAAAAAAGTTTTTGTTCTGTTGAACACATAGAGAGATATTTGGAAAAATGTTAGCAACTGATATTTCTGGGACATCATCGACCACCATAGTAGGACATTTTTTTTACGGTAGTCAAAGGTGCCCTAGATCTGTTTGCTTTTCTAAATGCTTCAAAATATCTCAGTCTGTGTTCAACGGAACAAAAAACAGATACAATATTTTTTCCTACTATGGTAGTCAATGGTGTCATTTATACAGGTATGAAATTATATGAGGGTAAATAAATGATGACATCATTTACATTTTTGGGTGAACTGTCACTTTAATATCAAGAAAAACCTATTAATATTGCTTTACAAAGATTACATGAATTGCCTTATTGTAGTTAGTATTTCATGTATTTTCTTTTATATTGTAGTTTTAAAGCTACAGCCTCAAAGTAGCTTTTCCAACCCTGAACTGCAAACAAACTGAGATCCACGAGGGAAAACAATCTTCAGTGACCTTGTAATTGAGATTTCCAATGCCCCTTTCTCTCTCTCTCTCTCTCTCTCTCTCTCTCTCTCTCTCTCTCTCTCTCTCTCTCTCTCTCTCTCTCTCTCTCTCTCTCTCTCTCTCTCTCTCTCTCTCTCTCTCTCTCTCTCTCTCTCTCTCTCTCTCTCTCTCTCTCTCTCTCTCTCTCTCTCTCTCTCTCTCTCTCTCTCTCTCTCTCTCTCTCTCTCTGTCTCAGTAGTGTTTTATAAGCATGACATACTTTACAACCAAATGAAAATACTTTGGAAATGTGAGTGTCTGTATACATTCTGTACATATATTGCCGAACACAACGTTGTGTCTGTTTGTTGTTCTGTTTTTCTCAGGGTCAGTTAATAAGATCTGCAGGCTAAAGCGACTATGGCCTGAAATTGCATTTTCCAGCGGTGATATACTGGCTGTCACAGCAATCAGCAGGGTCACTCATGTTATCTCATGTTATACTCACAGGCAACAAACCTGCCAAGAGAGAGAGAACCTAGTAGAATTGTGATAGTAATAGTTATAGTAACATGTAAAGTTGCACGATTAAAAAAAGTTAGACGTGTGGTATTTTATGTTCTTCAAGATGTTAACTTTGGAACCAGAAGCCTTAATTACTGTAATAGAATATTTCCAATGATACTTACCCACATCTCCAACTTCCAGTGCTGTACTTGAATAACCGCGATGTAGCTATTGGGAAATGTGGGCGAAATTTTAGACTTGAACACATTCTGATGGCAAATATTTATGAATGACAGATTGCACGGCTATACGGTTGCAAAAAAATCTTTACGGAATGGAACATGAGCCCAGGACAGGATCATAGGGCCTGCGGGGCCAGAAGAAACTCAACCACAGATATAGACAGACCAACAACCTCTGAGATTAATGTGTTTCCTACTTTCATAGCTTAGAGATAAGAGCGCCATAGTGGTTGTCATTTTTTGGAACATGATATAATAATGCTCTGCATTATCATATGGGAGAAAGTAGCACGGAGCGACCTCCGGATAATTTCAGCTTGGCCTCGTATACAGGTTGGGAAGTGAGAGGCAGGTGTTCTTGCGTTTGGAGTGCGCTATGGCACGTAGAACTGTTTGCTCAGAGATGTTTTAGTGAGGCTTTTATCGCAGTTCCATGCATCTGTTTTGGACACAACCGTTTCCTGTTGATCTCTCTGGAAAACAATATCAGTCTAATTTAGATCAGATATGTTTAAGTGGGAAAGAGTTTAAGTGGGAAAATAGGACAAAGCATTATCTGGATCATTTTAGCTTGGCCTTGCATTCGGCTTTGAAAGTGAAAGACCAGTTTTCTGGCATTTAGAGAGCGTGATGGCACGTAGAAATGTTTGTGCAGAGGTTATTTAATGAGACCGTTATCGCGCTCCCATGTGTCTGTTTTGGACACCGCTGTTTTCTGTTGATCCATCGGGAAAACGGTTTCGGTCTAATTTAGATCAAATATGTTTAAGAGGGCAAGAGTTTAGAATAGAAACTGCCAACAATGTTTCAAACTGCATTTGATTTGGTTGATTTGCATGCAAAGTTAACTGCGAAAAATAATAATAATATGTGTTTAATAATTAATATAAAAAATAATACAATTATTAGAACAGAAATTACATTTGTTTTTTTATTTAGACATTTTTGTTTTCGGTTTTATTAAGATTTTGAATGAACTATTATTTTAATGTTTTTATTTTTTCTATTATTTAATTAGCAATATTAACATTTTTAGCAATTTGTTTTTGTTGTATTTGCTAACTTTCGTTATTTTATTTATTATATTGTTATTTAAGTTAATTTTGGTTAACTTGAAAAACCTTGAATATTACAATGCCTCTTTTGACTGAAATAGTTTTTTGGCTTTAAAAGAAAATGATGTGCTTTTCATGTTAAAATACTTTCTCTAATGCGTATAAGCTACTCAACGTGTGTTTTTACACGGTTGGTCCCAATCAATGGCAAAACAAGGGAAGTGTCTGAAAAATCTTAAAAATCTACTGTTTACTTTCACCTGTGGCTCACTTGGTAGCACATAGCTTACACAAAGATCATAGGTTTGGATCCCAAAGAACACATACTAATAAAAAAATATGGCTTGAATGCATCAAATTTTCTGTAAAATTATGAGTTGAAAGCACAAATTTGGTGAACTCATAATTGTGCAGAATTAACAGTTCAACAAATGAATGAAAGAAACAGCTCCACTTTGTTCTCAAAATTGAAGAAAGAACAATGTGTCTGCTTGAGGGGTAAGAAAATTTCAAACATGACACAATTCTCACAGGAGAGCTTCAGAACAAGTTTGACTCGAGAAGTGTTCAGACCTGTCTGAGGTGCACAGAAACAGACCTGCATTCCAAAAAGGCAGACATTTTTTCCTGCTTCTGAACAAAGTGTTTGCCAGAGGGGTTTAAGTGTTCCATTTGTGCCGGAAAACCACGAAAGTCTCTATAGTGGAGAATCGACCATGCTGGTCCAAGTTGGTTTGTTACTGGTGGACCAGTATGGCTTTTCTGATGAAGCTGGTTAATTTAGTTTCGACGTACCATTTTGGTAGCACCTCAAGGTTAACCTGAGCCTAGCAAATATAGATGCAAATAGCACAAATGCCATGAGAAAAAAACATGAAATGTGGCAAGGTTCCTATTCCCCAGACACTTTCTGGCCCCTCAACAGAAATCGATGCCAAGCCTTGGGTAAACTCTTCAATGCCCAGGTTTTGCTTGTTGACTCTGAAGCCACACATATGGTTTTGGCGTGGCTGTACAGAAGTGGATGTCAATACAATTCCATTGCACTCTTCGAGCTCGCCACCTTCCATTTGAGACCGGCCCCTGAGTTCTGATTGCATTTTGTAACTTCGTCCCAGACAGAAAGTGACTTTTCTATCTATCTATCTATCTATCTATCTATCTATCTATCTATCTATCTATCTATCTATCTATCTATCTATCTATCTATCTATCTATCTATCTATCTATCTATCTATCTATCTATCTATCTATACATACTAACTTTAAATCAGCCGAGACCTTTTTCTATTCCATTCCATTCTATATAGTAATAGTAAACAAATAAACTGAAGCGTTACATCCAATCCCTATTCTCCTTGCTGTGCAAATATAGTAAACGTAATTGGAAACTAAAAGGAGTGAAGGCAAAAGGGGTGAGAAAAAGACAGAACAGGCAGCTTAAAGTACCTATAGTCTCCTGTGATGGTACTAATTTTAGAATATGGCTCAAGGCCTTGGTTCACACAGGGGCCTCTGAATTCTTAATTCAGGGAAAAGGGGCAGAAATTAATGATATGGGAGAAATGTCATATAAAGACAGGCTAAGTAATGTTTAATTCACACACGACTTAAAAATACATGGTCAAAGGACATGCAGCTGGCCTATTTTTCAGGGCATTTTCGAGGTATTTACCGAATAGGCTTTAAAACGTATTTTAGGGAATTGTGTCTGGATGTACCTTGGTAAATAGGAACGTGGAAAAATCGATGGAGGAAAGCAGAGACATGCAGTGATTGGATGAGAAATGGGGCTCTGAAAACTAAGGATGTTTTCTTCTATTGAAGGTGAAGTATTGGTGTACTGTGCCAAAGATGTACTCTAAACACAAACATTGAAAGTAAGAAATAATTGAAGGGGCATTTCACAGTTAGGACTTAAAGTGACAGTACACCCAAAAATGAAAATTCTGTCATCATTTACTCAACCTCTTGTCACCGTCTTCCCATTGACTTACATTGGTTTTGTCTATTCAATAGAAGTCAATGGTTACCAACATTCTTCAAAATATCTTCTTTTGTGTTCTGCAGAAGAAAGTCATGAAGGTTTGAAATGACAAGATGGTGAGTAAATGACAGAATTTTCATTTTTGGGTCACTTTAAGCCTAAGATTCATGTCTTAACTAACTTAAAATATATAAGTGCCATTGTTTTGTCTCAATATGCATACAAGTAAAGTTTTAAGTCATGTTTGTAAAACTACTTTCTGTAAATGTCTTCGATATAACTAAAGCCTGGTCCTGGCTTAATCTAAGTCCTGTTCGGAAAACCGAACTTTAGAAGTTGAAAGTAAACTTTTGATGTAAATACAGATGAAAATGTTGATTTGTAAATTATATTTTTGCATAAGCATTTTACATAATAATTTACACACAAACTCACAATGAAATGTTTCACATGTGACAAAAAATCAGTCCTCTCCAACTCAAAATCGTCCATTGACTTGTTGCATCTACATTTTTCAATTTCCTGTTAAAAAAGACAAGTAATAAATTCATAAAATGTCAGCTGAGCCAATTGAAAGATTTTCATGTTACCAGTCACTAGAAGATTGTTTGCAGTGCATGTGATATTCATGTGATTTCCGTAAGGATTGGGAGAATAGTCGAGGAGGTGGGATGTGTTGGAGAAAATCAGTTGTTGTACTGGTGCGGCTCTACCGTGGTCTGTATATATGATTTATGTGGTTTGTGGCAAACCAGACATGCAGGGGAGAAAAAGATGTCAAGTTTTTGTCTTGTAGGATGCGTGCTCTGGGCGTCTGATGCTGGAGTTGGTTGGTGTTGCTCTGCTTCTGTGGTGCTACAGGTCTGGGTTAGGTAAGGCAGCACCAGCAGTCTGGGTCGTGAAATGAAACACCACAGCCTGCAGTTCATTCAGATGCATGTTTGATCAATGAAGCGACTCTGTATGGACTGGAGTCGAGTCTATAGGCGTCACCACGCTGATCTCTGTAAGGTACTCCACCTGTCTATTGGGACAAAGAAGAGAGCGAGAGAAAAGAAAGATCTGTGCTCTTGCTTTGCAATGTTGATCATTAGTTTACAATTCCATCTTTGTATATGACACCGCAGATGCTTTATACAAACCGAAGAGGCTTTACTGATGAAAGCAATTCAAAACCTTTGTCCCTCAGAGGCACACAGGACAATTTAGACTAAAGCATCAATGGTTTGTCATTGATGTCAATCAGATTTTATTTGACTCTTCTGATATTGATAATCCTCCAAATGTCAAATCCGCCCGGACTGTTCTTCCATAGTAAATAACTGGGATATTTGTTGTCTGTTTATTTGCCCCTCTTTGCCCTTTGGTTTATTTGTAAAATCCAATGCGAAATCAATGGTACACCTGATCACGAGAGGTTTGTAATCCCTGTCAAAACAGTAGGAGCTGTGATATATTAAGTTGCATTGAATAGTTGTGGTTGAAACCTTGTACACAGGTTCAAAGTGTCATGAGTGAAGGCTGGGCATACGGCATTGATCTGTGCCCTAAAACTCTCCCATGACACCGCCAAGCCAATCTAACAGACAGCGATTTCCAACATCACATCATATATACTCACATCTATGGGTTGCCAAGTGACAGCTGAAGTCAATCTGAAGTAGGAGATGTGTTTTAAAGGTGCTCTGTGTAATATTAAGGAGGATCTATTGACAGAAATGCAATATAATATACATAACTTTGTGTTCAGAGGTGTATAAAGGTCCTTACATAATGAAGCGTTATGTTTTTATTATCTTAGAATGAGCTATTTCTAGCTACATACATCGTGGGACCCCTTACATGGAATTAGCCATGTTGTTTCTCCAATAGCCCTAAACAGACAAACTGCTTTACAGAACCCGGTTCGTAAATATGTTATCTCCTTCTGAAAAGAAACGAAAACGTGACGACATCTTTGTCCTGTGTCAGCCACCGCAGTGCTTTGAAAGAGAGGGGTGAGCAGCGGATTTAAATCATTCATATAGCTGAACTCATGCTATACATATAAAATCTTCCAGGACAGAGTCAAGACATCTGACTTGAGCTGGATTAGCCTTTGCTAGATTAAATCACCCAACTGAGAAGGATGAACATACTGGCAGAACTGTAAGGGTCCAACAGCTTGTGCACCTTTAAATCCCTGTTCTTCCAAATGAACATCAGTCTTGTTTATTTCCCTGCTGTCTTGTCCTAACCTGTGTCTTTCAGTAATAAAGATTGTGTTTAATTGTGAAATATGAGGTCTGTAACATAGATATGTATAGATACCGCATTCGACCGCTCCAGACATAGAGACGCTCACAGTTTGCCAAGATGCCAAAACATTTAAATTCATTTTAAAACCTGTAAATATCAAATGTCATGTGCTATTGTGTTAACATTATTAACTAACACAACATTACAATACAGCATTACAGCACAAACCATTTGATATTAATACATGTAACTAAGAACTTGTAATAAACTTGTTTCATGAGCCCCAAAAAGGTCAAAGGCAAATCAAAGGTCAAAGGCAAATCATTTTCTAATATATCATTTATAAAATAAATTGCTATATATTTGTTGCAAGGATTTTTTTGTTGTTGGAAATCCTTTTAGTCTACATTTATATTTAGTATACATTTTATATTTATTTATATACATTTATATTTATTTATTTAGCTTTTTTTAAAAGATTTGACACAGCAAATTTTAATCTGTTGTGATCAGAAAGCTCTTAAACTTGCTATTTTTTTTATTTTTCTCAAAAAGATTATTGCAACATTCTTAATCATTTTTTTTTTATATTCAGATTTATAATAATCACAGAAATCACTGTGACATAGTAGCCAATCAGAAAAGGCCCATATTCTGTGTGTGACAGCAATCGGAGCTCCGATGACAGATTACAGACCACTGGCATTAAAAAGAAATGAAAAAGAAATCACGGAGAGCCATCCCATAATCCTCCTGGATAGCCTGTCTATCCATCAAAGAGGAAGAATACAAATTCTGCAGGGAAATTACCTGAAAGCCCTCACATTATGAGGAGGACATCTCGATCCCTCTCTGCTGAGACTCTTTGGTAATACCACTTGAAGTGTGAAAAGTTTATCAGCAGGTTCACTCTAAACGTTCATGTTAAACCAAAACTACTTGTTGTTGAGGGATTAAAAATGTACAATTAATGTTATTTTTTAGGTTACACCATTACGTAACTATAACATCTCTCAAAAATGTACTATTTATTACTTAAATTCAAATTACTATATTTTCCACAATGTTGTTTGTTTAAAGAACCTTTGACTAAAGGCGCTTTCCGACCGGATAAGTTCAGGAACAAAGTTCCGGAACGAGTAAAGAGGGCTGTCGTTTGTGAACTAAGTTTTCCCTCAGGCCATTTCCCCAATCGCATTCACACCGGCAGAAGGAACTATTTAGTGATGTAAGCCGATCGACAGCAACGTCATTTTAAAGTGTCCGTCGCTTTTTGTTGTGTTTGCACCACAGGAACAGGACGGAATTTTAGTTCCGTAGCACCTTTTTGGAGGAATGCGCCTTATGGCGTCACTTTGAGGAACCTTTTCAGCAGCTTTAATTTTAAGAGTGTAGTACCGGGCCTGACATCTGTACAGAATTTTTGTGTTATGAAACTTTAAGTTGGAAGCGACTCAGTGGTATATAGGAACCGATAGGAGGACAAATCAAATTAAAAGCATTTGATTGTGTCATCATCCTCTCAGATTTGTTTGTTTTTGTGAAACAGTATGCTTATCTCCGCCCTGCAGAGGAACAGATGTCAGCTTAAAAGACAAATGAATCTTAGCACAAGTTTCACCACTCTACAGATGACATTACAGCATGAGAAAGGCCATTATTCTATTCAGACAAGAATTTTGTGTGAACTATAGGTTTGATGTGTGTGTGTACATGCGTGTGTGTGTGTGTTTGATGTGTATATACATCCTATACGTGTTATGTGGTTGATGTGCGTACAGTAAGATCTCTTTATAATGTATCGAGCGGTCAGGCTACCTGCAAGCAACAAAGCTGTTGAACCATTGGAAGCTGCGGGACCTCCTCTGAATGCAGGGGCCATGCTGAACAAGCCCTTTCTGTGTTAATCTGCACTCCCTCTCTTCTTCTCCTGCTAGAAACTCCTGCTGAACTTTAATTCCAAGCTCTCGTTCTGTTGCTCCAGCACACAGCTCAGCTCCTGGGCTTCAATGGCTTGAGTGAAGGAGGTGTGGAGAACACTGTCAGCCCTTCCTGAGCCCTCAGAAGACCCTGTCGCCTGATGCCTCTGCTGTCCCGATGCAGGGGGGACCCGCGGACAGGAACAATGGCAACCGCATACTGTGAGTCATGACCCGATTGTCTTTAAGAGCCACTCGTGGTTAATTATAAAGCAGATGCATCACATTGAGATCTTGTTTGTGTCCCTGTTGGTCAACTGTGTGTCTTTCATTATTAAACCGATGTGGCAGTACAGATGAAGCATGTTTATGTGAATAAGCTCATATATGCATGTGAATAATTGAATTCTGTATTTATGCTGCTGTATTATTTACTCAGCTTCATGTCATTTCAAACCTATTTGACTTTCTTTCTTCTGCAGAACACAAAAGAAGATATTTTGAAGAACGTTGCTAACCAAACAACATTGGACCCCATTGACTAATAAAATATCAATGACTCAATCCGGTTTCATAGAAAGTTTCTCTAGTCTCGGCAGGTGGATCTGTTACTGAGTAAGCATTAGCAGTCCAACCGTACTTTCTTAAACGCAGCATTACGTTTGGAGAATAGTACCGTGGGAAGAAAGTGTGACTATATCCCATGAAAGCAGCAGGGCTTTATGTGGTCCAGTCTCTCTCCAGCCTCCAGGGCTACTGAGTCAGCACTCGGTATTCTTTCCTTAAGGAGCTTGTTTGAACTGCTGTGGGTGTATATATACAGTATGTATATGCAGTTCTGACTGTACTGTACACGGCCTAATTGTTCTGTTTCAGTGCTATGAAATGTTTTCATTGACCTTTTATTATCTAGAAAAGTTCATTTGCAGAAACAGATAATTTAGTTAAGTTTCAAAAATTATGATTTTTATCGTGCATTCCAACTGCAGTTGGGTTGTTTCGATTAAGTAATAAAAACTTTATTTTATTTTAAATTGATTTTGAGCATTGCGATTTCCATATTTGACATGGCTTTTCTCGGTCAATATTAAAAATATCAAGATTATATTTGTACAGAATGTTATTTACATTATGTGAGATGAGTTTATGTAAACAAAAGATTAAGTAAAATTGACTTTTAAGTGGGTTTTCACAGGCAGGGTGACGTGGGTAGTTGACAAATAAACCGTACATGTCTCCTATGGTGTGACATCAAAAATGTAGAAAACTGTAATATATTCTTTTATATTATTGATATGTTGTATTTATAATATAAAATATTATAATATATATTTATCTTCATTGTTAGTGGGTTTTTTTCTTCAACATTTTGGAGTCGTGTGCGGTTTATCTGTCAAATATTTGTGTTCGTTTTGGCACAGGAAACAGACATTGTGACGGGGCTAAGCATATTTAAACAAATGCAATAAACACTATAATAATGTAATTTCTTTGCTAAAAACTCAAACTTTACCCCTTTACCCACCGATACTGTTCTTTACCCCCCCGAAATTAGTTCAAATCTAACATGAATGACAGTTTTCGGATTTTTTAATATATCACATTTTTTTTAAGTTTGATTTATAGATTTACAAAAAATTTTTTACATGCTACCAACTGTTTTTTATGACAGATACATTTGCTTTTGTTATAGAGAGAAATTGTGTACAAAGTGAAACTATAATAATAAAAGGTCAATGGATGAATTTTACAGCATCAAAACAGAACAGTTTTAAAGTTCGAACTTTCCGTTCCAGGTTAAAAAACAAAAGAAGTGTCACTTTTGTTTTTGAATTCAGCTCACAGAGCAGCCACTGGATATGAAACACTTTTGAAATGTTGAGATGAGCTCTTTGGTTGCTGGGCGCCTGTCTAAGACAGACTCTTTGTTAAAGATGATATTCCCAGGGCTTCCAGGCTGCTCACTGCCTCCAGATTCCCCTCCCCATTCCACATAGTCAAACAAAGCACTTAAAGAGTGCATTTTCATATGTTAAAAAGCCACTCGTTCCCCGGGTCATGCTTCCGAGACAGCGCGAGGCAGAATGGAGAAGTCAATGTTAACCGTATTAAAATGTGTGTTCATATTTCACGCTGCCTGTATTAATACGGACGTAAGGAGCCCGAGTAACCTGACATCAAATATTTCTCTCCTCTCTCTCGAGAGAGAGCCGTTCCCCCGGAGAGCTCGGCCAGGCCATTTGTCTAGCAGGTACTGCGAAATGCTCATTTTGCATTGACGAGCGCATGCGTTATGAGAAGAGCTTGACTACGGGGGACGACTTTGCCATAACTTTAATGTTCAATAATGTCAAAAAAATCAAAAGTCAAGAGTCATTTCCGCAGGAATGAAAAATATGTGTTATGGGAGAGCAGAATATGAATACATTTTCATATGACTCAACTATTTACCCGTCCCCTTCGATTTTCAGAGGAGAACAGTGCCTTGTGGAATTCAGCAGTTCTTTGCCCTAAAGCTGTTTTCAGAGTTGACCCCAACATATCCCTCAACTAATACAAGCTTTTACCGCCTGAGCGAGGCAACAGAAATGTTCTTTTTTATAAGAAATGCACCATTGACTTGTAAGTGTAGAGAACGTCCACAAACCGTCACTACTCTCGCTAACATTGTGATTGATGGAATGGTTGGTGTTGGAAACTATAGAGTAAAGTGTCAAAAGCCAGCAGTTACCGCCTCGGTCACGCGAACGTCTCTGCACAACTCATTACACATTTTATCTGAGCTACCACGACATAAAGCAGAACCTCTCTCCGCTCTGAACGCTCGGCTGGCTGAGCAGAAGGGACAGGAAATCATTACAGCCAAAACATCTCTGACCAAAGGTCACTTAAATCAGGAAAATGAAATTAGTCACCTTGAGGAGCAGTGAGACATTGTGGCACGCAGAGAAGCCAGGCTAAGATGCACTTTAAAATAAAAAAGCTTCATTTTAAAGTGCTAACTGAATTCTAAAAGACTGTAGCCTATAGCTGCTGCCAGTTGTAATGGCACGGATATAGACTTTGATCACATGGTATTAGAATATGGTTGCCAATGCTGTTTAGAGCACTAAATATGGTTCTGTTCAGACACATTTCAGTTTTAAATCAGAGTGACGCCCAAATTCAACGAGAAAGACAAAACTTGTATTAAACCAGCAGGGTGTAACCAGGGAGTTTTTAGCTGCGTCGAAGATGTTGAAAGATGCATCAGAATATTTTAAGTATATTAAGCAATGCATTCCTTAAAGACCAAATGTAAAAAGTAGCTATTTGCTTTGGCTTTAGACTACCAGAAGTCCATACATATCGATATAATAATCCAAACATGTTTTTATTGGCAAATCAAACACTGACATCGATCACTCGGAGAGACCATTACCTGTAGTGCTATGTTAAGAATGTGGCAGTGTTGTCATGGCTTAAGGGGGAAGGGGTCGTCAACCATTTATTTTGTGTTCTTTCTTTCTTTCTTTCTTTCTTGTGTTTTCCATCATCTACTATGCTTCTATTATTGGAAACTGCAGTTCAGCAAAGGTCTTACATTTTCTTTCGGTCATTAGTGTGATCAGGTTAACAAATGTCATATGCGCTGTAGCTTCCCACTGTATTTATAGAATCCAAAAGAGGAGATTCTGGAAGGTTATATATAGATCATTATATGGTGTAAATTATGCAACGAATGGTGACGGATGTGCGTAATATATCATGTTACATTATTACGTCTCATTTGGTTTTCATGAACTCGGGTGGGAAGAGTTATGCAAGTTTCGTCTTCTTCCTCTTGTCTTTTATTAGCAACTTGAATCTTAGTCATTTTTTAGACTTGGTCATTTTCAGTGTGGATTAAAACATGCAAGTGCACAGTCATCCGCAGTGTAACAAAGCAACTTTTATAAAGACTATAGCAAGTTTGGGGGTTTCTACACATGTCAGCATATTTTTTTCATCTTTATTCAGTAAAATCTTGGTTGTTCTGTAATCTACCCAACCTGGATTTTCAACTCCCGAGAACATTGAGTCCAAATGAATAAACATTTAGTAAAAATGAATGTCCAATTTCCCTAGAACAGCAGGGCTATTGCTATATAAAATGTTTATTCAAAGGGGAGTGTACAGATTCAGTTCAGGACTGAGGGACAAGCTGTGCAAATATCAGGTCATTTTGTGTTGCATTAGCTAATTTTGTGCAGAATTAGTTCAATGTATACCGATAGAATTTGGCCGCACAATAACATAACATCTAGGAAACATGTTTTATCAATAAATATAACTCATCCATTGTGTATTGCATTACAGCAGCAAAAATCCAGAGCAATATCACATTAATTGGGGAATAAATTTTAAAACAGAAAAAAATGTTCCACATGAATTAGGAAGCATGTGCATTGAGTAGAGAGGGGCTGTATGATGTCAGTGGAAGTGCTTATGTGTGCATAATTCCCAATGGTTTATGAAGAGCCAGTTAACAACCGGACCGGTTCAAAGTGTCCAGAGACTCGTTGCGTTTGTACTGTGAAGACAGTTTAAAATGGTTGATCCGGCTTAATTTGACTTTATTACGCAGGCCGATCTCAGTGATAAAGAGCCAAGCTAGTCACAGGATGTTATTTAGAGCTTATTAGCTGAATGCATGCTGTGAGATCAGACCCGTGTTCCAATACCTCACCGGATAATTCTATCAGCACAAATGCTTTCTCTCGCTGTGCTGTACTTTTCTTCAACAAGAGTGGATTCTGCCAGTGTCATAAAAATGCTCATTTGCTTGCTTTCAGATTTTAACTGTGGCACAGATGCCAATTAAGAACAAAATTATTTTTCAAAACTACTAGGGGCTATTCCCAATATATTGTGTGTTCGTTGATTTAATGAAATGGTATGTTCACGCAAGTATACTCGGTGTATAAACTTTATTCTCTACTGGCAAGGCACAGATTTATTGGGCTTTAAGTATTCACATTTGTATTTGGATTATAATAAAGAGACTAAAGGTTCAAGTCTGTGTTGGGTCCAGTGGACTGTTTGTCGTCACTGGTCTTCAGTGGCCCGCGGGCACATGCCCACAGCCATCAGTTGAGGGTTGTGAGGCCATCACTTGTTCCCTCAGGCTAAATTTCACCAACTGTGGCATACAATGCAGAAAAACATTACCAGCCAGCAACTTTCCTGCCAAGTCAAATATGTTTCCTTTTCGACACCAAAAGAATGGCTCTAGTATTTAGAATTTCAGGGAAAGAGTATGTCAACAGCACAGGAGAACCTGACTTAAAATGTACTTCCCTTTGGCATAGTTTTACCATTCTTAGGTTAGCATTGTTTGGAAATGGGTGCAATCGAATGTAATATTCTGCAAATATTTCTTGTAAAATATCTCAGTGACTAGCTAAAACTAGCAACAAACTTTTTAAAGCACACTAGCATTATTATTCACGTCTTTCTTTCTCTGTCAGATTCATTTTAGTGAATCGGTTCATTTGGATAGTTTATTTCAATGAACCAGCTGACACCACATTTTATGTCTTTGTTTTTGTTATACATTTCAAAAGATAATGCCCTCTTAAAATGTTGAGTTGTTGCTAACAAGTAGTGTAGCTACACTTTTGTATGCTTAGTTGTACTGCACTTGAACTACCTGTGGAAAATAGTCAAGGGATTGTGGGAAGCTAGAAGTTTCTCCCCAGCAAGCATGTTTCTAACCTGTTATCTATTGAAAGAATCAATACAATTTTAATGTATAAGCTGAAAATAACATTCATAAATAGAACTAAGACCACTCGATACAGTAAATAACAGCCGACACCTGAAATAGAAATAGTTGGCTTGGGGTAAACAAAACAGGCGGCTGCAAGTTAGCTAGCATAGCGAATGCCTGGAACTTTGTGACCATCTTGTATTATTCACAGCGAGGAGAAAAAGTGCAGGTGGGCAGTGTTAATATTTCAGTGGTTTGTAGGAACCTTGAACATGCCTTGCATACCTGAGGTAAATAGTGATTTTTGTCAGGAACGCTCCTGTTGAACGTCCACAGTGTCCGGCACCCAATCACTCATGCTTGTGATTTATTTAGGAGCCTGTGGTACTGGGAAGATTAAACGCCTTGGGAGTCGTCCACGGCACCTCACGAAGACGCTGCTTACACAAACAACCGAACGGAGATACCCGAGAGTGTTTGCTGATATCCCGACACCTGGAGCAGAATCTGAGTCAGAGATGCAAGTGAGAAAAGTCCACACACCGCAGAGAATAAGACAGCAAACCTGTTCTTCTGCAGATCTGCAACGGAGTTTCGCTGTGTGTAAATAAACCAAGAGCTATATGAAGCGCAGTATAGCGGCTCAGAGCCTGTAGGTAAAATGCCCGATGACAGAAATAGCTTTTTTCAAGATGAATTACATTACTTGCAATGTGGTGTCTAAGAAGTGCTGATACGGTGAAATGTGGGTTACTCATCCTGCTTCTGTCTGTCTGTCTGTGTGTCTGTATGTCTGTTTGTTTTTCTGTTTGTATGTCTGTTTGTTTTTCTGTCTGTCTGTCCGTCCATCCATCTGTCTGTATATCTGTCTAAAAACGTTATCTGTCTGTATGTCTGTCCGTCCGCCTGTTCATCCATGAGCTAAAGGTGATGTTTCGGTTGTTTATTCATAAACATATACACAGTGATGTTTTGACCCTGTGAGATCTTTCCAACTTACAATTTCAAACATGTAATTTAAACATTTTCCAAATTTAAACTAAATAAACCCATCACATCCAAAATGGGCTATTACCTCAAGTGTTCACGATTTGCCTTCTTTTACAGCACTATGGCTGATCTCTTTTATTTCTTGCTGTTCATTTAAAGGCTAAATCTGGGGCTTATGACAGACAACATTTCTGTTTAGAGAGGGGGCTCAGGTCTGTATTCAGCCTGCTGTAAGAAGCGGTCTCATAAGGGCTCCCTGCTTTTGGTCTGCTCAAGAGAGCCGTGTTCTTTGCACAGTCATCTGGGGGTCACCGATATTATTTATCGGACCTTAAAGGTCAGGTTTGAGGAAGCAACTTCAAGGAGTTTAATTTCAGTCTTTCCTGGAGAGTAGTTTGGCTTACGCTTGTCTGAAACTGTATTAGCAGTCGATAGCAGCCATCAGAGGTATCGTTTAGCCTTTTAAATGAGCCTCATTTGAATAATTTTTTATTGTCTCCAATGTGTTGTTTTGAATTTAAGTACTTTGCTATTTTAAGTTAAGGTAAGGAGCGTTTATATTCATATTCATGTATATTAAAAGCCGTAACAAAATGTCTGGAATTATCCCAGTGTTATTTATTCAGGTAATAAATGACTTTTTTCCACTATTTTTATGCTCTCGCGTCATTCTAGTCCAGACTTATTTAGGTGTTCTGCAAAAAGAACGGGTCACACAGTTTTGTATAGGATGGGAAATTGATTTAGCTTTTTGGGGGTTAACTAACCCTTTAATGCATGTAGTACCTGGATAAACATGAAAAAGTCTAATCATGCCTCATGACAGCTATTCCAAATTAATTGTTTCCCCTTGAATGCCTTGATGTTAGCTCAAGGCGTGCAAGTAGAATATGAATAAACTGCATTCAAATTCAGACCAGAGCAGAAAATAAATGCAATTAATTTCCACTGCATCGCGACCATCTCCTCTACTTACACTTAAATGTGAATTAGGAGTAGATTTTGATTTCTGTTGGCAACACAATACAAGCAATGAATCAGTCTCTTAGTCTCTTTCTGCTCCATCTGGCTTGTGTCTACCTTATTAGCACCTGCCTGTTAATTGGTGATGTTCCGATAGCGTCCAGTATGGACACAGTGGGACGCAAGCCTTTGGAGATAAAAATAGATGCACAAATTTCACCTCACGCTGACAAACCATAGACCAAACACCACAAAACCGTCTGATGCTTAATTGGCACTGCACAATGGGGCTCTTGTGGGTTTTTGTTTTTCACTCTCTATCTAGGTGCTTTTACCATTTAATGTCTGGGAATGAAAAGAATAGAATACTAAACTCATAGTAATCAGATTTTGGTGAAAAAATACAAATTTGAACCGTCTTTATATGCTTGCCGTCCATGCTTATTAGAGCTCAGCGGGGAGATCTCTTCTGTAAATGTCTAACCACGAAACGCCACAGCAGAACAAAGAAAAGTGGTTTCTTGAAATGGTCTTATAGGTAATCTCTCTTTTGTCTATTTGTTGAGTGCTGAATGCACTGTAAGTTGCTTTGGATTAAAGCGTCCACTAAATGTAAATTATACCAGATAGAAGTCTGTGCTATTTTAAATGACCAAGATGTTTACTATGTGGGAGAAGATATTTGTGCAACCTGCTGTTGAGATAGAGCTATAGCCGATAGCTATAAAGGGTCATATTGTGTAATATTCAGATGAATATTCAATCAGTACATGTGCTTATCAAGTCTGGACAAGCCCGTGGATATATTTTAAGCCTGTTATTCGAAGATTACCTGAAACCTTGCCAGGATTTTTCACAGCTTTAATTACATAATGTAAAACCTTATGGGTTTTAAGTGGTATCAGTCGTCTTGTTGTTGGTTTAATATATGCACTTTATATAAAGTAATGTAATCAAGTATCAATGTGTTGCAACTGATTCTTGGAGAGAGTGACCCGGTCTTTGGAAAAACAGATTAATGGGTTTTAGTGTGAGTGTGATCCTGCTGTGGTCGTGGCCGGCTGGGGTTGTGCGTTTGCGCGTGTGCGTGCGCGCGTGCGTGCGTGCGTGCGTGCGTGTGTGTGTGTGTGGTTGCAGACATTGATATCTTTATTGAACATTAAAAAATAGTTTGCTATAGTTTGAATGGACTATCAATCTATCAATTTCTTTAAAAGGATGTTCTTTTGCAGAATCCAAATGTTAGGAAAGCTATTTTATTTTAGCCTCATTTTCTCAGCACATTTCGCAAGCATGCATTCTCATTTCACATGTATAAAGAGATGTTCCTAAAATTCTTAATGGCACAGTAGCCAAAACTAGAAGGAAGGTTAAAAATGGCCATAAACTCCTAAATTTGTTCATGGCACAATAATGTATATGATCCATGTATATGCTGGATGATACCAGTGAAATATTTCTAACCTTGTATTGTGTTAATGTTTAATTATTATTTAAAAAACTAATATAATATAAACAGTATATTCCAAATTGTCATTTAATCACATTTCTAGATGTATTGTGGTCATTCCAGTCGAGTGTCTAACAGCAATGTGAAAGACTGACAGCATGACAAGACATGGGAACTGTGATCAAATCAAGGTTATCACATAAAACAATCATTTTTGAACTGTATACATATTACTGTTGTATTGCTTAAAAGTGAATATGAACTTGTTTTCAATGCAGATCTGAAAAAATACAGAGCATCTTTTCTGTTATTTTGACCTGTTTCTACAGTTTTCATTTCCTGCAAATAAATGCAAATAGAAGCAATATTTTTGTTTGAAATTTGGGAGAAATATTGTAAGTAGTTAAAGTAAACACTTTACCTAAACACATACCTATAAAAATAGTAAATTCAGAAAAACTGAAAATGACTTTAAACACTTCACATCTGTAATTGTATTCCTTTTTTAGTTTCAAAGCCAAATAATCTCTTTTCACTGCTTTATTCATCAAATTCATATGTCGGCTTGAAACGGATTGCAGCCATGATCAATGTTCAGTAAAACGCAGATTTCGATAAACTGCTGTTGTCTAATATGTGCCTCTATGAGTAAAATATCAAGACACTTCCACATTGATCATGCAGGAATTGATCCACAGCCACAGCGTCACATATTAATTTCTCAGAAGGGTTTTATTTTTGAATGGGCCAGCGTGACAGTGGGCAGATTGGCAGGCGGCGCTGCCTGCGGGCCTGATGCTGATGGAAAGCTGCAGAAGATGGTCAGGCAGGTGACAGGTTCGTTGTCCTGTCAGCACTAAGGATTTCCCCATAGGCGCACGTAGCCCGACAGCAGCTGCCAAAAGGAACAAACACACACACACACACATGCATTTTAAAATAGTCCCGTATGAGAGTTTAATACAACATTTCATGAAACTTTCTTGTGTTTCATAGATTTGAGCATTTACCTCTGGAGGCAACTTAAAGTTCACCCCAAAATGAAAATTCTGTCATTTAATCTTTTAAATCCTCTTCTCATTTAAATGCATGACTTTATTTCTTCTGCATAACACAAAATAAGCTGTTTTGAAGAGTTGGTAACTGAATAGCAGTGGCAACCATTCACTTCTATTGTATGGACACAAAACCAATGCAAGTCAATGAATGCCAGATAACAACATTCTTCAAAATATATATTTTTATGTGTGCTGCGGAAGAAAAAAAGTCATACAGGTTTGAAAAGACAAGAGAATGAGTAAATTATGACAAATTGTTTTATTTTTGGGTGAACTCTCACTTTAAGAGTGTTAACTGTGCATTGTTCAATATTACAACCTTTTAGTAATTTTATTAATGTTAGACTAAATATTATTTTTTTATAAGAAAAATAAGAGAGAGATACAAATCCCAAAAAAATCAATGAGACCAGGAAGTGTTATTAGAAAGATGATAGGGTGAATTGTGATTGCATATTGATTATTGGTTAACAAAGATAAAACCGATAGAGTTCTCGCTTTATTCAGCTGAAAGTTGACTGACTGCCGGACAGTTTGCTTCCTCTGATGTAAATTTTCTTGAATCAGATCCGTGCCGCCAGGTAGCAAAGCTACAACCGAATCAAACCACCAATACACGCCGCAGTGATTGCGACTCTCCCTTCTAGCTTCATCCTTTCAACAGACTTATCGCATGTCCTCACCCTTAACTGATCCAACCAAACAAGATTCAGCAGCCGGATTGGAAACAACACAAGCCGCCCTGGAAAAATCAGCTCGAGCTGCGTTATCAAGTGTTTTCAGGACATCCTTCATTGTACGAAACGATTTGGTTTTCCCATGCTTGAAAAAACAGGATCTTTCCTTCACGGGGCCCACCGTCTTTCTGCTCTGAAATTATCTGAGACTTTCCAGATGTGTTTCAGGACCAGTGAGCAAAATCTCTTCCTGCGTTGCCGGTCTATCCTCTTCCATTCAGCTCAGGGGCTGTGCTTTAGATGGGCAAACAGTGATGTGCGCTTTTAATTAAAGAGAGATCAGGTGCCAATGTCTGAGCAAACACCTGGTTTTTTTCCAGTCATTTCAGAATGTGTAAAAACATTTCCAGGATGTGGACTTTGTTTAAAGTGTGTTATCATAGCAAGGGTTTGAAGCTACCCGGGGGAGATAAGAAAAGGGAGAAACAGAGAGAATAAGGAAGAAAGAGTTTTGCAGAACACTGCATTTTAGAAAATATGTTGTGAAAGTGTCTTTGAAATGATGTATGTTTATACTGTGTACACTGTAAGACACAGAGCATAGAGCATATCAGTTTTGCCCTCAGCTTTGTGCTGTTTTTAGATCTCATTTGTTTCCAGTTTATTTTTTTACTTGTGTGTCCACAACGTGAAAGTAACACTTCTTGTGATCTTGCCTGTAGTTTGTTTGTATAAACAATAGATTATATCTATATTATGACTAAAGTTTTTGAAACACATTATAGTTGATATTTTTTTTAAGGTGTAAGATAATTCAATCAAAAATTTCTGAGATAGTCAGGTTGTACAAATCCCCCAAGCTTATTTTCATATCTGTGACGTATAACATTATTTGGAGAAAATACTGTACATAAGCATCCAGCCTTTTTTAACTTATTGTACCTTATCTTGTAAATTCACGGGGTATATAAAATAGAAAAATAATACTCTCTTTATGACTCCGCATGTTTGCTGACACTGTTTGACATTTTTCCCTCAGACGCTGAATCTTAACATGTCAGGATCACTGCAGCTGTACAAAGTTCATGAATATTTAATGAGGTGAGCACTGAGGCAGTTTATGATTGGCTGTCTGTTGACATTCTAGCACTGCATCATTTCACACTGTATACCTTTGGCTCCACATTTCATTACATTTACTCATTTGGCCGATGCTTAACCAAAGTAGCTTACAGCGCATTCCCTGCAATTGACCTCGTGACCTTGGCATTGCTGCAGTACCTCAATGCTGAACAGATTTGCAGGAAAGCAAGGGTAAGTGTAGTTCAAACCCCTTTTAGAATTACAAGTTTGAAACATGGTATAACTTTTCTAGCTCTTAATGTTATAAGGAGAGAGCAAGCCAGTCTTCTGGGCAAGTATTTAATGACATTGATGTCCACAATAAAATTTTGTTGCCTTGCACTTGTACATGTGTAATGACAATAAAGTTGAATCTAATCTAAAAAATGTTTTGAAGATTTCTTTAGTTTCAGTTTTTTTAAATATGCTTCACCTAATACAAATACAAATGTACAAAATACATTCTTGTCCTGCTAGTTGACATGATCTGTCTATGTATACTTGTATTAAATCTTTCCTGTTTCAGGAAATATATAAAATGATCAATATGTGTAATGTCCATATTGACATCTCTTTTTTGCTCCATAAGTTCAACTTGGGGACAGTGCTAAAAAGGACCCAATCTCATAATCTAACCATGAACATTTAGCACCATAAAGCAGAAAAAATCATAAAACACTCTGGATTTAGGAAGAATAGCCACTGTCCGTGAATAGCTTTTAGCGTGCGGGGAGTGCGACGGCCGAGGGTGAGGCAGAGCTGTTTTATTAAGGTTAAAAGCAGATCATGCTATCTGTCATGGGTAGAATATGCAGTTTGGCTCAGACGGTGCCCTGGTGTTATGTCAGTATGGCTACAACTGGGCACAGTCGGTCTAAACAGCTGTTCTGGAACTTATGCCAGACAAGCTGACAGCAATGCTAGACACTAACCGTTAAAAAAGAGAGAGAATTTATCTAGCTTAATCCACTTATTTGTGTAGGCCAGCGTGTGCGGCATTTAAGTTAAATAAAACATGGCATGAATTTTATTACATTTCAGTTGCATATAAGACTAGATTAAATTCTGATAGATTATTCTTAGTACATAATTTTAGGAATTATAATCAAATTTTTATTAGACTAAAGTAGAGAAGGTTCCATATGTAGAAAAATATGAGCACATTAAACTTAATTGTCCAGAAACATTTTTTGTCATGCTGGTTGAAAATCTCTTTACATCCTGATAGCAATCAACAAAGTATATTGATCAAATAATATTTTTATAATTATATATCATCTATGAAAGGTGTAGGTCCAAAAAACATTCGCCCAATCAAAACGTTCTAGCCGAACGCTGTTGTTGCGTCCCAACTCGCATACTATCCATCCTAAATAGTATTCGAAAATAGAATTAGTATGTCCCAAATCATAGTATGTTGAAAATAGTGAAAATAGTAAAATAGTATTCCAAAGATTCCCGGATGACTTACTACTTCCGGTAGAAATTCGAAGTGAAAAACGATGCACACTCTAACAGCTGACACTACCCACAACTCACCGTGAGTAGGCATTGTTTAGTGACGCTCCACTGCCTTAATAAAATTAAATAACTGATGTGTCACTAAATTAATAAAAATAACTATAGTTAACATTACATATGAAACAATGAATGAAGAAATACTTAAATGGAATGAAGAAATTGTGTGTGTGACAGTTATTGGCCACAATGTTGTCTAGGCAACAACGGCCACTTCTGTTTCCTGTTAGTATGTCCCAGTGCTTGCATATTGTTTTGCTACACACTAAAATCTATATACTTTTCCATAACAAAAACGACACAGCATGTGACTTGTCATGTGTACATTTTCAGCCAACGTATTTGCATCCCACTGCGCACCCTGCAGACATCATACGCCATCAGCACGCTTACGTCCGCTGTGTCAATAGGGAGAATGGCAGAAATGCAGAGGATTTTGGAAAGAAATATCTTGGCTTATTTTTTCTGCTTACAACAAACGTTTTACTTTTGATTTATTTAAGATATTGTTTTTGATCTGGGAGATAGGGTCAAAGGAATTGGATGAGATATTAAAACTTATAACTCTCTGTGGTTTATAAATGTAAAGTGACTGACTGGCTAGCAGGCTAAAGTTAGCACTTTTTTTATGTAAAATAATAATAAATAACTACTAATAAAATGCAAAGCATCCCACAAAGAAGAGTAAACCTTTTATGGGAAGTGTAGTTCATTGTGAAACCAACTCTCATTCTCCCCCATAAGCGCGAACGCGTTTAAGCACTACACTTCCCACAATACATTTCGTCAATTGCGGAAGTTTTTGACTAAAATTAAAAAGACGCATGGTAAACTTTGGCTGAAAAATGTCACAGCACAGCATCAAGAAAAGAAAATTGGACAGGAGCACGGAGGACCACATGTACTTTGACAGCTACTCCGATGTTACTATCCACGAGGAAATGATCGCAGACACTGTGCGTACCAACGCGTACAGAACTGGCATTTTTCAAAACAGTAAGTCAATAGAGGGGAAAGTGGTGCTGGATGTGGGTGCCGGTACCGGCGTCCTCAGTTTATTCTGTGCCCAAGCTGGTGCCAGGAAGGTTTATGCGGTGGAGGCGAGCTCGATCGCCGATCAGGCTGTGAGAATAGTAAAACTGAATCAGATGGAGGACCGGATCGAAGTGATTAAAGGGACACTAGAGACGATCGATCTTCCAGAACAGGTGGATGTGATAGTAAGCGAGTGGATGGGGTACGCGCTCCTCCACGAGTCCATGCTTAATTCTGTGATCTTTGCCCGGGACAAGTGGCTGAAACCCGGTGGCCTTATATTACCTCACAAAGCGGATCTCTACGTCGCCCCCATTAACGATCTGGTGGTGGAGGGCCGATTGGATTTTTGGAGCACTGTCAAAGGACAATACGGTGTGGACATGTCCTGTATGACCGACTTTGCCAGGAAGTGCATCATGAACAACGACATCACCGTTAGTCCGGTGACGGTGGAGGACGTGCTCTCCCATCCGTGCAAGTTTGCCGAGTTGGATTTGCACGCGGTCACGCTCGAGCAGCTCAAAGATGTGCGGGGCGTGTACAGATGCGAGTGCTTCGGGTCGTCCTTCATCCACGCGTTGTGCGTGTGGTTCACGGTCACTTTCCCCGCAGATGACAAGGCCCTGGTGCTCTCCACATCTCCTTTTAAACCGGAGACCCACTGGAAACAAGCTGTACTGTACCTGGATGATCCGGTGGATGTGATGCAGGACACTAAAGTTGAAGGAGAGATCAGTTTGTACCCTTCTGAGAAAAATTCTAGGCACATATGCATCCGTGCGGACTATGCCATAGGCGACCAAAAAAAGCAGTCCAAAACTTTTTCTATTCCTGATCAATGTTTAGAGGTTTAACACATTTGGCTCGTATTAGTTACAGTATGTGGTCACCCAGTTGCACAGAATGACACTTTCTCAGTGAATTTGTACGTGTGAACTGTAAATGTTCAATGTCTGCAAGAGATCAGTTTCACAAACATACCGTGTTATTGAAAAATAAACAGCTTGTAAAAGCTCTGGAGCTGTTTATTAAGATTGCAGAAACACAACATTGCAGATTTTGTTTCTTGTACTGTAGCATCGCTCAAAGATGAAACTTTTTCTCTCAGGGATGAAATGGGGCATCAGGAACAGATGTGGCATCTGTGGAATATAGGTGTGAATCTAATTTTTTAAAGATCTAAAAAGTCAAAAACATGTGAACATTTCCTGAATTATGCCAGACATGATTAGTGTACCATGGGTTTATTTTAGTAAAGGTGTAGTTGCCATGTTTTTTAGTGGTTACATTACCATTTGCATATAGTTGTACTGTAAATATCATAGTTAAACATGCTTACTAGTAAAACTATGGTTACTTTCTGGTTACCAAAAAACAGATCTCTGTTGTAGATCTCCATGGTTCTTTTATCATGATTTTTATTAACATTAACTGCATATACATGTAATTTTTGATAACATTAAATAACAGTTCATAAAAAAATATGATATTGCAGCCTATCACATTCACATTACAGAGCCAAAGTAGAGTCTGATTGGACACACATCTTTTGATGTCAACAACAAAAGACTGGCTTAGCCTATTTATTGATGAGCCTGTGTATTTTATATGTCTTAACCATGCATTAGTTGCACTTTATTGTTTGCATTATTGTCCTGTTAAAACAAGCCTTTGGTTGGAAGGCCATTTGCAGGTTAGCAGTGGAGGTTGGCAGAGAGCATTCAGTTCATTACATTAAGGTTAAGACCTAAGGGAAAGGTGTTTTGACCATGTAGGATACTGTGCAAAATAACTTCTTTATTGCCTTTATATAAATAATTATATTGATTACCTCAATTATCATGAGTCTGTTTTATTAGCAATGTTTTAGATTATTAATTAATGCATTTTAATGTAAGTCACTACTGTATATGTCAAATTCCCAAGGTATGATTGTTGCTAAGTACATTCATTTAATTTTCTTATTTATGCAAGCTTCTGATTTGTCATTAGCGTGCTTTCAGAATCACGCTTGTTTGATGTATTATATTTAACACCAATAAATCAAAATATCTTACCGTATTTAAGAATTAGATGTATCTATTGAGTCCTGCTATTAATAGCTGTGTAGATAGCAAGCAAATTAAATCAAATACAATGTCTCTGTTTCCTAGACAGCCTCGATGAGGTTCATCCGCATAGGCATATCATTTTATCCAATACATCCCCTGGTATGCTAATGATGTTACTGTAAATAAACCAAGAGAAATCATTTGCCGCCTGCCACTTACAGTAACCAATATTTGTTGACATCTCCTGAGAAGACAAATTGCGAGCATGTTATTGACAAATCCTAATTTGGAGGACCAGATCCCAAGGCACTGGGCGAATCTCCATGGCCAAGCAGTGATTTGTCATCATCATCATTAGCAGGCCAGTTTGCTTTCATTACTATAGTAAAAAATCTGCTGCAGCCCTGTCACACAGGCCAGTGCCAGAAGGTCTCAAGTAGTCGTATCTGTCTCCATACGTGATTTAAAAGACAGAATTTGAATGATTTTAATGAACAGCAGCTGACAAGCGGAAGCCAAATGGGTGGTTTTAATTTTGAGGGGTTATTATAATGTTTACTGTGGGTTTGGAGGTTTTTGTGGGCTTTGTTGTGTTTGATTAGATCTCAGTTTGAGGAACATCATCTGCTGCTGCGAGTATCTTATCATGCCAGTTAACTTGGATAAAGCTTAAATTTAAAGATGTATGAATGTGGTGTTCAATACTAAAGACTAATGGCTAAGCCTTGCCTTAGAAAGGCATGTGAATTAAAGTTTGTCATAGATTTAAAGTTGGAAATTTGCCGTCATGTGACTTTTTAACAGTTCTATATTGTAGGTTTATGATAAAATGCCACCTTTTGCCAAAAATGTCAAGATGTGTAGAAAATTTCAAATTAAATGTCAGTAGTGTCACGTAAATGTGAGAATTGTGTATAACTGAACCACCAAAATTATATTTTTTGATCCAAATCCTATAAATGCGCACTGATGCAAATAGCTGAACATTGCACTAAATTATTTCAGGATTTGGGATTTTCAGTCATGCTTTTTTTGTGTGTTTTTGCATCCAAAAAGCTGTCAGAACAACATTAAGGTTTACTTTAGGAGAAATGTGCTTCGTTGTGTGACTTTTCTTTACCATTTAATGCCTTAATATGCACAATCCAACTTGCACTAAAGTCTTCACTAATGTAAATAAAAGTATTAGTATATTGTTGTAATAACATTCGAAAGTCTTTTTCCTTTAAAGGGTTAAACCAACTGTAGAATTGCATCACTGAACAGTGATTTCTCTTCATATTTCTAGCCATGTGACAGATATGTGCTGGACGCAACAGATGAAACCCAATACTCTCCTCAGATCTGAGAGACACTGATGAGCCACATGAGAGGCAGTCATCAATTCTCAGATAACTGATAGCTCCAACAGTACCGAAGGAAAAGCTGGCTGATGCTCCTACTGGCCGCTGGAATCACGTGAGTCGGCTGTCTGTGTCAATTGCAGCGCCAGCGAGGTATTGAACACTGATAGATTTTTAGATGCATAGCTGTGCAGAATATGAAATAGTAGCACAGATACAGCGGATATGCTTGCTCTCGAAAGAAAGGAAATCAATTGATTTTTTTATGTATGTATGTTCGGGAGGCGCACAACAGCTGGTAATATGCAATATCAATTTACTTGTAAAGGACGGCATTATTTGGTACATTGTTTTATTCAGTATAGAATGTAGATTTTTGTGTTGTACAGCTAAAAGATATATACAAGTCAGTTGACTACATTGGTTGAGTTCATTTTTAGGTTTTATTTTTGGGAGCTGTTTGGGAATAACTCCAATTAATGTAGTCCTAGCAGTTGTCATTAATGTTATCAGATGTTTTCATGTTTTGAAATCTCAGCCACTGACTTTCCCATCTAAACTGATGACTTGTCACTTACATTGAAAAGCTTCCTGATTTTGATTCAGCAGATGTGAATCAAATCCAAACATTGACGCAGAAATAATGCCAGTAGTAGATAGATATAATAATTTCTACAACTTTCTAAGGCTCTAGGTTTTTTACAACAGACACAGGGTTCTTATGTTCAGAAGTGCAATTAAATGAATAATGAATCACATCTAGTACGCTCACTATTGTATAAACAATTGTTCTCAAGAATTTATAAAGTGATTCTGTCTGAATACATTAATTCAGAAAGCACAAGTTCTACAGTGTATCCAGAGAAAATAACTTTATAAATCTTGGCAATCTTAAATAAATTCTTTGTTTTCTTTTCAAGGGTTCGTTTAGACAGACTTGTACACATGTAATTTACACTTAATATTAAAGGCCTGTTTAATAGAATTATTACTAATACTGATACATTTGTAATTGAAGCTTTGCATTTGTAATTGATTACATTAGTAAGAGGCAAAATACTCAAGTTTCACATAACAATTAGAAATAGCTTGTTAATGTATTTTACGTCGTTGACAGTATTAAACTGATTGTAATGAATTCCCCTGACATGTAATACATTACCCAGACTCTTTAATTAACTCGCACCCACGACTATCCGCCACATGTTGATTATAATCCCACCTTAACCAAACCATCTCACCACATCCACCCGAAAGAAATAAGGCTTCAGCAAAACGTAACACGAAGCCGGCAAAGTGTTTGCCCGCCGTCGCATTTGTTTGCTGAGTTGTTTGACTCGCTGAAGTGCCATTTGTGCCTTCGATCAGACCACCATTCTCCCGGAGCCGAGGACAGGAGTGGTCGCCTCTGAGTTCAGCTCCGCACCTGCGCGTCTCCAAGATGTCCCGATTCAAACCCGTCAAATATCGGAGCGCGACATGAGATCTCGTCGCACTGTTCGGATTGACGCTTTGGAGTGAAGCTTTTGAGTAAAGGTGATATCGGTGAGGATTTTTTTGATCTCAATGCATGTGTGTGTGATGGGTGCGTCTCTCCAAACTTTTGATGTGCGTTGGGTAGCCTATATTGTGGGATCACCGGCACAATGTGAATTAATTATTACTTGCTGGCTTTAAAAGACATCATCTGAGGAAAAAGATATGGGATTATAATACAAAATAAGTCATGTGGTATACGGACTTGCTGTTTTCTGAATGGATGATTATATTGTCCTTTGCCTGCAGTGCGTAAATTCTACAGTGCCCTTTTGCGCACTTGTTACTACATTTGCGAAAACCTGGCTGTTTCAGTGGACCTGGCCGATATGAAACTCTTTTGTGAGATTACGATTTATTTTTTTATATTGTTTTAAGATATTACCCATATGGTGAAAGGAAAAGCTCAAGCGCCTTGGAGAATGTCAGGACATTTGCAAACAATGAACTGTTATTAGTTACTCTATAAAAAGGCTTTCTGATAGAAGTGATCAGGCTTTTCCCATTTTTATTAGACAAGTATCACTGTTTTCACATGGCTAGCCCTCAGGGCTTAGTAATGCCCCTAATGTGTTGCAACATTTGTTTTATGGATTCCAACCTGATAAGTCATTTATTTTATAAATATGGTCTTTTGATTGTTGTTAGCTAATTATGTGTGTACAGTTCCAAGAACATGCTTTGCTGTTCTAAGCAAAAAAAGAAAACCGGGACTTTTTACATTAGTTCTTAGATTGGAGCATCAGCCTGAACAGGATTATGGACTATTTTCAATGCATGTAACTTTAGAACATCCAGACAGTGGAGATGTATTACTTAAAATAATTGATGTATGTTTTGGACTTTTACACTTGGCCTGCTTACAGTAGCTGTTTTCTAAAGACAACCCCAGCTTAAATCAGAGCCAAATAACCCCATCATTTTAATAACAGTTTTGGAAATATAGCCATTGGTTGCATTTATCCCAGAATATTTCTTTCTGATCAGTTTTAAAGCAAATAATTCATTCTTACAGCTTTTATTTTCTTAGTAAGGTTTAAATGTTCTAATCAAACTCTCCCTCCCTTTCTGTCTCTCTCTTCTGTATTCCCTGCACAGGAGCGTTCACACATGTTCACACTTCTGCAAATATTATTGTGTTTGTAGACCTTAATGGCATTGTTTTGTAAAGTGAGTATCATTCATAAGTAAATGATGTTGACTTTATGAATAATAATATAAAGCAATTATGTAATATTACAGCTTTTATTCATTTTCAGGAAAGCTGTAGGCTATTAGTGATCATGATCTTATCCAGTAATATCCTAGGTGTATACATATAGCCTACTATAAACGTTTTTTTTACTTAATATTTGTGTATTTAATAAAAGTACATGCTACCTTTAGGACCCTGCGGATAGGCTACTCTATTTAGTATTTTGTTAGGAGACTCTTATATTTGAAACAGCTCCCTCGCACCTTTACAAACTACGTGAAAAAAGGAGGCTGTATTTTCTGTCCCGATTAATCCTTTGCTGAAGTCCCATCTGAGTTTAAAACTGCTACGAGAAGGAAAGAGAGGGAGAGGATGAGCAGAAAACAGTGAGGGTTGAGTGGATGTGTAAAAGAAGAGAGTGTGCGTGGAGTGTCCAAGTGCGTAATCTTCCCCAGCCATCATTTCCCGCCTAACGCTCGCGGTAAGCGCGTGAGGGAATGCGCGGTAATCGTGGACGCTCATCTGGGCTAATTGGTGTCATTCGTGTCCAGCTCGACTGACCGAAACGTCGAGGAAATTGTGAAAATATCACAAACGAACTGGTTTTCTTATCTCCGCCATCAAGCGAGGAGGCTCTTGGTTATTTTGGATATAGGGCGGTTGAAAACAGCCGCTGGGAGTGACGGACACTCGGCTACTTAAAGTTTATTGAGGACGGGGTTTGTTTGTGAGGTGATTGTCGTGTCACTCGCACAAGAGAAGACGATGGAGAAAGAGATATTGTGGGATTTGTGAGTTTGCACTGTTTGGGACACATATAGAAATTGAATTCGCACTTCTTTTGTCAGTGCTGACGCTCGTTGGATAATCATCTGTCGTTTTTTCCCTTCAAAGTTTACCTCAGAGATTCTCGCTTCGGTAACGGGTGGGATGTGGCACTCGACTTGAGGAAAGATTGACAGACGCCTTTCCAGTCGCTGTGTTTAGTCAGCCCGTTTAGTTCGGGTGGAGGTGGGGGGGATTTCGTTTTTCCCGAACTCAAGATTAACACAGACGTCTTTAAGAAGATGCTGTATGGTCATTCATGAACTTGTTGAACACTCAGCCCTCCGCGGGACCCCTCACGTCGAAAGCGAATCTCAATAACGTGAGTATTCCGCTTGATTTCTACGTTTCAGCGGGTTTGCGTGAGTATTTGAGCCGCTGTGCGACCGCAAATGAGTTAATAATTTACTTACGGGGTTTGGTGCTGTGGTTTCAGTGCATTTCTAACTTTCTGAGGCTTGATTCAGATTTGTTCAGAACAGTGTGTTTTATTGCCTACTCCTGACCTTTTTAGTAATATTTGCAAGCTCCATTACAATCCAAATATGTCATATCTGTTATATGCAGCTAGAAAATGCATGTGAAAGGGGATTTCAGGACCTTGGACAGTGAAAAGCGGTCAAGCGATGTAGCGCTATGTCTATGACAGAATGTGAATGCAGGCGCCCCCTTGTGGCGGTATTGCGTTTTATTGTCTTATGTGCGTGTTGCGTTCACGCAAGGTTTTTTTATTTTTTTTTTATATGTCATAGAAAACTACTTACACTTGCGCAATAGAATAGTTAAAATTAGGAATATACAACCAACACAACGGAATTGATATTACTATAGAGACTATAGAGTTGAGTTGAGTTGACTTGTTTAATATTTAATTAAACAATCATATATATATATAATTAATTTAAAATAAATACATATATTTTGTAGAAATCAAGCTACCATGTGCAAATTATTTATAATGAATTCCATTAAACCCTTAATATAACAGCTAAATTCAATTACTAACAGTTCATTTCTTTATTAATATTAATTTATGGAGTTTCTTGTTCTAGACTTGCTAACTAGGGGTCAAAAGTCTATATTGAGGCTTTCAATTACGTTTTTTTATAAAAGCTGTGTATTGTGAAAATTGCATTACAAATTTAATACATTTGGGTAGATGCTGCATTTAAGTAGTTCATTTAAATATTTTCTTGTTCTTATTGTGAGTGGCGAAAATAAGTTTCAGTTATCATCAGAATTTGTGTCATATTCTTGTCAGATTTAGAAGTAGAAATAATGTATGTACATGAAAAGAAAAAATCAAGCACTTGAACTGCTTGAATGGCTGTAGCTTAGTGCAAAATGATTCTCAAGACCCCCAGATAATGATTTCAAGCTTCGTTCTCCAGTGGGATATTTTGAGCAGTCTGACATATCGCAACGAAAACTGTGTGCTACAGCAGCCTTTTAGGAAAAGTATATTTAATAATGCATAACATGTTCCGATGTCACAGCAAAGTGTGCCTGGCAGTGGAGGGTGATGTCTTGAGTGTTGGGGAATTGTAGGGAGACGAGTCCGTGACAACAGTGTTTTTATAGGGGCTTTTGTGCGTGGAGATTGAGAAGCAAACCCCCGAAGCTAAGCTGCACGACACAAATGGCATTGCTGGAGCCGAGAGTCGCCCTGTCAAGCAGCCTGTGCCTTCACACATGAACAGAAAGTGACAGAACATTCTGAGGAGACAGGAAGGAAGTGAAAGAAGGAGAGAGGAAGAGAGAATAAAAAGAAGGGGAGAGAGAAGTCAAGCTTGGTTTAGCAGCTGCGCTCAGGGAGATTCTTTTCTTCTGAGGCCAGGGACCTGTCTGCTGACAACAATCAGATTGCATTATGGGATAGGAGGTCTGCCAGGTTCAGTGCAGACAAACCCGCGCTTTGATTTTGCAGTCTACTGACAGGCTGAATCACATGTAGCCGTGATGATGCTTTTTACTCACAATTGCCACACATTAAGATAAAAGAAAGATCGCACACCTGAATATTAGGAGAGTTGACACACGGAGTGGATCTAGTTCTGCAGTGAATAAGTCTGGATTAGAGCAGAGATCATCAGACTCTGTGGGTGTATGTGTTGGGCTGTCATGTTTAGGGAAAACATGTTCACTCCCTGCTGCACTGAATGTTTATTTATGAGACCTGTCATATTGGCAGACTGTTTATGTTAGAATCACTGATCCTGTGCAGGCGGGTGCAGAAATCCCAAGATGCTGCAAAAGCACAGATCTCATCGAGCGCCACACCTCCCTTTATATCACAGGCTGAGACACACATGACAGACAGAGAAATGTGATAATGGAATGGAGAGGATAGAGAGATTTGCATTATGGAATCTGATATGTAATAAAGCAAAACAAGTAGACATCTGGCAAGTATCTGCTCTGGCAAGTCTAGTGTAAGTGTATGAGCAGTCCACTCTGAGTTTTAGATGTGCAGGCATGCTTCAATGGCCCAGGGGGTGAAATTGTAGTGAATACAATGTGAGGAAATCGGAGTTCATCCTGATTGTGTCATGGTCATGTAGAACCTGTGATTTATTCAAATTAAAAAACATTAAGCTCACTAGTAAATCTGCTAGGCCTACATGTGTGTTTTAAAATGTTTGTGAGTGAAACTGTAGGTATTTGCCATGTAGATGTTGTTTTGTTGATCGATATGGTCGGTGCGGCCCACCATGTAGGGCCAACTCAACTTGACTTTGACAAACATATAACTTTCATAATTACTATTTATTTTACTTTCGAGGTGTACACCCCCCAGTACACAACACTTTATGAATGTATTTATAAGGTACATGCCCTTCCACGGTGGAATTAGTTGTGAATCCTCTCATCAGGGGCTCATGTTAAAAATGATAGATGTTATAGAAGGTGACCTGCCTCAAATCGCTTTTTTCTATTAGAATACATCCCATGCTGTTTGCCAGCCACCCGAGGCAGAGCAGAATAATTAAGGGGACTCGTATGTGGATCATAGGAAGTGATAACAAGCGGGCATGTGTGATCTTTAATGTGCCCTAGACATTTATCCTCCCTGTTTCTCTAATGGCCCATTACACCATCCTTTTCCCTCCCTCTTTCTCTGTCTCTTTCTGTGTATTCGTCTCTTTTGTTGCTCTTTTACTGGACCTGCCTGACCAAGCCTTGTAGTTCTGTATACGCATTATTCCACAGATGTCAGAATGTACCCAATTGGTTTCATTTTATTGCCCCAAACAACCATTAAGAGGTTTGCCCCAGCTGTTACCACCCACTTTTTTTATCTGAAACATGCCTTTCTACCTTTCTCTTCCCTCTGTCCTTATTAAATCTGGAGGATCTAATCAGACCCTCTATCCATGGTCATTGTGATGAATGTGATTAGTTTTAATAGAACATGGTCATACTTTAATTTATAAGAATCTTAAAAAACTGACCTTTCTAATGCTGCCAGTATTTATTTGGATTGATCCATGGATTAATGTCTATACCAATGCGGTGGAAAATAAAATGAATGGATTAGTAATCTGCATTGGATCTTTTAAATGTATTTATGAAGTGTATTTATCACAATATTTAGGTTGAGAATCACTTTGCAATATTAAGTTCAGCTATTAAAAATTCTGTATCCCAAACACCCTATTATTTAGTCTTTAAACAGGCAGTTTTGATCAACATGTAATCTGACTGTGATTTCATGCTCTGTGTTTTCCCACTTGGGAATTATGCTCTATTACACACAACCTCGCTCAACTCCCTGTTTGGTAATTTTACAGTGACAGCAATTGTGCAAATGATCTTTAACCCACTAGATTATTCTCACCAGAGCGGAGCTCACGCACAGAGCTCTTGTCTGAGGCCGGTCTGCAGTGAGGCTGCGCTGTATCTCACTCGCTGCCCCGCCTCTTTTGGGGCACACAAGGTTAATTGATCACTGTGGGGCTTGTGACGGAACGAGTGTGGGGTCAGCAGCTGTATTGACTGGACAGACTGATTAACAAGCACTAAAATGCTCCTGGCCCCTGCGTTCAGAGCATTTGGTATGTCGTCGTCAATTATCCCCCTGCCAGCCTCCATCAGGGGGAACTGGCAACCTTTGCTCTCTCTTCATTTTGTAGCTGTGTAGTGCAGAAACGGAGATTTTGCCAAACGCGCATAGACGACTCTAACTGTGCTGTATCGATTGCTCTTACTGGACAGCCAAAGGATTGCGAACAGATTGAATCTGACACGTTGCATTTGGTTTCAAATATGCGTTAAAGGGGTAAAGCTAAATGAAAAAAACATCATAATTCACATTGTACCCATTGCTTGAAAAACGAAATCGGACAAGAGAGTTGTAAATCCGCAGATGTCACAATGTCAAAGCTTAATCGTAATTCGCATAATTTTATGTATGTAACAACATCATGAATGTACTCTAATAGTGTCAATTAGTAAAAACAAACCAAAAAAGTTTTCACAAATTTCTTTATTCTTTAAAGGTTTGTGTTTTCAGATTTCCTTTAAAATTCTAGAAAGAAAATAAATCACCAGACCTGCAGGTCAGTAAGATCATAAGAATGAAGACTGAGACAAAGGCCCTTAAGTGCACTTGTCATCATAGGAATCCATCTATAATTTAGACTTCAAACCAGCTCTACCAAAATCTAAAGATTCTATCCATCACCATTTCATTGATTTTACTTAAAAAGGCAGTTTTTTCCCCAAGTCATCCATGTTTTTTCAACTATCGATGCAAACCGTAAAATCAGTTCAGAAAAAATAAATTCTGTGTGGTGTGCTTGCTGTGAAATATTTAGATGGCTTTTCGTAATGACAAAGAAAAGTATTTCACGTTGTGCAAAAGAAGTGTAGCACATTATGTTTATTCTCCCTAGACAAGCAGTTTACTGGCCTCTCCTTTGGGCTCCAGACATAGTGCTGAGCCGCAGATAACATGTTTCTACAGTAACTTTTGTGAAAATAACCCTGTGACTTTGCCTCCTATTCACAATTTCATAAATTTCTTCACAAAAGGCAACCAAGCAATCATCAGCTTTGCGGTTATGGTCTGAATTCTAACCTCTTTATATTCTGTAATTTCATTTTGTGCCATATGTAGCTGACTTATATTTAGAATCAAAAGAAATTGTTTATGATGTTAGGTGTGGAGGAAGAGAATGGGATTATGGGTAATGCCAGGAGTGAATGCATGAAAGCTCTCTGGATTGAGTTTTCTTTGATGGCCTTTTAGATATCTGATATTTCTTTTTTTGAAGCACACCAGACACCTGACTGGCACCACCATAGAGGAGCTAGAGTGCAAATTTCCCCTTGCTGTCAAACTCTATCCCCAAGCTGATATTCACCATCACCTCTCTTATTTTTTCTGTGCAGTGTGGATGCCAGGCTGCAACAGAGGATGACTGACAGTAAGCAAAGCTGAGACAGCTGTCAGTCAAGATCCAGCCAGAAAGGTGATTCGTCAGTGTGTCTTCAGTTCAACCGATTGCTTCGTCTTCTCTGCCCCCGCTTCTCTTATCTGCCGGCATCCCTGCCTCTGCCCAACGAAGACATAAAAGACCAGAGGTGGAGATCGAAGCATTTCGTTTTGCTCTCAGCCCTGCCAACATCACCAACAGAAAGCTGGCATGCTACCACACCCCATCAGGCCCACACTCAATAAAAATTGGATTATTTTGTAAAACTAGCCTGCATCTTCCTCTTCATCTCCCTCTTTTGCTATATCTAACGTCTTTGAGGGGAAAGGAGTGGACGGAAACATTACATTACAGTGAATCATCTATTAGAAGTGCGGCCCACATAAAGGAAGCAGACATGCATTTGCCACTGCTGTTGACACTGCAAGCATCATGGCTGACGGTGTGTCAGGCCACGCAACACTATCCTACAACCTGGGGACATTACGACTTGTGCAAGTCACATGGGTACACGGACGAGGGCCCGACCTGGTATTACATGGCCTGTCAACCAGAAGCAGCAGACATGACCAAGTACCTGAAAGTAACCCTCGATCCCCCCAACATCACTTGCGGAGACCCACCAGAGACCTACTGCGCCCTGGTGAGTCATATCAATTATGTAATCTATATGTACTCCCATTTATTCTTATCTCTTTTAGTTTCTTCATCTCTTCACAATGCAGTTATATCATATCTCTGCTGTCCTTCCGAAATCTCGGATGTCCAGACTCGCTGTTTTGCAGGAAATAGAAAACTGTATTTTTTTAATGATTAAATACTGTGTTGTCAAAGTTGATGTGCACTTTTTAATACTTTTTTATTGGTTAGATATTAGCAAAACTCAGTGAAATACATAAAGGGTGAATAATAATAATGATTTATGGCCCAAAATATTTTTTTATGAATATGGAGGTACAAGTTTTCAGAAGGACAGCAGTGGTATTTGTCATATCATATGTTATAGATTTTTTTAATATTGCAATAAATTTTACAAATCATATGTTCCCCATACATCAATTCTTAGAGTGAATAAAAAATATATAAAAATGTGTTGATAATCCCGCATACACACTACTTCCGAGTTTTAATAGTTTGGAGCTTGTGGGATGCTGTTTACTTTAGTGCTCACAAGCCCCTGATAAAATTAAACATCACATCTGACCTGTCTTCAAGATTTATGCCACCTGAACTGTATTAACTGCTAATAAGGAGCTAAAATCTCAGTTAGCAACAAATTTGTGTGTGTATGTAAGTGGTCAGTTCATGCGCTGGGTCATTGACTGTTTCAGTTTATGTGCTTATTAATTATCTTCCTTCAGCTTTGATGGAAACCTTCAGTTTGTGAAGTGCTGTCTTTAATTAGCATTGGAAAATGAATAAAGTGTAAGTGTTATGAGGAGAAATGGAGATAGGAGAAGACAGAGAGAAGGATGGATGAAAGATCTTTTATATGCAGTGAAGTGTTTAATGATAAAAATGGTATTTTTACCTTTGCACACTGTTCTTTTGAAACTCAGTGCTTGCCTGCATTGTGAGAAATTCCTTTTATGGATATCATTGTGTTTTATTCAAAGACAGCATCCTAATCAGTGCTTATTATGTCTATTGTACAACAGGTTTACATAAAGAGAGAGGGTTGCTTACATTATTTGAGGATTAAAAATATCAAATGGAGAGGGACAGGCCAATGAAAGTCCTCTGAGTGACAGAGGACCTAATATCCGGCGTGCAGGCGGTGAAAAGTGAATTATTCAGTATGTTTTGTCGTTAATGTGTTTTATTCATAGGATACATTATTCAGAGCCATATCTGGGAGGCACTTTTGAAAATGCTGACTCCCTTTGATAGATTCCCAAGGTTACAGCAAGGGCTGTTATCCATTTTGGAGGGTCACTGTCACAATACGGTTCTGCTTTCCCAAGGGTCTAGAGCGACGACTTCACATAATTTCACCCCAGCTCACTAGTGTGTTGTTATTGCAATAACAGGTGACTAACAAACAGGTGTGTGGTAACTGTGGTTTTCATTCCTGGCTTTGAAATCACCCCATAGTGGTTATGATGGGAATATATTTGGCAGCCAAGACAAGCAAACCTGATTTACCAGTTGAGTACAGTCACGGGCCATGTTTACATCAAATATTTATTTTAAAATGTTTCCCTTATCATTATGTTATCATGCCCCCATTGTAGGGCAACATAAATCGCCCTTGACCAGCCTTGAAACCGGCTCGGTTTTCTTTCAGCGCGATCAATTCCTGAGCTGTTAGCCATGAATTGGCAGCAGACATTACTGAGATATACTGATTATGCCAATAACAGTTTTTATGATGTCTGTAATCATTCTTTTATTTCCGGCTATTGCCATTAGTGTACTTTATACAAGAGCTCAATCCTCTGTAATTGATTTCTACTCAGGCTGGCCATGGGCTTCTCTGTCTTTCTTCCTCTCTGACTCTGCTGGGCTGTTTCCACTGATTATACGAGCCATCGCGAGCAGACAGCAAACCTGCTTCAGGCTGGACAGAGCGACCGATCTCACTCGCTTTACTCAGCCATCTGAAGCGCTGGACAGATCCATTTGTGAAACACTTTTATTCTACCACGGGTGGTGACCTTCTCTAAGGCAAAAACTTGACTCGCTACACCTTCAGTGACCAACGAGACATAATAACCCCACCACCCTCTCTGGACAGCAGATTTTTTATTATTGATGTTGGACAATTAATGATAGAAAACATTCCAATAATACAGTGTGCGATCACGTTCTTTTAATGTAGATTTTTAAACAATTGCGCCTTTTATAGTCCATCTGTACATGTATACATTGACCCATGTTCACCAGTGGGGTCTTTTTGGGAATCTGATCACCTGTTGATGTCATCCAGTAACATGGCTTTTTTCCAGTAACATGTTTAGCTCTGCATGCCTCTCTGACGTTCCCTCATAAATGACTGGCCATCACCTCAAGCTCTTGGCCATCTCACCTGCACCTGCGATGTGTATCCGGCTTCCAAAATTTGCTAGAATAACCAACCGTATGCCATAGTCTGAGCCACTACTTCTTTCAGTCTTTTATTTGTACATCCCAGCCTGGCCACTACTATCAGCTATTTTTGTTCAAATGCTCCAAAGTTAGCTGTTAGGGTAATGAATTTTCAATTGTTCTAAAATTTCAAAAATGGCTTTTCCTAGTGATAGAGCTGTTTTTCCAACAAGTACAAAATTGAACAACTGCATAGGTGCTAAAGGAAAAGATTGGCTTTAAGCCGAAGATCGTCCCATTGCGGTATTGCTTATGCTTTCATTACTCTGTAAATGACACCTCTTTATTTGTGTTTTGATATATAATTCTGACCTTTCCCTGCGTATTTCTGTGTGATATTGCAGAGCTCAGGGAGTGATGGAAGACATTTTGGCTCATCAGCCTCCTCTCACAGCGGTGCCATTCCTCAAGTGGCTTAGCATTGACATTTCAGTGAGATTTGAGTGTGTTGTCAGCTACAATATGCCTCCTCTCATATTTAAATGTGCGTCTCCATGAAAGCCGAGGGGAAAAGGCTCCTGCCAATACAGTGTAGTCACAGACAAATGGTGACATTCGACTTTAATCAAATAGTTTATTCATGCTGAATTCATGCTGAGAGATTGCACAAAACCAGCCACAAAGCAGCTTTTTAAAAGTGCTGACTTTTCATGAATGGACCGAGGCAAATATTTGCATGTTAACACTATTGAAAAACTAATTACTTATTCAATAGAGCTGTTAAACATCTGAGGGGTTCTGCCACATGATTGATATATTTATTTGTTTTCAGTTTAGTCGAGCCGAAGAGCTGATTGAAATCAAAGGCTGCTGCGGGGACTTACAAAAGCGGTTGCGCCGTATCACAGTCCAGCAGTTTTGAACTGAGCAAATCAGATGGAATTATCAATCTCACCCCGGCACTACGTTCAATCAATAGAATAAAACTTTAACACATGGCTGTATGACATTCCAAGTCTCTAAGAGAATGCTTTAACAGTTTAGCTCTAAAGTTTTAGAAGTAATATCATATTCACAATCACACTTGGATTAATTCCCAGCATGTCTGTAAACTTTTATATCAGCTGGTTTTTGTGGGGGGGGGAACGCTTTGCATCATGAATGGCAACAGCTGGGTCCAAATTGTGCTGATGGCTTCCCTCCGCAGCTGGCTTTGAACAGGTCACTTAACCTCTGTCTGATCCAAGGGCTCTAAAGAATGACTGTGTGTCCCTTCTCTGTGCCTGTTGCAGAGAAGAAAAGGTACATGAATTCTGGTGTTAAAGAATGATTTACAGGGAGCTTCCAGAAGGGCCATGTTTTATTAGCTGTATGTACAGTACAGACATGATTTTGACATTGGTATGAACTGTAAATCCACCTCTGTTTTGCCAATTCTGTATGAGATGAAGACCAAATTCAAAACCCCTCCTAAAAAGAACCAATATCTCATTCCCATAATGACAATGCAATCTATCAAGAGCAGCGCAAATTTGCTCAGGGTTTAAGCTCAGGGCGTTAAATAAAGCCACAAATACTAGTACAATGATGATCAAACCTTAGTAAATCCCATTGCGTGATTCATTTAAATACTCTCCTCCCATGAAGTTTGTGTCTGAAGAGGAAACTTCTACAAATGCATATGCTATAAGGTCAGTCACAAAAACAGCTGGGTCCACGCCTTTTCAGTGCTAATTCTCACTGCGTGTCTTCAGTAAATACCGACAGTAGTTTTTTTACGCCAAAAGTGCTGTTTGCACTGTTGCAAGCTGTTAGTAAATCTGGCCCAAAGTCTGTTAGCCATTTACCTGTTTTTTCACCTCTAATAGTCAGGCCTGTTTCACACATAATCTGTTTGCAAGTGCATATGTGGTTTGTTTTTTTCCCATGTCCACGTTAAGGTTAGAGCATTCACACAGTCCGTCCTTTGCAGGAGCAGTGCGGTGCAGGCGTGCAGTGAACGTTTACGCATCAAGGTCTGTTTCATAACATTTACTACGTGATAACATTTACATTCATTCGTTTAGCACTTTTATCCAAAGCGACTTACAAATGAGAGAGCATTTAACATTTTATCAATGAGCAATAAACAATAATTGAAAGGGACAAGAGCGAAATAGACCCAATTTTTTTTAGACAGCAGACAGTTAGGGGTTAGTCAGGTACATTCAAAACAGGTATGTAGTCAGTAACACATGTTTAAGACATTACTATGTAGTAATTTCACCATAAATGTATGTAATTCAAATTCATTGAATTTATGGCATACAGAAGCTGTGTATCGACAGCACACTGCAAACGAAGTATGTGTGAAACAGGCGTCTGTTGGTGTTATTGGTCCAGCTGTGCATTCAGGGCTTCATTCGCAGTAACTGAAGGTAGCATTTTCTGTACTAGATGCTTCCTGTTTTATCTAAACTCTATCAGGACATGGATTAAGTACATACAGCTGCTACAAAAAGATAAGAAAGTATTTCCTAGATGCTGCCTCTCCCATAATGCATGCTGACAACTTTTCATCAGTTTTTTGTACCTGCCAAAAAATGGGCAGAATGAACAGAACCAACCAGTGGAAATTTTCTATTATATTACTCAATAAAGAATCTGTATGTCAAGCGCACATACGGATATTGTGGCATCTTATCTTCCTCCTGTAAAGGTTGTGCGTGCTAGCACCTAAACATTTATTCTGACGTTAACACTCACCGAAATGCTGTTCAGCTCAAATTATAACCTTAATTTAACGGTAGCATTTCTGAATCATCATCAAACTCCGCAGCAGAATATTGGAAAATCATTTTGCTTGTAATTTGCTTTGTGAATATGTCCCACTGGAGCTCTTGGCTTTCAGATAATGAGAGCACCGTCATTTTGCTTCCAGTTTTTATTTCTATGACACAGTGAATTTTCTTTAATGTATTCCATTTGACTAAGGGCTTCTTTTCTCTCTTTCTCTATAATGCAAGACGGGGCTAAATCCCTCTCCTGGTAATGGGGCTTTTGTTGGTTTCCACAGTTCATCACGCATGGAAAATTCTCAGCTCAAACCTTCTCTGAGGATGGCTTCTAAGAATAGGCCCAATTCTGTAGTAGCCTTTCTGAAAAGGGCCCTGGGATCCATTTACTTTTAATTGCTGTCTCTGCCTTTGGGCTGCAGATCTTTAGCCCTTTCTTTTTCTTTCTCCCTCTGACACACATTTTATCCTTCTGTATTTGTTGTCTGTCTCACTCTCTGTGTTACTAGCACCATTACGCTCCTGTTGTCTGTGCAGTCATGGCGACTTTCACAATCTGTTTGGCATCAGAAAATTAGAAATGCCACAATTGGAAGTAATAGAATAAGAGCCAAGCTAAAATAGCTACTTTTGGAAATTATTGAATAAGATCCAGCAAATAAACTACTGACACATTTAACGCAGGAAAAACACTGATGCATTCTAAAAGCCATTAGAGTTGCGATAGTACGTCTGCCGTTTTCATGACAAAATGATGCAATTTAAATTATGTGAATTAAATTAAAGGTATTTAGTTTAAATTATACAATTCTAATGTTACATATATCAGAAATACAGGTGAGAATCATATCTGATGCTGTTACTACAATAGCAATTCTAGGCAGTTTCCGGAATCAGGCTTTATTGATTTCATTCTTTTTTTACGTCAACTCAATGCTTGCAGAATGTACTTGACCCAACTGTTACCCAAAGAGTAGTCAAGAAGGTCAAAATCCATAACAAATGTGCACCAGGTTGTGCATCAAGATAATTTGCTTTTGGATTCAACAAACGTGAGAAATAAAACATTTTATGAGACTATGGGTTTATTTTACCTGAGGTTGTGTGATAAAAAACGATGTGTATGATAATTGCCTATCATCTTCAGGGAAAACGAATACTGTCCGAATAGGGCTGAGACAGAGATTTGGCCAGAGATCCATGAAGGCTAGTCATTTTATTGCATTGGCACACTGGGAGTTTACAAAACCCTCCAATGAAAACCCTCCACCAAACCCAGCCTCGATTCCAGTCCCTGCTCAATGTGTGTGAAGGAATGGGGAGATTAACAAATGTGTGCAGTTTCTAGATGTCAAAACCAAGCCATTTACTAATTGCAGACAGACAGAAACAGCTCAGAAAAGGAAGGACTTTATCGAAAAAACTAAATTGATCGCGTTAAATGGCCACAAATGACCACAAATGGCTACGTTTCCTGAACGAGGTAAAACGGATTGATTGAAACACTCTACAAACACACAATTTAGGCCATCTCTCTCATTTTCTGTCTTTTTCAGAAGGGTCAGTGGAGGATGGATTAATAAGACTATTCATTTTCAAGGAGAGGAAAGAAAAGGGAAAAGCTGTCTTTTCATCGGATAGCGGGCAATAAGAAAAGGGCTGAAGAGGCTCTTTGCAGGCCTCGAGGGCTGGATCTCTCTTTCTGAGAGCCAGGTAAAGACGGAAAAAAGAGAGATAGCCTCTGTCTATCTTTACCGGCCCCCAGACAGGCCACCTCGTCTTGGTGACTGACAGTTTAAAAATGCAATAATCTGTTACGTCTGTCCCAGGCAGTGCTGAGAAAACTCTAAATCAATAACAATGCAATCAGAACTGGGAATCAAATGCTAAATATTTCCCTGGACATTCGGTGCAGAATGACATTTGCTTTTCAGATTAATTGCTAATGTGCTTTAGAGATGCTAGTAGCCTACGTAGACTGCTACTGCATTAACTTTTCAAATAAACTATATTTTAATCTATATTTTATTAATATGAAATGGTTCAAATGTATAGTATATAAATTGTGTAATAAAAAATTATAAATTTACTTATTGAACATGTGTGTCTCAATCCAGTTCATGAGGAACAGAAATATGTTATTCTTTAATTAGAGAAAAAACACGCTACTCCCAAACACCACTATTTAGTGCACAAATGAGACTGTCCCAGGACCACATTAGGAATGGCCCAGGAACTTTCATCTAATTAGTGAGGCCCTGATTAAAAAACAAGGGCGAATTACGGTTTCCTGGGAGAAAGAGGAAGTGAAATGGTTGTGTTAGTGAGAAGTTACAAAAGTGCTGTCTATAGTGAGATTGTTAGCTCTTTATTGCTACTTTCCAATCTGTAAATTGAGTCTGTTGGTGGATGGACTGCAGTGTCTGCAAGTCTTTGTCCCGCAGGCAGCCAGCAAATGTCTGGCATTTAAACCTCTCCTCCAGTCCTCTCTTTTCAGACTGACAGCGTCGCCAGTGTCCTGTCTTAAAATGCTGTTTTTGCATGCCGTATACACAGGTAGGAAGGCGTCAAGGAGCTTCTTAGTGTTTACATATACTGAGATGCCTTCCGTCTTTTGGTTGTCTTTTGGTTTTAGAATCCTGTGCAATTCAACAAGCCAACTTGTTTTCATGACCTTTTTTTTTTACCTTCTCACTGCAACTAAAGCTGTTTTTACAGCTGTGTCTGTGAGACTTATATACTTATATATAACCTGTTGTGATAGATGAGACCTAAATTCTTTTTACAGAATAATGTGATCTATAAATGTGCCCATGGTTTAACTGTCATAACCATGATGATGTCCAAATCACCAGTTTTTCCTCAATTGAGAAAAGAGCTGATTATACCTTTTTCAACTTTCCCTTACCTCCATGTAGTCTCTCTTGACCTGATTCACAAGGCTTTTAAAACAGCATCACCTTTGTTGTAAGCTTTCTGTGTTTTTTTAATTATTTCACAGAGGAAACAAAAAGGATTATTCAGTGTTTTTGGTGGCCATCCACATACATTCTAAGGGTAGTTTTGCCTTTGCCAAGACATCGTAAGGAGAAACTCTTTTAACTTCTGGGGGTCGTTGTTTCAAAAGCCCAGGTTTAAAATGTATCGCGTATCCTCTCACTGCACATTAGAGAATAGAAATGAAGTGATTTAGTGACACATTGAGCCTCAGATGTTGCTCTGGGAGTAACGGCTCATCTCGGGGCATGTTAAGGGGCTGTTTAATGGTGTTTAATGTGTTCATTCTCTCCCTCCCCACCAAACTTCATAGCTCAAAACGACAGCCGCCATACTACTGGGCTATTTTCTCTGATGTATGCTGGAATTTGTGGAAATCTCATTAGGGTCTTTTCTCAGAGCTCCTTTTGTTTCACTCTGCACACTTTCACAGCGAAGCAGCCTTAGAGAGAGATGAACAAACCCTTGCATTCATCATAATGAATATAAATCCGAGATGATGTCATACAGTAAACATTTTACACCCTTAAACATGTTTAATTCATTTAACATTATGTGACAGTCTGTGAAAACCATAATGATTTTCTGTTTTCTACGTAAAATCATCATACATAATGTAAAGAACAATCTGTAAAAATATTACTTTGATATATTTAATATTGACTGAGTAAGATTGTGTCAAAGATTTAAGTCATAGTAAAATTTCACATTCTGAGTCACAAATAAAGCATTTAGCCACATGGCTGTTTTTATTTTATTCGATAAGCCGTGTTGGCCAGTGCACCTTGGAGAATATGAACAGAAAAAGATGGCTGCGTGAAAATCAAAGGTCAGCATTTACAGCAACTGACAGGATATGTCTGTACCCTGCGGGCATTCTCGCTCATTAGGAGGTTTGGTTGTGACACCAGATCCTCTTCAAGTCAACAGTTGTAAAATCCCTCTATTCATCATGCCATTAATTTTGTATTCATATTCGATTTAGCTTAGAAACGCCTCAGCAATTTGTTTTATTCCCTCTCGTGCAAATTACACCCAGCTAATAATCCTAATTAGTCCTCCTAATGTATTTTCCCTCAAACATTTCCTCTAGAGTGAGCCTTGAGTGCACAAACCATTATGGTTGCCTAAAGCTGTCGGTGTAGTTTACACTTAAACTATCATCATCTCTATTATAAACTTTGCTGTTCTGATTCTTGCAATGGGGCAAACACAGAAATATGTCAAGCTTAGATGATTCAGTGAATGTCGGTGTCATTACATTATACAAGACACTTTGCCTTCTACCAATTATTAGCACTGTACCTTTGGTGTCGTGTCAGAACATGTTTTTCTCTCCTGCTGAGAGCAAACCTATTTAAAATGCCATACTATGTGAGTGCCAAAGATCTGTAATGGACCTTTAAACTGCCAGTGAATTCTGGTAATGCTTTTGAACTCTGTTCTGCTTTCAGAGAATGGATGAAAGCAGAGGTGTGTGCCAGTGTGCCATGTGTCACGGCGTCGAGGTTTATTCTGCTCATAGATAAGAACACAGCATAAGCCTCTCTTCTCCCCAGTCGACAGGCCTTTACACGGAATTATCTCCATCCAAAGTTGTTCTGCTGTCTATTTTTAAACAGACAATTTGGAATGCTAGCCATGTCTCCTGCCATAACAATTTTTTTCAACAACTCTTTTTGGTAAAGAAATGGTTCATACGTTATGTACAGCATAATCTAATTTTCTCTACTTTAATGAAGATTTGAAGGGATTGTTCCCCCAAAAATTTAAAACCTGTATATGTATTTTTCTTATGTGGAACACAAAAGAAGATATTTTGAGAAATGTTTCAGTAATATTGTGTCCATACAATGAAGTCAATAGGGCCCCAACGATGTTAGGGCACCAACATTGCTTAAAGTATTTCTATTTGTGTTCTGCAGAAGAAAGAAAATTATACAAGTTTGGAATGACATTGAGGATTTTTTTGGGTGAACTATCCCCCAAAAATCTCATTTAATTTGAACTAAACTTAATTTTTAGAAGTGTTAGAATTGATAGCACAGGCAGTGTTACATACTACTATTGATAAATGATTCAGTGCATGGATAATTTTTGTGCATATCTATCAATTTGCCCCTTGGGTTTCACACATTCAAGCTTACACTGGAACAGGAATAGCTTGAGATCAGGTGATTTCACAGACACAGGGATTCAGTTGTGGGCTGAGAATACTAAGACTGAGGGCTTAGAATGAAGGTTAAGAAGAAAGGTGTATGAGAGCATGCAGGCTGAAGTGGTCTCGGCTTACAGTGGTAATACTTGCTGTCTGGGTGTCTGGCTTAGCTTTGTGTTTCGGTGTTCGAGTGGTGATGTTGGGTTTGATGATATATACATTGATATATATGTTTTGAAAAAAAATATGTAGTTAGTCAGTGCTAAATATGAAGTAATGTAAATTAAATTCCAATCATTACTGTTTTGTAGCCCATCAGAATTTGTCAATATCACAGTGCATAATACAAAAGGCTTTCTGTATATCTCCTGTTACGTGGCATTCAAATGAATGAGCTCTAATGAAAATGCATAGACATGCTACCTCTATCAAAGGAGGTCAGAAAAAACACCAGTGCTCATTAACTTACATCTAATGTTTTTGAAGCTTTTATTATGAGGCAACCCTAAGCATATTGTTGTCTCAGTGAGCTAAAACTACTGAATATTCAGTGGATCATTTCTGAAGGCAGATATGTCTCTGACTGGCAGCACCAAAACATCTCCAATCGCTCCCTTTCAGCCGTGAATCGCCCGCTGCATGACAATTAGAAACTCACTCAATAATGCTGTTGACAGCTTGCACAAACTCCCATTCCTTTTTTCTTTCTTTCTTCAATTAGTGCATTAGAATTGTAGTGTATGTGTTTGTTTTTGTGTGTGTGTCTTTTGGGATTGCGTGAATCATCAAAATGTTTGTTGTTGGAGTCTTGAGCAGATGGCTTTGGGTCCAGTGGATTTGAAACTGTCCATCATTTTTCCTCCATGGATACCTGGTTTGAGTTGTACCTTGCATACTTAAAATTAAAATCCATTGCCATCATTATAAATCACTGTTTTCTTGTGATTAAATATAATTTATTGTTGAATTATAAACAATCACAAAACATTATCTCAGCAGTGTCATTACAATATCAAATTTTTTAGAAGCTACTGTGGTCCATCTTGATGTACTTGACAGCAATCTAATGCAATCTGAAAAATGAGCCTTAATATTCTCATCCAGGCCAGTGGATCCCAGGGGGTAAGCAGGGTCGGATGGGGCCTGGCTCATGGGGTCAACCTGTACTGTCCCTGGGTGGGAGAAAAGGACAGCCAGTTAACCACGGTCACAACCTCAGAACATTGGTCCCTCAGAGCTGACACAGAGCTGAAAGTAGTTTGGCCCACACCCGACAGCTATGGGGATAAATGATATCCAACCTGGGAAGTAATCAGCTCTGGGAGACAAGCGAGAGAAAGAGAGTGAAGGCAAAGTATGGAGTTGATGTACACATAGATAAAAACTTAAGATGTGTCTAAATGGAATCTAGTCTGAAGATAATATTTAAGAAAGTGAGCGAACAAGAGCTCTCAAATAATGCTGCTTTGTATGTCTTTTTTAAGACATGCTTTGATGTGAGGACATTGGTTAGTTTAGCCAGCTTCAAACCCTATTAAAACCAATTGCTTGTCAAGTCTTTTTGTGTGGTGCAGAGTTGCTGCTTTTGAGTTTTCCAAATCGGTCACGTATGAGGGTCCATGAAGGTTTAGATGCTGCCTGTCTGTCTGTTCGCTCTAAATAGTGGTTTTTTTTACGTTATCAGGGAAACCTCTGAAGCTTTCATCTCATTCTATTTGTTTGATGTTCTTCACATTTTCACATTAGGACTATTGATTTCTCTAGATACATTCAGATGATCACAAAGTTTTGTGTGCTCAATCGCTGGGGAGTCACTGCAGAGCTGTTTGAAAACAACAGTAAAACAAGCAGTAACACAAAAAGCAATAAATGACACAGTTTGAGCTCACCTTCTTTCTGTCTGTGTGCTCTGAAATATTTTATCGTTGTTTTTAATCTTTTTGTGTTTACAGTCACATTTTTCAGGTTGTCAACAAGAATCCACGTTAACAGAATTAACTCCACAAAGTTCTTTTTAGATAATAGCTGTATGATTTAGATGATTTATTTTAGATTTACTAACACTCGGGAGACTCGCACAGTGCGTTTAATTCAGCACAAGAATACTTTAGCAAACAAACCTTCTTTCATCTGACTTTCATTTAATTTAGTGTGTTTGTTTGATAGGATGATAAGAAGGAGCTTTATTTTTCAAAGGAGACGTTTTACTTTAAATGTAGATTATGCAGGTCAGTATAATGAATTTTTTCTTCTGTCATTAATGAGATGATTGTCACTCAATGGTAGATTATTTTTTAAAGGAATATTTTACCCCAAAATACTGTCATCATTTACTCACCATTGAGTCTTGGTACATAATTTCTAGGTAACTTCTGACCATTACAAAAAATATTCTAATTGTAACAAAGAAACACAGATCCCTTGATAGAGCACCAGGTCTGTTTATCTGATAAAGAGGCTACTGTATGTCTACTATCTGCATCCATTCTTCCCCTAGACCTGTTTTTGCTTCTTGATAAATGTGTTCTATAGTGTTATCTGAAAGGGGACGGTTAAAACCAACCTCATTCTCAGTTCCTACCTCTGTCTGCCAGCATTAAATGAAGGATCGCTTTCACAGCGTGTCTCAGCTAAACACAGTTTGAGTAAAGAAAACACTCATGCATGTCCAGACTATACAATAAAGCCAGTAAGTTCATCAGAAATCAATTATCATGTTGATATTTGCCATTTTTAGCATTTCTCAGCCATTCTAAGGCACGAGATATCTTATGCGATATTGTAGAATTGGTGATTGTGTTATAGATAATGCCTGAAGATGTTCGCTGCAGATGTGTCAGTAATACTTTACATGAAAGCTAAATTAAATCCAAACCAATTACAGATCGACAATGTGATTCTTTTGATGTTGCCTTTTCACTGTCATTCTTGTAATGTAGGCAGTTATGCAGCTGAATGGCGTCTGATTTAATTACTTGTAGTGAGCTCCATATTCCCATCAGAGGGCGGAGGGAACGAGGGGGATTGGCAAGGAAATCACACCTCTCTGCCAACAGCCAACCTCCCTCTGCCACTGGTGAGAGCCTCACACATGCTCCGCTGAAGAAAAGTGAGAATTTTTTATTGAAGATAGACTTCCGCTCACATATATATTACTTCTGGTAACTATATAGAATATTTTTAACATCGGAAAAGTATTCTGAATAAAATTTCTCAAATATAGTGTAATTAGACTGAGATAATTTCTGACGTGAAATTATTTTATGAAATACAAATATACATCCGTCATTCTGATTATGTTACTGTAATATTACGTTATATTGTATTTCATTTTAATTACTTTCATCTTAGAAAAACTGTAAAGATTACATGAATCTGTAAGTTTAGAGTGAGATGTTGTTAAGAACACTTTCTAAAAGTTCTTGATGACTTTGCCACTTAAAGGACTTTGCGTGGGATGTATAAAAGACGTTTGGACCTTACCCTGAGTCATTCAGGATTCTGCTGCCTTTGACCTTTTACCTCATGGAATTGTAATGTCAAGGCTTGCCAGGAGCAATTTTTTTAGATTCTTCTATTGCTTGACTTGATTTCTGGCAGCACAGGTGTCAGACATAAGATCTGAGTTTCCGGAAGGAAGGGATGCTATTTACCATTAAGAAGAACAGATATTTGTTTTAATTTGACCAAGGTAGCATTACTGATTAAGTATTACATCACCTAAAAATGAAAATGTTGTTTTGTACTGTCATGTTGATCCTGTATGACATTTTCCTCTATGAATCAAATGTGAACATTTTGATACATTTTGACACTGTTCTTTTTTTGGCTACAATGAAAGTAACAAAGACACATTTTCAAAAGAAAAAAGAATATCATATGGATTTAAAAGTGTTCATTTTTGGGTGAACAATCACTTTAAGAATCCTGATGGGTAAACTGTCTTGGGAATTAAATTCCAAACATTAAATTATTTTCTACAAAATGGATATAACATTATCTGCATTCTTTGCATCAACACACACACACACACACAAAATGAAACATATTCTTTAGTTTATTTTTCCAGGATTTAAGTTGCAAAAAGTCTGTAACAGAATCTGGGGCAGCTATGAGGCATGAAATATACAGTGGCTGATAGCACAGACAGGTGTTACTGTGGTGTACTGAGTGTGGGAAGCAGTGATCGCGTCCTCTGCATGTGTGTATGCGTGTGTGCATGTATTTGTGAATAGCTGTATCATTGCTTACTCATTGGCAGGCCTGCATTATACAGGACACATGTGCATCTCCTCCATATCTGGCCTCTAGATGTGAGTCATAGCTAATGAAATAATTCTGATACAAACCAAAGAGACATTATTTTCTCTTTTCTTTCTCTCTCAGAGAGTGTTGTAAAGAGAGACTGAGAGAGGAAAGGGGAAAAAAGAGAAAACTTCTTATTGTGGAGGATAGGGAGTTTTTTTGTGGCGTTTCACATCTAAAAATCACAAGCCCCCGCGCAGATCTTCAGACGGTGCTGTCAGCTGCATCGATCTCAAGGAGAGACGTGTCAGACAGAGCCGAGAGAAGTGGCTGAGAGTCGGAGCTAAGGGGCCTGCTGGAGAAACAGATGGAATAGCAGAAACAGAGATAGGAATAGTTTGACAATAAACATCAATAATGAAAAAAGTTTGACAATAAACATCAGAGAAAGGAAAGGAGGGTTGAGACAGGAGGAGGAGTATGGGTGGATTGTTCAGTCTCGTACAGGTTTAAAAAAAGAAAGAAAGAAACTAAAGTGGGCTAAAGTGCTTACAGGGTTTAGCACAGATTTAAACATTTAAAATGTTCATAATTGCATAAATAAATACATAATAATAATTACCTTACCACAATGCTAGTGTTGTGAACTTCTTTTGAACACTGATATATATATACATATATATATTTATATAAACACATATATTTAATACAGTTTATATTGTTACGTGATATTATTCTATCCCATGACACAGTGAACTCATGAAAACATACAATCTCTCATTTATGCCACACTTAACCCTGACAAGTACAGAATGAGTTTTCAGGCTTTCACGCTATTTTCTTGGTTGTCCCATTAGATTAGGCTCAGGGCTTCATTCATTCATAATTCATCTTTTATTTCTGTGGAGTGGAGTTAATCAGCCAGGTCGATGCTTAGAAAGTTTTTAATAGCGGTTTGTCAGGAGCCAGAGGAGTCAATCTGGACTAAAAGACCTGCTGATGTGATTATTCACACAGCTAGAGTAAAAAAAAAACTTCACGCCTGAAATGCAGTAAATTTTACTTTACATGTTTTTTCAACACTTGCAATTGTAAAAGTAGCAAAGTGACGCTTTTTCTTAGTTTGTCTCTTTCTGTCTTTGGGTCTCTCACCTTCTGTCTTTTTCCCTCTGTAAACACTTGCGTGTGTGTTGTGTGCGGACATGAATAAGTCTTGCAGAGCAAAGAGGACTGTGCTTTGCTCCCCGGAGTAATCTGTCAATCATATTTCACGTTCAGCATTGAAAAAGAGTAAGAGAATCCCCGGCGGATGGGCCAAAGAGGCTTCAATGATCTGCAGGGGTGGCAGGAACAGAATTTAAAGAGCACTGAAGCCGGCTACCACACACCGAATGACATTCAAAGTCATATTGAGTTTAATAATTTCACAGTTTTTGAAAAATGATCAAAATACTGCCACTACAAACTTGTTACTTATAAGCACGGAGAGGGTGTTAAATAGGGACGCCTTTAGCAGTCAAAACTCTATTGCATTTCTGAGATTGTCAGAGCTGTTAAATGTAAACCAGATTGAACACAAAGGGATAACAGAGCCAACAGTAATTAATATAAGATTCCCAGTCAGCGCAGTGAATCATAATTATGCGGAAAGGAAATGACATCAAACATTTAAACTACATCACGCATCGTCGGCTGTTCCACAGACCTACGATTTCAAAGGACGCTCTCACACCAGGGAACAACTTCCCTGTCAAAAAGAAACAAATCCCAGATCATTGTTTCAAAATTGTTGCAAATTAAACCCTCAGGCTACTATTTACAGAGATTCACCATCAACGTGGCTCAGAAATTGCTTTAAAAGCACAAATTGTGGCCGGCAGAGACAAAATCTGCTTATATCTCAGATAATGTAATAATGTATAAGACATTATTAATTGCAATTAATGTGATCTCTATAATCTACACTTGTCTATGTAATGCAAATATCCCCTATATAATGCATCCCTATCATATGAATAATAGTTTTTTGGGGGGGAAACAGCAAACTAAACGCTGAATGAAATGGGTTTTCTATCCAGGTTCTACCAGAGGTTGAGATGCTTGTTCAGTCAGCTATAGCAGTGAAGTGCACACACACACAAAGTATGGACTGAAGGTTGAAAAACGCAGAGGGAGGAAGACTAAAGAAAGAGAAAATATGATCTGTCAGTCTGTTCGAAACAAAGCCAGGATTACCAGTGCTAAGACAGCATGGACTGGCTCAACCGTTATAACTTCTGCTGCCATAGAAACCTGCACAGTGGCCCTGGTCATGGATTGTGTGAATGATGCTTTAATAGCTGAAAGACTCATGATGTGGATAATCCCAGTCAGTGGTTCAATAAGAGTGTGTAAGTAATTCTATAAATGCCATTAATTCACTTCAAATCAGTCCTCCAGGAACTCCAGGAAGTTTTCACTACAGAAACAGCACAACATTTGTTGAATTTAGACACTTGTTTTTGTGTTTAGAAATGATGTAACTGTGACCAGTCATTCAGCTTGTGCGGTTGTAGACGTGTTTTTGCAGTTTAGTTTCAATGTCTGTGTGGACTGGAGAGAGAGCTTTGCATTTTGAATGTGCGAGTATGTCTAAAGCGTATCAAACATGTATTTCAAAAGAGCAGAGAAAATCCTGTTATCCACGATATGGCCCCTTTAAAAGGTTTTTGTGTTGTGGATTTTTGTATAAATATGTTCTGTGAAATGCAAGTGTGTGTGTGTGTGTGTGTGTGTGTGCGTGCGTGCGTGCGTGCGTGCGTGCGTGCGTGCGTGCGTGCGTGCGTGCGTGCGTGCGTCGAGTCTGTGGTAGCATCGCTGATGAGTTCAGGCAGATAAAAAGAAAAAACAAGTGAAGCAGGTCATCAGATAACTTTATACAAGTCTAATGAGATCAGCTCTGATCTGACTTTTCTACATGTAATTGCTTCTGCTTTGTTATGAAGCAAGGAACATAATGCTCTTTGTGTCATCGAAAAGATAAAATAGTTACCACCACTTACAGTTCTCTGTATTTCTATTGAGAACATTAGTGTTGGAGCATTTAACTTTGTCCTGTTCTCATTTTCAAGCAATCTGCGAATCTGAACTCTAGCCCTGATAATTCTGACCAAGCACAACAAACAGACACATCCGCAGGCCAGAGAGACGTTTGCCGTCTCAACTCATCAGCTTTAGATCTGACATGTAATCTCTCTACATGCTAAATGGCAGCAGTAATGTTGTAATATTGCGCTTTTGATAAACAGCTGACGTAGCTTCATAAAACTAGAGTAGTTCATCCATTTTGTAAAGATGCAAGCAGCCTATTCACTTTATTCCTCAAGGAATCACCTTGACATATTAAAAGTCAGTGGGTGCAATCTGCATCTGTGAATACAGCATCTTTGAATGAGTTTTTTCAGTTCTCACCATGTGTCCACTAGAAAGTCATCCAGGGCGTTTGAAGTAATATGATGTTGGGAATGTTTTTTTATAACACATTGGGATTGTCTGCGGTTGTTCTAAGCCTCAAAAATGGTGCTTGCTATGAATGTAAAAGCTTAAATGTACAATTTATTTATTTTGAGACTACTTAATGCAGCTCCCTATTGCACACAAGTTAAACTGAGTTTTGAATTTCCCAGGATAACTACATTTGTGAATCGGCTTGTGAAATCCAGACTAAGGTCTCGTAATCAAATTTTGAGATAACAAGCATCAAAGTTTGATTTCAACCATTAAACTAAAAATAAAAATCCTATCATCATTTACTCGCTCTTTTGTCATATCAAACCTGTATGACTTTCTTGTTTCTGCAGAACACAAAAGAAGATATTTTGAAAAATGTTGGTAACCGAACAACGGTGGTAGCCATTCACTTCTATTGTATAGACACAAGACCAATGCAAGTCAATAGGTACCGCTGTTGTTTGGTTACCAACATTCAAAAAAAACTTCTTTTGTGTGCGCAGAAGAAAGAAGGTCATACAGGTTTGAAAGTGAATGATGACAGAATTTTCATTTGTGGGTGAACTATCCCTACTCAGCCTGTATTAAATGATTAAGGTTATATTTTCAAAGGATGTTTTGTCCATTATTTAGGACGGCTTTATTTTAAAAACACTAAATCTGCAGGCAGATTTTTAAAATTTAAACTTGAAAAAAGAAACTTCCCCTCAGAAAGCTACATGATTTCATAGGATTTGGGATATTTCTGAATTTTTTTTTAAGGATGAGCAATAATAATAGTGACGCTTTCCACTCCAGATTTCTTTTCACCTCATTTAATATGAACACTATAGTAACAGGTGTTTCTGTGTCCGGTTTTGTGTCCAAGCAATGGTGCTGAAGATGAAGGAATCTGTATTTTGGCAGGTGTGGATTATGCTTGTTTTCCTTTTTGTCTCCCACCTCATCAAATTGACCTGTAATTTTTCCTAGGGTGTATCACTCACAGTAATCTGCACATTCCCTATTCAACGCCAGGTCGGTGAAGCCTAAGTTTGTGGCGGTTCTGCAGGACCAGCTCGAAGGTGTTTGCGAGAGCACGGAGGCAGATTTAAAACGAGTCAGAGCTTCAATCAAGCCGAGGGCCTTGGAGAAATCTATCCCTCCACCAAGGTCTCATTTATGCACAAGTGATGGATTTAACCGCAGTCTGGGGAAAGAGAGAACAAGAGAGAGAGAGGGAGGAAAATTACATGCCCCTCATGTTTGTTTGTAACACCTGCAAGCCTCGCTTGCGAAATCAAATTTGCTCCTTTGTAATTCAGTGGCTAATGTCATGTCATACGAACATGTTTGATTCAAATCATTCTATGTTAGCAGCTGGAAAAGAGAGATGCAAATAGCCTGACCTGCGTTGTCGTGCGCCCTGGCAAAACGGCCTCTGACAGATTACACATTAACATTTGAAACGATAGTGCAGAAATCACTCTTCACACTGTTCTCCTTTAGCCGAGACAATTACACAGTAGATTTCACAATGTGAACACTGAACTCAGTGTGGCCGCTGCATAGTAATTTCATTTCCAATGAATAGATATTGATTTATTTGTCATCTCTGAAATGCTTAAAAGCACCACAATCAAATACGTGAAACGCATTGAAAGAGAGGGATGGAATAGACAATAAGACATGCTGAGTTGTGATGTATACGTGTGTTTGTGGGGGGGGGGGGGGAGCAGGAGTTCTTGTTTATATGTCCATGCACATATATGTACATACTTGTTTAAACATTCACAGAGAAACAAAGAGCAAGGAAAACGTTGGATAGAGAGCAAGCAATCTGTGGTCTGTGACAAACATCTGTCACACAAAAGGATTTGTTTGATTGGTCGGTCCTATATATCTCAGATTGCTGTCGGCTTCTGGCAGTAAATTTATACTCTGTCACGATGGTGATCTGGTAATCTGAAGCCTTGCCTGCCACCGGGGCAGTCGTATCTCACTCACTTCTGCCCTCGAATAGAAATTCCCAGCTGAGTAATGATTTTTGGCATGACGTTTGGTCAAGAATGGTCCTAAAATTTTTAATGAATTTCTCTTTATAGTGAATGTATTCTGTTTTTATTCTGTTCAGTGGTATATTGTGTTACGCTGTAGCTTGACAGGTTTTCTCCATGTGGACGGTTTCACACATGGCCCGAAGTTAACATCCAGTCTGTGTTTGTTGATCGATCTTATTTAGTTTATATTAATTTATATTAATATATTATTGTGTAATAATTGTATTAAATAAACAATTTATTGAATTTTATTGTATATTCATTTCATTAAATAAACAATTTAACAAAGTAATGGTTCTTCTGCTGGTAACCCAAAATAATACTAGCTAGACATACTTTTAACTTTCTAGTTAATGTCATTGACTTGTTATTTATTTTGCTTGTTATCAGAAATAATGTGCAGGGACTCTATTCGTTGCAGATGTGTACCCCAAGTTAAGTTTGGGCCACAAAAGCATGCATATGCAGTAACATTTTGTTGCTTTGAAACCATCAATAGTTTGATGCACTTGAAACATTGACCTATGTTATTTTAGTATCTTTTCACTTGGCAGGACAGATCCTGTAATGTTTGTGATTACAGACTGTAAAATACGAGTAATTTAATAGTATAAGCGGCAGGGTTATAGGATAGCTTTTATTATAGTTTAAGATGAATAGTTACATTTATAATATAGGCCCATTGTTCCAAAGCTTTGTGTGATCATCCATGTGAAAACACTCAGGCAGGCACTGAGCAGACAAATGCTGTTTGTAGGACAGATGGTTGATGAGACCATGTTTAGAAAACAGGTGAGAGGTGATTCATGAGGACTAGGTGTGTGAACACGTTTAATGGAGAAAAACAGTTTAGATTAAAACTGGGCTGTGAACTACATTTTTCTGTTTTCCTTTCTCTCTTTATTTGTTTATCAAGCTTTGTGGATGGGACTAAAGGTACACAGTTTGGAGACTCACACTGTCATCAGCACCAGAATTGGCCATAGAAATGTCCTTCAGCCAATAAAAACCACAGACCGGTTCCAAGTGCCCAGAGCGTCCTGATCAGATTAGAATTAATAGAAACATTTTTAGTAATTGCTGATCTTGTCCATGTGGCCGCTGTGTCAGTTTTAGTAATAGGAGTCAAACCATCAAACTGGAATAAAATTACTGTAAACTTTTGTGATTGATTTTCGATAGTTGCGTTTAAAGGTGATTCTCTGCTTTGATAAATAGGTTTGCAGTGACTAGAGAAAAGCTCCCAATTAATCGTTTTAATGTGATCTATAAGGCAATCTTTATACAGCATGGCCTATTTCTTCATCGCAGCTGCAGAATTGCAGTTTTTGCCTCTGTGAATGAGAAAAAAATATTTTCACAATGTAATGAGCCAATGAAGATGTAATGCAATGCATCTTTGGGTACCTTTAAAAAAAATACACTTGAAGAGTCAATTTGCAAAAACAGATTTATTCAAATTAATTTTATTATTGTGCATTCCAATTAATATCAATCAAACCGTTTTTATTAAGTAATAATAACTAAAAAAAAATACAGCTACCTAATATAATAAAACACAATAAAAACATGATAACATAATAAAATCATGATTTTTGAAAATCTGTTTTTGCAAATAAACTCTTTTACTTACAATTTACATTTTTTTCTTTCTGACTCAGATATCATATATAGTTAAAATCATGTATAATTTCCTACAGTAAAATATATGACATTTGCATCCCTCCAACCTCAAGGGCTTATTTTATCATACATTTGTCAAAGATTTTTTAAATCCAATAACAAAAGGGACTTGTCTTAGCACTCTCCTCTAAGTATAGAGTGCTATAGACACCATTCACTTCTCAATATACCCGCAGCACAAGCCCTCATCCCGCTAAGACAGAACAGCATGAATTTATATATCTGCCCACTTGAATGGGTGGTTCAGTGAGAGGCATGTGGACCTTTCATCAGTTGGCAGATCTGATCATTCTGCATCAGTAGAGTAGTAGGAAAGCATACTAATGCCACTTTGTCTGAATTAAGAGTTTAAATGTCAGAACTCCATTGTCATTTTGCATTGGAGAACAAGCACAATGCTTATTACCAGAAACACTTCTTTTCCCCACATTCCTCTCTATCATTTGTTTTCTACTCTGAAGTCCCCTTCTCCACCTCTCTTTCATCACTGCGCTCTTCCTCGTGCGTCCAGCCCTGTAGATTCCCGCAGAGAGACAGACATCTTCCACTTAATCAGCTGCTGCGTTTCTTGTTCAGATAAATTGGATGCTTGTTTCTCTTGAGAGGTCTTTCCTGGAGGACGCCACTGCCGACAGCATCGTAGCCGTACGAGCAGCGGAACATACTGGTGCTCTGATTAGTGTGAATGCTACAGGGTGAGGATGGGCAGTTGACAACGCTCGATTAGCACCAAGGGTCTTCACACACAGTCTGTGAAGAAAGAACTCAACACCTCTTTCTGTGCTGCTTCCTTTCACTTTGAATTGCAGATCTGTGTATTTTTCACCCGCCGATGATGGCTGTGAAAAGTGCACCTTTTGGTGTCCTTACCTCAAGGTGCAGATCAAGATAGCCCTCATGCAAACGAATGAGTGGAAGAAAGGGTATTAGTCACTATTTCTCAGACTAACCTTCATTTTTTTTCTCTTTTTAATGAGCATTTGAACATGTATAACTGTCTTTAATTCTCTTGTTTTGTTATTATGGAGAGGTAGAACTTAAAAGGGGAATCATCCTCTCATAAATTATATGCTAAATAAGAATGGTTTTACTGGTTGTTGACATGAGGGAACTATTTTTTATGGCCCTATAAAAGATCAGAGTCTTTAGGTGTTTAATGGTCAGTTCTTTTTGCATTCAGCCAACAGCTGGAGATAGATCAAGCCATTTTTTAATTATATCCGTAATAGCGCTGATGTACCCAAACCAGAGCCTTTAAAGTGCTGCTTTTGCATTTGAATACTCTTCATTTTATTATCTTTCCTGCACTCTCATATTAACGCTCATAAAAGACTAAATTACACTTTTGTTAAAGTACTTTAATTTTTGCCGCCTTCGTGTCTTTCAGGAAAACCCCTACATGTGCAACAACGAATGTGACGCAGCCACAGAAGAGTTGGCTCATCCCCCAGAGCTCATGTTTGACTTTGAGGGTCGCAACCCCACCACCTTCTGGCAGTCCACGTCCTGGAGGAAATACCCTAAACCTCTCGCGGTAAACATAACACTCTCATGGAACAAGACCATTGAGCTGACCGATGACATTGTCTTCACATTCGAGTCGGGTCGGCCGGAGCAGATGGTTCTGGAGAAGTCTCTGGACTATGGACGTACCTGGCAGCCCTACCAGTTTTATGCTACAGACTGCCTTGACGCTTTCACTATGGAGCCCAAGACAGTCAGAGATATTACCCAACATACACTGCTAGATATTATCTGCACCGAGGAATATTCCAGAGGTTACGTGTGGAAGAATGACAAAACCGTACGCTTTGAGATCAAAGACCGGTTTGCGCTGTTCGCCGGGCCCAAACTGCACAATATGGCCTCGCTGTATGGACAACTGGACACCACCAAGAACCTAAGAGACTTTTTCACCATCACTGACCTGCGCATACGTCTCCTCAGACCTGCCACCGGCGCCACCATGGTGGACGAGAACAACCTTTCGAGATACTTCTACGCCATCTCTGACATTAAAGTACATGGCAGGTAAGACGTTTGACTTATTCATGATTGCCCTTGGCTATTTTTCTAACAAACTATGTTTCATTCTTTAGCCCCGCACATTGAGAAACAGGCTGGATGTATTTTGCGTTATATTTTTAGGGGTATATTTTATGTTTAGCTTTTTATAACAGTTTGGCAGAACTGTACTGTCTAACATTTCCATCTTACAATTATGTAATAGTAAATTTTGCTAAAGAAAATGCTGGGAAACAAGTTGTGTAAGCACAATGTGCAACCAGAGGTTTTGTAAACTTACTACCATTGTAATTAACTATTTCATTACAGAGTTTTTCCAACTTGAGAACTTTTTTTAACCCAGAAAGTTCTTTAGATAGTCACAGTTTTCTCAGTGGGTTTTTTTTGGCAGCTTTCCGAAATATGCATCCTAAGTTGACACTCAAGACTGTGAAATTTACCGTTCTGACACCTGTTCTATAAACAGGAGTTCATTCTCTAATTAATCGCCTCCATATCACCTCTCACCTTTGCATGCTCATCTCTTTTGGTTGTAACAGTGTGGCAAGATGAAGTTCAACATCTGTCGCTGTTTAGTCTTAAGTGTCAGAGGTCAGATATTAATTTGTAAAATTAAAAGTAACATTTTATGTTACACAATGTTTTTGTGGAATAACTTTCCATTTGTTAAATGCACCATGTAAGTTCACCCTGGCTGTTTAAAGTTACATTAAATACACAAAACAACTGTATTATCTATGGACCTCACACTGCATAACTTTGGCACTGCAGTTCGATGTAAACTTCGGTGTTAACCCAGATATACAAACTGGTGCTTCTCAATGAGCTTAACACGGTTGTTTGGTGTTTTAACATGGCAGGAACATTGACCAGGATCTGTTCCATTAGGGAAATTAAACTACAGATTAATCAACATCAAAGTAAGGATAGAAAGCAAAGAAGAGGCAAACTCCCAAGTCGTATGAATTTATACAAAAAAATTCTACAAAAACGTACGATTATTAGAAAAAGCTTGTAAACTTGTTGCTTAGCGATGATGACGACTGATCACAGCAGGTTGTAAATTTTAAAACTCACTCAAGGCTGTGTTCCTGATGTGACACGTCGAGGATTGGTGAGTGTCACATCTGACAGATATTTATGTTTCTGACAAGGTGATCCAGAGTTCAGCGGTGTACTCATTGTGGGTTTTTCCTTCAGAAACTCCCTGTCATAGAAAATCACGATTCATCTCCTTCCACATGCTAACAGCGAGTGTGTGCTTCTTCACCCTATGCAATGTGTTTTTGCCTGACGGTGCATGCGCCACTAGACTCTGGCAGGAGCCAAACGACCCCAAGCAAAGGACCTCTTGATCTCAGAAGAGATTCGGTCTATATTGGGACGAAACAAAGAGAGGCTACTGTAAGTAGGTCAGCAAAATGAAAGAAGCTGGTGGAGAATATACAGAACGTTTGTTGTGTGCATATATGGTAAATTATTAATAGCAATTTCATTATATTTAATTATGAAGGATAGGTAAAGCATTGGAAGTGTGGATCGATATTGATGTTAAAATAAAGCAGACATATTGTTTGTATGAGGAACAGCTGGAAGAGAAGATGTTTGTGCTTTTTAAATCTAAAGTATTGTTGGAAGCCCTGATGTTGCTGATATAGGCTGAAGTAACATTATTGTTCTTTGAGAGCATATTATTGCTCAAAATAAGTCATCAATGTTTTTGGTTTGTATTCCCAGATTTTGAACATCCAGAGATCACACACAGGATGTAGGCTTTAAACTGGTATGTCTGCTGGTTAAAACGTAGGAGTACGCAAGTGCACAAAAGCTAGCCGACATGGACTAAAATGAGCAAAATTCCAATTTTGAAACTGCACACAACACTTGTCCCATTCTTTCTCCCTGTCTTTTAATGCCTTTTCCCCTCTCTTTCATTCTATTCCTCATTTCCCCCTGCATCTGTGTTGATCAATAGAGTGTAATTAAAGGAGGGATGAAGCAGGCTCCAGGAGGAACACCATCGAATCAGACTCCGTTTCCTCTGACACACTGCTGGCCCTCACTCATTCTGATGTATAATGTATGCATTATACATCAGCCCTCTCACTTTATCCACCATAGACTCCGCAGGAGAACTGAAGACCCATGCTGTTCCTGGTTAGCCCTCCTTAATCTTTACATTTACACATTTGGCAGACGCTTTTATCCAAAGCGACTTACATTGCATTATACATTATATATATTTGTTTGAGTATGTGCAATCCCTGGGATTGAAACCATGACCTTGCTGTTGCTAGCACCATACTCTAACCACTGGGCTACAGGAAAGATGATTTACAAGTGAGGACAGACGTTGAATTATCACAGTGGTTCTCAACCTTGTTCCTGGGGAACCACTGCTCTGCACATTTTGTATGTCTCCTTAACACGTTTGCTTCAGTTCATGGATGTCTACCTTAATGAGCGGATAATTTGAATCAGGTGTGTTAGATAAAGGAAACATGCAAAATGTGCAGAGCTGTGGGTCCCCAGGAACAAGGTTGAGAACCACTGAATTATCAAATATAAGTCGCAGTAACATATTCAATGAATTATTTTCCCAAAGCCAAACATGACATGTTCTGTCTCTGGTTCTTATTTTCTAAGCCCTAAACCATCTTTCATAGCAGGGACCACAACTATGTTTATTTACCAGGCCAATGGGTCCTTAATTGGCAAATAGGTCTGTTTATTTCTTCTCTATATTGACCAAATGGGTGTCACTGCTCATTGACCAATCACAATTGACTATCTCATTGAACAGTTCCATTGATTAGTTATGTCTGAACAGATTGGACTTTGCCATTTTATTAAAGCTAAAGAAGATATATGTCAAAACTTGACAGGATCAGATCATTGCATTACCCACTCGATTATGTTATGATGTTATATTAAAATATTGGAATATAATTTTCTTATATTATACTCAAAATGTGGTAAAATAAAATAAAAATATTATTATAAGAAAACAAACTTGTTCCTGATAGATAAATATTTCAAATGTTTTGTTAACAGTGCAAAACCATTGCATTTTTAGTTAGGCCCGGATACAGTCGTCTCCCCGGAGAATCGATGATACAGTGATTGATCGTTTAATTGCGGTCCTCCTTGGCTGCTCAGATGGGCAGTCGCTCGCCAAGCAGTCAATGTGTTTTTCTCTTTTCCTTTTTTCCGGCCTGCTTGGCCCGTGCTGAGGCCAGGAACTGGCGGACAGATAATCTATTTGTGCTAATTTCAAGATTCATCCCACACCCCGCCTCCCCTTCCTGAATAAGTCATTCCGCTCTGTATCTTCCTCTTGCCATCTCGTGTGCTGTGCTCTGCACTTCAGCTCCTCCACATCAGCACATTTCAATGGTCTGGTCATCTGATGTTTCAGCAGTCTTCTGTTCCACACGCTCTTCCTCCACAAAACTTAATCTAATCATGCTATAGCCCCGCGGCCTCTGATGATTGCGGCCCAATTTGCATCGCTGTGATTTTATTGAAAGTGTGGTTTTGTTTTTGTAACAAAGTGGAAATCTTTGTAGCTTATGCTTTTGAAGAACGGGTTTAGATGTATTACATTTGACCTCCTCGTACCATTGATGACAGATCAGGAAGCTGCCCAGGCAGTTAATCTGAGACGCGCTGTATGTGCGTGTGTTTCTACTGTGAGAAACAGAATCGGAGGACAGAGATCTAAATGATGAAGTGTAATTACACACCCAATTGATTCTGGCACCTCATTCATCATCCAGTCATCATGTTATTCACAATTGCTGTTTCCAAGTGTCAGCCTAGCTAAGAAAACAATTTAATGTGTAAAAACACACAGGTGACCCAGCAGATACATAGCTGTCATCACTCGACAATCCCTGAAACCAATTCTGCTGATTTTACAGCTCCTGTTCCCAGTCTCCCGGAGTCCGCTGACTAAATCAGGAGTTGTATTAGAGTCTCGTCTTAATTAGAATCTCGTCCCAAAAACTTTTTTTAGTACGTCAGGTTTGCTTTCTCCTAAATATGTGTAAATTATTCCATATGCAGTTTATCTATTTATTTCTGCAACTCTCTCCATGATTAATAAGCACTTTAGGTCATTGTGCATCTGCTTATTTTTGTCCACATCTGCCTAAATTCTGACCCTAATTATGGCATATCTTCCGCAAGACCACTGTTTTTTCTCAACACTCGACACACACACACACACACACACACTTTTTTAATAGTTTTTAGAACCATATTTTTCTTAATATAGGCAATATTTAGATTTGAAGCTTGTTATTGGAGCTTGTTGCTTGTTGCCTTTTTCTTTTTCAAAATTATAATAGACATATTTAATATGTACAGATATGTTTTATTGATTAGGACAGATTTTTACCATGATTTGTGTTTTTGTTTAAAAGTTTGTTAATGTGTAAATAATCCTTCAGTTGATTTGTATAGCACTTGTCTATAGGCTACATAAAGTGCAGTTTATAATGTTTCAAGTAAGATTATAGAAGGCATAAAAAGAGGCTTAACAACGAAATGTAAAAAATTAATACAATGTGACATACTATGAAGTTAATAATAATTGTATTGTAATTGTTATTATAACTAATGGAAATTGAACTAAAATTCTTATGATGTCTTCTTTTGAGCAGTTTAAAATGATGACCTGTCTGTCTTCTGAGCCCATTGCCTCTAGACCCGCAGAAGCTCTTTAAAGTTTAAACCATCTCAACCAGTCACCACCGGAAACACTGACACTCCTGCCGTCCGTAAAATCTCTAATTCCATCAATTTGTCTTTCTTATCATATTTTCCCTGTCTCTCCCTGACCTCTGCACTCTTTTTAACTTATTTACGGATAACAGATATGCTTGTTGGTTCTTCGCAGCCTGTGGTTTTCACTGGCTTTCATACAAGGCTGCTTCACATATTGCCTAGCACTTCTTGTCGGAGCTAATGGGGCTCACCGCTCTGTCTCTCTCAACCATCGCCTCCCCATAATAAGACACCCACTGCTTTGAGAGTTTCTCAAGCAGTGCACCTGCAGACTGTAGAGGTAGTAAAAAATAAGGAGGAGTGGAGGGAAAGAGAGAGAGAGAGAGAGAGAGAGAGAGAGAGAGAGAGAAATAAAGAGAGAGAGAGAGAGAGAGAGAAATAAAGAGAGAGCAGGAAATATATGGCAAATAGAAGCGGAATGCACTGTATCTGGGCAGCCCCGCTGCCGGTTCCCAGATGTGAGTGTGTGTTGTGCTGGGTTGGGCTGATATGCGTGACTGACATGCTTGGTCAGGGTTATTCCAAGTGCATGTTTAATTAGCTTGTGTGCTGTTTGTTTGTCAAGCCAATTGATTTGATAAATTATGAAGAAGCAATTTATGATGGCAAACTAAACACAGACTCCACCCTTGAGGAGCACATCACACCGTTTAGCGGGCCAAGAATTGAGGACTTCAGTGAGCTGCCGTCTGTCACTTGCTGTTATTAACATAAATGTATTTGGTGTGTGTGTCAGTGTTAGTGGATTAATCAAGCTTCATTTGAAACCATGCTGTCCATATATATATAGTAAGTCACAGAGTCTATATACGGTATATATCTATATTTATGTATCTATATTTATATATCTAAAGTATAGATGTATACAAGACACTATAATATAGTCTAATATACACATACATGTATGCATAGCAAGAGAGAGAGAGAGCGAGAGAGAGAGAGAGAGAGAGAGAGAGAGAGAGAGAGAGAGAGAATTCTTTTATGTATACAATAACATACCATACTTGCTATGTTTTTGGCAACTGCTTTGTAAAATTCAATTGAAAGTTTGTAAAAAACAAGCAAAAAAGTATACATTAATTAAATGTGGCAATTAAATTTCTTTCCTTTTTCAGCTTCTCATACTTGCATTCCTATAACAGAATAATACACAAAAACAAACTTGAGAAGTGCCAGACTCAAGCAACCAGCAGCACAAGTAAACATGCTGATCATTTTTTTACCTGGTAGACATTAAGTAAGGCGAACGGCCGACTGCTCGAACTTATCAATAATGTAGCAGTCTAGCAGAGAGCGAGAAATGCAGCCTTTCTCTGTGAAGACCATGTTGTGTCTTTTGGGAGTTTGCTGACTGACTGAGCACTGTGTTAATGATAACATGCTGAACGTTTGGATGCCTCTAGACACTCTTACTGATTACCAGCAGACTACCTGATCCAGCACATTCAGTTACAGTAGAGACAGACCATAGCCTAGAGGGTGTTGGCAGGTGAGTCTGCCTGTATTGCTGTACACTTTTTGACCCTTCTAAAACAATATGCCAAATCCAAAAAGGATTTTTTTGGAATAAAAATAGTTTGATGTATTATTAAAATATACTTTAATGCCAAGCAGAAAGACTTTTTTATTTAGAGAATTTTTTTTTAAATAATGGCATGGCATAAAATGTCATCCAATTAATAATTGTATGCACATGTAAAATGTGCTGTTTCAACTTGTTGTCATGTGCCAATGTAGCATTTAGCCTATCAATTTTGTGTATGAAATGACTCATGTATTTATTTCTTTTTTATTTGATCTTTTAAGAGAGGTTTTAATATTCTAATCTACGAAGCCTGAATTTATGTATAAACTGTGCTATACAAATAAAATTCCATATTACTTAAACCATTAAATACAGCCAATATGACCAGTGATTCATATATATTTGTACGTGTTGTGATGCTTTGGGAATTAGTATATTTCTTTAGAGCGTGTGTGTCTGGATCTCTTTTATAGTCGTATTTCTCTCTCTCGGTCACAAAGACTCCTTCCTCCTGAGCTGAGCTTATTTGCATTCCGCTCACTCATACCATTTCTGTCTGTGTCTTTCTCTCTTTATCTCTTTCTGACCTGATCACTCACAAATGGCACAGCCCTTATTTTGTTCCTCCTCCTTTACAGGACGAACATGTGTGCAATCACAACACAATTGGATTAATTATGTGTCTTTCAGAGTCGAGCACAGATAAAACAAACACATGCAGACACCGTAATTCAGTTTGCAGTCTGCACTTTGGGTGAGCTATCTGCACATCCAGAATGAAGATGTCCCTCGCCACAAACTCGCATAGATTCACATGCATGTACACAAACAGCCTTGCGTACACATACGTACACACATATACACACACAGCTTAGCACCATAAGCAGGGATGAAACCAAGGTGATGGAGGGATTTTTACAGCGCAAAGCCACACTGTCACCTCGGAAAAGGCTGATCCCATTTAGAGGTTCCAACAAAATCCCCAATCCATTCAGAGCCATTGACTGGAATAAAGCTATTAGCTCCCTCCAGATTAGCATTGTAAGGCAATAATTATTATGTAAATGTGTCAAAAGCATAGCTAACTCTGTCATTTCTTTCTGAAGAGGAAAGTTTGGCCTGTCATTAACGTTCTTGTTTTGTACAAAGTTCTCTGTCTTCTTCTAGGTAATTGATGGCATTGTACTCACAACCCATAAGAAAGAAAAATCACAGGTTATATCTATTTCTATTTATAATCTATCAATTATTTCTCCTAGACATTTATGAGGAGAGCAAATTGACGGTTTTAGTGTAAGCCTTTTCCATCGCAGATATGCATATTGCTGTTGTTCTTCTGAAACCTCGTATCTCCATATTTTGTGATGTTTTTGGCATAAATTATTATTAGTCACCCTTTATATTTGTGATTGTGTTTTGCAATATCTAACCAAACCCTAACTCTAAAAAGTTTTAAAAAGTGCTTGTCAACTTCGATTACGCAGTATGTAATCATTTAAAAAGTTATGTTTATCCATTTCCTGAAATTATGGATATCCAAGGACAGCAACCATATGAAAGACAGAAATGTCACAGTTATTTGTTATAAGCAATCTCTGAAGAAACATATGAGACCAAGTTAATATTTCAACAAAACTATTATTATTATTTATTTTTTCATTTGATTACTAGCTGATATCCTGCATTCATATGCTTGAGCCTATTTATTAGTTAGCAGGGGTGTTGGGCAGCTGGTCACTCATAATGCGCTGACAGATATCTATGAATAATCCCCTCATTGACCTCACCTTCACTCAACATCTCTGTCTCTGATAACCCCGCCTCCTCTCCCCACCCCAAACCATCTGACACGCACACCCACACACACACTGTATGAGAGAACAGCTGTGTGTGTTCCATGTCACCCTGCTTTAGATCAGTGACAGTCACAATTCAGTCATCCATGCGATGGAATCTTTTACATGCATTATAAACATCTATCACAACATTCTCTCTCAAAAAGATTTAGGTAAAATTCCTGAGATGTTTTGATCTCGCTCTAAAGCGATGCCTGTTGTGTTAGACAGATGAAGGCGCAGAGCACTGTAGGTTTCCGATCACAGACTGACCTCTGACCCCAGACACATCTGTGCGGTTCAGGCCGACTCTGATGATGGATTAAGAGTCTTTAATCAGAGCGTCTGGGGAGAACTTGGCAATCCGAGCCAGGCCAATTCACCAGCCCCATACAGCCATGCATCATTACAACACATATCCTCTGAAGCCCCTACGCCTCCCTCAGACCAGACACATTAAGATTTAAATGCATCCCTCATCCGTCAGACTACACAACAATCGAAGAAGGTTACGAACCCTTGTTTTTACAGAATAATAATACTGAAGCGCAAGCTGTTAGCTGCAGTGGTGAGTAAAGGACAAGAAACAAGACGACAGATTGTCTGTGTATAGCCAGAGTTTTGTTTAAGACGAATTCCCACAGAGATTCTCCATCAGAGAGGGCTGTGTCATTTGCATAGTCATGGCAGGCATGTGGTGAGCTCGGCTGTCTGGCTTATAAGGGCTTTTCAGTTGCTTTTTCTGTGAGATGCGTTGTAAACCAGAGATGAGCTCTGCACATGAATTGAATTTCAGAATCTTCCTCTTCGTGTTTTGAAACATTTGCAATGTTTTTCACCAAGGGTAAAGTTGTCAAATTGTGCAAATATACAGGAAGCACCCATTTTTGTCAGGCTGGTAGAGCAATTTTACACGATCATTTCGAATGGATTTAGACTAGATGTCTACTATATGTGTTTTTGTTTATTTGAGTGTCTCGTGTTATTTTATTTTACATCTGAGAATGCTTCATTTAATTTGGGATTTTATATGAAAGGGGTTTTACAACTCTTTTGTAAATGTTCTTTTAATTGTTATTTATTCATTTATTTTACCACTACAATACACAAATATATTAGATGTATACAGCAGTCTATTGGTCAATCTCTGTACCTGGGAATCCAGACGCTGTAATCTTCAAACTTTTATTTGCTTTGTGTGTTAGTAAAAAAAGCTGTGTGATGCTTGATATGAGAACAGGATGTCTATTGAATATGCATCTTTCTTTAGTCTCTTAATGAAGACTTGATATAATCTAATAAATCTAATTACGAATTAATTTCAGTTGCATGTGGCATATGGTGTGGGTTATGATATCCAAGGAAGTAAAACATTAAGTACAGCACTTTTAATAAATAGTTTTGTTTTTCAACATATTGCTCATGGGTCAAAGACAAGGTTAGACCCATGAGCAATATGCATACTACATATACAATCTCTTATAGCACCCAAAAAAATTGTATTTCAAATTAATTGTAGGTACAATTTCAATTCCAATGTTTGGCTTCAAGTTTGGTTCAGATTTTTTATTTGAGCTCATGACTGCATTTAGCTAACATTTTCATCACTTACATGTGTTATCTTACAGCCCCAGACAGCATTCACAGTCTTCTATTTAGAGTACAGAATATCTATTAAAATCCACAGAGGCCACTTGAATTGTCATGTTTGTGGTTCATTAGTGCTTGAGTGAGAGGGTTAGAATGGTGCAGGTCATTTTCTGTAAGTATTGTGACATTTAGTTTCACCCAGAGGAAACTGTCGATGTCAAAACTTTCACAGACGACTCTCCAGCTAGTCATCTTTGACTCCCTGAGGAATTATGCTATACATGCATCTAACTTTTCTCTGTTTGTCAGGTCCGTGCAGTTCAGCTGAAGGCAAGCTGCACAGTTTTATCACCAGCTTCTCACTTCTCGTGCTGCGGCGCTGAGCAGTTGTCTTTGTTTGGAGGAGGCAATTAGAGTCGGCACACAAGATGGTCCGTTTCATTTATCTTAAATTCAGAGTGAGGTACAGCACCTGTCAGTTTTTAACATGCTGTTGCTTCCAACCAAACGTAAAGCTGAAGTTTACAGTAGATGGAGAAGTCATTTTTTCTGCTTTAAAAGCCATTGATGGCATCAAAATGGTATTACATATCTCAACAGCCTCAACCTTTTTGTGACTTTTTTTCGTCTGTGATACCGAAGGTCCCTGCTGATGGATAACCAACGTGCTGATGGGAACCTTACTACAGCCCTCACATTTACAGATAGCTCAGAAACAGCAACAAATCTGCAAACAGACAATGGATGACATCACAAATGCTCTCCCCTGTCAAATTACCATACGCCTCATTTTTATACACTGACATGAGCAAACTGTTATTTGAATGAGAGTTCTGACCTTGTTATTTGTATTACTATAACACCTGCACATTTAATGAAATATAATTGCTTCACTTAGCTCACTGTCTGTGCTCAGCTTGTTGTAGTTGGATCAGCACGCTTAGCCATGCATGTGTAAGCTTCATTTAAAGATAATTGACAATAATTATTCCCTGATATGTTTGTACAGCGCAAAGTAGCCCGGGAACCGCTGCCGATCTGCTGTCGGTTTTGTGGCCCGAGAGCGGCGTAGATGTGAAATAGTGAAGACGGACTCATTTTTTCACAATGATGGATCATTTAAGAAAGGAGACTATAGTTCTGTCTGCGCTTTCATTGTCAATCCGGCTTCCATTACTTTGGAGGTCACAGACTCTGTGCCTCAGGCGAGTATTTCTATAGAAGATAAATAAATAAATCGCTATTATAAGCGTGTTCTGACTCTTGCCTTTCAAGGAGGATTTTCAGTCTTTAAACATTTTTTATTGGACTCAAAGCTCAGGGTCCCAATTGAGAAGCAGTATTTGTATTTCTTTGTAGCTTGTTTGTTTCTCTGTATATTATATTATATCCTCTTCATATTGAACTGGAACTCCACGCCATTAAATTCCAAAACCTGAATATAAATAATCATTCGATTTTCATTTTGGGTGTACTATTCTATAAAGATGATGTGTGTAATTTTTGTAAGGATATATTGGCAGAAATACAATATAATATACATAACTATGTCTTCAGAGGTGTATGAAGACCTTACAAAATAACCAGTTATGTTGTTATTACCTTAGAATGAGCTATTTATATCTACATACACTGCGGGTCCCATTACCCACCATGTTGTTTCTACAGTAGCCCTGTGGACAAACTGCTCTACAGAGCGCATTATGTAAATATGTTATCTCCTTCGGCAAAGAATTGAAAACAAGATGACATCTTAGCCCTGTGTCAGCCTCCATACTGCTTCGAAGGGAGGGGGACGGGTGAAGTGAGTGCAATTTGCCACCTCACCACTAGATGCCGCAAACTTTCATGGACCTTTAAACAAGAATAGTTATTTAACCTTTTTATTTAGATTGTAAACCATTAATTGCAGAATCCCTGTCCACACCTGTCCAAAAGTCAGTGCATATGTTGCGTATCGTATGGCTTCTAAATTAAGATAGACAGTTTCTATGGTAGAGCCCAGGAGAGCAGCTTTGGCATTAAACTCTAATTAAATATATTTTTTACGGCGCTTCTCCTTGAGGCAGTTATTTCGCCTTGTCTCCCTCAGTGACCGGACTGGAACGAGAATGCTTCGTTTCTGTTAGCGACGCTACCATGCCGACGGCAAAGAGACCCAGCGGGCTCTCGCTGTGTCCCCTTCATTACATCAGCAGCACAGCTCTGCCTCGTCTCAGCACCGTGATTAAAATGTTGCTGGCGATAAGAGGATATGAAGGTCAAGCTACAAAAAGTGTGATGTGGAATCTAAGACCTCCAGCTGAACTGAACAAGTGCGCATGAGGGCCTCATCAGGATGCCAGGCGTGCCGGAAACCCCTCGCAGGTTGACAGCGTTTCATTCGGTCGCTGGCTGGCCTTGTTAGTGAAGCCGGCAGATATTTATGACAATGCATAGCTAGCTGTTATATAAGTACCTCATTGTCCACTGGAAATGTAGCGTGTCATTGTAAAACAAGCCATTTTTACGGTTTTTACTCCTGCGTGGTTTTAATATGTCTCAGAAGTCTATTACTCGCTGTTTATATGCAGTTTAATGACCCGCCGTAATATCAGTGACTAATTTGCATCATATGTCATTATTCGGCGGGAGCCTTTACGTGCACAAGCTTGCTGACATTTCGCAGAAGCAACAGATTCATGCTTGGCTGACAGGTGCCAGTTTGAAAGAGGATCTCCTAGACACCAAACAGAATGTTGAGATTTGACATGCCCTTCTGCTAAATTAAATATAAAAAAAACTCTTAAAGATAATGAGATGCAAATCAGGGTGTCTGGAGAATAATGCCCTCTCATTTATTCTGCCCATGTATACCTGAAGCGACCGAGCAGTCATTTGTCACTTCGAAACGTGATTCGGTGCATCACATTTATCAGCCCCTGCACGCATATCTCTTCGGACACAACACTTTAATGGTTTTAATAATGCTTCTCCACGCTCATGCAGAGAAGATCGTACACATGTGCGAGAAGGAGAGACAGCAGACATCAAGCGCCCGGTTATGCCCATAATCCGTGCGGAGCCTCAGCTTGGAATGCGGTAGATCAAAGACGAGCGGCTGATTTACAACTCTTGATTTCCCGCAGTGTCACTTTAATCTGTCAGGATGATGGTGAGCAACTTTAAAGGAATATTCTGACATGTTTGTTTTTTTACTTTGGACTAAAGTCAGTATTTTATCATCAAAAATTTTACTTCTGGTTATACCATTTACTAGTGTGGGTAGAGTTTGCTTTATGAAAACTCACAGATCACAGAGAACGTTTTCTTTTTTTAATGGGATTTTATATTTGGACTTTTTTGATAGCGTGTAGTTCACATTAGATGCAATAACTTGCACTGTTTTAAAGATCAAGCATGGCAGGTACCAAGAAAACATTGATAATGTCTCATAGATATAGAAATCTATACCAATCTAATAATAAATGTTATCCATTTTTAAACATTTATACAGGTGTTGACATTAAACGTAAAGTCAAAAAACATACATTTTTCACTGTATGTTTACTTTCATTTTCACATTTACATTTATTCATTTGGCAGACACTTTTATCCAAAGCAAATTCAAAAATGTGGAAGCAAAACCTATACACACACACACACACACACACACACATAAACTTTTGTGCTGTGTATTAAAATGGGGACATGACATGGACAACTATTGTTTTAATACACATTTATGTATGTATATAGCTTTCCTGTAGCTCAGTGGTTAGAGCATGGCGCTAACAATGCCAAGGTCATGGGTTTGATCCCAGGGATTGCACATATCCAGAAACAAATGTATAGTAGGCTATAATGCAATGTAAGTTGCTTTGGATAAAAGCGTCTGCAAAATGCATGCATGTAAATGTGAATGTATTGTTTTTGCGTATTAGTATATTCCAGATGTCCCCAAAGAGAGATTTTGACAGATTTAAGTAATTTTACAAATTTGTATCCAAGATATGTGCACACACACAAGTCAAGCTGCTGTGTTCTTCTGACTGGAAAAAAACTGTTTCACATAACACCATTACAATTTCTTTACGTCATCTGTGCATCTGTGTAACCAAATCCATCTTTTGACATTCTGCATACAGAATCAGTTTTCAGAGAGTGAATTGGAAAAGCAAGCCTGCATCACACTGTGTGGACGTGAGACAAATGCTTGCATGGTGTGTGTTGTCAGTGGCCATAGTGAATGTATAACCAAATAAAATATTAAATATGCAAGTGCTTTGTTTATATAACAAGTTGCATTGTTTATATAAAATATGTATTGATATAAAATACAATAATAAAAAAATCTAATCTTACTATTATGGAAAAGTCTCACTTTTGTTGGTACATTCTATTGCAAAACTTTTGACTCAAATATTTTGCATAATTCATTTGTTTAACCGTATATATTGTAGCCATATTGTTTTATACCCACTGATACAGTATAGAAATGTACATTATTTCCTCAACTGTTTTTACATATATTATTCAGCTTTTCTTTGTCTCATTGAAAGGGTGACCTGTCTGTAATTATTCCTTCTCCAGTGGGACAATTATAAATAACCTATCTTTCGAGAGGGAGAAAAAAATAGAATAAACAGAGAAAAATAATGATGTGGATCTTGCTGAATCCTTGACACACTGTTCAAGGTTCTGAAGTCAGTTTCGGAAAGCCTTTCAGAAAAGCCACCACATACAGATGCACGTTTACTTGAAATGCAAATGATTTACAAGGTCACTCTGGTCTCTAAGTGCTGGTTCCATTTTTTCTTCTCTCTCGGGTGTAATTGAACTCCACAATTGAAAATCCACAAGGGCAGATGTTTTATTTCTTCTTTTTTTCCTTTTCACGACAGGTGCAAGTGCAACCTTCACGCCAACAGCTGCATTTTTGACAAAGAGAAACTGACTTGCGAGTGCGAGCACAACACCACGGGGCCTGACTGCGGCCGCTGTAAGAGGAATTATCAGGCCAGAGCTTGGAGCGCTGGATCCTATCTTCCTATCCCCAAGGGCACAGCAAATATCTGTGAGTATAAACACACACACACAGGCTCCTATTCCACTTACTGGAAAGAACAATACAGGCTTTATGTGTGTGGATAACAAGGCACACGTCCTTTTTTCTGACCGTAAGCCATCTTTCTTGCTGCTGTCCTACCTTTCACAATGTGCTCATGGTGTCTCTTCAAAAGCCATTACCCTACTTCCACTTAAAAACAAGGTCCTCTTCGGTACTCTGTCACCGAGCGTTCATTGTCACTTTTTAACTTTTTTTCTTGATGTACTTGATTCAGTTTGTTGAATTGCTAAATATGCATTCTTTACTAGGTTTAGCAACCCAAAAGTATGGCGGTACTATTGTCATCCTGCATTAAGGTCCAAAAGTAGAAGACGACTAGTGAAAATATTTCTGTATTGTATTGTGACTTAATAAATAATATAAGTAACTCAATAAATATTTTAATGTAGTGGATTAATCGTGATTAATCAATTCCAAAACAAAAGTTTTTTATATATATGTAGTATGTAAATATTTGTTATATATTTATGTTTGTGCGTGCATTTATATACACATATAAATATACATGGCAAACACACAATAATATTAATATAATAATACTTTCTAAGATCGTAACCATGGTTTTATCTTAATGAAAGAATTAAAATACATGCTAAAACCATGGAACCCTAAAAATAGATGGTTATGTTTTCTTCAGAAAAATGCAGGACCTTCCTTTCACAAAAGCAGCAGTCACTGTATGTCAAATGTTAAAACAGAAGGACAGTTAGCCTTTAGAAAAACCCATGCTGTCTGTACTATAATTCCAGCCTGGGGACTACACCAACACTGCAGTTTAATTCAAATGACAGGAGACAGATTCTTCCATCCAACACACAGAATGTGTATCCAGAAGTAAGCTAACACTATTAGATGCTCACCATATGCTTCTGGGATCAAAGCAGTGCTATGTATCAGAGAAATGACCTTAGCATGCATAGCACACAAACTGTGTATGTGCCATATGAGAGTGTCAGTTTTTGCAGTCTTGTGCAGGTTAGTGTGTGTGTGTGTGTGTGTGTGTGTGTGTGTGTGTGTGTGTGTGTGTGTGTGTGTGTGTGTGTGTGTGTGTGTGTGTGTGTGTGTGTGTGTGTGTGTGTGTGTGTGTGTGTGTGTGTGTGTGTGTGTGTGTGTGTGTGTGCTAGCATGCATGAGTGGAACGACGTGTGCCTCCTGGCAGCTGTTGTACCTCATGACTCACTAGGAGCCGGTAGAGTGTTTTGAAGGAGTGAGATTGACAGGGCATTATTAAAAAAAATTCTGCACAGACTGAACCCTGTATAAAACACGACCTCACCTTAAAGGTCCATTATTATAGTCCTGTGTGAGGAAAGTGAGAAATCCATAATTTAATAATGCTGTAAAAGGCAGACTTCTAGTTTATTCCCTGTGGATTAAAAGTAACTGGATTAAACAATACCAATATTTCAGGCAAAAAAAGGAGGTTTTTCATTTTAAAACCAATTGGAGAGGATCGAACTTAAATATGCCTGACACAGCCAGCATGTGGCATAGTAATTATAAACGATGATAAGCAATGTTGGGAAGTACATACTGTAACTAACACAATGTAGTGCTTTTAGATTTAAACTACTATAGTGAAGCGTTGTAGTATTTTTATGGTCCTTCATCCATGAATTGTTAAATTGTTAAAAGCTGCTATATATTGTATACAGCCATGGAAAAAATTAAGAGACCATTCCAAATTTTCATTCAAGCAGAATTTTTTGTATTCTGGCCATTCCAATCGAGTGTCTGTTGAAATTTAACAAAATCAAACCTCAGGAGTGACAAAGTCATCCAACAGCAACGTGAAAGACTGACAGCATGACAAGACACATGAAAACTGTGAAAAACAATCAAGGTTATTACATAAACTTTTCCCTAATACATGTACAAATATTCCTGTTGTATTGCTTAAAAGTGAATATAAACTTGTTTTCTTTGCAGTATTTGAAGTCTGAAAAAATACAGAGCATCTTTTCTGTTATCTTTCTGTTACTTAATTTCCTGCAGATAAATACAAATAGAAAAATAATTTTGTTTGTTAGTAGTTCACATAATGAAACAAAAATGATAATTTTTACATACCTATAAATGTTATTTTTTCAAGGCTGTATATTTTAATTACTATATTCATTTTGATAAATTCTATAGTATCAGATTGTCTATTGAGGTAACAGGGTGGAAGAGTGATGTCATCTCTTTTGTACAGACTCTGTGGAGTGTGGTGTGGTTAGCCTTTGTGGGTTTCACAAAATGAAAAAACTGAGTTTGAGGAGAAAGAAGTGGGTATCACTCTACGGCAAAGCATATTGGTTAGATTCTCGCTTCACATCAGAACGGCGAGTCTGAGAGCGATCAGTTGGAGAATTAGCCATGACAGACCATTTCTGCTCTCGGGTGGAGGGGAAGTGATGAGGGCGCCCCCATTTTCTCCCTCCTGGAAAAGGAGGGTACGGAACTCAGACACAATGTTTTGCCCCGTACTGATCTGAATCTTAAATGCCTTCTTAAACTTGACTAATGATCGTGTGTTTTATGGGTTGTCAAAATGATGTAGGGTTTCTAGACGGCAAATCCAAACAAGGTCCGATCTGCACCGTGCCTGCTGCTTTTCAAAGACAGTGACTGTAGGGCGATTGCTGCGATTCTGAGTCTAAAAACAGGGGATCTGAAAGCTCTCGCTAACGCTTAAAAATCTGACAGGGGGATTAGCAAGCAACGCTAATTGTTTTCTACCCACGCTCTTTGCCGAATAACACTCTGTGGTCCGAGACAGGGTTTCTTTACAGACTAATTCCTCTTGTCCTTGCAGGATTACACTGTGCAAATGAAACTTCAAATCAAACCGGTCCGGCTTTGTAAATTACTCTCGATCAAAGCACTTAAACAGAGATGTGTCCCGACACTGTTTCAGTAAAGGTTTTTATCGCTTCTCATTGACCTCAGTCCACGAGGATAAAAGCCGAACATGATACACGCTTTTATGCCACTTATTGATTTTACAGCTTTTTAACATTTAATTATTCCGATACAAAATTCCACTCAGCAAACAACGCAGGAGCCATGAATATCACGCCTGGGTGAGATCCACCAAAGGGGAGGATTCATAACACCTCATTTACTTCCGTTCAGCCCAGCTAGGTATGACAGCCCGACACATCTGGAGATGACAGTCGCAATGAGAGTAAATTATTATCAGCGGTGCCGTAATGTACGACTGATGGCTGATTTTGTTTTTTTAATTAGTGTACATAAGCACAGTGCTGCCAGATGTCAGCGTGTTTCCCCGCCATTGTTCAGCGTCCTTGAATCAAACGCTTCGTTCCTGGTCTGAAACTACAACAGCTGTACACTTCCTAACTCCACCCTCCCCTCACCTGCCATTCTCAGATGTGCACATCTCCTTATATAAAGAACATACACTTAGGGAGAGAGAGCAAACATGTGGGGAAAAATGACTGTGCCTCGTGCTTACCTTTCTTGTTTTGTAACATGGACGTTCTTGAGGTGTAATTAAGAATGTCCTCAATCCGTGTTTCAGAGCCGTACGGATGTACTCATTAGTGCTATCTGAAGGGCCAGGTGGCCATATTGTCTTCTCCCAGAAGAGGAGTTATTTGTATCATGTGTGTTATCTAATTATTCATTTTAACATCTCCACCCTGAATGCACATACTCCACAACCCCCACTCTTTCCATTTCCATCTCGACTCACGTAGTGTCATTTCTAAAACTGTATTATTCTCTCTCTTTCTTATTCTTCGTCTTTCTCTGTCTCTCTTTCTTTGTTTTGTGTTATGTTCTCCTTATTCCCCCTTGAGACCTGGTTTGTTTACTCTGCCTTTTTCACATCTCTTTTCGTGCTGCCGCAACAGTAATCTTTCTTTCAAATATTTGTTTCTTCCATCACGAGATTTTCCACCATGCGTCACATTCCTGGAATCTTAACTGTGACTCACCGCAGACGCTTTTTATACTCACCATCTTCTGTAAAAAATCTATTCATTCTGCCCTGCAAGACGTTCAGACGGAGACCCGTTGCTGTAGCAGATGTTGGACTAAAAGATCTCCCGAATCACTTCGGCTTGGTCCGTTGTTCGGATCGTCATATTTCCTTCCGTTTTGAGCCCCACATGGTTGCTTGTGCTTGTCACGGCTCACGTCCGGGTAAAATACGGATGATGGATAGCCAGGAGATGTAAGTGGCCAGGGAAAGTAATTACCAACTTTGCCTAGGGTAGAAATTCCGCAGATAAGCTTTACCGGAAAGTCCAGGTGGACAGAAAAAGCAAACAGATGAGACTCTGTGAAGGTCAGAATGTTATTCTACCAGATCAACAATAATGAGGCCAGCAGCAATTTTAACTAGCTCCGTTTTCAAAAACAGTGGCACGACGACATGAAATCACAGACGTTTTGGCCAGAGGTATTGTTTCATTGGCTTTGGAAGTGGGCGGTTAAGGAACAGATTGGCTTTTAAATAGGGAAAAAGGGAAGCCGTCACAATTTTCATGCCGTCCGGTGGGAATCCCTCAAGCTGGATGACTTGGCAGGCGAGTGAGTGTGTTATGTAGGGCAGGACAGATCTGGTATCTTGCCCAGGTTGGGTTAATTACGTCCCGTCAACCTCTGGGAGGAAGCCTGAAAAATTAACTGTCGGTATAACATGTGTTTAGGTGTGTGGGTGGATTTTTCCCCCCCAAGAGGCTTTTTATTCTTTATCATTCTGTGCAGGTTCATACAAGACTGTAGGTGTATTTTGACAATATAATCGCTTGATTGGCATGGATCTTATTAATGTATAGAATAGTGATGTCAAATAAATCATGATTGATCTATTTCAAAATAAATATTTGTGTTTATATATTATGTAATGTATATGTTGCTTGTATATATACATGCAGCTATAAATGCACACACACACACACACACACACACACACAAACAATAAATATTAATAATATAGAATAAAATATTATTAACAGTTGTTTTTTGCCATGTTACACCATAGGACACATATATGGCATATTTGTCAACTATGTTTGTGTATTCATATAGACGTATAAAAATATACAGTTCATCCTCTGAATCCACTTATCCTCTGTAGGATTACAGGGGGCTGGAGCCTAGATTGCCAGTGTAAGTAAAGTAGAAAAATATATGTACTGAATATCGTATATCATATAATATTTATTTTGCAGCAAATCTGTATCATGTTTTGTGTGCACATCTGTGTGTATTTGTGTGTGCGCACATGTGTCTGTGAGTGTGTCTTTGCACATTATCAGTTGATCTCTGAGACTAAGTGACCCCAGAGTGCAGAAGTTCAGATGGTAAAAATCAATAGAGTGTGCAATAAACATAAGCAGCCTAATGCGTTTCAGCATCAGGCCTCGCAATTCGATTCACATAATGGAGAGTTTCAGCAGGTGAAGAGGCTTGAAAACCACCGTGATTGAAAGTTAATCTAATGACGTGACACATGATATTTTGCGTCCGTCTCAAGGCGGACGACTGTCCAGGAGGGATGAATAAATAAATAAATCAAAACCGAGGTCGTATCATCGCGAGGATGAATACAAACACGTATACTAAAAGCCTTTAAGAAAGCCTTTAGATTTAACAGAGTAGAGGGGTGCTGTATTACACTAGAGATATCTGGATATGTTATTATAAATCTAAGGCATGAAAGTTTCCCAAAAAAGAACATCAGATTTTCTTAACGCTCCAGAATTGTAAGTAATGGCTGGAGAGGTCAGATCTTAAAAGTACCACCTGCTATTACCTGCTGTGGACCACACAGGTGAACTAAGCTTGTATAAATCCTCATTGCAGTTTTAAAGAACTTGGTTTATTAAAGGACAATGGTAGTTGTATTGACACATTAGATCAGTGGTTCTCAAACAGTGGTACTTGAAGAGACCCTGGTGGTACGTGACACAACAGACAATTAAACAATTCTAGGCCTATATATTAATTTACTTATTAATTTTGTTTTAAATACAATTTCAAATGTTTAATACATGGTAGATAAATACAGAGTACATCTCAGTCTATGTGTAATTTTAATATAGTTTTATGAATTATTGTTTATCATTGGTTGATGACGTAACTCGGGCGCGTGACAGGCAGCTCAAACACAGAGCGGTAGCAGGCAGATGCTGCGTGTAAATAAAGCTTTTTATGTTTTTCTGCACTTTAACCGCTGTTTAAATCTGTTGTTATTTCTGTAAAGCGCTAATTCAACACGCATCTGCATCTACGCGAGGTTAAAGCAATGAATTTCATTTAGTTTTGGCGCGTCGCTTTGCTAAGAGCCGCTGCAGTTAAGTGTAAGTCTCAGTTTGTTATGTTCAGCCGTTCTCTTGATGTTTAAGTATATGTTTATTTATTTATCTTCGGATAAATATTCTTTCCACATTGTTTGTCTTTAATATAGCTTTGTAGTCTTTCTGCAAGTCCCCACAAAGTTAATAAATCCCCCATTAGAGTCATTTGCAGAGCCCTGTTTACAGTGCACTATAGAAAAGTGTTTGTGTCCACTATTACTATTAGCTGGTAAATAAAAAAGTGTTTATATTATTAAGAATAAATTAGAATTAAAGGACGAGATGTAGAAATAAAGATTCACAGCTCTAATTTTGCTTTTAATTTGTGTTTAGTCATATGATTTTCTACGGCGGTCATTAGGTGGCACTTGGAACAACACATTTTATTGAAGGTGGTACTTGATCTGAAAAGTTTGATAACCACTGCATTAGATCATGAAATTCAGGCATTTTGTTAAATTTTGTACTTCTCTATTCTGTTCTCTGCTTATTCTCTCTAACTTTCTCAATCTTCACACATGGTTCTTAGAGGAGCCTGCAGTCTTTATTTTCCCAGTCATTTCTCAGCTCTCCTTCCAATAGGTCATAAATTTGGCTCTTAACTGTCCATGTGAAGCAGAGATCAGGGGGAGAGATTAGATGCTGCGCACTAGATCGATTGCACATGGCAGGGCCGTGGGTTCACATCCCTTTCCGTCACCAGAGCATTATGTCCGAGAGCTCTCCAGCGCTCTGCGGCAATCCTCCATTCGCTGCTCTCAAAACGGACAAGTACATTGCCCAATTGATCCGTCATGGCCTTACACCACCTGGGAATGCTGGTGAAACACCAGAACATACATTTAGCTTATAGTTATAAATTATTTAACATTTTTTATATTTCTATGTTACAAAAATGGTCAGTTTGAAACTGGAATGAAATAGTGTGTTATGTTTATTAAGATCGTATACAGTGTGTGAACTGTAGTTCTATGGTCATTTGAGTGCTTAAAGTGATTGCTTAAAAATCACCCTCATGTCATTTCAAACCTGTATGACTTTTTTTCTTCTGTAAAACACAAAAGAAGATATTTTAAAGAATATTGGTAACCAAACATACAGGTCATTTTTGGGTGTACTATTCTTTTAATGGCATTTTAATATCCTAAAAAGTCATTGTTATCATTTTAGAACATTCAAAATGTCATTATTTTAATATTGCTTAAGTCGTCGACTGATAAAATCTCTTCTCTCATTTCTCTTCCAGGTCTGCCAAATAGCGTTGGTCCAGTTAGTAAGTAAAGAATTCATAGCTCTAAATCAACAGGAATCATATGTACAGCTTTGCTTCTCACTTCTCCACAGATCCACTTCTGGTAAAACTTTTATTTCTGATTTTCAGCAGCTCCATCAGATACAAAACTATACGTAATGTAATTCATAAGCTAATTATAATAGGCCGATTTCTAGAAAATTGCAATATTGCTTCCGGCCATATTAAAGGTTGTGGAAGAATTAATTCTGAAATGCTGAAGCTGAATTCAAAGGCCAGTGTTTTGCATGCATAAGAGAATGCCATTGTTTTTTCTTTAATATATTCTAAATAAATAGCACAGGGCCTTATTGAAGTTCAGGACCCCTCCAGAAGTAGGAAGAGGAAAAGATCTTTTTAATATGAGAAATGCGGGTGTGCAGCATTATCTGGTCCTGCCAGAGGCCTTGTGAGCTGGCAGACAGATAAAGTTGCAGGAGCAGGAAGGCTGAAAAGGAAAACCGGAGCCACAGAGATATTGAACAAGTCAGAATGCATGTAGAGCCCTTAATATTTTTCCACATGCCTCACTTCTCCTGGGTCCAGGACAGATATACACAATGTAATTTATATCATAGACTCATGCAGTACATTGCACATCTGAATTATTAATTAATGGAGTCTGATTTACACATTGGAAATTATGGTTTGTTGCAAGTAACCATCTGTTGAGCTCTGATGAGAAATAAAAATTAGTCACAAAACTTTCAAAATGTAAAATAATACTAAAATTGCTAATTAAATCAGAAATGAATGCCATACCAAGTGGACCCCTCCGCCCTTCCCACCCTTCAAGAAGCGTTGTGTGTTGTGATTGGCTGTAATGCATGGCCTATGACACATCATTTTTGCATGAGCCCAGACAATATCAAACAACCCTCCATGACCATCCATTTACTGTCCTTCATGGTGAATTTACACACCTCCATCTAGAATGACACAAAGAGAGGACACTCGCAATGCAGCCAGGGTCCCGAATACCTTTTTTTAAGACGTTTTTTTAACATCAGAACAGAGGTGAATTCATAAAAACTGTCCTCTGACCATCACTATAACAATTATAAGTACTCTTCTCTCTACCTTCACAAAACTAGAGAGAGAGAGAGAGAGAGAGAGAGAGAGAGCTTGTAAAAAAGAGTCGTCCTTGAGGATAGTGATGTTATGCCCCTGCTTGAAAAGGAAAACACTGCAGTTTCCTCAGAGTTGCTTGAGGGTAATTGAATTCTTTATTAACTTTTCTCAATTCTATTTCAAGTTTATTAAGACAGCCAGAATTGCCTAATGCAGGCATTACGGCAAAATTAATATTTTAAGACGAGATTTTGGCAGCTCGGAATTGCATTTCATCGATGGTGTGGCATTGATTAAAATCTGTCACTTCTCATTGGTGTCATTTTTATCTGAAAATTCACCAACAAAAACATTAATGAAGAGCAGATGCGACAAGCATTGGGCCTAATCGCTTGCTAATACAGAACACATTTTATATTAATAATAAAGCTCTCATCGTGGTCCAACAGGAAGCTCGACGCTGGCTCTCACGACTCAGTATCACAAAATTTAACAAGAGGGGACAGCTGGATTTGTCTGTCATTTTGAGGGCATTTAAGCCAAGTTCCCTTTTGCTGTGTGCTCTCTCTCTGTGTCTCACAGGATACAAAAACCACAAGACAGCTTCTATAAAATACAAGGATGGTGAAAATAAAGTGTATCTCTGATTATTAGATACGTTCGATAAAAAAGTTTTGAACAAATAAAGCTTAAGCCTACTCACTGTTTAAAAGTGTGTTTACAAATTTATACCATGAAAAAAAAAGGTTGTTTTTAAATTGATAATGTATATTAAAGTAGCACAAATCAGTCTTTTATTTTTTCGAAATACTAATCTAAAAAAAGAGAAACACTTTACACTTTATGATGTTGACACATCCTCAGCTCACATTATCGTATTAATACAATTTAACATTTATTTTTCATCTTTAGTTCTCATAAAATAATACTGGAGCTTGAACTGAAAACTCATAGTTATGTTTACGGAATTCCGCAAATCACATGGAAAAAGTAATTTCTCCCAATGTGATTGGACATAGAGGTCATTTCATAACGGGTCTTCAGGATGGTTTTCCCTCAGTCAGTATTCTGCGTGTGCATGCATTCTGAGTCCCCAAACCACCATTCTATGTAAACAATTGTGTTATAAAGTTCATGGACGTGTCCTCACTGGAATTCCTGCACCCTGTCTTTGTTTCACGTGCCCACACACTGAGGTCAACCACGAAGCAGCACATTAGGGACTCAACCATGTTTGTGTCAGAGCGTTTGGTTCGGTCCTCTCGCTTTAGTGCTGCCTCTGAGATTGACACGAGACTCCATTCCCAGCTGGTATATTTCCACTTTTCGAGGAAATAATGCATTGTATGTAATTCAAAATTTCGATCAATAAATTACATTAAAGAATTATAAATTGAAACAGGCTGCACCACACAGCCTATAGTGTCACATGGTCCTTCCGTCAGACTGACACGATTTCTCTTCATATCTCTCAGCTGTCATTCCCATGTTTTGTAGTCACAACACACAGCTCAATTACATACAATCTCTGGAGAAGATCTATGATTGGTCTGTTGGCTCACCTTTATGAATGACCCATCTGGAGATATGATGTGTAGCTGTTTATGTTTACATGAGTCCGAGCCGGACCCGTCCTAGTGCATCTGACAGCCAGTGCATTCAATTAACTCTTGATTTCTCCTGCTTGCATGCAGTTCGGCAGAACATATCATCCCTAGGTGTCGCTAACCGAAATCAAGGTAGGGTCCATTTTCAACTTGGATACAATTTCCTTTAATCTGACTCTCAAAAGAATTGTATAGGCTGCTATTGGAGTGAAGATCCAGCTAGACATCATATATTTATATATTTTGTATTTATTTAGTTGTTTTGCATTTCTAAAAAACAACACTCAGGAATACCATAGAAGAGACACACATAAAAATGATAAGTAGAGGTAGACTGATACAGGTCCTGGGTTGGCGAAAGCACGCGGTCTGTGTTGCCATTGGGTTGTTTTGGGACTGCACGATGAGCGGATCATTTAGGGATTGTTCTGAGCTTCGTCATTCTGCTGTTGTGTTGGAAAGTAGTTGTAAGCCTTACAAGCTCTCACGCAAGAAACCTGGGAAGCTTAACTGCACTAATACCAGCTGAGCAGTTTCTGCCAGCAACGCAGACTTTTCATTTCACACGGCCGTCAAAAACTTCCAAGCAACACCACCTGCAGGGAATAGAACATGGATACACGGTGTGTTTTGTGCGTCAGTTGTGATGAAAAGGCGTAATTATTCATGACACAGAAATAGCATTAAAACGGACTGCATTCAGTCTCCATTTAGGAATCAAGCAGTAATGTTTATATCATTATTTTTGTTTAATTAATTTGTTTTTATTTTATTTATTTTGTTTGCTGTTTTTATCTTTCTTTTGTCTAGTAGCTCCTCAAGTTTATTTGTCAACCGTTCCTACTGTACAAGTTGCAAACAGTAAGAGAGGTAGGAGGGCTATGATTTATATATATGAATGATTCATATATGTGACCCTGGATCTCAAAACCAGTGTTAAGTAGCATGAGAACATTTGTAGTTATAGCCAAAAATATATTGTATGGGTCAAAATGAATGATTTTTCTTTTATGCTTAAAATCATTAGGATATTAAGTACAAATCATGTTCCATGAAGATATTTTGTACATTTCCTACCGTAAATATATCAAAACTTTCAGGTTCATCTATTCTCCACAACGTCATTACAGCAGTAAGCCGTTTAGATTTTTTTGCACCCTCAGATTCCAGAGTTTTAAATAGTTATATCTCAGCCAAACATGTCCTGTACAAACCATATCAATAGGAAGCTGATTTATTCAGCTTTCAGATGATGTAAAAATCCCAATTAAAAAAATTTACCCTTAAAACCCTTAAGGTTTGGTTGTCCAGGGTCACATATATATTTTATAATGCTGTATCAATGCATTTCATCCAAATGACCCCCACCACCTGCCCCTTAATAAACCCAGAGTGAGTCCTGTAGTTTCTCCCCATCCAGCCCCTTTTCTAAAGTAATGACCTAATATTCCTCCGGCCCCTTTGCATTGTGTATTTTTTCTCTATAGTTCAGGGGCGGTTCTAGGATTTTTTTTTAAGGGGGCTTAGCCCTCACTACTGTTGCTGATGTTTTGGCTGTGTATTACAGAATTTAGATACAGTAAATGCATTGCAAACAATCCCATATGTGAAGAACAAACATAAGGTCTGTTCACATGCTGCAGTTACACGAATGTAGTCACTAATGAAGCAATATTCACAAGTCAAAATTGGTGCTCAGAGCTGAATTATCTTAGCTTATAAACCTAAAACTTTGCCGTCTTGCTTCCAGTATGAATGAAACAGACACTACACTACACGAAAACACCTTTTAAACGTCATATTGCTGCATTTTAAATAAAACAATTGAACAATTATTTCTCCTAGCCTGCATTAATGCAATTAATGCATTTAATGCAACCATCTCAAATAAGCTAACGTTATCCATAGTACGGAGCCTAGCACATGACATACGGATAAAATATAAGATAGCGTAGCAAATAAACGAAGAATTCCTAAGTGTTTTTATTTAGTTAATCGTGGGCCATGGTTATGATTTACTAAAAGGAGGTAATAAGTTGTGAGAACGAATTCACGTTGACGTCCCAATGCTTTCTTTGTGCATATTTAGAGAAATATTGATGGATTTTCTTATATTTACTTCAAATTTCTACTATATCCTCCTCCGCAAGACGTTTCCTCAACTTTCCTGAAGAGATTTCTTCATCTCCCGCCTCTGGCTGACATGCAGCACAAACTGTTGTACTTTAACAAAGACCTATACAATGCATGTGCAGAAATGCAAAAAGAATGCAAAAAAACTCAGATAAAATTTTATCTACATATCCTTGATTTCTTAATTGTTTTCATTTTTATTTTTAAAAGTTTTTTTAATAGTTTTAGGTGGGCTAAAATGATGCACAGGCCACTAAAAAGGGTCTAGAACCGCCCCTGCTATTGTTTAATAACTACAGCCTTCTTGAATTTCTTTCAAAATCTGTCCCATTTACTGACATGCCTGAATGCTTTTGGGGAAAAAAGTTTTTGAAATCACTGCAAAAAAGATTCAAGTTGATGAATCAGAAGCACAGGTGACACATTTTGATATTTTAATTACACAGCCTAATTCTCAATATCAGACAGCAGTAATTATAAGACGTAAAAATCACCTTTTCTCCAGCACGACTTACTTTATTTGAAGAACTCCACGTAAAGAATGGTATTCCTGTAAAAGTTAGCAATGAACAGATGACTGCGCGCCTCTGCCTGAGCATTAACGCGAACGCGCGGGTAACCCAAACCTTTGAATTAGACATTTTCATAGGTTTATCAACCGAGTCAGACTTCGGCATATGACGTTAATGTGTCGCGAGAGTGTTTTGATAGTGGCTGTCTCCAATCACTGTCTCAGTACTTTGATTTTATATGCCGATTGGTCTGCGCAGCCCCATATAAAGCGCTGGGGTGCTGCCCCGGTAGTTTAAAAAGTGCCGGGTCAAATGCCAGCTTGCTCCCGTTTCTCCGGCGGCCCTGATCAGAAGGGAAGCATCATGTTGGATTAATGCGTTGAATGCAGTCAGTCTGAAACACAATCTGATATGATTACGCAGTGGCTCGCAGGCGAGAAGTTTGGTTTTTGTTCAAACATTTTCCAGACAGAATGATTGACACATCCAGGCAGTTTTAGAGATCGTTTTACAGGAGATATGTCGGCCTCACTCCTCGACTCACGGGACAGAGGAAATGGATGTTGAAGAGGCCTGACCTCAATCCAGATCTTGATAACGAATCCTTCCATTTCTCCTGATAGTCCGAGCATCAACTCGGGTAAAAAGACGTGGGACTTTATAAGCGCAGCTGTCTGTCCGTGACATGCGGTAGAAGATTTGTTGAGGGCAATGGTCCATTGGTTGACCAGGTATTCTTGGTATGCAGGGTATCTGCTTATGTTTGCATCCAAACACTGGGATTTAACTTCACTTTGAAACTAGGACAGACTCATGCAGGTCCTGGATAAGCGTTGTTTTTTGAGGCTATGGGGAAATAGAAAGGAAGTTATTTCTGATTTGGTTGTGCTATTTCCCATTTTGGAGATGACAGAATCAATACTGGAAAAAAATGCTTTGTCTTTCAGTTTTACGGCAGCAGTTCTGTGGAGAGGATACAGTTTGTGTACACATTTCCGACATGAGTTGTTATTTTGGGGGTGTAGAAATAAGAAGCCATTGTTTTATTCCTGTGTTTCAAAGTTCCAGCTCCTTCACTGCACTTTTCCATCATCTATATGAGACAACCCTCCATGAGCAATAGAATATGAATACTGCGGATGTAAATTTCAAACCGCGTATGCGTCTGCATTCCGCCGAAGTTGAAAATTACATCCGCTCGTGTTTTTATTTGTACCCCGTCGTTTCCATGTAACATTTCTGTTTTTATTTTCTCCATCGCTGTGGTGTGCTCGAGGCAAATTTTCTAATAACAACACCGCTTTTCTATTCATCTTAACGTGATCTAACATCTAACACCGCTGGCTGCATCCATTGCAGTGGCCGCCATCCTTCTGCTGTTTCAGGCCATCCGAACCTCGCATGCGATGGCATCAACAAGACACGTACACACTTACCCTAAACACAGCACCATCTCTTTCCCTGTTTTGCAAGATTGCGAATGCTTCAGTCACTCCAATCGCTGCAGTTACATCGAGGTGCTGAACACCGTCATTTGCGTGGGCTGTAAGCACAACACTAGGGGGCAGCACTGCCAGCTGTGCAAGCTTGGATACTACCGCAATGCCTCGGCAGAGCTGGACGATGTGAATGTTTGCATAGGTCAGTCCTCTAGACCTCCCATCCACAAACATGGCTTATCGCACATCACACACTCCCCAAATCTGCCATCTGGCCTTCTACCATTCCATCCGTTCACACCCTTTTCTACTTTTCTATGTTTGTCCATCCCACTGCCGTCACCCGAGTTTCATCACGCATGCGTTTTTGTGGTCGACACATTGATCCCTTAAAATTTTAAATGTGTAGTACAAAATCATCACGTAAAGAGTCAAGTGTAAAGATGCAAACTATAATCAAATCTTCAAATCAAGTTTTTAAGACAGTAGACGTTTGTCTTTTTTCAGAGATCTCACCAATATAAAATCTGTACTTTTCTGGAACCATATGTCAGACTTAATTTATCAAAATTATCTAGACCAAATTAACTGAATTGTGCTTTTCACATTGATATTTTAGATCTGTATTATTACTTTGCATCCTCTCATTTGAGTCTGTTGTTATTTATTGTTTTTAGAGAAACAAATTAACTGGAAACTTAAATAAATTCTATTTTAGTCCTGAACTGTGAAAAAGTAACTTAGAGCAATAACATTTCCTCTGAGAAAGAAAAAAAAACATAGATAAAAGAAAGTGATATTTAGATAGAAAAAGGAATATAAATTTAGAGGAGAAAAGTAAGGAGAAAAAAGGGAAAAGGGGGAAATGGAAAGAGGAAATAGAAATAGAAAGTGAAAGAAAGAACTTGGAAAAATGCAAGGAAGTAAAAAGGAAAAATGAAGAAAAAGACTGGAAGAAAGAAAGACAGGACAGACAAGAAAGCTAGACACAAGTGTCATTGTGTGACGAAGGTAATGTCTGGCATAGCACTTTTGAGTTGACTCTGTTGAGGTGTCTGGAAGGACTAACACCCACAGAGAAAGGTGCTGCATGCTGCATATGTCACTCTTGAGAGAAAGAGAGACACTAAAGAGAGAAAGAAGAGAGAGAAGCAGGTCACAGCTTTAGATCTACACACATCTTTAGGTGTTACAGGTCACAGATTCTGACCTCCACCTCCGCCCAACAACATCTGTAGTCAGAGGAGACTCACCAAACTGTCAAAATATGTGAGAAGTGACTCGTGGGAAAAGGTTATAGCGTTTTAGCAAAGAATTAATAATAAATGAGCTGTAATGTATTTTACTTAGGAATAAAACGGCGCTAAAAGTACCCAGTTTAATTCACACATACTATACTGTAAAGACAGTTCATCTTGACTTTTGCTATAGGCGGCTGAAAATAGCCTTGTGTGTTGAAGAACCATATTTGCAAGGACTTATTGGCAATTTTTATATTTATGGTTATGTATTAGAGCAGATTGTAAAATCATGATGTCATTACACACATATTTTATCAATATAGGCTATATTTTTTCACATGAACAATTTACAGAAACAAGTAAATACATAAGTTAACAATATTTGTCATTACACACATTACCCAATGATTATATCAGAGAAATCTTTTAAAAAAAGTTTCATTTATTTATTTGTTTTTATTTTAATATAATATTTTATTTGATTTACAATGTGCTATTATTTTATATTTACATTATTTAATTCCTTTTACTAGCTTAGCATCTGCTGAAATTGCTAGAAATGTCTCCTGTAAACATTCCCAATAATGCACACTTCAAACGAACCATAAGAGAAACCCAACACTGTTTAACATGCATAATGCAATGGTTCAGTAACGGCAGTAAAACATCATCTACGCTTTCGCATTACGGCCTTTCCGAGACGTTAAACATTCACAATCTCCACGAAGTAAACACCATTGTCTCCATTCCACCCTCACTCACCTTCCCCAGCTGATGCTTCTCATTTCGTTCCTTTGAAATGGTAGACGTGAGGTAAATATTCAGCGATGCCAGTTATAAATCTGTCTTTTGTAGACTAGCAATGTGCATGGAGGAGGCAGCAGAGGCCCATTTCGGGCCACAAACGCAGTTTGTGTAGAAAACACAGGAACATTATTCATGAGGCTGAAGAGCGCAGACCCCGTCTCTCCACTGTGTGTATGTGTGTGTCTTGTTTCTACAGACTGTAATTGTGATCCCTTTGGCTCAGAAAATGTTCGCTGTAATGGCACAGGATATTGTAAATGTAAGGAAGGAGCAAGAGGGGCTAAATGCGATGAGTGTCTACCGGGATATTTGTGGGACAATGGCTGCAAATGTAAGTAGAACCTTCACCCAACATGCAGCTTGGTCCCTCGCTATCTCTCTTTCTCACAAGCTCTCTTGCCCTCCCTTCCTCTCTCCCTGCTCTGCCTGTTTGCTGCTGTCTTTTGGCTAGGAATGAGCAGCTTGGTTTGCTTACAGCGCTCGGAAAATAACTTGGAACGACTTCCGTCGGAGGCTCAGTCACACCTGTTATGTAGTTTTGTTAGCTGCAGATTTCATTTGAAGAAGACAACAGCATAATCAATTTTGGGATTGTTGTTTATTAACACTGTGTTTTAATAGTTTATTGTAGAGTTTCTCTACAGAACAGAACGAAGCAATGCAAGTAAATCCCAGCAGAATTTCACGCATGTGTGTTTGAACGCGGGCGCATGATCGCAGACAGCTGAACTAATATTTGGAGTGAGCAGAACGTCTGATGCCTGTGCTAACGCTACACCGCTGTGGCTGGTGCTTCTCCTTTGGCTCCGAGCATTGTGGTTAAAACGATCTGCAGGTCAAGCATTGATTTGTATTCTCTGCTATGAGCTTCTTTGGGCTTCCAGCATCAAAGGTCAACATTTACCAAAGCCACAGATAACACAACAAGGCGTTGAGACAGAATGAACAGGAAGGTGCATGTAATGTGAGATTGAAAATTTGGTGCATCTGTGTATCGAGTTCTGCTTTGAATGCAACAGCGTGAGGCGGATTTATGTCACGGGTTACGGCGAGAAGCAGAAGGTCACACCCTCGCACGTGTCGCGAGATTAAAGTAAACTATGCGGTTTGGTGCAAATGTGCAGATGCTCCCTTTACTGTTTGTTCGCACAAGAAGTTGACATACACATTCATTCTCCACCAGCATGAAGATGCATTACCATGTGACTGACTTTTAGCCAATGGTATGCGAGATGATCATTTTAATTTGGTGCTGTCATCAACATAACAGCATCTCTCACCCTAGACTGAAAGACGTAGGCTCTCGTGAATCCCAAAGGCCAAAATGTTTGTGCAAAATCAAGAAATCCAAGGTTTTTCAAATGCAGTATGCAATTAAAGCTCAAATCTTTCTTCAAATAAGCCTTTGCTTTCCGTCGCACCATGCAATCTACTGCCGCTCTCGATAAATATTATCCCTCTTATCAAAAGCAAACCCATTAAATTGCTCAATTTATTCTCTTATTATGGTTTATTTACATGCCGGTAAATTATAAACGTGCTGGGTTGTAGGCTATCCATGCCCGCACACGCTTTAAATTGGCTCCTGGAACATCCAAGAGCTTTAAAGGACCTCTTTTAGAATAGATTCTCATATTTATTCAATGACAATGCCTTGGACATGGCCTCTGGAGAGTATGGCATAGACTATAGAGGTTAAACAGGGTGTTACACTTGAACGATGTGTTCAGCAGAGTGAGTAAATAGTTTCCATGTCCGTGTTTGTTAGCACTCATAAAAGCCATAAATCACTAAAGGAGCACTTTTCAGTCTGCATCTATTCACCTGATCACCAGTGATATCAAACCGGAAAGACAGAAAGACTTGAACACATTGTAAGAACCAAAAGAAACTGTCTCTCTGAATCTGTCTTCAGAAGAGACACAAAAAGACTCCTGCCAAAGGCCACAGTTGTGGAAAAGGTAATCGATCAATTTGTTCTATTTTCCCTCAAAAAGGAACCGTTCAGGAACTGTGGGTTGCTTGCCTTTCTTTGTAGTGTCCTTTTCATGAATAGTTTGGTAACATTGATGTTTCAATACCAACCAATTTACAATCCAGTTTTAATAGAATCACTTATTTTGTAATAAGAAATATCTTCCCAATGCAACAATACATATAAGGCAACAAAAGTAGACTTTGTAGACAACACTTAGGTTATTTTATTAGACAAGCAGTTAGATAGTTGGTGGTATAATTAATGGCATCATGCATGTTATGATTAAGTCGTGGCCCAGTGGTTAGAGAGTTGGACTCATGATCAGAAGGTTGCTGGTTCGATTCCCAGGGCTGACGGGTAACGGCTGAGGTGCCCTTGAGCAAGACACCTAACCCCCACTTGCTTACTATACAAAATGTACAAATGTATAGTACAATGTAATGTAAGTCGCTTTGGATAAAAGCGTCTGCCAAATGCATAAATGTAAATGTAAATGATTACATCAGATCCCCAAGAGTAAAACACGCCATTTTAATTCAATTTTTTACTTTATTCTGCTCACCATCAGACATCATATAACTGATTTTAATATAGAAAAAAAACAGCAGGTTACAAAGAAGCAAATAACATTTAACATTCTTAATTAAGTGCTATTGTTAGTTAGTATGACACATTTAAAGTTGGTTCAACAAATCATTAAAATTAAGTTTTATTTTGTTATTTTTAGTTTTATAGACCTTTTTGAACATTTTGAACATTTTAGTTTTTAAACAAACTTTTTTGTATTTATTGGTAATCATACATTGGTTCTAACACATATTAATTTTACAATTTCATACAGTTTTTAAAGATAAAAGGAAGTATCAAAACTAAAATTCGTAATTGTGTTAAAAGTATATTTTTGTAATAATAAAATAATAATTAATCTATTTGATCAAATATTAAATATAAAGCAGTAACTTGGTAGTGCTTTTGGTATTATAAAAGTGAAGATTTTTTTTACAGTTACATTTTTACATTTTACATTGACTTTAGTCACTGATAGAAATAATATTATATTGGACAATTTTAGCTAGTTTTAAGGATAATAATAAAGATAACAATAATAATAGTTTAATAAACATACATGTAGCACTTTTGGTATTATAAGAGTGATGTTGATTATGATGATGATGATGATGGTGATTTATATTATTATTATTTACATTTAGACACAATTTCAGCTTGTTTTTAGAGATAAAATTAGTTCAATGTTATATATAAACAAAAATGTTGTCATTATCTGTGCTTATCCAACCATACAGAACTACACTTTATATGCAAATGTAAATGAGACTAACACTAATTGAACACATTCAGTCCATGTGTGTTAATCACTGATAATCCAAACAGCTCGTTCATCTCGCAGGTGCAATGCCCGAGTCGTGTTTTGTGGTACGCGTGTGGGTTTTTTACCAGGTAGCGATTGATCTGCATCGTAAAACGACTCGGCAGTGATGAACAGGGGGAATTATGGACACAAACAGGGTCTCATTTTTCCCTGACTCAACCATAAAGCTCATATCCACACAGGAGATGGAGAGAGAGACTGGAGACCGTGTAGTTCTGCCAACTCCCTAATCAGCCTGTTATGACTAGGAGAGTTACACCTTCTCGCTCTATCATCCAGTTTTTCCTGTCAGCCCGGTCCGTCCAAAAATAGCTCGGTTACAGCCATTAAACAGACGCTGTATGGTGCAAGGCCTCTTAGAGCCGGTCCTCTGCAGCTTATAGAGACAAAGAGACTAGAGAGGCATGGCTTGTTCATCAGTTTTTATTTGTCTCTGTTGGTTTGGTAGTTTGCAGTCTGTTTGCCTGCAGCTTGCTCAACAGCTTGCATCCAATGGGAGCAGGTCTTGCCTCGGTTTCCCTGTTGTTCAATGTACTGATGTCCGATATGATGATGATAAACATGAGGGGGGGCATGCCTGGCAGTGCCGTCACGGGAGGAAAAGTTTGGGGAGGTTGAGGTTTCTTGAAAATTACCATTTTTCTTTGTTACTTTTTAAGTTTAAGTTTTCTTTAGTTACATTTTTAAAACAATTTGCAAATGAAAGAAATCGCCTGAAACAATTTCTCATCTAGAGTACCTTTAGTAAATGGACATGATGTATCATTTCTTTCTTCATGTGAAAGCTATTCAAAACACCAGGGAGCGGTTATGCAACGTAAACCTGAATTACTTGTGTTTAATCAAAACTTAATAAAAAATTTGTATCGATATTGTTCACTTATGAATTTCTATTAATAATGATATTACATTTTCTACTTGTGCTTCATTTCAATCAATACTTTCCCTGCACTTTGTATTGACTATTTCTGTCTATTTTCAGCGATAGATGAATATGTGATATCTCAGGATAGAGCGCTATGTAATCATAGAAGTGTTCATACTTGTTTGGGTGTAATCTGTGTGTGTGTGTGTCTCTTCTGCTGACCCTCTCCCTCTCAATGCCACAGCCCGGGTGTGTGACGACGAGCTCCTGCATTGCCAAAACGGCGGCACGTGCGAGAAAAACGTCCGTTGTAGGTGTGCCCCGGGTTACACCGGCCTGCTGTGCGAGCGAGCCGAGAAACCCCACTGTGAGAGCGAGCCGGGCGGCTGCAGGGTGTCGTACTCGGGCCAGTCTTCCCTCCGGCCCCCTGCGTTGATACTGCTTTTACTGCTGTCTACGATGGGTCTCAAACTCCTGGTGGAGGTCTGCTGGACCACTGTCTTTTGAGAGGCAGATCTTCGAGCTTCTGTTTGAGCAGAGCACCAGACCCACCGACAACTCGACAAGCCAAGTGGAATGTGCCCAAATAAGCGAAATTTGAGAGGACGACAGACAAACTACAATAAATAATACATGAATAAAATAGTATTTATAAAGAATTGATTACATATAAAAATCGAAAAGTAAAAAAAACAAAGTGTTATTTATAGAATTTATCTGAGCATATGCTTCATAAAGCAAATAAAAAGAAGTAGAGACGCGAACTAAGCCATAATAGATACTCACTCCCCCAACAGAAAGCGAGCTACAGGGATCCGAGCGGACAGACTCATCCCTTTATCACCACGGCAACGGGAGCTGCGTTCAGCCAGCGGCATGTACCGGTCGGCTGTCGCCCCTCACCTGAGCCGTGCTGGGTATCATGTTGGCTAGACTGCTTTTGGCTATTTCTGAGCGATGGAAAGCTGTTCGGATTGTATGAACTGGCTATTATGGTAAAAAATAAAGAGAGCAGTAATAATATCGAGACGGACTCACGAAAAGAAACATGAGCATTCTTTGCTGTCAGTGCATTGTGGCTATAAGGAAATCTATTCAGACTGTCACATTTGGTCCGCTTTCAAACTGAGCTTGTCCCGCCGGCACCCCACCCCATCCTCCCGAAAAACTTTAGAGTGTCCTTTGTGTCAAACGCCCCGACTCTTCCCCTCACCCTGTGCTTCTGTGAATGTATACTGTAACCCTTGCTGACTGAATGATATTTTTCTTTTTTATATTTCTGTTATTCTTTTCGGTCCGTGTGATGTTGGTCACACTCGTGGCACAATCCTACACCCCCATCCCTTCACCTCCCATAAATGATTCTAAAGAAACCCATAATGTTGAAATGTGACAGACTGTTTGCTGACGCCACGGTCAAAGATGTATGTTTTCACCCAAACAGATGAAGTGCTTAGACAGTCATCAGTGTATTTAATTTTTGTATTAATACAGAAGTTATTTTCTTGACAGAGTAATAATAATAATAATAATAATGTAGAACATATACTTTTTTGTATTATTGCTGAAATGTGTTTAAGGGCAACATTTTGGTGCGTTCAATCGAGGTAAAAGGGAATGAAATGTTCGGTTACATTCGTCGGAGGTTTTATTTAATTGCATTGTTTTCCTTCGGTTGGATTGTGAAGCTTTCCTAAATTATATTGGCAACGTGCTGGCATCAAAGAATATCAGTTTACGTACAGTATATATACTGTGATATGTACAGCATATATACAGTATATACGTGTAAAAAAGAAAATCACACCAAAGGACATTCTAAATGTTTCTTGTTGCTTTAACACTGAAAAATTTAAGTGAATAAAACTTTAAAAGGACTTTACGTAGCTGTGTTGTACTGTTTCACGTGTCTCTTTATTTTAGATGAGAAATATGTTGCTGCATTGAAAATGTAATAAATTATTGCATATGTCTTATTATAACGCATGCATATAAATTGCATACTTTGCAGAACGGTGGAAAATGCTTTAAGCCTCAGAATTTTCCGCACACCATTTATCTTGAATTCAATACAGTAATGATTTGTTTCAGTGAAACGCATTATCGGATGGGCAGAATTAAATATTAACGGCTATTGATGTCTCTTTGAGAGCCTGTTTTATGGAGTTGGTCTTGCCTGTGAGTAAACTGCCCATCAATCGCACAGGCTTGTTTAAAATAGAAACGTTTACAGTCGTCTTCACGATTATAGACTCTTTGCCTTACAATTATATAGAAATGATTCATTTTTCAAGGAGACACATTTGTCTATATCTGCAAAGATGTAGTAACTGTAGTGATGCATTAATCTATACATATCAACTGTGCTTGTGTGTCTCGGAAAATAAGACATGTTGGTTTACTTTAAAGGGATAGTTCACCCAAAAATGGCAATTCTGTCATCATTTACTCACACTCTTGTCATTTCTTTGAAAAATCACATACATGTATGAAGATATTCTTTTTTTGGGTTAACTATGACTTTATATGTTAACATTATTGGTTAACATGAACTAACAACGAACAATACCTCTACATTCATTTGAGCAATTCATGTTGAAAATCAAAGTTATATAATGCACAAATACCAACATGAACAATGTATTATCAAAGATTAATAAATGCTGTAAAAATATATTGCTCATTGTTAGTTCATGTAAGTCAATTGATTAACTAATGTTAATGAGTAAAAATTTATTGTGGTTTTCGAAAATTAGGAATTACTATAATTCAGTCTGTTTTACTCGTTTGATGCCTTTTACTGTAAATTAAAATGGCACTTCTGGAAATGAAGTTCATGTATTTACACAATGCAAAATCATTTGATGCGGAATTGTTATCGGATATTGATCATAGGATTCAAAACTCATGTCTTTTGATGTTTAAAGTCTCCCTGTATGTCATACATATATCAGAGGCTGTAAAAAAGGAAAAATATCTTCGTTCAAATGCAGTGGAGTTCTGTGCATCCCACAGACCAGACCAATGCAATCATTTGCATCTTAAAGACATATTTAAGATCTTAATTGTTGGCCCCTGATGTGATATTTATCCCAGTCCCTGACCCTGTCATCCCTGCGGCGGGGCGGAAGAATCTTCCGGGATGATCATGTTACCCTGTTTCAGGATAATAATCTCTTCGGATGTGCTGTCGATGCGAGGTTACATCTGATATTGCCCCGCAGTCACACTGTGACCCATTTCATTTGTATAAAGGTAAGATGAATCATAGTTTTAGAAATGATGTTTCCATGTTTGTTTTTATGCTTTTAACAGTGTTAATCAATTATGTAATGTTTTGTTATTCTTAAAAATAAATGAGTAATTGATGTTTTCCTTTCAGTTTTAACTTTTTTTTTTATCATTCAAAATAAATAAAAAGAAGAATTCTCGCACAATATTTAGACTTAAATCTTTTTACTATTTATATTATTTTATTAAAATATTTTAAGGTTCAAATAGTGTGTCTTTTGGGATTGGCGTTATCCTACACATACTTATTACTATGCAAATGTGCTAGATCTGTTTCTTATTTATTCAAAAAAATATATGTTCAAAAATAAATGTTGTTTTAAAAATAAAAGGTTATTTTTCACCTGAAATACATTCAAGCAACAGTTTTACAGATGCTGTTTTTATAAAAAAATGTAACCACACGTTGATGTTAAAATCAGTCCATGGACTCAAAAACTGTATACGTTTCCTGTTACAGCTAACTAGCAGTTCACAATATGTACATTTGCAAGATATCTGTTCAGAGCTGCAACTTTTTAAAAAGACAGACATAAACAATACTGACAAAGAGAATAAACAATGCAGAGAATCCATATACTTGGCAAATCCACTGTTTATTCAATAAACTGAAACAACAGGCAAAACCAGCCGCAGGGTTTCTAGTCTTCACTTCAGCTTATATTGCAGATGACTTTCTAAAGAGATCCCCGCAACTGTGTTTTTTTCATTTCTGCATATTTTATCACATTTCTTCCTCCTGTTTTATTTTAAAGCAACGTGTCAACATATGTCTTCCTATAATCCTTCACCTTTTCTATTTGTTAACTTCAGCTTCAGTAAACCTTCCTTCATTCAGAGTTTTTTCATTCCTGTTAATAAATTGGATTGAAATCCATATTGCAAATCCATATTGGTTTTGCTTTGCGATTCTCAACATAATTAGGTGTTACAATAATAATTTTGGGGAAATATTCTTTATGCAGTATTTATCTCATTATTTATATATTGTTGTCATTCGTCACTTGACAAATGCTTTTCATGATCTTAACACCAAACCTGAAGGCAAGTGTCTTAATGTTTGAAATTAGTGTGGACAAATTTTACCAACATTTTTGGCCAATATCCATTATTTTTCATAAAAGACTTTACAAAAGTCTGACTTTGGCTTTGGATCTAAACCCTCCACCTGTAAGAGTAATGGTGATGATATTCTTTGTGCTTTTAATGGGAACATCTGTTATTACATTTACATTTACGCATTTGGCAGACGCTTTTATCCAAAGCGACTTATATTGCATTATACTTTATACATTTGTTTCTGAGTATGTGCAATCCCAGGGTTCGAACCCATGACCTTGGCATTGCTAACTCTATACTCTAACCACTGAGCTACAGGAAAGCTACATTAAATAACAGAAAACACTGGGTTTGATATTTGCGTGCATTTGACAAGTTTGATGGAATAGAGGTATAGACTATGTGTTAAAAAAAAAAACATGCTCTTTCTGCAAAACAAGACACATGACTTCATAAAGAAGCGAATGTACGGCTCTGCAGAACATGCATATCACATATGAATTGTACAGCTTTGAAGGTCAAGCCATTGTGGAAATGTAAAAGGTCTTTGGGTGGCAAAAAACATTCTGAAAATAAGAAAAGAAAAAACAATATGAAAATGAAAATAGGAATCTGTGGCAGCATCATAATACAAATGTAAATATACAACAAATGCAAAGGCATTTGAAACACTTACTGTATGAAAGTCAAAGAATTTCTACCGACCATATGAATGTGCAGAATTTGCATTTGTCATTTCTTCTGTGATCAAAAATGACTTAAAAAAAAGCTGGTAACATGACCCGACGGCCAACATGAGATGAAAATATGTCATATAATTGATGCTTATTAATATTTGTATTCTAGATGTCTTGATGTCTCATTGGCGTGTACATCATTTTAAACACAAATGTGCTTTTATAGCACCTCAACAGAACAATTGCAGGTGAAATGCTTTAAAACGCTGCACGTGTCGTAGCTTTAATGAGCTGATGTAGCCTATAGCCCAGATTACTTACCACAAATTCATTACGCCACAAGCTTCACATGACAAATGCGTACAAATAAAAATAAAAATATTCTCCGGCACAGCCTCATCCCCGGGGCACAGGCAGGTGTATGACTGAAGATTATTCTTGAGTTCATTTTTCACACCTCTCCAGAATACAAAACTGAGTCACAGAGATCCAAATATACAAGAAGCATATTGCTGTCGCTCTTTCTCTCTTTCACACACAGCTCAGCAACACTGCAAGCATTATTTCTCTGGCAGTGAGGAAACAGACTTCTTTTACAGCATGGCCAAGATAAACTAAAGATGTAATGCATTATTTAGACCTACGGCATGCCCTTTACACCGGCAGATAAGCAAGAGGTGTGAACACTGCGGCGGCACACCCACCCCATACGCTGATGGTTTTGAATAACAACGCGCTTTCATGCAATGAGTTTGGGGCTACAATGATACTTGTATGCACCCTTATTTTTACCCAATATTGCGTTGATTTTTATAAAAAAGTCATACGATTTCTGTTTAACAATTGTTTTAATATATAAAAGGACATGAAATGCACTTCTTTGTTGGAATGCTCCGTGTTTTTAAGCAGTCTGGCTCAGTTCACGCCAACAATTATCGTCATTGATATCTTTCTTTTGTCTAAATGTTTTTATGATGTTGATGTGAATGTGGATATTAAGCTTTGATATGGAAGATGAATGAAATATCACATGTTTGAAAGGTCAGTTTGTCAGCTGTGTTTTACTATAAATATCTTTAAAGTTGTTGGTATAGGTCCACGACACAGGAAAATCATCATCAATAAATAAATACATTTGCAGTTTTTCGTTGGCTGGATTTCTGCAGAGATTAAATGCATCTATAAAGCTGAACCGTCGAACAGTTCCTGTGTTGTGAAATCCTCTGTTTTAATCAGAGGTCATCAGCGATCCGAGTCTCTCGCCCCTCTGTCGATCTGTTCCTCTGATCATCCGCTCGGAAACATCCCGCTGCGAGCGTCCAATCAACTAATGAGAGTCTTTGAGCTGGCCCTCTAAAGCTTCTCTACACAAACTCTTTGTTGATTTGACCAAAGTTGGATTTCCACGAGTGTAACATGACATTCCAGGTCGAGGACTTTAAAGATGGTTAAGTTAATGAATGGCCACCAGATGTTGGTTATTAGGCTAATGCAGTTCTTTATTCTCTCTGCTATCTCAGGGGAAAGGATTCTTGCTAGCAGACACGGTCAGAGGTGGAACTAAAAGTACAGACCTGTAAAAATACCTCTGGCCCACATTTATCTGACAATGGCACGCACTTACTTTTTATTATTATTTAGATGTGGAAGATTCAACTTTGTCTCGGATATGTCTCAAAGTGTGTCCTGAAGTGAAATCTGTGTATTGTTAAAACATATAGAGCTTTAAAATAAAAAAGGATGATATATGTTTATATTGAAATCTCTGACTTTTGATTTCAGACTAAGTGCAGTTTGAGATAAATGAAGTATTTGTGTAATTAAGTTTTTATATGGAAGAAATCTATAGTCTCATCTTATATATTTTTAGGATGAACTACTGAGGTCTCAAAGCAACATACAGTATATTGGTTTTAAGGTACCTCACTGATTGAGTTGTTAAAAATATTTTTATGCAACAATTTTGCATCAAATTCACGCAATCACTAATATTTTTACGTTGAATTAACTCAAAATTTTATAGCTTGGTAAATGATTTTTTAAGTTAAAACAACAAATCATGTTTACAGTTGCTATCAAATGTATACATCTGTACCTAAACCATACACAATTACTCTCAGTAAGAGCTTTTGTACCTTTTTCTGAAAGTGCACAAGTTTCAAATTGAAGTGAAGGAAAAAAGACAGATCTTGCCCACCTTCAGTCACTTTACTGGCAGCAGAAGGTTGTTAGCTAATAAAATAGCTCTTGCATTGAAAGCAAGCCATGGGGAATACAAATACCGAACTGTTGTCTCATGTGCTTCACACACAGAAAGTTATCTGACAGCCAACACTCCCGACTGTGCAGTTCTTCTCAAAGGATTCTGCCTTGTACACACAGAAAGATGTTCAAAAGCGACAAGAAATAGGGAAGATCGCCGTTTTTGTTCACAATCAGAATGAACTTTATTTTGTCACATTACACTAACACAAAGAATGTGATATGGTGACAGAAGCTTCCTGAGAGATAAATAGAAATATGAGGTAATATGGTGCAGCCTCGGCGTATTATAAATGCACAGGCTTCCATTCGCTGCTTTAAGCAGAATTCATGTGTTACTGACACTTTCTGTACAGTTCATCACACTTTATGAGGTTTATAAGGTATTAGAAAATCTGGTATCAAAAGTCAATATGCCTTAAAAGGACTTTTAACAAAATCAAAATTTGCAATCTTTAAGATCCCCCTAAATAATGAACTTCACAATCCAAGACTGTCCTGGAATCACTACACATAAAGGTGAGCCTAAGTGGATCACAACCACATGTTAGGGTTCTTCAATCAAATCTACAGGAACCTAGCTCAAATGATTCAGTTTCTAATAGAACGCTACTTTAACATTAATGATTCAGTTTCTTATAGAACGCTACTTTAACATTAATGATTCAGTTTCTTATAGAACGCTACTTTAACATTAAGGTAACTTTCTTTTTAGAAACGAATTCATTAACGTTAATGATTTCTTTCTAAACATTACTTTAACGTTAATGATTCAGTTTTAAAAGAATGTTACTTTAAATCTAAATAAAATCAAAAGCGTCTTCGGATGCATTTAAAAAAATATATTTTATAAAATAAAAAATCTCAAATGTAAACAGTCAGCTTTACCCAGACGACAGTGAGTTCATCCGTGATGTCCAGAAGTGATTGGTGGCGTTTTATTGCCAATATCTTTGCAGCAGTTTTAAGAATAAACTTTGTCTTTGGAGAGGGAGAGAAAAGCTGATGCCATCACATTTATGGATGACAAATGAAAGTGGAATACACCTGCAGGCATTCAAGGAGAGCACAAGGGATTTGACAGCCGGAACGGTTCGGTTTAGGAATCACTCGTTCTTCAGAAACATGTATCTACATTGCAAAGCAAAGAGCAACTCAGAATACGTTTTAGCACGTTTTCACACATTGTAAATCACCAATAAATAAATAAAATATAGACATACTGTATGTAGAAATTAATAAAAAGGTATTTTACGTCTGTAATCTGATGTATGAATAAAATTGAATATTGTGACATAATTTACTCTTTTGTATATCGACAGTATGAAAAGTAAACATTTTCATTGAAACAGAACGTACATTTGGAGGGTATTGATCAAGACCATCTCCACATATCCTAATAAAAAAACACTGGCCTGTCATGATTTCCTATTATGGTTTTAACATCATAGGAAGATTGAATTATACCTACACAAAATAGCTATTTCACTTTTGGTTAACATTAACCAATAATGTTCTTGTGCAGCTTAAATGGCAGCCAAATATAAAATGCGTTGCTTGAGAGCAAGTGTCTATATTTCCATGAAAGATTAAAACATTTTTGAACACAGATCAGGATGCAGATTAGTGTAAAAGCATCTCTCGTCCCGCTCGATGATATGTGAAAACTAGACCACCAAGCGAGCAAAGTGAGAGCTGGCACTTCCTTCCAGCGTGAGCATCAGCAGATCGGTGGTGAGATTCCTTTTCACAAAAACCACCGAGATGGTCTTATCTTATCGGGTTCAAGTGGCGCATAGACGCGAGACTCGCTCGGTGCACGATACACTCCGACTGATGGCAGAGATCTGTTGATGGATTCCATCTGCTCGCCAGTCTGTGTGTGTGTGTGTGTGTGTGCGTGCGTGCGTGTGTGTGTGTGTGTGGCTCGGTTAAGAGAGAGTGCTCTTTAATGCTTCATGGGGACCTTTGGGTTTATTACAGCACCTCAGTTACTGGTGCCCAGGTCACTTTGAAATACGGAGCACTAAACCATGAAGCATTAAGGGTGCCTACACACTAGAGAAAACTCCAGCAGAGCGTTTGACAGATGGAAACACATAAGATGGATTTCGGGGGTGCGGAAAGAGCCGGGGTCACTTTGACATCAAGTGGGCATACAGCAAATACAAATTGTGTTTCCAAAAGAACAACAGGAATTCTTATTGGTCAAGGGATGGTTACTTCAGAGCACAGTGCAGCGAGTCCCTATTGAACACACAAAAAAATCTTTAATGCTTGAATTTCTCTCAAAATCCTTTAATCAAGATATATTTACTTGACAAGGAAAGAGATATTTACTCTTATTTTAATATTTTTATTATAAAAAATATCAAAACTTAAATGAATGCTTATAACAAGCAAAAATATCTGCTGAAGGGGTAAGAAAAAAAAACTTCTGAATTAGTTTTTTTTATTTTAAATGTATCAAAGTTTTTCTTAACCCATTGGCAGATATTTTTGCTTAAACTTTTTTCTTCTGAAACTCTAATTTACTTTTACATTTTCACTATTTTTTTGCTTCTGAAGAAAATTTTATTTTAAGAATTTTTAGTTATTTGTAGTGCTAAGCAAGACAAAAAAATACTATAGGTACTGTAGTTCTTCTGGACCAGCATTGCACAAGATTTGTTCATGTTTTCCGAAGTGATCTATAATAGTATAATATATTATAGTATAGTACAGCACAGTACAGTACAGTACAGTATAGCGTGGTATGGTATGGTATGGTATGGTATGGTATGGTATGGTATGGTGTGGTGTAGTGTATTGTAGTGTAGTGTAGTGTAGTGTATTGTAGTGTAGTGTAGTGTAGTGTATTGTAGTGTAGTGTAGTGTAGTGTGGTGTGGTGTAGTACTGTACGGTACCATATAGTGTGGTATAATATGGTACAGTATAGTGTGGTGTGGTATGGTGTAGTGTTTTATAGTATGGTGTGGTGTGGTGTGGTGTGGTATGGTACAGTACAGTACAGTGTAGTATAGTATAGCGGTTGATGAAAAGAACAAGTCATCATTTCGTGAAACAGGAACGGCTTATTTATTTCTGTGAAACTAAATGTGATGTTGCCGTTGCTGCATCTGGGGACGGCATATGAATGTGGGAAACAGGATGTGATATTTACATCGGCTGCTGTCTTTTCCAATGACGGTTCCCAGATGGCTAGCGGGACTGCGTCGAACAGCCAATCGCTTCCAACACAAGACCTCGCGGAGACATCGAGCAGCCGCTGCTACCAGACAGCAAACACTAGCAGCTTTCCACTGCCTCTCAAAATGTGTTTAGCATAGCTCCAATATTAAAAAACAATATCCTCCACAGACTGCAGTGTAATAAGCAAAATACCAAGAAGACCAGAGGTACAGCTTCAATCTATAAGAGACAAACACAAAAACCGGCTGCTTTTTGTTAAATGTCAAAGACGGTTTCATCTTGATGCAGACAGGTATACAAAAGGCAGTTTGTTTTGGAGATGGATGTCACTTTTGATGTGGTTTAACACATCTTTCGTTTCAGGCATCTCATTTCTTTAAGTTTGCATCAGAAGATGAATGTTTACCGTAGGGGCCGCGAGTTGGGGGAAACTCGAGTGTTTTGCCGCAGTCGAGACTCTTCTGTAAATCAATCTTCATCTGCTCAGGTCTTTTTTGGCTGGTGGGACAGATTGACTTTCAGGAGACACGTCTCATCATCAATGACCCCGTTGTCTTCCTCAGAACGCGTTCTCCATATCAGCTACAGCAGATGGAGATTGACACGTCTCTCGCATCACGCTTTTAAGTGACTACAGAAGTTGATGGTAAAGTAGTTCTCTTGAACTCCAACCCGGAGGATTGAGGCATGTTTGTGAGCTAACTGAAAGAAAGGTCTCATAAGTTCCTGTTTGTGCTTAAAGTTTTACTTTCTGAAATTCTGCACTTGCAGTAAAAAAACTAAAGGTGAGAAATAAGTCGAAGTATTGATTTGATTTGCTAGGGTACTGTAACATATTATCAAATATTTTTGTGCATTGGCAGTGAAAATACAGTCTAAAAATCATTTACTTTGTGGTCCGAGATAAAAAAAAAGTGAAGAATGTTCAGTAAGGCCACGTTTATACGACAACGATGTAGTCAAAAACTTTTCCCTTGCGTTTACCTTTTGCTGGAAAAATTAGAAGTATGTCACACGGCACAAACATGCAGCATGAAAGCCGGCATTGTTGTTTTGGGAATACTCGACCATGCTTACAGACTAAACGCGTAATACGCATGCATATGACATCATCGTTTTTGGAAACGCCGACTCAGTTTACACGGAGAGGATAATGCTGAAGTTTCCAGAAATTTGCACTTCGAATCACGTTTTTAAAAATATGCATTGTTGTGCTAACAAACAGGCAAAATGCATAAAAACGTTTGTTTTTGGCTGAAAATGTTGTCGTATAAACAGCCCCTAAGATCCATTGCAAAAATATACACTGATCAATCTGGTTGTGACCGTATTTATATGGCTTTAGGTTCTGCAGGTTTAGTTTTTTTTTTCATAAATAGAAACAAACTAGTGTGAACACACCTGTAGGGATAAACAGATCATTACTGTATTCTGCAGTTTGAGTTAATAGGTGCATTGATCTCATTTATCATTTAATCGGTCCTGAAGTATCACAAACCATTTTAACACAAAAAACCTTTAAAATGACACAAAACACAAGATGATTTGAAAAAGAAGCTATACACATTTTTATTGTGACTTTACATATGTACAGTACAGGTGTGATACAGCACGTGCCGCTGTAGGACACTCAAAATTGCACAGCTACGGGTTAGGCCACAGCGGCGGTTTCCATGGCGACTAGACTCTGCATCAAACTTGCTACGTCTTTGGCTTCAGTGGACAACAGATCCATGAGATGCTCAGTGTACCGTCGCTATGCCACCTTGGCATTACATAAATATGGCTTTTTGCACTTTAACAGCCCTAAAGAAATTGCCACAAATCACAAATAATACTTTTATATTATTACCAAAAATTATAAAGACAATGATTCTCTACACAACACATGAGACAAATTCGTTTTTTGCCCATAGGCATGACGGGACAGCTCAGCTGCAGCACCACAAGAATTTGAAAGACATCTACAGGAGAGCAGAATGAGATGAGATTATAAAGGTGTGAGATGAAGAAAATGGAGAAAGAGAGAGAGGCAGAAATCCTGTTCAGTCGAGGTTTGAGATCACCGGGTGATTAGTGGCCCACAGACTCCGCTGTATATAAATATAAGGATGTGTGGAAGCCTGTTAAATCCGTCCTGTCAGGGTTCATCTCTGGGGAGAGCGGAGTGGGAACAGATTACCGGTGAGAAAGCTTAGAAAACCAATTCTACTGCTCGCAGTTAGAGAGAACAGTGCACCCAGGAGAAGACTATAATCTGCCTCGGGCACGGATTTTACTCCAGATTTCAGTGCCAGACCAAAAATCCTCTTTCAGTTAATGCCCGGAAAGAAAAAGGCACCAATACTGAAGCTGACCTTTAACCTTTGAACATAAAGAAGCGGGATAGTCCTGATTTTGGGACTGTGCCGTAAACGGAGGGTAGATGAGATTATAATGACTATGAAGAAAGATTAAGAGCTGGTAATGTGGAGACACACCTGGTAATGCTGCTGCCCCCTAGTGCTGCTACTCTGCACTACAGCGAAACAGATCACAGAATGAGACTAAACAACACATGAAACCAAAAACAACACAACAGACATGTTTATAAATTTGTCAAATTCAAACATAATGATTATATATCGGTTTATAAATAAATAATTACCAATTTATGCGCTACATGTCTTTTCATTGTACATGAATTAAAAAAACTACTGGCATCAGATGATAATCAACAAGTTCACAACACATTTGCAAACGAAAAGCTACAAACAAAAAACTGGATGCATTGATCAAATATCTGTCCTTGTGTTCAAAGCATTACAGGCACGTTTAAGTTATGAGTTTCTTTTGTTTTGTTTTCGCAGCTATTCGCAGCTATGTGTTTTCCTGTCAAGGTCTTTTCTCGGATCACAAATAAATAAAACAATTTTGTGAGCGCGCTTTTATCTAACCATTCAAGATAAACTAGCAGTTTGGAGCGTTTCCTGGCATGACCTTTTCCCTTTTAAAACCTCAATCGCTTCAGCAGTTTGAACACGCTATTGTTTCATCGCGTTTTAGCGGTTTAAAGCTTGCACATCTATGTTTAGCTGGAGGCGGGCGAAGCATCTTGCTAGTTCATAACAGCTCTGTGAGAATGAATCCCACAGCAACATCTGAGAGATTTCAGTGATGGAGGATGTGAAACAATGCCGACACATCCGTCATCCCGTATTTAACAGCATAGACAACTACCGTCTTCAGTGATAGACCAAAATATTGTTCAAGACGAAATTAAAATGTTGAGATGACTGACATTTAACAGTACCAACATCAGATTTTAAAACCCATATCGGTCTATTGCTACTATACACATTCTGAGCGATCCGCAAGGCTTTGGTCCACTGGGTGGATATAAAGCCGAATTATCTGGTTCATTGTTCTCCAAAGTGTCAATTATTCCTGCAAATGTGTGTAAATCCCTCTCATTATTTGAGTGAGAGAGCAGTGCCTGTGGTATCTAACAGGATCCCTTCTGCATGAAGCGACTGGATGTTTCCAGGGCCGTGGGCCCCTGCTGAAAAAGCTGTTTACTGCGAAGCCTTTTGTTTGCTGTCAACTGCCAACATCTCATCGCGAATCAGATAAACAGGGCGTGACAACCCCACAATGCATCTGCCGAGATAAGCGCACAAACAGGGCGACGTACAAAAGCAGAACTGTAGGAAGGAATACAGCGACGGCGTTTCAGCGCCAACATGGAACGGCTGTGATCTTAATCTGAGATGAATCAAATGAATGAACGGGTGGGAGTGAGAGGGAGGGAGGTGGTTTGTGTGTGTAAAAAAACACGTCCGGGCATAGTTGGAGGATGTGTCGTCAACAATGTAAGGGGGGCTCCGGCAAGGTCAGCACAAACAGGCAACCCTCCCTCACGAACACAAAAATAGCTCATGGCGTAATGTCAGTCCCATTCCATCCGTTCCATCTCAGCACAGGTCTGAATTCATCCTGCACCCCGGAGGGCGGTTGTAAAAGGCAGTCCGGTTCGAGGTTGTGTTTGATAATCTGTTCTCTGCGAGACAGTCCGTCATCCATCACACCCTGAGCACACCCTCTGACGCGCTTCAGGATGAGAAACGGAGAGAGAGAGAAGCCCAACGCAGTGCATTTCTGCCCTCTTGGTTATCCGTTCTTTTTTCTTCCGTTCACATGTTCATTCCTCTCCTTCTTCTACGTAGGTGGAAGGGAACCAGCCCACCTGTGGATGAGAGAACAGAGGAAATGAGTGATTAGATGAGAGCGTCGTGGGGGGTATTACAGAGGATTTGTGTCACTCCGCTGCCCGGATAACCTTGAGGATGTGTCAGCTGGAAGATGTTGGGATGCTTAGCACTTCCCATTATAAATATAACCATCGTGATAGTATGACGAAGCTGCTTTTTTGACAGGCCAACAGAAAGAGAGAGTGCCGTTTATTCACAAACCTTAATCTATCTATCTATCATCGATCTGGGTTGAGTATGGCTGGATAAGAAACATGCTTTGTTTCTAATATACTATCTTCAAAGTAGTAGACACTATACAGCAAGCTTGTATTCCACACTTACCCGCCCATTGACTTCTCCTCTCCACCAGCCGTTGGCTCCCGTTTTGCTGTAGATCTTAACCACATCGCCCTCCTGCAGCGACAGCTCCCGCGTGTCCCTCGAGCTGAAGTCGTAACGGGCTATCGCAACACCCATCACCTTAGGAGTGAACACTGCGGAGACAAAAAAAAAAGACATTTAGCACTAAAACAAGGGACAAAGTACGATGAGAATCAGATGAAACTACAGGAACATGTAATGTATCCTCCGAGGGACTCTTGTAATCACTGCGCTGCTTCACGTGTTTGCACAGGCACTCCGAATAAATGATCTTAGCGAATCTGGGACGGGTCCAATCACGGCTGAAGTGGCTGTTTTGATCACGCCACGAGATGTGTCAACAGCGTAATCCGCTGGGTTAATTACATTTCAGAAGATTTCTCTTCATACAAAAACGAAACATGTGCCTTCTATCTGCTAACTGACTAGCGGGACGCTCGGGACGTTAGACGCGTTTCCCGGCTCCAAATGTGGCGGGCCGGGGGACAAGCGTGGTGCAGAATCAAACAAGCCTTTGTTTTATCGGACTTCAGCGTGTGAACGGCGGCCAGAGAATCTCGGCCTTGCGCCAGACGTGTGCTGATGAGATCTGCGATGGTGCCAGGACGACTTCTCCTCGGCTGTTTTAGAAACAGCAGACTTGTACAGACAGAGAACTGCCTGCCAGTTAGCTGTCTCCCTGCTCAAAGTGAGAAGTTTGTTGAAGAGGAAGAAAGATGTCAGAAAGTTAGACCAGACTTCCTTTTCATCACGGCTCCCTTGACGGAAAAGCCCCTAATAACGGATCTAATAAGCTAACTGCCTGAAATTAGATATGATGAGTCACACTGGATGTCAGTCAATGTCGTGCGGCTGACAAAGGACATATGGTGCGTGCGGCTACAAAAAAGAAAAAAACACAATGAACGATCTCGAAACAGACACGAACAAAAACACACGATGAAATGGATGCCCGGGTGAAATTCAAAGGGGTTGGCGCGAGAACGGAGAGGTGGCGCCTTTCATCCGACCTCGTGAAATTGGATGAATAGAGGAGAAAACATGTACCTGTACCTGACCAGAATGGAGCTGCAGAGGGAGGGACAAAGCTGTAGCCGGCGGAAGTTAGAAAAGAAAGCCCGCAGAGCAACGGAGCTGAGGTGGGCGGAGGCGTGGGCGGAGACGTGGGAGGATCGGGGGACAACCGGAGAGAGAAAAGAAGCAAAGACAAAGCATATTTAATACAAGCGTAATATTAGCAGACGAAGCAAGCAAACAGCAGATTGTAAATATGCTAAAAATGTGCCTTGTTTCTGCGTCAGCACTTGGTTTTGTTCTAAAAATCTCCCTTCGGTTTTACGCAGGATGGGAATACCGGTGGCAGGGTGCCAGCGCTGAACTGTCGGTGGGGTTTGTGTTTACTAGTAAAACTCATCCAGCGTCTGTTCTTGCTATCGCCATCTGATGCTCCATCTGACCAGCTCGACGCAGAGCGCCACAGACCCCTAGCGTGTCGGCAACACAATATGTTTCCCCGCCCGTTCTTCCCAAGAAGCAATACGGCGGTCGGTGTAACTAACAACACCTCAATGAACACTAAACATCTCACAATTAGGAATGTAGGACGTGAGCGGTTTTCAGAAAAACACAAAAACAACGTCTGGTTTTAAACTGTGAGATCTTGATGTGTTAAATGCAAACCTGACAGGCTTGCAATCTCCTTTTATATTTCATTTCTCTCTCCATCTCTAACTTTCACTGTCTGGCAAGCGGTTCAACTCTGACCGGGTTCAGAAGCATCGTCTCTCACTGTGTCTTTCTTAAACATCTGTTCAAAGTTTTAAAGGGACAGCCCGAGCCGAGGCGAAGCGATCCCATGAATTTATTCATGAGCACATGCTGTGTCTCCAAAAGACCTCGTCTCTGACCACCATCCAGCCTGTGATGTCCGAGCCGTTGGCATCAGGCACGGTCTTTAAATTCCACCCACGTCACTCCGGTAATGCTCGGGAAAGCCAAACGCCCGTCCACCCACCGTGCTGCAAACTCTCTGACAGCCTCACACCTACTGTCTTAAACATAGTGATGTTACCCGTAATGTCATCCGAACCGCATGGCTCAATTTACCTTCATGGGAATATGCTGCAAAACTGACAGCCTCTTTAATGTTTCAGGGATATAAACATATATATACATACACACACACAGTATATGAAGGTGGATGAGGAAGCTGTCATGCAATTTAGCTGACACTCAAACATCCGCCTGTGATCACTTCTGTGTGCAACAATCACAATTTGTTCAGACTTGACTCTCTCTATTTAAACAATGGAGGTCAATTACAGGAGGGGCCTGAACTGAAGACGCTTCATTTATGCAATGCAGATTTTTCTAGCTTAATGCTTCCTACACAGACACATCCTACACATCTGTGCATGACATTTAACTTGTGAGATGAGGTGTGGTGCTTATTCCAGACAGAAACAGACCTGCACATACAATACACTGACTGGATTATAGCAAAATGTATTCAAATAGCGTTGTGGCCCTGCAAACAGTTGCATAGATAACATAAATATTGATGAGATCAATAACAGAATCTGCATATAACATCTTGCATGTATTTTATCTTGCATAGTTCAATAACATGGAAGAATATGGCACGCGAGTGGCATGCATCCTTGTTTATTTGTAAATAATAATGCTTTGAGTGCAAGTATAGTTAAAAAAAAAAAAATCAAAAGTGTGAAACTGCTAAAAGGTCTCATGCAGAGGTTTATATGAAATACTGGCGCACCTCCGGCAGACATGCCAAAAACAACAGCATGTGATTTGCATTTATTGGCATATAAACAGAAGCAGAGATGAAAAGGGGAATCTACAGAGAAAAAGCATTGAAATGGACTTCAGGGATGATGGTAGAAAGGAAAAAAACGTCAGCAATGCATGCTGGGAGATCCATGCCTTGGTCAGTAGTTAAATCGCTTTCGTCCTCTTTGTTTGTCTAAACAGTGATCTATTTGAATGACGTCTTCCCAAGAGGAGATAACAGTCATGCAATCTGTCGACGCTTCCCAATAGTGACAAGACCCTAGCCGAGCATGAGATTGCACTCCTTCTCGGATTCCTCATAGTGACATATGGAGCTACAATAAAATCTCATCTGAGCATCAACTGTGATGTGTCATAAACTCTCTGATCATGTAAGTCGCTTTGGATAAAAGCGTCTGCCAAATGCATAAATGTAAATGTAAATGTGATCAGGCTGTGAATATAGCTCAGGAGTTTAGAGTTTACAAACAGACACGGCTCAAAAATTGTAACTCTTCCTCTCCTGCACTTGGGAAATAACAATCCAGTCAGCTTACAAGAAAGTTTTCATGATCTACAAAGCCAGAAACAGACAGATTTCGTCTACTCAAGTGTTCAAATGCTGACGCGCATGTTAAACACGTTATTATAGGGCTGCACGATAAAGGGTAGAATGATAATCACAATTATTTTGTGAAAGTTCACGATTATTCTGTCACAAATTCGCTTTTTTTCATCATGATAAATACTCACGATTATTCTGTCACTTTGATATGACAATTTTGCTCCAAATTTTCATCGTGATAAATACCATAGACTGTATAAAACATGGACGTAGTGTCCGTGACATCACCCATAGGTTTGTGAAGAGCAATTTATGAAGCCTAAAGTGGGCGGAGCCGATCGACACCATCTTGGTTTTGCGTCCCCGCGCGTCACACCAAAATGGGCGAAAAGGCGGGAGGTGGGTTTAGCTGAGATAACTGGTTGGTGAAACCACCTGTCACTCAAGTGGAATTTTAAGGCTTAATATTATTTAAACGGATGAGGTATAAAAAAATTCACCCCCCTCACAGTTGTCATGAAGGGCAAAATTAGTGATATAGATCAAAATCATTTTTTGTACCAAGCTGTAAACATGTTTTTTGTGCTGTAAAGATGGCCGTTTTAACATGGGGCTCAATGAGATTCAATGAGAAGTTTTGGAGCCAGCCTGATGATAAATTACAGTTTAAGTCACTTCCGTGTTGGTTTCACGAGTGAGACCGGAAGATTGCCCCTCGATAAATCTCACAATTATTCTGTCACTTTGATAATCACAATGTTCCAATGCATTTGTAAAATGCAACAGCACATGAAATCAAGAAGCATACGAGTTTGTTTTGTCCCTTATGCTCCTAAATAGTAATACCAGTGTGAAAAACGCTCCTTGTCAACACAACAAGAAATGCGAGACCTGAGAACACGTGTGAACTCTCAAAACAGACGCTTTGAGGTCTCAAATAAGAGCATGAAACAGCTCAAAACACTTTCTAAGAAAAACAACTGCTGCCATAGCAACCACAACGGCGACCGTAGCCACATCACATTAATCTCTTGTCTACGGCTATGTTAAAACACATAATTACACACATTGAGATTAAATAATACTGTTGTATGCCTTTTGTGTTATTGAGAACAAGTGTATGCTTTGTTATTTGTATTAGAATCTGTGTTTGTTAGAAGGGGCGTCTGTACATACTGTTGGCTCCATTCTCAGGCTCTCGGTAGGCGAACTGCAGCGTGGTATCGAGTGTCCTGAATCCCTCCCGTAGAGAATGATGTTTGTAATACTCGATCAGCTCCTGCATTAAACACACACGCGAATTACACTCGGAGACGCTCAACATGATGTCATTTGAAAATACACAGCCATTAAAACAGAGAAATACAAAATAAATGTGAACAGATTCAATATGACTTCAACATTGAAAATCCAATAATGTTTTTTAAGTGGCATTTGCGAAATCGAATCTAAAAGCGTTTTCGAATAGAAGCCGACATTTGATTTTTCTACACAACAGAGACATTAAGTAGGATGATTTTATAATGCCCTTTAGAAGGTAAACAGATGACAAAATAAAAGCCATCTTATAGATGACACTAAGAGGTTTAGAATGTAATACGCTGATATAATAACATAAATCTTTACTGCAATAATTTAAATAGCCTTAAATGTACATTTACCGTTCCACTTTAAATGACAAACACATTTTAATACTATTCACTGATTCCATATTGAATGCTTTTTTATAAAGGTAATGGTCACATATGTATAAGAGTCATTAAAATCAGCACTCACTAAAATGCTTCTGAACTTCCTGTTTTCGGTAATGTGGAACAATCCCTCCTTTGTTAAGATCTTGATGTGTTTCACGTCGTTGTTGTACCTGTGGGCCATGAATAAATGATGAGAGTAATTTTCTGGTGATCACTGCGATCGATGCAGCCTATCCCCTGTGGGAAACTGCCATAGTAATGCATGGGGCAAAGAGCTTTTCAAGCAGGAAAAGGGGTCGATAGTGAAGGGTGGGGCGTCTCCATTAGTCCTTGGATTAAAAGTTCAGAGCTCACATTTTTCAGACGGAAACTGTGCGGGATTGTCTGAAATCAAGGGGACTTTTCAGAAGGATGGCCGGATCATTTGCCGTCGTAGGGAATTGCTTGTGCGCATACTATTTAAATGTGAGCTTTAAAACAGATGTAATGAAAGTGAACTTGACTTTTAAATGAAATGTTTATTTTGTCAGATGCTTTTAATAAAAAGGACAGACAGTGCAGTCAAGATAAGCATTGTCTGAGAATGTGTTTCATGAAGATCGAACCCTTGACATTGCCATTGTGCCAACACTGTTCTTTCAACTGAGCTACGAAATCTCTTTGCAGACCTTTCCGTTCACAATGCACAGATCCAGTCTTTGCAAATTTGTATGCTTTTACAAGAAATGACTGTAGCTTTTAAGCAGAGCAATTCATATTTTAAGCAAGGCAGTCACTTAACATTTAGTTTTTATTCATTGTATTGTTTATTTATACAGATAAAAAGTAAATAAAATGTAGCTTAAAATAAAAACATCTGCCAAATGCATAAACCAATGAATGTTCATACTTTGGTAAATGTAATTGTTAATGCTAGTTTGTTTTGGGCGAAAAATATGTGAGAAACACATTTCAATGTTTTCACATCATAATTCAGACTCACTTGATGCTGATGGCGTATTCATTAAACTCTCTGCTCCTGTGACGGACCAAATATGTGCTGCTTCTCCTGTTGAGCAGCGCCGCCTCCGCCTGCAGCCTTTCCATGGGTCCGGCAAACCTAAATGAAAGGTCAGAGGTCAGAGGTGAAGGCGACAGGCAACAAACAAGGTTAATGAGTTAATAATGCAGGGGTTTAGAAGGTGGTGACCTGTACCTGGGGTCATACAGGTCAACACTTCATACCCCAGAAAAGTCACAAGTAATCAATGTCAATATCCAAGTGCTGGTGGATGAGTACTGAGTATTTGTCAAAACGGACATACAACATAGATATGATGACTGAAATGCTGTTATTACCACCCTAATTTTGTTTTACACAGCATTATAAAGTTTGATTATATCACAAAATATTGTATTATGACATTAAAAGAAAAAAATGTTTTACATTGAAAAATAAAGCTAGGCTCACTGCATTACAGAAACAACATTGAAAGTTTTTATGCATTATATTAATGAAAATGTATTGGTGAAATGTGCATACGTGTATGGACAAATAGATATATTTATTATGTATTATTTCAATTACTAAAATATATAAACAATTATGGGTTATTTTTCCAACATCACAAATGCTTATAATAATATTAATTCAGTAACATTATTCTGCTAGTGATAATAAAGATCATACCATGGATGTGAAGAGTAGTCAACAGGTTTGGGAACCTATAAAAACAAGTAAGGGATAAAATCAGGTGAGAAGAAGAGAAAGAGAATGAAAGAGAAAAATTAGAGCGGGCTTTTGTTTAACCTGATTTTAACCTGAAGTCTGGGACAATACAGCTCATTCAGCTGCAAAATCTGCCCTAGTTTCCCTATCTTTAACAACTTGTTTAATAGCACTCATAAAGATAACAACACATTTTCCCCAGTATCACATGTACATAATTATGTTTGTCAATCATCTCGCAGTGATTACAAGCTTCTCACACAACAAATCAGCACTACAAAACAGAAACACTACCCACAATGCATCTGACATAAAAACTCTTGGACCTGAACAGCATCATGGACGATTTTAACCTTGCCTTGATCGTGTTTGTGTTAATTTGTCAGAGCGTAAAGAATCCTTTTTGCATTACAATATAATCTAGAATATGTACTCACACATGGGCAAGGCTTCACCACGTCGCTTGGAAAGAAGCCAATCTCCTTAGTTGCCGGGACTTTACCCTGAAACCATGGCAGATAATTACATTACTTTCAGCTGGGCAACTCCTCCTCAATAATTCAGTAACAATTAGTACTTAACACCATGCGGCACAAAATTACAGCACGAGTTAATCAGAGCTAAAAAAGTCTTGTGAGAATACAGGAATGTCGGCAGAATGGAGCCAACCTGTTGGTGGAAAGATAACAACACAGCTAGCAGACTGTTTATACAATGTTTACTCCTGTTTTCTTTTATGATAGACATGATTTCTATTTGTGAATGGTGTCAAATGCATGCTTTTGTTTATTAATAAACCAATGCAAGAGAAAAATAAATAGTGATCGTGTCTCTACTGGCATACTATCTGTCCTAAATCCTCTCATTACTAGTTTAATGCGTGATTTGTCAAGAGACAGAAAAGAACCAATGTGATTAGAAAATATCGGGAGTGACGCTACATTTTAATTTTATGACAAAATGACATAAATATATATTATATAGACTGTTTCAACATAAACAAACATTATGTGGTCCAAACTTAACATCTCCACAAAGAAAAATAACTGTTGAGTAGTCTTAATTTAATACAAATAATATAAAGCAAAATATTAATATCAATATAAATTAAATAAAAAATGTATAGATTTTTTATAACCAAACACAGACAGAAAGTTAACTTCGGGCCAACGAGTGCGTCCGATGAAACAGTCTATAATTTATATTATATTTAATGACAAGAATATAATGAATATAAAATAATTTGATTGTGTTCAACTGAAGAAAAGTCATATACACATACTAGAGAATTTGTAAACAATTTTTTTAATGCAAAACAGCCTTTTTATTCAATATACACTATATTGCCAAAGAGACATTATCAAAATGGCCAAATAAAATTATCCGACACAGTTGATGTAACAACATGTCCTCCCATCATTCTCTGCCTCTTCCTCATATAATCCTTCTGGAGATGCAGAAAGTGCATTTCATCTACCTCTTCCTTGAACAAATCTGATTTGTAAGTGGATCCTTAAGCGGCCCTCCCTCCCCCAATGCATTTAGTGTATTGACATTTTATCAGCCCTCTCGCACGGTGCTCCGCTATTGGTTGTTGCTCAGATAAGGGCCTAATAATGATTAAACTTATAACCCTGTTAGATCAAACAGATGGCAGCCAAAGGCCCAAATGAAATTAAAGTGAGTGATTGCGTTTGTCTAGGCACCGGAGCGGCGATAATTGTCTCCGGGTTACTGCGGCTACACGAGCCCCGCTCCATCCGGGACGCTGGATATTAGGAGGTCTCAGGTGACGTGGGCGGTGTAATTTTGCATGAGTTCAAATGAGATAAATCAAACAACTTCAGGGTGCTCGGAACAGCCGGGCGGTCGGAGCCCGCAGCGAACGCCGATCTTACAATGACGCGGAACAATATTAACGCTTTCAAACAGAGCTGTGAGGAAGTGTTCTGGACAGCTGGACCTCTCTGATGGAGAGGGACGTGGGGGCAAGCCGCTGATCGCAGGGCTCTGCCAGTTCTCTGTCTCTCTGGACAGCCATTGGCTTGTTTCCTTATTGCTTCGGCGCATAAATAGCCCGAGCCGGAGGAGCGGTTGTCAAGATGGACTACTTGGGCTTTTGTGTGCTTTCTCAGAGGAACGTTTTATTGCTCAACGGTTGCTCCTTCATAGCTCGAGAAACATAACAGAGTTGTCAGTTGTTTCATTAAAAGGTGAAGCGTTGCAATACTTTCTAGCTTGATATGCACGGACAATTGTACGTAAGCCATTCCAAGTTTGATTTCCTTACAGATGTAATATTACTTTCACAATTCAATTTGGTGATGCTAGCAGTGCACAAATGTCTTCCTGAAAGTGTCCAACATGTTAATCTAAATCTATCTAAGTCAACAAACTATACATAACCTAACACCTCCTTTCAAACGGCGTGATAAATAAAACCTGTTGTCAAGCGCGTGTCGCTCTCTGGGCGTTGCGTCCAGTCTAAGTTGTTCTTTTATGGTCACGAAACCTTATTCGCCCAACTCGTATCAACAGCTTTCTTGTGTTGACAAAGGGTTGGATTAGTTCGCATTTCACAGCCAGTCACGCTCCGCATAGCATAACAAAACAGACGCCCGGCCTTTGACACAAACACTGGAGGCATTTAATTAGCAGCTAAACGTGCCGTAGCGCTTGCAGTGGGACGGCGTGAACGGTTACGGGAGGGAAAAACGGTCTCACCTTCCACCAGCAGCTGCGGACGTTTGCCTCGAGCAGCTCGATGACATCACCAACTTGGATGTTGAGTGGCGGGCCGCAAAGGGGGCTGGGGACTCCATAATAATTTTGAATGACCATCATCTTGGGCAAACCTGAAGAAGAAAAACAGACTATCAAAATGATGCCTGTGTGTGTGTGTGTGTGTGTGTGTGTGTGTGTGTGTGTGTGTGTGTGTGTGTGTGTGTGTGTGTGTCGCTCCACTGACCGTGAGCGAGCATGCTGAACTTTGACAGAGTATCATTACTGTGTGTTTTGACACTCTGTCACATAAAGAACAGGTTCATGTACGTGCAGCTGTAATCGTAAATCATGTGGAATGTAAGCAGATTTACATCTATCCATCACACAAGTGATGTTTTGTTTTTAAGGTGTAGATCACGTTTATAATTTTTCACACTTTTGGTAAAAGGTCTTGTTTATAGCCCTAGTAGTCACTCTAAAACACTCAAAATGCTTTAGCAACCATATAGCAACACTCTGGCAACCATCCAGAATAGCCTGTATCAGTATCGATCTCTATAATGCCACAGACAAGAAACATCTGAAAAGAACGCGTTTCAAAGAACGACAAGCTGATAATTTATGTCCACGGCGCAGTTCAGCTATTACCCCAATTAAGAAACGTTAGACATTTTTTCTTCATGGGTGAACTATGTTGAGCGGATCACTGTTGAGATGCTCCAGTGAGCTATGAATGAGCATGTCTGTGTGTACGGGTGTACTGTAAGGCTGGTTTGCTGAAGGGTCAATAGCGACGGTCTCAGCTGGTTGCTGCAGCTCTATATATTCTGCTGTTCTGATGATGAGAGGCGGGTGCAGACTCTCTTAACGCTACCAGCTGCGGCTAAAGCCTTCCAGCCCAGCGGATCACCCAGACCCTGGGCAGACTAACACAGCTGGCCGCCTTTGAAGACGCTTTAAAGGGTAGTGTGAGCATGCGTCTCTCTGTGGGGAAGCTTCTTTCTCACACGCTATCCCGAAAACCTTTGTGTGCAAGGGCAAGGAGTCAGCACCAATAAGCACTGCAAGGTTTTTCTTTACCGAAAAGGGCTGTAAAAGGGAAGCTGAGAGCGCTAATAGATAACAGCGAGTGCTAGTTTCTACAATATAAAAAAGATCAGCACAATTGCACAAGAAAGTCGATTTTTTTGCTTTTTGAGGACAATGTTAGTGATGCGTTCTTATACACATGCTGCTAGAGTGTTCTTTGTGGTATCGTGTCATGTGTGGTTAATAGGGTGTTAAGGGTAATTGCTAGTTATTGCTGGGTTGTTCTGGGTGGTTGTTATGTATTGCTAGGGTGATTTGAGTGGTTGCTAGGTATTGCTAGGGTGTTCTGGGTGGCTGCTATTATATTGGCAGGGTGTTTTGGATAGTTGCTGGGCGTTTCTGGTTCGTTGCTAAGGTAATGGGTGTTCTGAGTGGTTGCTAATGGTATGCTTGTGTTCTGGGTGGTTGTTTGATGTTGGTAGGATGTTCTGTGCCAAAGATACAGTTTAAGAGGCTGAATTTTTACCTCTACGAAAATTAAGCCCGACTACTTGTAAAAGCAACAGGACATCTCAACTACTGCACTATTTGAAGCAACGTTCACGTCCGCAGAACACATACAGCTAATAAAACATTTTGGCTGACGGATGCGAACGTTTATCCGTTCCAGAAAGACGGTTTCTGATGAAGACAAATCTATTGGCACAGAACAGGCAGGAAGGAACAACTTTAATTCAAGCAGCGACAATCCCCTGGCAGCAAACACAACACAGAGACCTTCTCTCACCATAACTTTAATGAATCTACCGACCCCAATATTGCACGGGATCAGGGGGACTCTCTCGCGGCTCCGTGCAGACAGGCCAACTTAATAGAGACATAATGAACTCAGGTGAGCCTGACTGAATGTATTGTGATGGGGTGAAAAAACGGCACATTTATTTCAAATATTCATGAAGCTATTAAAAGCAGCGACGAGGGTGGTGCATTGCTCCATCAACATGCAGACATTCCATCACTGTGATATCTGAACCTGTTCCCCAGGTGGACCTTTATCACCTCTTGTGTATTGATCAACCTATCAACGGCGCTGTGAAAACATAATTACAGATAATGTGTCGTTCTTTACCACAGAATGATGAGTACAGCTGTTAAACACAAGTGATTTAAGATTGTATTTGCTTGACATTGTTTGCGTGACTGTGGTGGATGTCTCGGATTTTCATTAGGGTTAGAAATCGAATTTAGAAACAAAAGTCAGATTTAGTTAGATAAAGGTCCATGCTGTTCACCAGATCGTGATGTACATTGGAACAATCTTTAGTTCATGAAGAGGTGAGGAGGTTTTTCTCAAGAGCACATGAATAAAAGATAAAAAGTCCTTTAAGATACAAAACATGAAAACTCTTCTTTGAAGAACTGAACTTAAGACGTGAGCATTTTAAAACTGTCCAGGCTAATGGTTTAGATTTAGGGTCAAAAAAGTCTGCACTTGACAGAATTAAGACACTCTATACAAAACCCACATAATGCGATTAAGTGCTTCACGTACACGGTGAAAAGTGGGTTAAGTATTTTGATTATGTGAGATATAGATTGGATTTTGGAAGTGGGCTAGCAAATATAAACAATAGAGCTACATGGGTTGAATGTCTACACTGTATTTTTCAGCTCCTATCTGATTTAGATCTGACATTAAGCCCCAGTTACGTGCAGGAGCTTGCCTTACCATCAAACGTCAACACTACGACTCATTGAATCTCGGCGGAGACATTTGTTCTGGCACGAATTGAAGAGCTATTTAATGCACATGACTGCGCATGCAGGTTTCGTAAGAATGACCACTTATGAAACTACGTCACCACAGCGATGATAAACAGATTTTAATGACGCAGATGTCGGGAGATTGTGAATTAAGAAAACGACTGTGCGTGTACATGTTTTTCTAATAATGGGTTAGGGTTCAATTTAGGGAGTGCATCTATAACCTCAATATTACAGCTTCATTTACCTGTATCTCCTCCACATCTGGGTGTTTTTCCAGCCTGCAATGAATGTAAACAAATTACATGATGCACATGACACTGCATGACATTAAATAACGAAAGTAAAGTAAAACTTTGTGGAAAAGCACAATTTCTTTTTTCTGTAATATACAACTGTTGCACAAAAACATACGCTCATCCTGAAACATGCTTGCATAAAGATGAAGATTTTTTCCATTCACTCCAATAGCAAGAAGTTAGCAAACTTCATATTAATATCTTTATAAAATGCTACATGAATTACTTTGGCTTGTTTTTGCTGTGCAGTTGTGTTGCAAGTTTTGAAATGATTAAAAATAGTGTGTAGCTAAATAAACATGCAATGCAAATTGCACATATCATGCATTCAAATCTAAAAAACAAGACTTCAAAAGTTCGACCAACAACTACAAAAAATTCCATGAATAATTTTGCAGCAACTTTAAAATAAAATGTGCTTTGTAACAGAAATCCTAAAATAACCATTTATAATGTTTTGAAATGTTAATAGGTAAAAAAGTCTGCCAGGCAAAACAACATCAAGTCTTAAAAATATATAAAGTTAAAAACAAAACTTACCTGTGGTGCAAAGGAGCTGGAATCTGCAAGGATGTTGAAGACAGGCATGGTTAGAGTATATCTGACATTTCTGGACAAACACACTGTGCAGACGCTGTCATTAGAGTGTGTGGAACACGTTGTGCTGTACACTTTTACGATTTGTTTTGCTACGCTGCAGGTACCTGACAGCTGCCTGAGCTAAATTGACTCAAGGGGCTGGACTAAACAGAACTATGCACCCTAAGCTGGCCTCATTGGCTCCCAAGGGAGAGGCCGAGCCTGTACTCAGAGTGTACACTGAACTTTGTCCTGTCGCACAAGCATGCAGCTCAAAGGCTATTAACGCACAAACAACCCAGGCGTATATGCAGGTGTGTACAGAGACACGCGGACATAACCCTCTGAACAAAACAACATAATGGCTAGACTTGAAAAACACACCCACTGCACCATGCATCTTTTCACACCAGCTTCTATTTCAGTTTCTGTCAATTACCAGTGAAAATAAATCAACATTGTCATGCGGGATTATTAAGGGATTATGTTCTTCAGAATTCTAAAGGTTTAACATTTTATTGTTTATTGAAAAATACAGAAAATTGAGCCTTAAGCCCTTAAGATGATCATTTTTAACAAGAATTACCGACTGAACCGAAAAGTATAGAATGTACCAGAAAAAATACCTTAACTATAGAAATTATTGATATCTGTCAGGGTAAAAAAGCAAAAAATGACTTATCCCTTTAATATCCTAATATTTTAGATACCAAATCTAATATACTGTAGCAAAATCTCAGGTAACACTTATGCAATAAGGTTGCATTTGTTAACATGAGTTAATGCATTAGCTAACATGAATGAAGAATAAATAATATTTCTAAAGCATTTATTCATCTTAGTTCATGTTAGTTTCAACATTTAAAAATCTTTATTTGTTGCACTTTCTAATATTTGTGAATGTTAGTTAATACCAATACCATTGTGCATTTTCCATTAAAAAAATGTATTAGTAAATGCTGAAATGAACATAAACTAGGATTAATAAATGTTGTACAAATATTGTTATTGTTCACGTTAGCTAATTAATTAACTAATGTAAACAAATGCAACCTTATTGAAGTGTTACCGAATCTCAAATTGTCCTTTATATGACGTCCATATCAAGACCCACAGGTTCTATGAGAAAGGAAATAGATTTAAGCATGGTAAAATGTGTTAAACAAAGCTTCGAGTACCACACTCTTATTAATACCTACACGAAAGTTCAAATTCAAATATTATTTAAATAAATATTTAATAAACGAAGAACCAAGGTCCACGGGATGCAGGTGAATGACTGGCTTGTAGGTTGTGTGTAAATTTTCTACATAACTCTGTTTGAGTCTCATAATAGTTCGCTGTGCACAGAAAGCACAGCTGTGCCTAAAAGCAGGAACAAGAAAATTCTACCGCAACCCTGAATAAACTGTCATATGCACGCACACACACACACACTGTATCATTGGCTCCGGGAACAGCCAGGCCTGTTTGTCTGCCATCACACTTATCTATAAGGCTGAGGTTGTCATTAGGAACCTCTGCATGTTGACAGGTTTTATTGGCCTGTCTGATACAGTCCTGTGTAGGTCAATCATTAGCGTGCAGCGAGGTAAGACATCACATAATGCTGAAACATGAGCCAGGCACCTCCCAGCACAATGTGGCTTTGTAAACATACTGTATGTAAACAGAAATTGCTGGAATGAGGGAGCTGAGTGCGTTGGACGGGGAGCTCACCGGCGCTGCTTTTGACGCAGACGTCCACCCTGCCGAGACACTCCTTATGGGCGCCGACACCGCATTTGAAGCAGCGGTAGCCTTGATAGAAGACCCCTCTGAGAAAGAAAGAAAGAAAGAAAGAGAGAGAGAGAGAGAGAGAGAGAGAGAGACAATGCTACATTTTGCAAAACAAGTTTTTCAGCTTTGTTACAGTACTTTAGTTTTGTGACAAGTGACAATTAAAAGCCTCAAGGTCTTTTAAATCATTGTATTCTCTTTCTTTTCCCTTTGAAATTTAAAGAAACAGCTGCAGGCAATATTTTCTGTTACACAACTGTTCAATCTATAACATTTCAGCGGGAAGACCCATTGTGTTTATTTAGCCAAGCCCACATGCGTTACATTCATGAATTTGGCAGACGCTTTTATCCAAAGCAACTTACACTGCATTATACATTAGTTTCTGAGTATGTGCAATCCCTGGGTTCAAACCCATGACCTTGGCGTTGCTAGCGCCATGCTCGAACCACAGGAATGCTATATACAGCTGCTCTAATCTGCCTATAGTTTGTCTTAAACAAAATCCTTCCAGATTACCCATATTTACCTCCATCTCGTCTGCTGCTCTCTTGTTCCCTCTCTCTCAACTTCTCTAGATGCAGTATCGATCTCATTAAGGTGCATTGTGGGTATACTGTGTCATTTGACCCAGCGTGTACCGTGAGCTCACCTCAACAGCATATTACACGAGCTGCAGGATGTGGTCGTCTCGAAGGTGTGCATGCGGAACTCATGGAAATTACTTTTCCCACTCTCTGGACAGATGTTCGATCTGCGAAAAAGAGCGAGGGAGCAAGTAAAAATAAGATTGCCATATAATACAAATCGTATAAACACAACTGCTTATTCTTTATTTTATATTCTATATTCTATTGGGGTTCACTCAAAGTCACTACTGAGACAGGAATCATGATGTCGTTTGTAGCCATATTATTTCAGAATCCTCTCTCACTCTCTCTCAAATTATCGTTCATATGATAAGCAGTGAGCTGCCTGATAATAAAGGCATTAACAAATGATGGACGGATGAGAGAGCTTTCTGTGCGCGCTGATGATATCCAACCAGCCTTCAGCTCCACACTGATATGATGGCACATGACATCGAGCACAGACTCACTGCTGTTCTGCAGAATAAAAGGGCCCTTCAAATAATTCTGATATAAATGTGTTATCTAATGAATCAGCACCCTGTTTTGTGCATTATACATTTATCATCTTCCTCATTCAATTCATTTGTTATGGTTATTTCATTTTTGGAGACAGCAATGCGTGACATCTCAATGTTAGTAGGTCACTTGTCAAATTTGTTTTGCGTATTTATCGTCTTTTCCATCAAACTTGCAGCAGTTTAGTAATTGTTGCCGTCATCCAGGAATATGAATATGAATATGAATATATTCTTTCTTTTCTCCTCTAAGTTTTTCAAATGCTGCAGGAAATGTATGGACTTTCATAACACGAAGATTTACTTGAATTGTTTCCTCTAAGTAAAGAGTCAAATTGAAGTCAACATGAGTACACGTTAAAGATGACACATTTTTAATTCTGCATGGAAACAAATGCCTTTTCATCAGACAAATGATTATACTATTATATTATTGCACATCATATCAACATTTTAACTAGCAGCAGAAATACTGATGCAATATTAAACAGGATGCTTTTATTTTATCTGAAACTCACTTTGCATGGATTTCATTTTTAAAGTGTGCACATAAGCATGCAAAGCTTATTTTTAAATATCCCAATGTGAGTAGAGAAATGCATATGCACATTTAAATCACCATTTTGTGCATATGCCACATTTAAACATCAGGCCCGATTTGTACATTTCTAAGGGTCAAACAGAGTGTGGAAAGGGAACAGTCACTAAATTACTAAAATACAACTAAATTGTTTGCTCGAAACACCTCAAATTATGAGTGAACTTATCAAAAAAAGAGGTGCTAAAAAAGGTGCAGAATGTGGCCCTTTAAAACAACAATCAAACAAACAAACAACCAAAAAAAAGAAAACAAAAACAACCAGAGCTAGAACGCTCTGTCATTCTGCAAAACTGAACTGACAACTTTTCGAAGGGAATGAAAGCTCCAGTCACATTATGTTGCGCAATTTTAAAAATGCTTGACTAAGCAAGTCTGTCCTCATTACTGTTTATTCTGTAGCCAAAATAAACACTGATGATGCTTTGGTCTTGAATCCGTGCCATGAGATACCATCACAACTAAATCACTGCTTTGTGTCTGCTGTCAAAAAACTGCTTCATGTGATTGCTGATCCAACCTGAAAAACGAGACGGTGCGGACCTGTGGTGATCACAATAACAAACACACACATACGAACACTCACAGTGCCATGCCGAACTGTTCCAACCACTTCTTCTTGAGCTCCTTGGTTTTGAAGAAGAACTCAAACCCGGTTTGTCCCTGGTTGTGTGTGAGGTAGAATCCATGAGACCACTGAAACACAAGAGGGGATATTTCATGTTACACATGCACAACACACACACGATAAAAAGACATCAAAGATGCTTTGTAGACCACATGGTGTGAGGGGGGGGGATGCTATTGCAACACTATCATTCCTAAATCATGATGGACATCCTATTATTGCACAGCTATCAGGTCACATCTGTTGTACACAGCAACATCTGTTGTACAAAGGTTTGTTTGAGGAACAGACTGAAATTTAATTCATTATACGCTAATAATTTTGCATTACCTCCAAAGCTTGCGTCATTTTGGGCTGCAGTATTCCTTGAGAGATTTGGTTTTGGAGGACGGCAAATAATTGCTGGAATGTTTTGCTTGTCTAAAACCAACTAATACCATGTGGGCCATGTTTTGGGTGATTGCTAAGGTGTTCTGGATTGTTTATTAGATCCCAAGAACCACTAAAACCTGCACGTTAAAAACTACAGCAACATTTCTCTATAAACTCACACTCTCTTTTTCCTTCACACGCAATATAAACAGCATTATCCTACGAATAATTGGCACGGCACCATGTAATGTATTATCACAACAGTCATCGTGTTTTCTAATTCAGCTGTGCCTGGTGTCTGCTGCATTCGTTAGCAGCCGCTAGACTGTTTTTAATAGAAAACGCCATCTGTGTGAAAGCAAGCCGCTCTACCGCGGTAACCCGTTACGACGCCGAGGCATAACAGCATGTTGGCTGCCGAGCGGCGATCTTTTATGGCAATTAGGAGAACGTCAGCAGACCTTTCGATTCTCTCTGTCTGAGGTCGGGTTGTTGGTGATCTTGAAGGAGTGGAGGTCAATGATCTCCTTCATATCGTAGTTGTCCCCCCGTCGTTTGCATACGATCACGGCAGCGTCGAATAGGAAGATGTGCCTGTGAAAGATGCAAAGTAAAGTTTAAGGAATGCTTGAGGACGACTCCTTCATAACCCTCAGTCTTTAGTAAAAATCGAAATCATCTCACCTGTCCTGTTTGGCTCGCTTGTCAACTGTAGATACTCGCACTTCGCTGTCACCTTTCGGACGCCCGTACTTACGAAGTGTTTGATTCTGCAGAAAACAAAGAAGGTGCAAACATAATATAGACAAATTATGAATTTTGTTATGTGTACGGAAATCAGGATTTCAGTAAATTAGTATTTGTTTACATTTTATTTTTCAGAAATGCATGCATGCACGTTAGCTACTTTAAACCTCATTGCAATATTTATTTTTGTTTATATAAAAACAGTTTTTTTAACAAATACATTATGTGATATTTATAGAATTTTGAAGATATCAGGCCATTTCTAGTGTGACTAAAAGTAATTTTGCTTTGAATATGTAGCTTATATATGTGAATAATGCGATTCAGCTCACAAGATTTTCTATAGATTTCTGATACTGGTCGATATCCCGCAAGGTTTCGATGTCTCTCTTGACCTCATTGACATACTGGGCCAGGTCCTGCAAAAATCAAAACAAAAAAAAAACACCTTAACATTCTGCACACAGAGACCAAATGTAAACAGGGAAATCTTTCTTCAAGTGTGCTAAAAATATTCCCATATCCCCAGCTTCCTTATTGACAGTCATGCCATGTGATGTATTTGAGCACCTTGCTTCCTCCTAAAATCATAAAATAAGGTTTCCAGCCTGAAAGAAAATGGTTATTTGACAAATCTCATTCGGAACACATTCCCGCGAGTGGAGTTTAGCGACTCATTCATCATTACGTATCTCGAATAATCCGAGAGTGGGGGGCTGGCTCGCCCACCGCGCCGATCATTCGGGGGAGCGCTTGAGGAGGTTAACTGCGTTAGCCTGATACCCCAATCAATGCTAAGTGGCTAATTTATCCAAATGAAATCATCACAGCCCACTGTGCAATCTGCACAATCTTCTCTGCTTGATTTGCTTCAATTAGAGGACGGTTACCTGTCAAGATGCATACACCGCCATCTTGATCATCTGTGAGTCAAGAGGGCTGCGCTGATTTGCTTCTCTTCAAATAAAAACTATTAGAAAGCATTGACGTACGCCCTTAAAGCAGTGAAAAACAGCTAAATGATAATGACATTTTCAGCTGTTATAGTTAAACAGGGCCTGTAGGATCTCTGAAATATGGATAATAAAAAGCCTATTTGCGTCAATTATGTGATATGTTTTATAATGCGTATGAGAGAAGATAACAGGGTCTACCACAGGGACAGAGAGCAACGCCCGTTCATTTCCCACTAACACAAAATAAACTTCAGTTTTCATGCTTGGTTTATAACGGGTAAAATGCTGGTTTGCTTCTAGCCTAACTGGTGTAACCAGCATAGTTTCAGAAAACCAACATCACATCCTGTGGACCAGCATCCAAAACGCAACATACGCTGTTATTTTCAACATGGTTCTTCAAAAGCTCGACTCACCTTCATGGCGTCCAAAGCTTGACGTAAATTACTCTTGTCTGTGGCATCATGGGTGTGTTTTACCAGTTCCTGCGAATAAGATGGTGAGATATTAGATAACTGATCTTTGTTGACTCTCAGCATCTGATTATCACCAGATGATGGTTATAAACACAGCCGACAGTTAGGTGTACAGGAGAGAGACGCTGTGCCCGAGGACATCTGTCACTCCGCCACGTCTCACAACTCGCAATTATCATCTTTTTTTAACAATGACACAAATTGTATTTGTGTTGTATTAAATTCCATACTTTCAAAAGTATTAATCAGGAGACTGGAGAGCAAAGTTTGTGGCAGTCAAATAACATCCCACTGCTTTAAAAAAACCAAATTCAACTCAAAGGAAAATCTCTCTCTTACACACACACAAAACACAACATTTATCATGTTTACTTTACAAATTACCGGGTGACTCTCACAATGCTTGTGTAATGTGTCAATTTAACCATTTAAACAAGTATTTGGTTCTTGACATAATAATTTGTTACTCCAACAGATGCAGTACAGGACACAACACACACACAAACAGTGTGGCATTTCTTTCTCTCTTTCACTTTCGTTCTCCCTCCCCCCCACACACACAAGCTGAAATAATATCTCAACCTGCACTGCAGGTTCAGGAATTGAAATGAGAAGCAAAAGGTTTTTGTGGGGTTGAAATTGCATTCCTGCTCCGGAATGAAGTAAACAAGACATCTGGAGCAGTCAGTAGGATAAGGGAGGATGCTGTGAATGTCCTTTACTCGGGTCTGATAAATGGCTTCCTTTTGGCGTAAGAGATATATTGCCATCCAGCACAAGCTAAATCCCCTGCGTCAGTCAAGCTGAACCTGCGCATTATTATCAGGAGCAAAACGGACATCACCTTATTTTTCATTTTCACATCCTTCTGCCCTCGCACACGCACAGAAAGAGAGAGAGAGTATGGAGGTGTGACACTAACATTGAGATTATTGACGAAATAAAATACATACAAGCTCTTATCTAAACGCTTTCTGCGCTTCTGGAGAACGTAATATCGAGGTGATTTCATAGGACACCCTTACGGCATTCATTATATTCGCAAAGCCAAACTTTATACTGAAGCTTCGACGCTTCCAATGTAGACAGTGTGTAGACTTCGTGATCTCTATAAAACAATTTTATTTTCCAACAGACTGAAAGTCAGACAATCTTACTGAACTTCCTGAACAAGTACTTCCAAGTAAACAGCATGTGGTCTGTATGAGCACTCATAGTTATATCTAGATGTAGCCCTAAAATTACATTTATATCAATCTCTTATAATAACTGATTTTAGTTTACTGACTTCTTTTTTTTTTCTCTCTTAATCTAAATTTAAAGTCATAAAATAGACATCATAGATGTATAGAGAAGTTTCAATATAGTATTCAGATGTCGAGAATCACATACAAATTAAAATGTAATGCATATCATGTTGATGTTTATTTACATACAACTAAAGAAAATTCCTGTACTATACTATAAATCACCAACTTCATCACTGCAAATATCTTTTCAAATGAACATCCCATAAAAAATTATTACTTTACGCTGATTTTTGTGACCTATTTGGAACAACTAGATCATAACTTTTAATGTATTCTTCCTGGTATAAATCATAACTTTGATAACCTACTTCCTTTTACAAGTCCGACACAAAACACCAGTCCTATCTGACCTCTTCTATACCTTGATGATCTGTTTTTCCTCATTCCTGTCTTTCATCCAAATTTTATTATTGAAAGTCTGGTTTACACACATTTCCTCTTTCTCTCTGGCCAAAGCTTCATCCAGCACAGCAAAGAGAGACAGTCTGTCACACGCTAGTCTGCTCTCCAGAGGTGCGAGAGACAGACGGACACGTTCTCTGCACTGCCTGCTTCACACGCACGCGCTCGCACTCCATAAACCCACAGCTGGCCAGACGGGCAGGGAGGTGAGCTAAGCTGCGGACAACCATGCAAGCATGCTAAGCACACGCATACACCTTCACTTCTCTGACCACTAAGAGCCAAAGGTCCCTAGAAAAGCAAAGCAGACTGAGGTGGCTTCAGCCAACACATGCTGTTCACATCTCTCTCCCCCATCTCCCTTCATATTTATTTCTAAATCCCCTCATAGCTGGGTCATGCAGTAGACCTAACGTGTGATGGACAGAGACACACTATGAAATATGCATGGCAGGCTGCGTGAGATGTTTGTGGATAAGGGCCGTTTCAACATACACGACTGGACTATCAGCATCTCTGTAAAAGTGATTATACTGCCCCTGCTGGTGCTTTTTATATATGACTAATAGAATAAAGATATGGACTCTACTGCTCCTAGTGGACATTAGTGGATTGCACATATCCAGAAACAAATGTATAATGTATAATGCAATGTAAGTCGCTTTAGATAAAAGCATCTGCCAAAATGCCTAAATGTAAATGTAAATTTTTGAGTGCACACTTTTCTAAACGTTTTCTCTTTGTAATATTTTGTCAAATTTTAACGACATTCTCAGCTATTAAAAGGTCAACATAACCAATGCTGTATGATCTGGGAATTATATTAACCAGTAAAACTGAATCATAATCTGTTTAATTGTTTAATTATCTAATCAAATGTCAATAGATAAAATTATGTCCCACAAAATTAATCTGTTTCACTCAAAAATATTACATACTATAGACATAAAAATGATGTTTTAAACAATTCGTTAAGCTTAAAGTTGCAAAAATGTGACAAACCTGTAGAAGCAGATGATACTTAAGAACTCTCTGCATTGGAACAACCAGCAGATCTCGCAGAGTAAACTTCCCATTATTGGCTCTCTTGGAGCACAACTGAAATTAATAACAAACAAAAAACACACGAGTTTCCACACATTACAACAACTTATTAGAAAATAAATGTATTATTCGATTCAAAACAGGAGCGCAAATTAATATGTTCTGTACTGTTGACAACCACCAAGTGGCAGTGTCTCACAGCAAATAAACTTCTGAAAGTGAAAGTGACCTATTTGTCAGATATGGTGAACCATACCCGAAATGTGACCTCTACATTTAACCTAACCAGTGAATAGTGAACACACACACTTCAAGTCGTGAACACACATACACTGGGAGCAGTGGGCAGCTAACACTGCAGCACCCGGAGAGCAAACAGGGGTAAGGTGCCTTGCTCAAGGACATGTCAGTTGTTATCTGCCGGTACTGGGAATCAAACTGGCAACCTTCCGGTTACGAGTCCGACTCTCTAACCATTAGGCCACAACTGTCCCTAGTATCAAAAGACAAGATCTGCTTTCATAACTTTCAAAACAGAAGAACTCAAACTTAAATTAACACTGTGGTCATGAAACATGAGAGTTTGAGCATTTTACCTCTAACATCTGCCTGACATCCTCTCTGTTCTTACAGATGTCATCCAAACACGCAATGGCCAATTCTACTTGACTGCAGTATTTCCCGTACAGGACTAATCTATCACAGTAGAAAGCAGATGCATGTGAGATAAGGAAGGAAACAGAAAATAGGTGGAAGATGTCTCCCCTTAGGTCTATAAATGTGTCTATCACCTCTCTTTGTATTTTATAAAGATCTGGTGCAGGTTACTGGCGTTATGATGAAGAACCGAATCCTGGACCTCCTTCAGAAGGCTAATGTGCTCTTTTACAAGGTCCTGTTAGAGATAATGCGAAAAACAAAGCGTTAGAAAAACAGATTTGCGAAAAAACAGATGCATGTTAGATATAGCTGTGTGACTCACTGGAATATTGATGAACACTTTTTCGATCTCCACACTGGACAGTGACTGTCCCAAAGGCTTCATGAAAAACTGTGGATATTTTATAGAGACTTTCAGAAAGCTAAAACATGATATACATGTAAAATTTATATGTAAAGTAAATACAGAACATTTGTATTTTCGATTTATCCATAATGATACAGCGGGTCTCACTTTTTCTATCGACTCCAACGTCTCGGTGTATTTCTCCTCCGTCTGTTTGATTTCCATCAGACAGCAGCTCCTGATGTCGGTCTCTGCCTGTTTCTGCAATTACCACACATTCCTAGTCTCAGATCCCACGCGTATACCCACCAAAAAGAGTCTGTTTTTGCACGTTTTTACGTAAGCAAATGTCTCTCATCAGTGTAGAGAACATTTCATGACGCATGATGTCTGTAAACATGTACACACCTGTGGCTGAACCAGCTCAACCTTCATCAAGTCTTCATACACCTCTCCACCTTCATCATCGTCGTACACACAGTCATAGAGATCTTCTTCGTCTTCAACGCCATTCGCACTGAAAAACACAGAAGAGACGTCAACATTAACAACACCATTCTCTTGAGCACACATTCAAGAAAAATGATGAAGAGGTATTTTTTTTTATAAATTTGACTAAAGCCAGATGCATGGGTTTCACACTAAACAACAGCAAGCGCGATAGAACAGAAAAAACATTGAGAAGACTAAATACTTAAGCACATCTGATATATACTGGAGAAAAAGACCTCTTCTGGAAATGGCTCGATGGGAGTTTAAAAAAATAATGTTTCCCTTGACTAAATTAAACACATGGTAGAATTATTTGGTCGCTGTAAAACCAAGAGCCAAAGAACTGTCATTACTGCTGAGTCAGGACTAAAAGTCACTCCATATGGGCTTATAAGATGACAGAAAGAGAGATTGTGTTGATCTCTTTGCCTAACCATGTCTGTAGTTTGAATCTATTACAAAGTGGTTTCAAATTGACTCTCTGACAGGCATTACAGCAGAGCATTCTCTAGAGACATGTTTCATGAGCAAACCATCACATGGAATATGATCCAGAAGGTCTCGTGTGTGAAAGAGAAGATTTAGAAATCTCCGACTTCAGCTACAATTAACCAACACTCATAGATGCTTATATTCAAGCAAGCATACACAGCGGTGGTGAGTGGGTCGGAGTGTAGTAAAAAAAAACTAACACTTTTAGACTGTCCTGAGGGTTGTGACAAAGTTACATCAAAACAGTTCTGCTGGGCTCCCTGTTGTTCTGTAATACATGCTTTTTTTATAGCTGTGTTTGTTCTTGGTTGTCCACTGGAGTGTGAGACCGTATACGTGGAAGTACTGGGAACACGAGCCAAAGGCAAAATCTGACAGCTCAAGTCAGAGGTTGTTGGTTGTGCTGGACCAGTGTGGACAGAACGACCCAGATGTGTGTGCGTGTAGAGATAATATGAATGGCTCAGATGATGCCATGACAGAATACGTTAATGTCAACCTGCGTGTCGGTTCCTATATCTCTTTAAACAGACGTTCTGAGCAGCAGGAGGTTAAAATATTTATTGTTTCTGGAAAATGTACTGTAGGTAGAAAAATGACTCACTCTATTAGATCCTCAAGATGGTTATAAATTTCCTCGTCTTCAACACTCTCTTCTGTTGGAAACGGCCTGAGAGAGAAACAGGGAGAGAGAGACGTGAGAATGTTTTTCACACATACAATTCTTATCTTATTATTATTTATACACATACCTTATTCCAGTTTGCTGTGCAAAATGTGTATGTGAGAGCTTGGACAATGTGTCCATAACCTGAAAAGAAAATATGTAGAACATTATTATTAATTTCATTATATCACACAATAAATTATTTTCAAAAGTTATCATATTATGTAAGAATAAAGAAACATGAAGACATAAAATTTGTTGACTTGTTCAATTACAGAATAGAAAAAAAATTAGATGCACTTGATTGATCGAAATCTAGAAAAATATAAAAATATCTAAAATATACACAAAATCAATCTTATATGTTGCTAAAATATAAATAAATAAATAAATAATGTTAAATTCAGAAATTATAACAGCAATGTAGCATTGGTTTGTACCAGCAGGGGTCAGTGTGCTTCTACAAAAGCTGCACATTTCAATGCTGTTGAGATTTGCATTGACAATCAACCTCTAAGTAGGGCTGTCACAATTTGGCTGACGATGATTAATTGTCTATTAAATAATTGTGATTAATTGTCTGTTTTAAGGCTTTGACAATATAACTAATAATGAAAATTAATTTATTTAATGAAGAAAATATATACTTTAGAAATGTGAAAATTTTGTAGTGACCTTAACAGAGAAGACTTGAGTGCACTAAAACTAGATATGAGGGTCTTGCTGTGTAGATGCAGCAAGTCTGTAAATCAACCAAAAAATGCAAAGCTAATACAACTTAAATGATGGAGAAATGTCATTTAAATGCAACAGTAAGTGCAGATCAAGGACAGTGGATGTAAAATGCAGCAGATACTGCAGATCACCCTTGTGTTCTAAGGATTCACAATAATGGTTATCTGAAATAATTGCGATGACGTATAATTATTGCGATGAGACGATTATTTAAAAATTGTGACAGCCCTCCAAGTTCAAGATGACAGATTCATCATTAATATTCTGCACTATGACCAAGAGAGCTCACCCCCCTGATCTCTCGTAATGCTGCTCATCTTAAATGCTAAAAATCCATACAGTTAAAAACATCTCTGCAAGATTAATGCACATCCATGGCACAGGTTTTCATTATGTGCTATGCATTTAAATACAGACAAGCAACAGCATCAAAATACACATGACCAATTAATATTGAAAGAGCAGTATTGGAGGTGATCTCCATATATTATGTGATGAGCATTTGAACACATTGTGCCTGGGGAAGATGTATTCAGAAATCAATTGTGATCACACCAGCTCGACTGAACGCGGCTGTGTGCACGACAACCACTGCATTATGAATACAGAGCAAAAACCAAGTCGAGCGTGAAACCATGAATCCCTGCACATACAGTAACTCTGTCCCCCTTTTGCTAAGAGAGAAAGACAGAGAGAGAGAGTTAAGGTCCCTTTCAAACAACGGTTTGTTTCAAATATTTTATTATTTTGTTTAAACTAAAAGCATTATATTCTGCATTATCCAATTAACATTGTATTGGGCAGGAGCACAAAAGTCATGTTCAATTATCAAATTAAAAACACTTCCAAGCAACAAGTGCACATTTTGTTTTAATAATGTGTAATATTTTGTAATAAATCAGTACATTTTTTTTTTTTAAAGTTTTAAAAAGTAAAAACTCTCGACTTTACCCCATAATATACACTAGCCGTATATGAAGTTGAGTAGTACAGTATTTGTTTAATTCGCTTATTTAGCATTTGGGTGATCTCTGCTGGTATTTCCACCTCTCCACCTACACAAGTGCACACATCAAACTACTGTAGCATTTACACTTAAAACGGAAAGGTTTGAATTTAAGCTTGTTACAGTAATGTTCCACAATGTATAGCACCAAACAGCTTAGACCAGATATGTTTCACAGTGGGCGAGGATACTGCATGCAGAAAAATAATTTCTGACTAAACAAACATGCACACAAACGCCCACAAACACGCATACACACCGGAAATTATGTTACACTTAAAAAAGATGAATGGGTTGTCTGACTTCCTACAAACAAGTGATATCTTAAAGGTATTTGTTTTCATTCTGTACAAGCATAGAAACTATTTAATGTGTTTTTCATTAGAAGGGAACAGGAAGACCAAATATGGTTTTAAAGCAAGGCATTTATTACTTTCACTTTAAGATGTAACATAACATTAGAGAGTGTCTTGTCATTGCAAAAATAGCATGCATTAAAACAGCGAATGGCACAAAATCGTCCTAAGTGCTATGCCTGAACTTGGTGCCTGATGTTGTTATATTTAGAAAAGGGAAGATATACTGAACACAGACAGACCATCACTATGGAACAACTGGACAAAAACTTAAAAACTGAAAGAAAAGCCCCTTTATCTCCAGAATCGAAATTAATTCTCCTGCGCTTGCATAACAGGGTGAAGAGGAAAAGGTCTAAACTGACTTTAACAGGTGCCGCACTTCAAATACAACGCAGCATAAAGTGTGAGTCTTTTTTATATTTGCTATCCCTGAAGAATGGATTTAGTATGTTTTCTGTGGATTCCACTTTCCAATCACACTGATAATGTTTCTTTCTCTTCGTTTCTTATAAACAGGTGCAGAGATGAAAGTTTTAGATTGGTTCTGAAATGACAGCATTGGGATTTCGGTATGACTGTAAAAGTGCTCAGTGAATCTGCTAGACTATAGTTTCATATTCTAAAAAGAAATAGCAGCACTTCTATTTAAAGTTCAATGTGCAAAAAAATCATTTTTATACAAATTATATAGAAATATTGTTTAATTCAGAGAATAAGCTCATTATTAGTTGCAAATATTTGTATAAATTAATTAGGAAAAGAAATAACAACACCATTTACAGAATTTCTGTATCTTTAAAGTAATATATTTAAAGTCGTGGCATTTATTGAAAGACATAAGGGCATAAAATTCTATGACAGTGAAAGTGACTCACATTCAGAAAATGTTAATCATCAACCTCCGAAAAACTGAAATGAAACTAAACAAAAATAGCTGTTTCAATTTTCTATTCATTGTATAACATAGGTTTGTGGGTTTTGCAATCATGTTACAAAAATGTTGAATACCATGTAAGTATAAAATTAGTCTACACTCCTTTAAGAAGCAAGGCTCTCTTCTTTCTTTTTATAGTCTGTGATACCTTTTTCTACTAAAAAGAACCCTCTGTGGGTGTTAAAGGTTCTTTATGGAACCGCTCAGACAAAAATGGATCTTCAATGGCATTGTGTAGCACCTTCATTTTTAAGAGTGTAACCAAAACAAATATATATAAATGTATAAATGTCAAAATGGGTTTGCAAAAGGAGCTTTGCCACCCTTACCATCTATTAAATGATTTTATTTTCTCTGTTGAGCTCAGTTTCCTGCCCTTTATTGTCTCCAGCAAAGTGCACATATAGAACATGGATAACTTAATTAGATAGTCCTTGTTTGGCATCAACAAGGTCATCGCCAGTCTCAACTCAGATAACTAACATGGATGTAGGTGTACACACACACGGTCAATGAATATCCAATCAGGAGTAAAACTATACATTTGATTATATTAATGGTAAGAAGCATCTGCGAGTGGGCATATGAATGTTCAGCACAGGCAGTGGAAGGGAGATTTGGTTGCTTTACTGATGCTTTCCTCCAATTCATTAGTACAAGAGAGCAAATACACCAGGAGGAGAGGAATGAAAGTGTGACAATATACAAAAAATCTTCAGTAACAAACACCGAATATATAAATATATATTAAAAAAACACTAAACGAGAACAAAAGTGAAACTTGTTTCATAAACATGGATGTGAGCATCAACTCTAGCATGTGCAATTTTGACTGACACAAATCTTTTTTTTAATGAAATAACACAAAGCCGACAGTAGAAAGAATCATGCATAATTCACGTTCTGTTTATTTGGACACTTAAATGCACTTAAACTTTTTTCATTTTTGCCTTTTATATAAACCACAGGCCACAAACTTTTCTTTTTTTTTAACATAAAACCAGTATCATGATAGATCAAATCAACTTGATTATAAACAGCGATCTACTGATTATCTACAATACTAATCCACTATCATTTTACACTCAAAAGTTTAAAAAGTTTAAAATTTCCAGAAGCCTTTATGGTCCATATCAATATCTTGCCTTGTCAGCTTTTGGACTTAATGCAGGCATATTCCTGAGGCTTTCCTGACCTTTAATTCCTGACCCCAGATCAGTGATTATGGATGAGTGTAGAAAAATATAAAACCCAAAACTCAGAGGACATCATACTGACATAGGAACGGAAGCAGTTTAATAGGTATCATGACTATCAGGGTGATGCATAACATGGCAATGAAATTAATATTTAATCTAGTTACAGTTTTCCATTTTTATGCTTATTAATTATTTATTTGACTCATCTTTGCTTTCCTGGATGTATCATAATTTAATCAGAGCTGAGATACAGTATAATACAGCCTTCATAAATAATATCCAAGCAATAAAAACATCTGTTAACTCCTACATGTGTCTCATTTATCTATAAAAGTCCAAATTAAATAAATTAATTTCAAATCATGTAATTGAATAGCTGGTAGTGGCTCAGCGTCTCCAGATCCTGGTCCAAAAAAGTAACATCCCTCCAAAATTTTTAGCATTTAATATAAATTAAATGTACAAAATATATGAATATATGAAGAAATTCACATTAATAATAACTGCTAGTTCTTTAATCTTTAAGTTGTGCTGACTAAACTTAAACAACATTATTGTCAAGAGTAAGCAATTATAAAAACAAACATTTGCCTTTAGAACTAATACATCTTGCATAATAAATGATTTCCTTATATATCGCTCCTTCTAAAACCTTCTCCATATTTAAATTTTTTGCCATAAATTATTATTATTATTCACCCTTTAGGTTTGTCACTGGGTTTTGCAAATATCATAATATAACATAGTAAAAAGTGTTTGTCAACACAGTATTTAATTATTTAAAAAGTATTTCCTGAAAAACTGTGAATTTGGACATACAAGGTTTTAGAAGGACAGTAATGATATAAGGCAATTAAATAAGGTCTATTATGATTTCATGTTGTCAAAGCTGATACTGTTCCAATGATTTCATCAGAACATCTGCAGATTTTTTCCTAAACAAGACAAAAGACATAAACATGGCAAACACAAAAGGAAAGAATTTACTTTCCAGCATTTAAAACTGTGTTTGCAATCTCACCATGTTTGGCCTGCTCGTTCAAAACGCAACTCCAATATTCTCGAAGCTGAAAACAACAAATCACACACACCCACACACAAAAAGAAGAGTGTGTGCAGACAGCAAACACTTGCACAGCGAGGCCAAAGCAAGATTTTGCAAAAACCCAGAGTCCACCCCAACACAGATTGCAGCCAGGTGGACGAGTCTCAGGAGGAAACAGCTGCTTTGAATGACCTACATTATGACCACGCTGCTGTGGCCTCGGAAGATCTCAACTCTTGATCCCGCTGTGTTCCTTTTAACTTTGAAATAATACTAAGGAGTCATTTACTAACTGTATATCACCCTGATATAACCAGTTTTTATTGTCACTTAAAAAAAGTGTGTGTCAATAATCTCACAGCATTACAGAATAAACATGATTGCATGAAGAACGTACGAAACTCCTTTCCATTTCCTCCTCCGTGGAGGAAGCAAAGAGCTGCTCCCACACGCTCACGCTGCCCACACAACCACAAGGATTAACTCTTGTGCTACACTACGCAGCATCCTTCATCCACAAAAACAGGAACGCTATATGCAAAGCAAAGTGGAAATTGAACCAAATGCGATGGAATTAATAACAATAATTTGCTTGTTCCTGTTTTTATTACATCACTCGCATCATTTGCGGTGGTCAGTGACACTGTCGCCAGTGTCAGCCCTTCTTCCAGATCAATTGTGAATCCATACATGATGATATTCACTGGTCTATTCTCACCACTGGACAAAGATGTCATTTCTATAATTAGTAGGACTGGAACGATGCTCAAGCATGTAGCTGTAGTGTAACACTAAATGTCAATCACAAACAAGCCAGAACAATGATGCTTATTGTGCACATACTCTGTAAACATACATATGATTGTGTCACTGTTTTGCACAGTATTTAGATTTTTATGTTTTAATGGAGCATGTGAGGGCAGAGGAGATTGTAAAACTGAAATATAAAATGAAATAAAACATTACTAGATTGTAAGAGTCTTTAAAATATGAAAAATTATCATTATTTCATTACCTGTTTAAGGTCTGTCCATAATGTATTTTAATAGACCTCTGCTGTACGCACATCTTCAATGCATTTTTATTTTGAGTTTGACTCAAACAATCCCTAAAAATCTGTTCCTGGCTGTGTTTCAGTCGAGTGCCTTATGAAGGTTTTACTGGAAGACTTTTAAAAAGGCCCTGGGAGAATCATTTTATAAACCAAACAGCTTTGAGCTTCAGTGAAGCTGATAGGATCCAAATGGATGGCTCGGGGAACGCTGCAATTGAAATTTAGATCTCAGAAAAAAATCTCTAATTGCCTTTAAAAACGACACCCCCATTATAAAGCCACGTAATACTTCGTTTCTGTGAATCTTACAGCTTCGAGCAGGATTTAGCTTTTGTGTTTTTTTCTAAGCGCCCACAACCACCCGAAAAGAAGCAGTTTTTTCAGCCCTTTCAAGAGAGTAAATAGGACACTGAAGTGGTACGCTGGTTTGCATGAGCGATTGATGTTTGCAGAAATCTACACAGGACCCTCAGCAGTTATGAGAGTGTTTTAAAACCCCATCTGTGACGGCACTGACCACAGCAAGGAACTCACACACAAACACACACCTGCAACATCTCAGTGAGAAACTCTGAAGCATTGGTTGCACTGGTTCTGCTTTTTCAAACTGTTTCAAAACAGTTTTTTTTTCTGTGGAACACAAAAGAAGATACTTCAAGAAATTACTCGGTGGATTGGGTCCATGTTGTTTGGTTATCAAAATATCTTTTTTGTGTTCTGCAGAAATACATTTGAAATGATATAAGAGTAAAGTACAGGATGAGAGAATATTCATTTTACAGACTTCAAATCTAAATCTGTAGGCAAAATCTAAAGAACTGAAACCTTGAATAATCTCTACATGTACATGTATATCTTGTTAGAAAACACTATTATAGATCATGTTTCTAAGCTAGTGCCTACATTTATACACTTAAACGTATGTTAACCTACAAGACCCCATTTCACAGTGATCTTTAGCCTCAACCTCACAGTGACTTTTGACGCGTCCCAAAAGGGGATCAGCTGTTCGGTATTAGCGTACACACACATTTCGTCTATATACACAAGACCCCCCTACACAATGGGGCCTCAGGAGCCTGCCACAGGAAGCATGAGTAAGCTCACAACTCAACCTACAGGGAACGCCACGTAGTAAAGAGGTCGCAGAATCAGGAAAGAGGAAGTGTGAATGCTTTCCAGCAGTTTACAGCCTTCTGCTCGGGGGCATGTGCCGGGGTTAGACCTGAACACAGATGGACAGCCTGACAAGCAGACAATAAGCAGCAAGTATTAAATGTAAACCCGTCCTGCACCGTCATGCTTGGGATTATGTTACAGACCTTTTTGTTACAGCTATATGCAATTTATAACTGTCCTCCATTGATGATGATTTAAAGTGATAGTTCACCTAAAAATGAAAATTCTTCCATCATTTACTTATTCTTATGTCATTGTATGGCTTTCTTTCTGCTGCAGAACACAAAGAAGATATTTCACCAAACAACACTGTCTGCCATTGACTTCCATTGTACGGACACAAAACCACTGAGACATTTCTCAAAATATCTGTGAATAAATGATGATTTTTTTTATTTTGGGGTATACCATCCCTTTAATATCGTCATTTCTTGGTATCATTTCCGCCTCTGTACCTACCTAACTCTTCATAAATCTAGTTAGGTTACAATTACATAACTGGAGTATTTGAAAAGGGTTGCGGCCGTTCTGCCAGCGTTCGCCAGTCTCAGGCAATAGATCAGCGAGAGAGTCGAGATCATCAAAGACCTTCGTTTCTAAAGGCCCTCGAGTACAGAGCACTTGACACACACTTCCTTATCTGTACGGTGAGCATGTGTGCTATGCATTCTCATTCTAAGAGCCATAACACTTCACACACTTGACTAATAGCAGATGTCATAGACCCTTCTAAAAAAATTCTGAAACACATTACAGCATTGTCCCCCTCGGGCCTTTTATGTTGCTAGCACTCAACTAAACAATGATTCCTGGAAAATTTCACTCAGCAGTTTTAAAATTTAATTGTGAAACTGCATTGTGAAACTTTTTGGTTGTTGTATGCATTTATGGCAATGCTTTAAATAAAATGTTTGTGAGATATGAGGCATCACCACAGAGAACTGTGATATGTCACACATACAGCTCTGTTTCAAATATAGTAGAGGGGTTAGCACATGTTGCTGGACTTACACAATACTCCAGCACACAAAAAAACAGCTGAAACAGTCTTTCAAAAACTAAAAGGATCATATTAATGGAAAAATTAAAAACATTCAAAATATTACATTTCAAAATTTCGATCCTTTTAATGTAAAGTTTAAGGTTTTGAAATTTACAATATGTTTTCATAATAACATGAAATGTGCCAAACATGTTATTCCTCACTATATAACCCCTTTAATTAAAGAAAATATGTTTAATTGAAACCAATTCAGTATAAATTAAATGAAGTACAAGTATATAGCCACTCTCTCTTATTCTCTTAGTCTTAGTGGATTCAGTAAGGGATAATGTACAGGCAGCCAGTTGTTATCACAGAAATAAGCCCCGACAGTGTGATCAGGAAGCAGGGGGTCTTGTATCACACTGAAGGGGCTTATTTCGCGATAACAGCCCGCTGCTTGTACATAACTGGACTTGAAATGTGAATATGAAATATTTTGGTAGCTCATTTTGAATGCAGACCTTCCGCGAGGAAAAGCCGTTTACTCTTGGTTTTAAGGTAAGAAATGACATTCAAATGTCACAAACAGGCAATTTTTGGTTTAATTATTTGTCAATATAATGTCAAATATGTTATTAAAAGACATATTTATTTTTTGTGTAATATTAAACTGCACCTGTCAAAATGATTTGCAGCATCCGGGTTACCGTGTGTTATTAGTTTTGAGCGGTTGTTATCTGGGAATAGCAAACCTGCAAATGTTGTGACTGGCCAATCAGAATCAAGCATTCCAACAAGCCGTGTAATAATGGCTCATCTCATTGCAAAGCATTCTGGGATTGCCTTATCCACAAAACATATATCCAAATCTTTTTTACAATTTGGCCAAAACACAATATTACATATTATACAATATGTCAGGAGCATATTTAAAAAAGCCGTCTGATGTAGGCAGGCAACTGTCTAGGTTAAAGGGATAGTTCACCCAAAATTTTTAATTCTGTCATCATTTACTCACCCCCAGATTGTTCCAAAGATGTCGTTGTTCTGCTAAACACAAAGGAAGATATTTGTAAGAATGTCAGTAACCAAACAGATCTCATCCCCCATTTACTGCCATAGTAGAGAAAATAAATACTCTGGGAAACAATGGGGGGTGAGATCTGTTTGGTTACTGACATTCTTCCAAATATCTTCCTTTGTGTTTAGCAGAACAACGAAATTTATACAGGATTGGAACAATTTGAGGGTAAAAGTATGTTAGAGTAAATGATGACAGAATGACATTTTTGGGTGAACTATCCCTTTTTTATTGGGTGAGCTCCTATGTATTATCGGGAGCTGCAGTAGCACCCCAGACCCCCTGACCACATCCCCTTCAACAACCACTCAGCATCCATTACCGAAAAACCTTGTCACTTGATACTCGATAAACCCCACATCTGCCAAGGAACAAGAGCCTTGAAGGGCACTTCACCCTTAGAAAGATGTTGTGTGTGTGTGTGTGTGTGTGTGTGTGTGTGTGTGTGTGTGTGTGTGTGTGTGTGTGTGTGTGTGTGTGTGTGTGTGTGTGTGTGTGTGTGCGAGAGAGAGATTGAGAGAGAGATTGAGAGAGAGAGAGAGAGAGAGAGAGAGAGAGAGAGAGAGAGAGAGAGAGAGAGAGAGAGAGAGAGAGAGAGAGAGAGAGAGAGAGAGAGAGAGAGATGCTGTGCATGCGGTGCATCTATATATTTATAGGGCCAACTGTGGATTCAATGCACACGTGAAGACACAATGTTGAAAATACAGGTTGACAGAGAGAGTAGAAAAGAGTCAAACAAAACTACTGAGGTTTTCTGCCTCAGCTGCAGCAATATATTTAACTATATGGAAATTCAATAGCAGAACAGATGTGAGTGTGTAAGCCTGTACTTTGGTCGTCCAATCTCTCCTCCAGAGCCAAAAAAGTACAAAATGACACTCTTGATAGCCTACTGTAATACAAAGAGCTACATTGCATACATCTCCACCTTTACAACACAGACAACTCATATTTTTACGCAAGACATGAGAAAACCGTTTTTATCATAGTTCTCTAGAAACCTTGTGATGACCCGGTGACACATTCGAAAACAGGCTCAAAATGAACTTTTTTACTTGGTAGCACTGGTGCTCCCAATTTCAAAGAGTTAGGAGCACCAACAAAAATTTAGGAGCACCCACCCAAAAATTAAGAATACCATGGTCTGTCTGAATACTAGAATACAAAATAGTTTACCATTAAAACACGCATGTGATGTCTGCTGTGTTTTACATACCATGACTTTATGATAATCTCATTTTTAAACTTAAAACAAACACCAAGCATGTTATATGCTTAAGTAAGATATGTGAGAGGAAAGTGAACGTATCACGCTGTCAATCATCCTTTCATCACTGACTGAACCCTCATTTCTCATCATAGCATACAGAGAAAGTTAAAACTACATAAACACTATGTTATATTCTTATATTGAACATATGTGAGGAAAACATGATCGCTATTTGAAAAGGTTTGCTCGTGAATGTATTTTGTAAATGCAAACTTGCATTTGCTACACTTGTACAGCCAGACGCTGTTCAGCCGCGCAGTTCGCTCCCAACGCAAATCGAACAGGCTAGACGCATGGAAAAGTTGCACCGCGTTGGCCAGACCGGTGACGTTAGCACACACTGTGTGAAGTAACACAGCGCCACTCCGTATAGTAATGAAAACAGGTCGCAAAACGAAAACAACATGGGCACTCGCACAAATGCTCCTAAATATATTTTGAGGTCACACAGGTTACATTTCGGGAGCATATGCGACCAAAATGGTCGCAATTTCGAGCCCTGGAAAAGCATGAAACGAAGTTCCCTGAATGCACACATTTTTTTTAACAAAAGTTCAGAGAGCTCTTCATTGGTTCTAACTTGCAAAGTCAGCTTATGCACTACAAATGCAGAAGTATCAAATGTTTCACATCTGAACTTATTTCCATTGATTTGTCATCAGCATGTGGCTCAGAATAGAACAAAAGCACTGATGTATGATGTAAGCCGATCGTATGACTGCTGGGGAGAACGGAATCATGGGATGCGTCAGGCTACAATATTAAGCAAATTTCAGTCATGACCTATCAGTATGATCTTATGATCTGATGTAACCACCAACTCCCTAACTAGCTTAACCTTTTTAAGCCATTATTTTAAAATCTTGGTTACTAACACAGAGTTGTAGATTTAATCCTAGACAGGCTTTTCTGGGAGGTGGAGAGTTACTGCTATCACCATAACCATTGTGCCGTGTAGAACTGCAATTATACCCATGATGCTTTGCTTCAGGGGAATGCATCTGCAATTAATGTAATGTAAGGTACTTCAGATGAAACACACCTGCTAAATGATGCTTAACTCATTACACATCCACATTTCCGAATTCAGTCACCCTGTATGACTGGAGAATCAGCTTCGGATGAATGAATGAGACAGGAAGTGAGACAATAGATGGATGAATAGAATGAGAGAGATGGAAGAGTATGAATGGATTGATTTAGCTGATCTGTCACTGTGGTTGTGAGAGACACACTGGTCAAGCCCACGGGTCTGCAGCTCAAAGCCTATTACTGAAAAGAAATTCATTACGATCTGGCAGCCAATGAGGGCTCATGACATCACCCAAAGCAACCCCCCACATCACTGCACAAAGAACCAGATGAAAATCTTAAAACCTCTACTAAAACAAACAGAATTGAACCTCATTTAGTCATTTACACCTGATGTAAGAAGTAATGTGAAATCGATTTCAAATTTTATATTCATTTCAAATTTCAGTTTTATAGAAATGACTTGCACGGCACATGCTATATTTATGTTTTCCCAAACTTCCCATTAAAGCTTTTAGGACATTTGTGCTTCTCTTGTGATAAAACAAGTGTTGGCAGAGTTGCCCAAAGCGAGTGTCAGATAAATGAGACACATGTTTTATCAGCCGTGTGAAAAAAAATTGGTGATGTCTTCCCTGAGCGTTCCACAGAGGAACGTGTGCTTGTGTGTACTTTGTGTGTACTTTGTGTGTGCATGCTTTGCTTTACGCTATGAGATATAACAGACGTGCGTGTATGAGAGGCGGATGTGTACAAGACTAAATGACATGAGCTCTATATTCAACACTGATAAAAATTGTACATGCCACTTAAAGAGACAGTTCACCAAAAATGGGAATGCACCCTTATGTTATTCAAAACGTGGAACACAAGGGTTTTGTGTCCATACAATGCAAATAGAGTCCAATGTTGTTTTGTTACTAACGTTCTTCAAAATATCGTCTTTTGTGTTCTGCGTAGCAGGAGAAAAAAGTCATACTGGTTTGAAATGACATGAGAATATTTAATATTTAATTTAATATATTTAATATTTAAAAAATGTAATATTTTTTGTTGGACAAAGACACAGTGGCGCTTACTTTAACTTTTCAAAACGCTTCCAGTATGGGTGTTTTGTTTAACTGTAAAGCAACATCTATGTTTTAAACATATGGATTGGGGGTGTAGCACCTAAGATAAGTGACAGCTCACTTAGCTGGTCGATTTAGCCGCTCCATTAGCACTCTGCATTGAGTCTGGACACAGCAGGGGTCGCATATTACAGTTTAAAAATATATGAGCTGTGCAACATGTTTGGTTCGATTAAAACGAACTCTGGTGCGATTGCTCTGTTAGTGCGGTTTATTTGTGTAAGTTTGAAATTCGATTGAAGTATAAATGCAACCTGGACCAAAGGCATCTAACCGAACCAAAAACAGGAAGTGATAAGAAGATACGACACAAAATTATTAGATCTGTGCCTGCGCGTGTAACAGAAGAATTCCTGGCGCCGTTTTGACTGCTTTGAAAACTTTATGAGGTCTTGCGAGTTACCGGCCTGCTAAAAATACCATCATATGCGCATGAGCATGTATACCCACACAGCATTGTTTTGGATCTCCGGTAAGTTACGTTTTAAACTATAAATCACAAAAGCTGTACAATCACGTTGCGACTTTACATATAAGCTGTTAGGTTGGGTATTTTTAGGTTTGCTGTTAAAATGCCAGTCTGAATGCTAAGCGAACGAGTACTACATTTTTTTTTGGTCTGGACCAAAATAACCAAGAGAACCGAAGTACAAATATGAACACACCCTGATTTTCACTATAAAGAAGTCTGGTTTAAAATGAACCCAATAGAACAACAAGATTAAAATGTAATGTGTACTTTAAAAATAAAAAATAAATACAACAAAAACAACGCTATAATATTAGGGTGTTTGGGAGGTTTGCTTACTAGTTAGTGTCACAAAAAAATGAAAAAATATCCATTTCATATACAGTAATTTTCAAAACACAAGTGGCAATACACTGATATGCAGAGGCCAAAGACGTTGCTACACATCTCAAAACAGAACCAATCACACAAAAAATCCCCAGAAACTCCTTAATGTTTCAAAGGCAAATGTCTGTCAGTCTTATTAGATAAAATATAGCAAGTGTATAAGTTTTTTAATGGGAACACTTCTCATTTCCTCTGCCTACTGTAATTTAGTCACTTCCTATCCCGTCTGAAAGAGCCATATCAAAACCTGTTAAAATTAATGGCGTGCTGTTTACATGTTTACCTCCCTTAGGAAAACTATTACAGGATCTCTCGCTACCCCGACACAACTGTCATAACTTATGTACCGTCTGCCTCTCACATTACACAGCAGGTGAGAAACATCTGACAGGTCGCTGAGATTGCATCAGGGGTCCGTTGGGTCTTAAGTGTTCCTGACAATATTGATCAGTGTGGTACCACGCTGTCCTGGGGCAAAACATCTGCTTGGGTTTAGAGGTCAATATGCTTAAAAATGACATGCTTCTAAATTCAAAACAGACAATTTCACTTTCAGGAAATCAGTCCGAAGCTGTAAACAAGATTGCACGCAAAACTTCACATCAGGACAATCGTGCCACACCCTCACAGAGGGCGGCTGCACACCCTGCCGCCCGTCACTGATCTTTAATTAAACACGCTGAAGAGTGGATTAAATTACCAGCAGGATGAGACGCAAACGCTGAGACTTTATTGCAGCAGACAGCCCACAAAGAACTCATCATTTCAGGACGTGACCGACCGAGACACAATGCCACAAGAAATATAGCCAGCCAGCTCACAGGGTTTGGTTCTTTTAATGTGAGGAAACATAAACACAGTCCTGGCTTCTTCTAACACATATCTTAAAGTGCCTTAGGCTGATGTTACACTAAGCTGTGAGGGATGTTTTTGGCACAAGAAATAGCAAAACGATGTTAGAATTAGAAGTGAATGCAGTATGTCAGTGGATTATGGATTATGTACTGCAACTGTTCTTTAACAGTGAACACCCTTCTACGCTTTAAAAATGTAAACACTTTTAAAACACGTTTCACTCTCTCAAAAGTTTATTTAATATGACTTTTAACAATGCCCAACAGTGTGTACTGTACATTGTCATGGCAGAATTCATAATTTATCTGAACCATCACAAAGATCTCCACAACACCTCAAATTGTGTATTGTGTTAAACATTAACAAATTAAATGGCAGTAATAGAAATTAAAATAATAAATATAATGCTATTTAAATCAACCGTTAAGAGAAAAGTGACCAAACACCCTTAAAAAAAATCTCTTTCTAGCAAGAGTATAAAATAAACAGTATCTTACCTTTCCGAAATCTCGAACGTCAAACAAATCAAAGGCCTCGAACAGTTCGCTTCTCTTCATGCCGAAGATCTCCGAACAGGCGTGTAAAAAAGTCCTGATGTTCTTCAAGCAGAGAAACTGGACAGAGAGAAGAGGTATAAATGTCTTCTCATCATAATAAAAATAAAAAATAAAAAATACTATACTGCACATAAAATACTGTATTAAAATAAAAAAAGTATTGTCTAACAATTAGGGCTGTCAAACGATTACATTCAGAATAAAAGTTTGCATAAAATATGTCTGTGTACTGTGCATATTCATTTTTATTTGTATTTCTAAACAAACACATACACGCATATATTTAAGAAAAATGTAAAAATTAATAAATGTTTATATATAAGCGCATTATAAGCTTTATATATGAACATTTAACATTCAGTTATTCTGTTAAAAATATTGTTTAAAGAGAATTATAATATAATATATTAAAATAAAAATAATATAAATCATAACTTAGTTTAGTTTTTTTATAAGGAGATATAATGTTAATATAAATGTGCTTAAAACCTCAACGCACACTCATGAAAGGCATGGGTAATATTTCACATTTCCTTCAGAAGAAAAACCTTTTTACAGTTTTGTAAAAGTTATTATCTGCAATTTCCTTTTACTTCATGTGAATTTTGAAGGGTTGCTAAGTGACTGAAGACAGAGGAAATTTTCATCAACAGTGCAGTAATTTGTTCTCTCGAAAAACACGATTATAATCTTAATGGATGTCCTGTTATGATCTACAAATCTGCACCCTTCCCCTTTTGCCGAGCATGTTCACAAGAATGTGTCCTTTTCTAATAGTTATATTAGCCCCCACCATCTGTCGCCAGTCACAAAACGTGTCAAACTCTTACCAGATAAAGAGTTTCACGCCTGCTGTAAAGCCATGTTTCTATCTTAAGCAACAAAAGGAAGTGAATATATGACAGTCTGAATGCTTTGCACTGCAGTTGCACCTGCGATTTCTCGAAAACCGTGTACAATCGTTCGTGACAGCACCCTTCATGAGAGCAAGGGCACCCCAGATTCATCTTCCGGCGTACGATGAACGAAAAGCGTTTTTATGCTTATGAACTACTAACTGTTATCTGCTAAAAACGTTCAGACCAAAAATGACACACATGCCGCTTCTCGGTTCCTGTTCCACCGGACAGATGACTTCATTAGAGGCCTATGGCCACACTTACTGTATGCACAGATTAGACTGGAAAATGTTCAGCCAGCAAATCTGCTTGACTGTTTACACTTGTTTGGTTTCAGCATATTATCGGAAAGGCACATCTTTTAAATGTCTTGGATTCTCGATAAGTCCCATTGGGTCGGAAAAAAGCTAGATAGAAACACAGAGGAAAAGAGCGAGAAAGAGCGATTTAGACGGAGGACGTGTTCGTTTGATGTGGCTGTTAAATGGGGCTGTAGCCGTGTTTCTTTCTGCATTGGTGTCGTTTCAGACGCATTAGGGTTTATTGGAGAGAAACGCTGTTCAGCCAAACTCTGTTTCTAATCTATGCCGTTACACCCCTACTGTGCTGGTACTACTCTTTCTACTGCAGTTTAACCGAGTATAAGGATAGTGTTGTCAAAACAATGTGCTACATACAGCATCAAGTCTGACTATCGGGCAGATGACAACCCAGAGTATTACAAGGCGTGTAAGCATTGAACCATTCGTCATAAATCAACATACTTTGTTCAATACATTTATGAGCTCCATTTATCTGACATCTATTATATGGTTTTATGAATGAGTACACAAATGCTCTCCAAGGCCACTTAAGGCCAGTATGATGAAATCTCCATTTAACACTCATAAACCCCTAACAATGGTGTGGTTACAGATCTAAGCTAATAGATGAAAGAATGTACTGTAGGTTTGAAGGCTGGCTTATATGAACGATCTTAAGTGCGGTGCTTTAACCAGTCGCACAACGGATGAAAAAGCACACTTGGAAAAACAGTAAAACAGCATGAACTGATATTATTTAAGGCTGCAAGATATATAAAAATTATGGAAGTATAGTTTTCATATTGTTTCAATATGGTTTTCAATAATTGAAAGATTTTAATCCTTCAAAAAGATGTATAGTCAAAGTTTTAGGTCAGTGTAAATAGTGGAGAGGATGGTAAGACAAAGAAAGTGATGCAGATGTAAGTTGGTTATATAATATATCATCTTTTAATGTATTTTTTGGCAAATTATTACTAATATTGCATTTTTCTATAATATCGAGCAGCCGTAATATACACTAGCAGTCAACTGTTTTGGGACACTTTCTCGTGTTCATAAATTTTCCACATTTTAGAATAATAATAAACTCATCAAAATTATGAAACAAAGGGAACTATGGGAATTATGTTGTAATTAAAAAAAGAAAAAGAAATGAAAATTAAGGTAATTTTATCAAGCATCAAATCTTGAGGTCTCACCCTGCGATGCTTTTAAACAATATTAAAGGAGTTTTTATCTATTCTGTGCTCTTATTGACTGTTCTTTCTTCATTATTCAGTCAAAGTTATCCATTTAAAAAAACATTTTTTATTAAATAAAATGTTAGTATGTAAAAGCATGTATGTTTGGAAAATTATATTTTTGTCTACTAAATTATTAGTAGACAAATTCCTTGTGTGTGTAAACATACTTGGTAATAAAGCTCCTTCTTATTCTTATTCTTAAACTAATTTCAGATTTTTAAACAAACACCTCAGATCAAAAGAAAACAAATTTCGCTCAAGTGTCCCATACTAGTGTATATAGGGGGCAACATGTAATGTCTCTATATTACTGTAATGTCTCTATATGTAAAATGTAGTAGCCTACTGAAAAACAGCCTACACATAAAACATTGAATCTGCTGTACTTAGCAATATCTAATAGTTAGATGGTGAACAAAATAGCATTTTAATCCCACGAAAAATCAATGTTGACCTTGGATACATGCATCCTATTGATCAGCTGAGCATATTTCCAATGCAACAGCTGATTGCTCTTGTTAACTACAGCCGCTTGCTATGACACACAGCTTTGCAATGTGTCATACCATGGTGTGTAAAACAAACAGGAGGGATACAATGGTTGCCGGTAACTAAACTGACATCATTTGTAGATCCATGGTGAATTGCCCTTTACAGGGCACTACACAAGGGTTACTGCACAATGAATGTCACACTGAGAGGATGAACCATCCAGGGCAAGGTGTGAGATTCTCTGATGGTCACGATTAAATCGTGCCACCTCACAGGTGCTATCGCAAACACAAGGGTATGAAATGTTTCAAATAGCATACTTCCACCCACACTACTGCAGATTTTTTGTATGCACAGGACACTACATTTGCCAAACTGGGCAGGATAGCATCCTACAATGCAATGCACGTGACATGTTTCATTTATGATAAAGGGTATGATGATCTTCAATATATGGACTCTCTTGGCCTATTGTTTGTTTGGACTGTCAAAACATTAGAATCACGTGACACTACACATATACAATAGCCTACGTAATGTATAATTTCCTTCAGAAACTAACGTTAATATACATTCTGGGACTTGCCTCCCTTTGGTCCCACACACTTAACTTTTTACAAAATAACACCCTTACATCACACAGGTTATTTCACAAAATATAAAGGATGCGCGTAAAGAAACCGGCATACCTTTGTGATGTTTGTTTGTATTGAGCAGTCTTAGGTCGTTTTCTACACATCATTATATATCTGTGTTTATTCTTTACGCTGATAAGTGCTGAAACTCCACTTTCACAGTCGTACGAAGTCACAAAAGGCAGGAATGTCTTTACAGTGCGACTTGCCATGTCAGGGCAGTCTTTGCACCACTTGAGGTTAAAAAAACGCTTTTAGAAACGTCAATAACCGTCTATGCTCGCGCTTCCTCCGGTGTTAAACGGATTTCTTTCGCTTCTGTGGAGACGCTGTTCAAGAAAGCAGCACAAACTGTGCATGTGTGACAACGAATATAACGTAAATCCGATCATTTGTAAGTGCTGAGCGTACGATGCACACTTGTGCGTTCGTCTTCAATTTGCGCAAAACCGAGCGACGTATAATTCGAAGTACCGCGAGAGCGACGCGATCGCACACAGGGCAGTCTACTCTCGCGATACTCGCGATGTCATACTCCGTTCGTTCTGCGCTGCGCTGCATTAAGTCGAAAACCTGTTGTGTTGATTGGTTAATATAAAATACTTTATATTTTCCATCGACGCTGCCATTGTGCTGTGTGTGTACTAGAATATACAAGCATTCATTTTGGCTTGTAAGACAGAAATGAAGTTGGTTAGACTTTGATAAACACAATCGTAGGGCAAATGTCAGGTTGTATTTGTTTATTTTGTGTTCTTGTATACTAAACAATGAAGGCAAATTGTTCAATTGACTGAAAGCTTAAAATTGTCATTAATAGCAATCCGTTTTATTCATTTTTGGCAGAACATCTCTGAATGCACTTTAACTGCACTCAAAATGTCAATTCCTATATTTTACCACAGAGATTTGGATTTCTTTACAGATGTACAGCATTTGCTTTTATGGGATGTTATTCGATAATAGCATTTCTCTGTCATCCTGGTGAAATTCTTTCAGTGCTGTAACATCTTAGTGCTTCTGTTCAAGGTCTATTTTTAACCTGACTGAGACTAGATAAAAGCCATTGCATTGTGTATTGTGAATGATGTCAGTAAAGTAAAGGTTGCTACAAAACTGCAAGTAATTTATGCATGCGTGTGTAGTAACAGATCATCATAAGCAGTTAAAATGTAACCCTCATCAAAACCACGCAAAAAAGCTCATTTTGCACTGTGAGCACGGAATAGGATTTCACTTGTTTTTAAATCGACCATTTAAAAGGATCCAAAATCCGATACCAAACCTGAAGGACAATTAAATCTCATCATTAATGACCATCTCTGCTCACTTTAATAGCATCAGAGCGTACGGTAAATGCTTCAGAATACAATTCAAATGTCATGAGATGAGCTGGGTAGGTTTCCCAAACATAATAATTATGGATTTTTTGTAACAAAAGAGCTTTGCTTGAACACGGAAATGTCTGCCTTCGTTTAAAATTCCTAATGTAACCACGTTTCCCCAGTGTCTGGCCTAATTCACACTTTATTGGTGCAGAAAGCCAGCAATGCTATTCAAAGAGGCAATACAAAATCTAAACTGTAAATGTGTGATTCACAGTGTCTTCGGGGAGCATCTTTTCCTTCTGATCCTCAGCCATTTACAGTAGAGGCTGTTACCTTGGTGACAGAAAGAAAGGTCAGTCCCTATTAGAGAGAGAGAGAGAGAGAGAGAGAGAGAGAGAGAGAGAGAGAGAGAAAGAGCAGTCTGGCTAGATGTGCTAGACAATGCAAGGATATGTGCATGCTAAAAAAATAGAGTTAGTATGCGAGACATTACATTTTGTTAAAAGAATAATTTTAGCTTAACATGGGTCAAGAAATGATGCAAAGGCCAAATCCACCCTATAGGTGCACCCAAGTACTCAGTTATCTGTAGTGTTGGGAAAATACATGTCTAGTTTTTGAAACTGTAGCGCAATAGAGGGTCTTTAGAGGATGTTTAGTTTCGTTTCATTTCCTTCCTTCATCCCATTTCCTCATTTCCCCTACGGGCGTCACTGCTCGGAAACTACTGTATCTAAGTGGGCGTCAGCATTGTGTTTCCCCCTCCGACCTAAAGATGAGCCAGTGATTATCGGGCACGACACAATGTGCAATAAACCGCTCAGTGGTGATTGTTACCATCGGTTTGTTTGCCGAAACTGGAGCAAAGAGAAACCTTATGTCAAGCACCAAAAAGTCTTGTCTGAGTCTCTTCTTGCGCTGGCATATGTTCATTATCTAAATAAAGTTTGAAGACCTTGCCAAACACCTGTTGCCATTTCCTTCCTATCCTCAGAAGCCCGTACGTTCAACGGAAGAGAGCTTCAAGCGAGTCACCGTCTGATCGATGCAGCGCGTGAGAAAGGCACTTGCATTTGTGGCTTCCTCAATCTTCCACTTCCACCTTTTGCATGTTTCAAACCTGCCCAGAAACCTCTCTGTTCTTCAGTTCACACAGGCTTGAACTAAAGCCTGTAAAACAGTTTAACGCCTTTTCACACACACACACAAACACACACACAAACCCCCCTGGCCTGGTTCCTTTCGCTCCTGGCAATAATGTAGAAATTTCGGGGGGGCGGGGGTTTGTGCGTTATATTTTAATTATACGCCTATTGGTGGGGTGAAGGGAAACCCGAAGGGCCCATCGGGCTCCTGGAGGTGCTCTGATGAGGTAGAGACTCAGCTTTGTGTTTGGTTTCTTCACTGCTTTTGTCTGTGTCGGTCTCGTGGGACGGCTGTGCCTGTGTCCCATGTGCTATAATGAGTCTATGATAAAATAGCTGACAAAAACGTCATGAATAATTCACGCTGTGATTCAGATGTTGCCCTCAGATGGAAATTTCACCTCCATGCTCAAATCACACAGACAATTTGCTCATTTTTGGGTCTCTTTTCTTACATGCGTTTCTTACATGCGACTGACTGCGGGTGGACAAAACAACAACACGACACAGCATTGTATTGTAATGTAATCAGATGCAAAACATAAATATTAATGAAGTAATAAATGAAACCATATGATAGTGATTCGTTTTTATATTGTTTTATTTTTATCGTTTTTTATTATAAACCATTAACTAAACTATATGAATTAAATTATAATAGGCCTATATCAAATGCATTCTGATGTATCTGATTTTCAGCTATAAATCATTAAATCAACCTCAATTTTGGAAACTAAAAGCAAAGGCTATTGACTTTTGATAAATGCTTCTCAGAATCTATTGACCCACTGTGACACAACACATGGACAAATCTAATGCATAAGGGTTTACTTTTATCATGTGCGTGTGTATGTGTGTAGACTGTGTGTCTAATGTGCATCCGTGTTCCTAGCAGTCAGTGTTCATGAAAGGTTTCTGTGGATATCTGTCAACGATATGAAATGTCACTGTGTCAGTACTGACGGCTGATTCCACCTCATGTGTGAGGGACATAATCAGGTCCAGGCTTTGAACAGATGGCGTTTAACAACACAGAGCCGAGACATATATCAAAGGCTGTCCGCAATAAAGCTCATCCCGCAGACAGATAAACTAATCCTGCTCTCACCTGACAGGGTACAGGGAACGTGACCGAACTAAAAACTAAAAACTCTGACCCTCATACCTTGTCTGGACAACAGATAAGTGTAGTTTCATGACGTATGTGCCACATTTTAATGTCTCCAAAAGTTCTTTGTTAGTTGTTATAAAGTTGTTTGTGTTAATATTGGCTATCATTGTCGTGGTTATTGTTAATCTGACAGGGATGTTTTTTTCGTAGATGGTAAAATACAAAACTAGAGGTCAAATCTTTCAAAGATGCAATGTCTTGTATTGCTGGCATTTACCGATAGGGGGCAGAATTTAGTACAAAAATAACGGTACCGCATGTATTGCAAAATATCAACTTGGCATGTGATGAAAAACTAGATTTACGTTAGTTTTTACTTTTTGTACATACATAACGTCTTCTAATTAAAAACAAGCTTTAACGCAAGAATTGTTGGATTGTTTCACTTTGTCAGCAGTCATCCACATCAACATCCCCAGCATTCACGAACGCTATTATCACATACCTGTGACATTTGAGGTCTCAAGTTGATTTCCCTTAGGTTAATGGACTGGGGTCTCAGGTTGTTGAGAAGCTGGCACAGGAGGACCCCATCGCGCAGGGTCTGCGCCAGGTCGAACACCTGAGCGGACTCCCATGTCACCCGATGGTTCGCCGGGAGCACCTTACAATTGATCAGCCATAACGCGCACTGTTTCCAATGCTCCATCGCGTCCAGTGATACACAATCAAAGATTTAACTCAAATCCGCTGGGGATGAATGTCAAACTCCGCTTTAAAGATCCGAGAGCTCCGTTACACCGAAGAGCAAGCGGCGTCTCCGCGTCCGATGCGCATAGCAGAATAACGGGCGACCTGATCACTGGATGTTGTTTGCTGGGTCGGAGCACCAGCCGAGAGTAACTGATCCCAGTGCTGCTACTCTCCTCGTTCCCTCTTTCACCTCTTATTTTCGCTCTCCCCTCCCCGCACTCTCTCTCTCTCTCTCTCTCTCTCTCTCTCTCGTGTGCGCTTCAGTCTTCCTGCTTCAGATGATCATGTTCCGCGTATTGCGCGGCGCTTGCTCTTCAAGCTTGTGTGAGTTTGCGTGTCAAGAGGGCAGCCAGCGGCTTGACACCCGGAAGACTGATGATTACAAAGCGGACCAAAATGTATTTGGACACGTAAAATGCATGGTTTATTTACATTAAATACAAAACGAAGTGGATTCTACAATAAATGCTCACAATTGCAACTATCCAGCACAAGATTATTTTTTAGCTATTGTTCATCTCAAGTTCTCCCAAAACAACCTATTCTTTATTTTTTAAACTTTAACTGCTTTCATTTTATTTTATTATTTATTGCAATACATTCCTTTGTTAAATAGTCTACATATTGAAAACTTTGACAATGCTTCAACTATTATATTTGTTTAATATTTCCAATACATTTTAAAAGATTGAAAGAAGAGAAATCAATAGCCTATTATTCCCCTCATGTGAAATGTTGAAATGTGTTTTTGTTTTAAATGTTGTGCATTGAAGAGAGAGAGAGAGAGAGAGAGAGAGAGAGTTGGGTGAAGAGCGCATTTTCCAGATAAGCAGCAAGTATAGAATAATGCATTGTCATAGATATCCTGTTTCTGTCTATCTGCCATGTGTCGTCATAAACTTCAGGAGGTCTATATCAATGCTGTCAGCTGGGACTGTCTGTATTTTAACTCACTGACACTGTCCAGCATTAAATGTGCTGTATGTAAAAAGTCAAACTAGCACAAAACTAAACTAGACGTCTACAGATTTGTATCCATTTAAATTAGCAAAACTCTTTTTTTGTGATCACATTGTGCATTTAATAATTAAACTTTGAGATTTGTACTTCTTAAATTTCCCAATATAGCTAGAGACCCTACACATGTCCTGCAGGCACGGGCTCGTGCGATTTTATGTTTTAGAATATGAGTAAGATCATGGACCAGGGGGTCTTCAGCATGTTGTGAGGATAAATTAAACCATCTGTCAGTCATAACCAGAGAATGTTAGGAGCCTAATTATCTGTGTGCTCAATTCTTTATTTATTTTCCTTCTGTTTATAAGGTTGTTTGAGGATAACTTGGCTGGCGGGATGCAGGAGTTTCCAGAATGCAGCAGATTCACATGACACGAACTATTTCCACACTGCTTCAGTCATTTCTATCCTCCTGTTACAACGGTATGGAAGCGCTGGGCGACATCATCAATCACAAATCAATCCCTAGAGAGACCATCAGATGGCATTAGCCTAATCTATCCATTTCACACAGTGGGAGGGGTTTAACTGCAAAGCAGAGCCCCCATCCTTTTGTGAGCTAAAGAAGAGGAAGTCTGAAAATGTGGGCAAGCGCCGGAAGGAAGCGGAGAACGCAGGATGTTTGGAGCCAATCACTATCTCTTTTTCTTCCTTCACAATGTTCGAGGTTTGGCACAAGTGACTCTCCCCCTCCGAGCTGACAGATGATCAAAGCGCCACACACAAGCCAAATGCTTAGAGAGACTCGGGCATTGCCACATTGCTGCCATTCCAATTATTGGCATCCTCGTCATGACCTGCATTGTGTTGGTATAGTCAGACCCGGCGTGCTAATGATTCCTCTTCATCTGGTGACAATACAGGATGAATTTGATGTATTGTGTCCACGTGCATCATGACTATATTTCACAAGTATAAAAAAGCACAGCTGTGTTCGAAATGTGCCCTTCAATATTAATAAAGATCCCAGCATGCATTGCAGCATTTTCACTTTCCTAGGTAAAATTATTAAAAGAATTGCTGTTTTGGTGTTTGCTGGCTATATTGTTGTTGTTGTCATTTTAAGTTACCGGTAGTATTTAGAGTTACTCAGTTAATTGAGTTAGTTGAACATGGTTTTGTAAACTATCGGTACTGTTTAGCATGTTGACAAAATGTTTTATGCTTGTAAGCCGCTTTGGATTAAAGCGTCTGCCAAATGAATAAATGTAATGTTAATGTACTTGGCCAAAAGTTGAATAAACTCAAAAATGTCCTGAAGCTGGTTGCCTACAATATTATTATGCTTTCACTACACAGTTCAAAAGAATGATAAAATACCAATATTATAACAATATCCTTTGACATTTTTATATTTCATCCAATTATTCTCAATATAGGTCTATAGCGACTCCATTCTGCATACTTTCAAAAAACAACCTATACTACAATGTTATTTAACAGCAGTAAAGCTAGAAAAATGAATGGTCCTTCACTAATATATAGACAAAAAAAGTTAAATCCTTCTGCCCAGGTATTGATCCGCATACACAGAGCCATTGCAGAAATCAATAACCAGGAGACCTCAGAAGGACTGTAGTCAGACATTTCACAAGGTTTCAGGGCCTGTCATCCGTGCAAGGACAGGAAGAGAGCGTAAGAAGATCAACAGAGTGGAACACAACACAGAGACAGAAAAAGTCACAGGGGTCACAGGTCTATATTCATGAGCCACAAGGCAAATAACAGAAGAGAGCTGCACCTTCTGTATGTTTTACACGAGCTTAAAGAGGTAGTTCACCCAAAAATGAACATTCTGTCATTACGAACCTGTGTGCCTTTGTTTTTTATGCAGAACACAAAAGAAGATATTTTGAGGAATGTTGGTAACCATACAGCATGGACCCCCATTGATTTCCATTGTATGGACACAAAACCACATTTCTCTAAATATCTTCTTTTGTGTTCCACAGAAGAAAGAGTCATACAGGGTGAACTATACCTTTAACAGCAAATTCTATGTTGTTTATATGTGCAACATTACACAATTTTATTTTCCAACGTTATCTGTAAATGTTTGACTGAATTTTTGAGAAAGATTGAGAGTGAAACAATGTAAGTGTGTAAGAGACCGCAGTGAGGTACAATTTCAAGGCTCTCAAATACACTAATGTGGGACTAACATTGTATTATTCATGCTTATGAATCATGCGTGTGTTCTGAAAGACGATGGGGTTATGAAAGTGTGTGCTGGTGTCACAGATGGTCTGCACCTTAGAGGACAGAGCGAATGGTGCCAAAAGTGTGCTGTCTCATTTACAGCAGGTATGACTTTACCATCAATATCTTACACTCACATTTATAAGCACACACTCATCCAAACCAACTCGTAGCTTTTAACAGTTGTGTCCTATTGGCTCCATGTCAATCTGAATGTTTTATATAAAGTTAAAGCAAAGTTCTTTTCAGGTTTGTCATACAGAATCACATCATCTCCATGCCACTGACATGTTATGTGGATCCATTTGAAGACTGCAGAATTGTGGGGGTGATGTTTCAAACGCTGTTATTGTAATAAATGATGATAAATGAAATAGGGTGAAAGGGGCGTGTCCTTTCTTCTATAATACCCGCCCATCTGAAATAATCTATGACCTTTTAAACGAAACAATTGGCGTATGAACCCAGATATCACTTCACATCACATCAGCTAATGTGAAACCACTATCTTTCAATGGCTTCGCCTGTGGGGTTTGTGATGTTTACACCAGAGCATCATGGTTTTAAGCCTACGCTGTATGACTATTGGCTTGATAGTTTGAATGCAGATTGATTTTGGCCTAGCGGCTTCAGGTCCAATATTACTGGCCCTGCTTTGTCCTATAACAACAGGGAAAAGTGGATTATAAATGTATTGGCAGATGGACTGGTTTTAGAGCTGCACTCCAGAAAACCCGAGATAGGATCAGGTGAAAGCAGCCATGTGACCGTTACTCCTAAATGTATTAACTAAAATTCTAAGTGTACACATCAAGTTGTACTTTTATAATTGAGATGCAAAATATATTGTCTCTTTTTCCGAAGCATGTTTAAACGACAGAAAGGGATAGTTCACCGAAAAACTAAAATTCTGTCTCCATTCATCCTCATAAAACCTGTATGACTTTCTTCTGTGGAACACAAAAGAAGATACTTTGAGAAATGTCTCAGTGGGCTTGTGACTATGCAATGGAAGTCAATGGGGGTCCGTGTTGTTTGGCTACCAACGTTCCTCAGAATATCTTTTGTGTTCTGCAGAAGAAAGTCATACAGGTTGAAAATGACATAAGAATAAGTAAATGATGGAAGAATTTTCATTTTTTAGGTAAACGATCACTTTAACAACTAAAAGCAGAAGAATCCACAGGTTTTGGACAGAACTGTTATTAGCTATATTTACATTGTTCCCTCAATGGACATACTGTACATTAAACATTGGGAATACATCCCTGTGATGCCTAAAATATAAAATGAAATGAACAGCTGTGTGCCATATGGTACAGACCTCACGTTTAAAAACCAGGGTCTAGAGGCTACAAAATAAAAACATATTTATTCTGATTTTAAAGGGCATTTCAACAAGATGAAAGAAAAATGGTTGTCCAGTGGCAGCTCACCATCCCTAATATAAGCCTCGGGGTCCGCTCTGCTCCACCTGCCTTCATCTTATTCCAGCCAGCTCAGCTCTGAGAGAATAGCTCACCTGTAATCCTCACCTAATGCATTAGTCATTTACTGAGAAAAATAAGGCTTGTTTATGCACAACACCTGCATGTATGGAATTAAAGGGATAGTCCACCCAAAAATGAAAATGCTGTCATCATTTACCTGATATAACACCAAATAAGGTATTTTAAAGAAAGTTGGTAACCGAACAGCATCCATTCATTTCTATCAGATGGACATAAAACCGATGGGTGCCAAAAAATAGCTTCTTAGGGGAACATAAAGACTTGTGTAACTTGACTTGTACAAATGCATATTTATAAATATATAGATTTTTATATGATATATATTTTATATGTAACATTAGGACATTTTTCACTGTCTGTGTATTTGTCCCAGTTGTTCAGCCCAAATGATTTTTTTTCTTGTGAAGAATACTTCACTGAATTTCAATGGCTCCTCTCTCTCTCTCTCTCTCTCTCTCTCTCTCTCTCTCTCTCTCACACACACACACACACACACACACACACACACACACACACACACACACACACACACACACACACACACACACACACACACACACACACACACACACATACACTCACTTTCTCTCTGTCTCAGATGGGACTGCATGGAGTTCTGGAAGGGAAAAATCTTCAGGTTTTCTTTATTGCTTGAGTTGGCAAGAAAGCGTCTGAACCATCCAAAAGCTTAACTTCCCTTTTAAATCAAACTCCAAAACAGATTTAAGACCAGATTCTATTCCATATTTATTAAAGGCTCTATTGCACAGCATCACATTAGTATATGTGTTTAATGTAAAAGTCAACTTTGATGGACACTAGTGCACACCTTCAATAGTGGATCTTTCAGAAATGAATCTCAGTCTTAGTTTATTATTCATAAAACCATTCAGCTGTGTGTTTCTGTGTTTCTGAATGTAAGTCCAGAGGCAACTGTAGTTTCGATTGTGCTGTTTTAGAGTTTCTCAATGTGAATTGAAAAAACTTCTGCTCAGCGGGAGATCATGCAGAGATAATATATTAAAGGAACAGAAACTTGTCAAGAGGAAGTTTCAACATTCATCTCATTTGGGCACATGGTTGCCAAGGGCATAAAAACAAGTAATGATTTACAGTGTGAGGAAAATAAACACTGTCCATCAAAACAAATATGTTTTCAGAGGACATACAAAGTCTAGATATCTAAATATTGTTTTTGTGGCACATTTAATCTGAAGCTGACTCTTTATAAGTACATTACATTGCATTTATGCATTTATCCAAAGTCACTTGCATTGCATTATACTATACATTTGTTTCTAAGTGTATTGTGCAAACCCTGGGATCGAACCCATGACGTTGCTAACACCATGATCTAACCACTGAGCTACAAGAAAGCAGAAGTATCAATACTGTGTTTCTCTAGAAGATTGGTTTACTATGCATGAAACAAGAGAGGGGGGTTGTCTCACAGTGCCGCTCATGTCTTGATATATCAGCAGTTATGGTTAAGCACACCCAATATTACAGACATTACATCAGATGTAATTCTCTCACCACACAAAGACACTCAGGCTTTATACTGTATAGTTATTCTGTATGAGCTCCAACAGAAACAGATTTGGAAAACCGATTTGAAGAGGTTTTTAATAATACAGGAAGAAAAGTTTTAGATTTGCAATTGCAGCTAAAACACTAACTGAACCCAAAAATAAATGTATGATTTACATTTGGTCAAATATCCAAAGGCAAAGAAATACAAAAGCACTAGAAATTTGGTTTTTGGTTGTACATCCATTTGCAGTCTGAATGTTTGAATCATTTCGATGTTTTATAAAGCGGCCGAAAGGCGGAAGCCGTATACAGTACTGTTTCAAGTCAAGATGCTTGTTTGAGGATAAATTAAACATAAGGTTTCATTTGACATGCATACATCATGTAGAGAAATGAGACTTTGCAGTTGTTTCTTTATAACGTTCAAGATTATTTTTCGTACATAAACTTTCAATTCTGATGCAACCTCGCAAATGTTTTCTACTGGCAGTCAGAACTGGATGAATTAGAAGAGCATTAAGTATGAGATTCATTTCATGAATACTTATTCATTTATATTTGTCAGGAGTGTATTTGAAATGTAATAAATCTTATGGTGTTCAGTTGCATATGCAGAATTTGTCAAAACTAAACACCAGAAAGTTAGAAGTCATCCACCAAACAACCTAAACACATCTCCTACTTTATAGAGAACTACATGTAGAAAGCAGTTTAAGTCTTTCTGTTCTTAAACTGGACGACAACAAAAACGTTACTGGGCAATTGTGCTTTTGTGGCCCAAACTTTACTTCCGGTTCACATCCGCAAAGAATCGAGTCCCTGCAGATTATTTCTGATAACAAGCAAACGAAAAAACAAGTAAATGACATTAACTAGCAAGTTAAAAGTGTCTAGTCAGTATTATTTTGGGTTACCAGTAGAAGAAACGCTATGGCTATAATAAAATGTGACAAAGTTACACGACCCATTCAACAAACTGTTTATTTAATACAATTATTATACAATAAAATACTTATATGGAGTAATTTTAATATAAATAAAATAAAAATAGCCAGACCGATCAACAAACACAGACCAGACACGTACATCCAATAAAACGCCAATAGTAAAATATTGGAAATGTGCTGCAGGCAGCCAATCCTGAGTCTGCTGAGGTCCGGGGACCCTGCGGCAGTTTTGTTGGGATTGTCTCTGGATCACTGGCTCTTCATGCCCCTCTTCACAGACCCTCTTCAATGACTCGTGCCATAATCTTTCTATATCAAGTTTAAGACTAAACAGCAGAGGATCTCACAAAAAAGTCATACTCAAAAGACATCCTAAGTTTAACTCATAGCTTGTTCTGCAAGGGCTATTCATTTTACTGTAGGATGGGGTGCGATGGAAACAGGTCAAGTGAATTGTTGGTTAGGGGTTCAGCAGTATATATTTCATACAGTATTGCACTTGAAGGGTCTATTTGTCTTTCAGCTCCGGGTTTACCAGCAGAACATCAGGAGACCTGTGCTGAACCAGCAGAACAACACGGCACAAGACTGTAAAGATGAAAGTCAAGCTAACTTCACACACGCTGCTAAATCAACACCAGAACGGCACAGCAGTCGGTTTGTTTAAACTGAAACTGTTGTCAGAAGTGTTCCTAACAATGGACACTGACATTAACTCTTTACAATACTGCTTCATTGCCTGTGTTAAAGAGATACAAATAAAAATTCTCTTTAAAAAAAACTCTTTCTTCAGTGGAACACAAAAAAAGATATTTTGAGAAATGTCTCAGTGGTTTGGGGGTCAGCGTTGTTTGTGTTCTGTAGAAGAAAATAAGTCCTACAGGCTTGAAACGACATTGGAGTGTATAAATGAAAATTTTTGGGTGAACTATCCCTTTAAAATTTCACAATTTTAGTTAAACATGAAATTAAAAATAAAATTAACTTTCTTTATAAAACTTCCTATTATTCTTATGAATTGGTTTTTTTACGTTATTCCGGTGAAAAAGTTTGTCTTTTTCTAAAATGAAGTGCCGTTTTATGTTTATTGTAACAAATTATAGCAATTATTTACAGTGTTAAGTAGTATGTCTATGAAAACCAATAAAGGAATATAAAAAAATAAACACACTATTCAGGTTGTGTCTTAGACCTTCCAGTTTCATTTATTAATCCAGTTAAAAAAACAAAATAATTTTTTGTATAAAATTCAGTTCCTTGTTACATGTAGTTACATATTAGCTTAGGAATGAACTCTTTTATGACACTGCCCTCTAGTGATTGATTTTGTCATGATCAGTTTACAAACTTGTTCAAAACCTCTATTGATTTGACAACGAATATTGGCAACATTTACACAAACATATACACATAAAATGTATTTTTTTTACCTTGTTAGGACATTTTGTTTTCTATGAGAAGAACAGCTTATAAATCACACTAAATGATGCTTATTTAAAAAAATTAGGTTTAGGGTCTGTGATGGATAGATTTAAAGGTAGAGACAGTCAATGGAAAGTCTCCATAAAACATTGTGTGTGTGAGTAAAAAATGCATTAAAAAATACATTAAAACATATTTTGCGTATATAACATGATTATTTTTTAAACTGAATTAAAATTAAGTGAGGTTTGTATGTTTTTTCATTTCAATGAGCATCTCTTAGTGTGGTGCAGTTATTGCAGGATCCAGCTCTTAAAAGCAGCATGAACATCATTCCCTTTTTCAAAGGCACAATGATGAAAGAAAATGTAACAGAATTAAAGTTCTGGGCTATACAAGAGCCTATAGTCACAGTAATACAATGAAACAGATTTGAGGTTATTTGTGGCATGTTGAACTTTCTTAAGCTTTGCCTATTCCAACAAGAAGTGCTATCAAGAAGGCCAGGTTTCCCAATAAATACAGGACGAGCAGAACTGCTTCAGTGCTCATCTGTTCACAACAAAAATATAGAAATATATATTACTTAAGACCACTCGCTACAGTATATATTTTGCCATATCACGTATGCAATCTAAAACTTTAATCTAAAATACAAGAGAGCCTTTTTGGCACTGTTTGACTTACCACACCAAAAGAGCAAATCTCTGCATCTGAAACAGAATACACACTTTCCTCAGCAACATATAACTTCATGATCCTTCATATTTATTAACAACTCTGGATATTTTCATTTCTAAAATGATTACGAGTTCAGTGTCTACGCATTTACCTTTTTTCTTGGAGCGCTTGTTCAAATCTTGAAGAACATACATCACAGCCTCCCAGGCAACAAAACCGCCCATAACCGGCAGCATCCATTGATCATTCTGATATTTTCCTATCAGTGCCAGACCAGTGAAGATCGCTGCCACTGCCGAGTGTAAAAAAGTGAGGTTAGAAGTGTGTTTTATTTTCTTCCTGGTGAAAATGATGTTAACAGAGCAGAAGACCGTCACTCTCATACCTGCAAGTCCTTTGATGGCCAGAGCGATGAATGAATGAGCCCAGTTGAAGACAAATCTCCTGTAAAGAGGATTATTACAGTGAAACATGGAAACCTTCCTTCCCTCACTTGAAAAGAAGAGAGCGTTCTCTTACTTTTCATGTTGCGGATCACAGCGGAAAGCAGCGACCACGGGCTGAATTAAAGTGAGAATCATCACCAAACAGCCCAGGACTGGATGAGCCCCCTACACACACACACACACACACACACACACACACACACACACACACACACACACACACACACACACACAGAATTACTGCATGTCAAATCTTAACATCTGGCACACATATTTTACTTATATACAATAGCTTTAAATAATATAACATATTTTGCAAATGTGTGCATATATAAAGGGACAAAATGTTGGAATAAAAATGCTTATTTATGTATTATTTACCCCAGCCCAATCCCTGGCATAAGCAAACACCAGAATAAATGCAATTGCTGTGGCAATAATCGACAGGGACATCAAAGTGACATGAGCCTGTGGGACAAGAGAAAAACATCAAATGTATTTATTCAAACTATTTACAAAGCTAATACTTTATAACTTTTAGTAACAAATGATCGGCAGCTTTAAATAAAACCTAACTTGATTGCACATTGATTAATGATCTGTTAAGCAATATATAATGTAAATGAATGAGTGTTAAATGAAAGTTAAATTGCCTCTTATCTTATCCTGCTTATCTTAAATGCAAACAGTCATATAACGGAAAATCACTTGGGCCACAGAGGCATTAATCTGACACACAGTTTATTAAATGAGCGGATAATGTGCTTTAATGCAAAGCACCTGCGACCCCTAGGGTGGAATTATAGAACTGCAAGGTCTACAATTATTGTTAAACGTTCACCAAAAATAGAATTGCAACTAAAAGTAAGAACCAAAAGTTAAATGTTGCTAAACAAAATAAAGAAAACATTTTAAGGTTTTTTTCGTTAATGTAAATGGTTTATTAGTTTTACATTACATTAGCATTAGCAACTAACAGTGAACAAAAAATCAACAGCATTATTTAATCTTTAAAACAATCTTGTTCTTTGTATTAACTGTAGCATTTGTTCATACATTTCAAAAGGTAATGCACAATGAATGTAAAACAACAAAGATAATAAATGCTGAAAATAATATTTAGTCCATTATTGTTAGTCTATGCATTTACTAATGTTAACAAATACGACCTTAATATAGTTACTTTAAAGGAAAGTTACTTTGGAGTCTCTATACTCCAAAATGGGCCCTGGGCCTAAATAAACTAAAATGAAAGAAACCAAAAACTCACCAAAAACCAGAAATCTTTACCACAACAGCCTTTCCCCCTTCCGACCCCCTTTAAATAGCGGGCTATGAGCATACCCACACTACCAGTGGTCATCCAGGCGATCAGCATCAGGGCACCTGATGAGAGCAGCACCATCAGGACCACGACGGCAACGATGTCACCCAAATTCAGTGTGTCATGATATACTCACCATGAGCTTTAACAATCGCTGGATATTCTTCACCGGTGGCCACTACTGCTGGATTCAGCAAATCAGCTTTGCTTTGACTAACATATGTATTTGTGTGGACCTGGATGTTCCCTACAAATAAGAAAGTACTCGGTTAAAGGAATAAATGAGCCAAAATAAAACACTTACGGCTCTTACGAACGCACAAACCTTGACTGGCGGGGCCGGCAGCGATCATGAGGAAGTATTCGCTAACAGACGCCGCTCTACTTCCTGTGCTGATGGGATTACGAGACGTAAAGGAGCAATTGAAAATTCCATTGGTCACCGCCATCTTGATATCAGACACATTCCCCTATAAATCACAGAGAAAATATGTGAACAATGATATCTGAGAAAAGTTAGAAATGTGCTCGGGAAGAGTGGAAGCTTTACCAGTGAGAGAATATTTGGAGCCTTTTTTCCGGTTGAAAAGGCATGTTGCACTTGGAGAAGGCCGCTGTTGTCTTTACCACATATGTAGATGTCATCATTGCCCTTGAATTAGACACAAAAAGCTTTTAATACTATAACTGAATACTCAATGACTCATTGTATAAGGAACAAAAAAGATCAAGAAAGCCACAAGCACAACAAACTGTTGTGGAATATCTGCTCAAAAGACTCGATGCTGACAAAGAAAATGAAGATATGAATCTCACATTTCATGAGAAATATAATACGTGTTGCACAATGTGTGTTGTTTACAGTACAGAAACATAGCTGATCGACAGTAAATATACCATGCTTTGGTCATCGGAGAATCCAACGGCGACGTATCCATTACCCGGGCCGACTATTTCAATCTTCATTTCCGACTGGCTGGACGACGTCTGAACCGACATAAAGTAACAGTTAGCGGTGGTGGTCGGGTCACAGTTGCTCGGCTGACTGAAACACACTTTGCTTCTCCCACACTCTGTACTCGCTGTAGGTACCTGAAATTTACAGGATAATTCTTGCTGAGTCAACAGAACAAGCCTTTGGATATATTTTTGATTTGTTTCGATTCAAGCAGAGCTCACTGTCGGGGCGGCAGTAACAGGTGTCGGGGCGGCAGTAACAGGTGTCGGGGCGGCAGTAACAGGTGTCGACATGCCGTTGTATGCTATCACAGAGCTCTTCACACCCACCCAAAATGTTGAGAAACTTTTAAGAAACGTTACACTGCAACAACAACCCCAACATATTTCATTACACTGTATAGAAATATAAATAACATCAAACATGAAACCAAACATGACAGTCAAACAGTATATACCTGAACTCTATATTGCCGATTGGTCCAGACGCGGGGGCATTCCATTTAGTTTGAAGTCCAGTTTTCTCACTGTTTGAGTTGTGAGAAACAGCACTATTCTGAATACAAAATCAAATCACTTTATTTTAAGACTATTTTTACTCTGTTGTACACCAAACACTAGTAATGCGTATAAATAAACTCACGGCCACTCCATTGCAGGTGAGGCCTTGGGCATCACTGGCTGTGACAGTAAAAGAGCCTATGGCACTGGTCGTTCCGGCTGTACGTGCTTGTAACATAAACCCTTCGAAATCTCCAGTCAACGCACGCAGTGTTACTGAAAATGAAGAAAACACAATTCTGTGAAACTCCATACGAAGAAAAATACATGAACTGGGAAACATATTGCTGTGGGTGATGATATTTATTAGATTACTGACAATGAGTGTTGTGCATTTGAAAACTGATATCATTAAATCTTATAGTAGAGGAAATCTAGAGGAGAGTACAGTATACTAGGCCTAGGCTATAGCATATTATAGAAATTATTAGTGTAACTAGAACTTGTTTCTAAAAGAGACAAATGTATAGTATTCTGATAGTAGCCTAGACAGTGTAGTTTGTAGTTTGTAGCTCTATCCCCCCCCCCTCGCTCTCTCTCTCTCTATACATACATACATACATTCACATATATAGCTGCAGACAACTTAAGAGGAAATTTCATTTTTTATTCTTAATCTACTATTTATAGCTATGCGTTTATGTAAAATGATCATTTTTGTTTCATTCTATAAACTAAAAACGGTATTTGACGCACCTATACTGTTTCTTCACTATGCCTATTTTATATTTTTCAATAATACTTGAAGCAACAAACCTAAAAAAACCATATAAGTCAAAGTATGAAATTCCGTGTTGTGAACAAAAATAAATCAATCTAAATGATTTTAGCTTCTCTCAGATTTCAGCTTTGCGCTCTCTGGTCATTCTACCATCCAACAGAAACCGCGCACCTGTGATTTGGTCGCCCTCTTTGAAGCTGGTCCGGTCCGCCGTGACCGTGTACGGAGGACTGATGGTCTGAGCGATGTTTGAGTCGTGATTTGGTGTCAAAGATCCACACACACTGCTGACTTGTCCGTTTTTATACGACTGCACGATCCAAACGCATGCGGACAGCACGATACAAAACAACATCTTACAGCGGGATGCCATTCGCATTTAGTTTTTAAAAAAAACTACTCGGCCAGATCAGTAAAGAACGATGCAAAGAAAATGAAGGAGCAATGAAACAATCTCTTTCAAGTAGCCTAAAACTTTATGAATGTGAGTTATTTGTTGCCGGTTTGTTTTGGCTGAAACTGCGCGTGTAATCCGTTATGCTAGACACCTGAGAGTGGCTCGGTGTGTGTAATGTCTCGATGGGCGTGGCTTTACCTACACAGGTAACTGATCAAAGACTATAGAGACAAACAGGCGCCGCAGTGCATGAACAAAAATGCGACCAAGGGAAGGGTTCAAACGTCAGTGTTGTGAGGCGCTTGCAAAAATTTGCACGTGCGCAGTAGCTGAAGCAACCCGGAAAAGGGTGTTTTTAGGCCATTTTGACTTTACGAAATATTATTCATTGTACACTTGACATCAGGTTTCATATCTGGTCTAAAATCTGTTGAATTACTGTGAATTTAGCGAGCGATTTTAAAGATATTTGTCATCACCCAATCAAGTACACAGGACTTGGTCTCGTATGATTAAAATAGCTGCTGCCTGAAGACGTTGCAAATATGGCGGCCGAGTGCGGAGACTTTCCTCAAAGGAAGTTTGTTACTGATGCTGTGTAATGTCATGGTGGGCGGGACTTTACCTGCGCAGGTAACCGAGGCTGTAAGTAACAGCGGGATCACGAGTTATTTTGTACGTGAGTTTCGTATCTTCACGCATGTCACATGTCTCCAAAAACAGACAGAGGCTCTATAATTACAGTGAAATCAAACGTGTTTTAACAAATCATTGCAGAGTAGTGAATGTTGTTCTTCAGTCATACATACATACATAACTAGCCTAAGAGTATTTAAGCCTTGAGAAAGTAATGGAATATTTTCCCACATGAGATATTTTAGTTATACAATAGTTTCAATAACAAAGACAGATTTCACTTGTATAACATTTCTCTAAGTAATAGATAAGTTTAGGGTCACTTAGTCATTTTAATGTTTTTTTATGAGGTTAAATTGTAGAAAATAATATAAACGTAGGCCTAACTGTGGGAACTATGTTGTGATACGATTTATCCCATCGAGAAGAAAAATGTGTAATGGTTATTAAATAAAAACTGCGTTTCGTGTTTTTCCCCAATGAACGTCAACATGCCGTGTGTAATGTGTATTATAAATACATTCATGAAGGCTGAACAATGAGCTTTTGTTGCCCTTGGGAATGTACTGTAAGCAACAATGACTCTGCAAAAAAGAAACACTAGTATCTTTGCTTTTAATTGATTTTTAATATACGTTTTCATTTTAAGAATTTAACGAATACAGAACAAAAAAAAAATGTATTCAAATGCCAAGAATGTAATATTTTCTCTAAAATGTTAACAAATGGTACAAACCATGAATTTGCATTTCTAATAAACACCAGAACATCTCGGCGAGCTCCAGCAAGAGATTGTAAATTCAAGAGGTCGGCAGGATCTACAGGGTCTGTGTATGACATCATAGATCATACAGTGCATCCAGAACAGTGGCGATAGACCATGCCTGCGTTTCACAGCTGAAAGGGCAGTGCTGTCCGCTTTCATTGGTCAGCTCCGGTAAACCCTTCCAAGGTGATCTACATCAAGGGAAAACATATATAAATGAGACTTGTAGATGAAAATCAACACACAGCTTTGAAAGAAATGTAAATATTCTTTCCTTTTGTGTACTAAAGCTTAATAATACCTTTCAAGATGGGCGTAAAGTCTTGACAGAACGTTCTTCACCAGGTACACGGTTTTGTTGTACGTTTCTTGGCCAATTTTTTTAGCAAAATAAAGTTTAGCTCGTAAGAAGTATCCGACTGGCCAAATCCATTCCTAAAGATGGAAACAATGTAAAATTATCCTCATGCAAACCCTCACGTCCTAGATCATTTATAAAGAGATGAAATGAAAACATACAGGCCCTTGGTGATAATTGAATCCTTTTGCACAGTAGTAGTTGTCATTATCCAAGGCGTTGTCATAGAAACCGCAGTACACCATATCACTGTCACACAAATGTAAAAACATTACAAACTTCACTGATGCACTTGCGTCTGGGCAAGCAGCTAGAACTGAGCATTCTTTACACAAAGTCGACAGTAGCATGCGTTTCCACTTACTCTGGGTCAAGTGTTTTCATCCCCAAAGGAGCCAACAGAATCTTTTCCGCAATCTCCAAAGCCGCCCAGGCTTTGTTCACCATAAACAACTCCGGTGCCTGGTGAAACCAAGTCTTGCATGAGAGGAAGACCGCAAAACCCCTCCAAAACTGTGATTTTGTAAAGTGTCAGCTGGACTCACCACCACCATGGCGATGGTGAAGTTGGGTCTGAGCTGGTAATCACACCAGGGGCTGGAGGCACCATAACTGTCTTTGTAAATGCGTCTTTTGTGGACCAGGTCGGGGTGACATTCATTGGGGTCTGCAGGGTCATCGGATACATAGAACATATTTTCAAAATTCTCCTGGATCTTTTGATTCCACTCTTTATAAGACACTGACTGTTCCTTACCTAAAAAACATTGCAGAGGTTTTTAAAAGCATAACATGACCATTTGTGACCCTGTCTGTGAAATTGAGGCTAATGATATGAGATCAGTGTTTGATTTTAAGCATTAATTCAATATAATTTTTCAGTCAATAATAACATTTGGTAAAAAATAACATTTTTTTACCAAATGTTTTTTACGACATGTAGGATCATTGTATGCAGTAAACAGTAAATCACAAAAAATGACGTCAGCAAAGTTTTAACAGTCAGGGTCACATTTGAATGTCATCTGGTTGAAATGACAGTGCAAAAACTAAATATTCCCCATAATGGAATGTTACAGTTTGATGTAGTGACACTTTATGACACTTATCACAACACCAAATCATTTAAACATGTCATCACATGTTTGAGTGATGCTATGTTTGAATGACAATGAATGCGGAAAAAGGTAATACCCTTCTGTGTGAATCACAAACGTCTGACTCACTGTTATGCAAGACCGCATGACTGACACAATATGTCACACAAAAAGGGTTTAAGAAATTATGTTAACATGTGGTAAATGCCACTGAATAATACACTTTTATTGGTAGCAGAAAGGAGGATAAAGTATTTTTTATTTAATACACATGAGGGGTGTGACGTGTTTTGCAATGAATTGCATCCAGAATAAAAGTTTATGTTTACATAATGTATGTTTGTATTTTTGTAATTATAAAAACATACACATACATGCATATATTTAAGAAAAATACAGAAATTAATAAACAATTTATTGGTAAATATAAATGGTAACACTTTACAATAAGGTGCTATTTGTTAACAATTAGTTAATGCATTAGCTAACATACACTAACAATGAACAATATTTCTACAGCATTTATTAATATTAATTCATGTTAACTTCAGCATTTACTAATACATTATTAAAATCAAATGTTGAAAATCAAACTGTTAATATTAGTTAATGCATCATGAACTAACATGAATAATTGTATTGACATGAACTAACATTAACAAGGATTAATAAATACTGAAAAACTAAATTGTTTATTGTTAGCAAATGTTAGCCAATGCATTTACTAATGTTAAGTATTATTGTAAAGTGTTACCATATAAATAAATGTAAATATTTCCCAAACTTATGTATGTGTTTATGAATACAAAATTAATATGCACAGTACACAGACGTATATTATGCAAACACAAACTTTAATTTTGGATTAATCACAATTTATCGTTTGACAATCCTAGTTTTGTGATTTATTTTCTCCAATAATCTATGTGGGACTGACAGCAAATGTGAAAAGTCATTTTTAGTGGTTTACGGTTTTCTACATAAAATCATCCTACATAATGTATAAAAATATCATTTTGATATCTTTAATAATGAGTCAAAGATGTCAAAGATTGAGGCTCAGTGGTTAAAGCATTGACTTAGTAGTCCAAAAGGTTGTGGGTTCAATTCCCAGGGAACACACATATTGATAAGTCACTTTGGATAAAAGCGTCTTCCAAATGCAAAAATCTAAATGTAATGTAAGTCAAATCATAGTTAAATTATTGGTTACACTCATTATCTTATAATTACATTCGCCTGGATTTCACAACTTTCAATATAAACAACATATGAAGTCATTTTTAAAAAAATTATATAAAATGTAATAATAAATGCTGACAAGTAAATAAAAAAGTGTTGTCAATGCAAGTAAAAATATACCAACATACCATCTCTGTGTATGGTAACAGAGGAGTATGGGAAATGATCGTTCTCATTCATCATCATAAGCCAGCGCACTGCTGACTTACTAAGACCCACGATCTCAACCGCAGATCCATCCCTGCACATAAACAAAACATGACTTTAGTCACTACAACTGACTCACGTCTCAAGGACTGATTTATTCAGGCACAACATCATTGATCCATAAGGTTCCGCAAAGCATTCTTTTGTGCTAAAAATAGACAATAGCACTATTACTGCAAAGAGGTTTAACATGACGGATATGTAATTGAGAATTCAGAGTACCTGGGTGTGGCCGGGACACCTTTATTATGGGCTTTGTCACTTTCTCCCATTTTGTCCATCCACGTTCCACAGTTAAAGCGATTTCCACCGTAAACAAAACCAGTCTCGGGATTAACTTTGGCCTCCACGTTAAATCCTATGGGAATGTACAATGGTATGGTTTTAGACAGACAAAAAGGGATTGAGTTGAAGATGACCCAGAATAACTCACCTTCATCTCTCATGTTTTGGTCGATCTGCAGCCCGGCGTTTCTCTCTCTGAACTCTATTCCCTGCGCATGTCGCTGCATAGCTTCTTGAATGATGACATACAATGGCTGGTCGTTGTTCTGATATAGGACATGAACAAAATCTTAACGGCCTTCAGTCAAAACTGCCGTATTAAAACTTTGACCTTTTTTCATTTAAACACTTAAAAAGGCATATAAGTGATAATATGCATACGTTCTTGCATACTGTCGCTGTCAAACAGAAACCTTGTGCTTTTTCATAAATCATTAATTTTGGTTTGTCTGTTGGTTTTGCAAATATTTAACCAATACAATTTTTTTTTAAGATTTATTCTTTTTGTCATTTTTGCCTTTATTTGTATAGGACAGAAAGATTTAGGAAGAGAAATGGGAGATAGAAGGGGGTGGGGTCAGGAAAGGACCACGAGACGGGAATCTAACCTGGGTCACCCGAAATGCAACCGCGCCATATGTCGGAGCACTTAACCACAAGGCTATTGGCTCCGACAATACATTTCTTTTAAAAAGAGCTTGTAAACTTTGACAACACAGTGTTTGATTATAAAAATCATTTTCAGTAAAATGGCAGTTTTGGAGATATAAGGTTTTAGTCCGACACAGTGACTATATAGTTTTGTAATTTATATAAACATAAACTTAATTAATTTATGTCATCTCAACCCATATTACATAGTACGTACACTGTAAATCTTCTTTGGGATCTTTAAGTTATAAACTGTGAAAAAATATTCATAAAAAAAAACATCACCTACGCCTCTATAGACTGAACTATGTGTAACAGTGGTCTGTATTGTACTGTGTGAATATCAAGTATCAGATTGCAAACACGTGATCATGTTTTTATCCTCACCACTGTCCCGGGTGGCTGTGGCTCACAATCATCTGTGGGATATATACGTGACACCGGGCATGTTAAAATGTCTTTACCATCTGGCACCATGCTACAGTAGTCCTGGATACACTGAAGCCACCACCATACAGCATCACGACAATTATAGCGCCCTGCCACACCCTGACCCAGCAGGTTGGGGATCAGACCGTGGCGCATGGCGCCAGCAAAGGCCAAGATGATGTTTCTGTCGAAACAGAGAAGATTAGGACTAATGTAGAAGATGTGAGTGCGAACAGAACCCAATGCATTGCAAAATGAAACGCTCACCTGGCCTCGACATATCTCCCTGTTAAAAGCATGAGACCACGCAGAGCTATAAAAGTGTCTCGCCCCCAGCAGCGGAAGATCCCAGTGGAGAAATGAGGCAGACCTACATGTGAAAAGGAGAACACGATTAAATGTGAATGGGTATCTCTCTCTCTTCATGAGAAACTGAAGTCTGATCATATCACTCTCCGAGAAATGTTTAACAATTTCATATCTAAAGTATATTTATATACATTTTTAAATGTGTTTATTTTATCATTGCTATGAACTTCAGTCCAGTGGACTGTTGTTGACATAAACATATGTATCTTGTAGAAGTAGTCTTATAATAATAAATATTATTTTTCATACATGTGTATTTCCCCTTGCTGTATAATCTCTACTGTACATGAATCATCTTAAATGTCTGCACGAGTGCTCATCTATCAGGCTTTGTTCAAGTACGGTGACGACAATGCTAAAGGCTTAAACTGGTGTAAACAATGACACAGCATATATTTCTGTCTGACATTCATTCAACTTCATGTCATTCACATGCAACTAAATATAGATATAACATCATCTGACATTGTAAAAGCAGACAGTGCATTCAAAAATCATGTTTTTTATTGTTATTTTTAATTATTAATCAAAACCACCTAACTGCAGCTTGATTGATATTCATTGGAAGGCACAATAAAAAACACAACGCACATGATTTTTACAATTGAGTTTTTGCAAATTAACTCTTTATAGTTGAATTGAAAACTAAAGATGCACTTCTATTTCAAGCTTAGGGCAAACTTTTAAGTTTTAATAGTTATTTTCGATTGGTTTTCCACAAAATATATATCTTTAAACAAGATCAATTCACTTGAAAAGAAACATTTTAATAGGACTTTTTTTCACAGCAAATAAATATATTTTACAGTATAAGTGTTATATGTGGTTTTAATGTCCACCGTTTTCCTGTTTTTAACAAAAAAAGTGCTACATTGCCAAGACAAAGCATTGTGCCGATTGCGCAAGGAAAATAAACATTACTGAAGATTAGTTCTGGAGAACATGTCGTAAAACCTGAAATGTTTACTTCTCGAGTAAAGTGATGGCATTTTAGGGGCATTTAGACATTTTTAGTGGAAAACAAGACACGAAAACTGAATTTGGGCAGTGATGTTTTCAATTTCTTAAAATTCACTTTCTTAAAAGTCAGGTTTAAGAAAATATACATGCTTAACAAATGCTGGGTTATTTTAACCCATGGTCACATGTGGACATCTGTAAATAGACATTTACAGGATCATTTAAATCAATAGTTGGGTTTGTCCATATTTTATGAGTTGGAACAACCCAATGTCTTTTGAATATACGAGTAATTTTCTATTAATCAGTTGAATTTAAATATAAAGTTAATGAAAGATCTTCCATAGTTAAGGTTCAAAAGTAATATAACATGAACCTTACATCAGATCAAATGAGAAAATGATCATAAACACTCCAAACAAATTTATTCTCTAGATAAATATGGATGTGTGAGGCCGACCTGCGGCAATAGAGACACAACACTGCTCCTCTTGATTGGTTACAGCATTGAGACGAACCGGGACGTCTTCCAGTTCAGGGGAGAGGAAGGGCAGGGCTGGCACATGACCCACCCCGCACATCTGAACCGAACCCAAAGCCAACACCTTGATCAGAGTCGAGCCGTTCTGAACAAAGCTGTTGAAAGAACACATTTATAAACACCGCTTCATGCAAACACCTAATATTATTACACTGTTTAAACTGATCAGACCTGGACATCTGTTTGAATACAGCATCAACAGCTGTGACATAGGCCCCAACTATAATGGCATCGAAGTAACGTGGCACTAGGTAGCGTGGAATATGCTTGAGGTATGTGAATATGCTGTTGAACCACTTTCCCACCTAGAAAAATTACAAAAGGAAATTTAAAAATTGTGAGTGATCTTTGCATATGCAACAAATTTTTGTCTCCAGCATGCTAGGCTGATGAGATTTAAACAAACCACGAAACATAAATATTAGCAAAATATAAGCAATAATAATAGTGACACATGCCTTTGCCAGCACTAGTGAAAAAAACTAAATATATGTGACCCTGGATCACAAAACGTAAGTCTTATGTAGCACGGGAACAGTAATAGCCAAAAATACTTTGTATGGGTCAAACTTACAGATTTTTCTTTTATGCTAAAAATCATTATGACATTAAGTAAAGATCATGTGCCATGAAGATAATTTGTACATTTCCTACCGTAAATATATAAAAACTTAAGTGGATGGCCTGCTACAGTACCTCTGATTAAGAACTTTGATGGCGATTTTCTCAATATTTTGCTTTTTTTGCGCCCTCAGATTCCAGAGTTTTAAACAGTTGTATCTCGGCCAAATATTGTCCTATTCTAACAAACCATACATCAATAGAAAGCTTATTTATTTGGCTTTCAGGCAATTTTAAAAAATTGTCCCCTAAGACTAGTTTTGTTGTCCAGGGTCACATATGTATTTTTGTCTTACCTCCCGTAGAGCTCCACCTTTTTTAACCAATCGAGCGCTCACGTAATCGATCATCCAATCACCTTGTCTGAGATTTTCACAGAACGGATGTCCGAGATCATTTTTGGGACGGATCTCAGACAACACAGACACAAGACCTGTGAGCAGCAAACACGATTACATGACCAGCGACCCACAGTAACCCATGCGTTTTGAGTAACAATGTATTTTATACCTTGTAGGCCACCGTACTTCAGAGACATCCAGGATGGGATATTGTAGCAGCCACTTCCATCTTCCTGTTCCTCAGCCTCACAGCGGAACAACAACACATTCAGTTCGGCCAAAGTCAGCTTGGAGGTTAAACTGTCATGTAATATAAAATCAAGCCTTAGTAACTGAACTGACACATCATAACCCTGAGCTCAATTTTAGGTTGATCACGGAGTACAAGAATTTAAACTTTTTTGCATTTCTTTTTTTACTATTGCTTTATCAATATGCTGTAACACAGTGGTATGTTCTCCAGCTTAAAATGTTAATATAAAAAAAAGTCTAAATGCCTGTAATTCAGAAAGCATCTTTATATTGTTTAGGGGTGTTACAATATAACGATATTGACAAATAAGTGATATTTAAAAAATTATAATTATCCATATTGTGTTAATTCTACACATATCTTAATATACTGTAGATAATTCACTCTGCACCGCTCCCTATATTTGTCTCTTCAGTATGATCCATTGATTAAAAAAAAAAAAATTAAAGACGAATTTGTCTGATAGCATAATATATTTCTTTTAAAAAAGTGTTTCAATAGATATCATGATAATATCGTACAAATTATTTGGGCCAAGATAAACAAATAGTGAAAATCAGGCATCAGGCCAGCCCTAATATCATTTTAGATTGTGGTTCTTCACAAACTCGTGTTTCCAGCTAATACTTATTGTATGTATGTATGTCAGACATTTTTCCTGTAATTTGTCTCCAAATGTAGGTGAAAATAATTCTGACACCCTACAGTTTAACAGGACATGAGTTCATTTTCAATAAAGAGTTCACATTCTTAAAACCCTGAACACACTTCGCTTTGTATAAAAAAGTCCATCCTTTCCATCAAAATCCAAATGCAACATTTTAAGATCACGTTGCCACAGAAAACCTGATCTTAATACCAGGAGTAAGCAGGGCCCATTGTAACAAAGTGTGGATTGTTAAAAATCTTAAAAATTAGAAATGACTCACAACTCTAGTGCAACTTTTAAGATGCCAGGAACATTACTGTCAGTCACACTGCCGGATTTATAGATCCGATTGAACTGTGAGAGTTGAGTCCGCAGGAAGCCGACCACGTTCTGAGAGTTTGCATCGAGACTCACCCTGTGGGATCAAGCATATATACTGTATAAATAAATTATCAATTCATATTCAATACATCCTTTTTTTAATAGGTTTTCAATCTATTGCCTTCAAAAAAATCTACTGTTTTTAAGTTATCATGACTTGCTGAAGAAAAGACAGCATCATAATTACGGTGTATCTCAGTATTATATAAGGCTGTATTAAATGTCATATATAGATTTCAATGGGCGTGTGTAAGTAATTGCAATTCACCTGAATACAATAACGCTACCGGGGGTGAGCTTTTCAAACAAAATCTCTTCCACAAACTCGCTGCGGCCCTTTGTGGTGGCCTTTCCGTGTTTGACAATTCCGCTGTCCTTTAACTACGATGAAAACAAACACAACATCTAAAGCTATCCAACTCTTAATCACCCAAAAATTCTCACACAACAGGTTTCCTCTGTACAGAAAACATATATCCCACCCTGTCATTCAGCTCGGCTGGTTGTAGTATCATGTTACCTGTAAGCGTTGGCGGATCTCAACCGTGTACTTCTGCATGCCATTTATGTACTTCTCATCTTGCACAAATGACTCAGCGTTTCTCTCCACCGTTCTCGCCTCTAAGATCACCTCCTCGATTTTACCTGTGCAACCAGACAACAGGTAACATGACATTGCATGTGAAGAATGTCCTAGAGCTGTAAACAATTGTGTTTGTACCTGGAATATACATGGGGGCCAGATGTTCTCTGTACTGGTATGTTTCTGGGTTTTTAAAGGCCGTACGAGACACGCACACGACCGACTGATGTGTGCTGGGACAGTGCCGGGTTACAGCCACTGTGTCTTCATCTAGTTGATCTACATACACCTGTGACACATAAAATCAACACAAACACACAATTACAAGAACATTGTTCATATTTTTGTTTTGTTGCCCACAAAACTTTTCTTAACTTTCAAAACATTTTGTGTTCTTATTAAACAAATTCTAAATTATTTTATTATTGTAACCAATAGCATGCCACTGATGCTATGTAGCTCGGCTTGTTTTGAACCCCAGGGGGATGTGACATCAAACAGGTCAAAAATGTCAGATGAATTACTAACTGGTATTTAAATAACCTGAGATAGGCTATAAAAAACCTGCGGTTGATGATTATGACTTTTGTATTTGATGTCTGTCGTGACTAAACATTATTCTGAGACCTGAGAAAAGCTCTTCTCTGCAAGCTCTTGATGGAGTTTGTTGAGAGCCAGTTTTCCTGCCATTATACCAGTTTGCAGGTTCACCTCACCAACAGAGGAGGATGGTGCATGTGGGTTCCAATTGGGGTAAAGACGCTCCTCTTTTACTACAGAAATCTAAGGAAAAATACAAAGGACTCAAAGTTAGACAAGTTAGCATCCCCTGCTGGTGGATATTGCAACTACACCCTTTTGGGGGAAAAACAAAAAATTATTATGATTAGTTTTTTGTGTAAGCTCACACATACTATATAGTTACAAATTATTTTTGAGAGCTTAAATTGAGCAACTGAGATGCTTAGCTTTCTCCAGGTAAGAACTCAAAGGAAAAAATAAAATAAACACAATGGCTTTGTTTAAACATAAATAGTGACCCATGTAATCCAGGGAAGGGCTCTGGATGAGTTAACAGACAGATTTGTTGTGTAAGGGTGTGTAATAATTGAGGTGTTCAGTAAACAAAGAACCTCTGTGCTCATATAATATGGGTCTAATACTGTTTGAAAAAAGGTACTGTCATACAAAACCCATGATTTATAAGTTATTGACTCATTGGACAGTTTCAGACATTGGTGATGTCACAGTTTTTATTACCTGATGAGGTACGAGCTCATCGTATCCTCGAGTGCTGCCTGTGGCACAGCAAGCCATAGAGACGATAGCAGAACTGGGTAAAGCATCATACACCGAACGTACCTACTAGACACAAGAATGTCACTTAAAACAAAGATGTCTGGATGTGGGCAGACCTAACCCCCACTTGTTTACTATACAAAATGTTCAAATGTATAGTACAATGTAATGTAAGTCGATTATATGAGGGTGAAATAACGCTTTAAGATTGTTGTTCATTTTATTTTGCTGACCTGAATGGGACATTCATTGTCATGGGTAACATCCAGAAACATGGCGTGAGCGATAGACGGGACTAAAGGTCTGAGGTTCGGCTGTACGAAAGAGCCCACAGGTTTACCTCCGAACCGATACACCAGCCTACCCTCCTCGTGACTGTCACCAGCACTCATGGCCTCTGAAAATGAGAGAAACCATAATCAGCCTCATCCTCTATATAATAAAATCATATTTGGAAACCAAAAACATATTCGAATCACCTATTTAACTTTCTTATGACTGTTTTATGTGTTCAACAATAAAAGGAAAATATGATATGTGGTGTGATCAATGAGAGCGTGAGCAGATTTATTTTTGTGAATTCATTAATCTTATACATTAATATGCCTGTTTCTGTCAAATCTAGCCACGAAAACACAAGTTTCATTACCTCTCTTATGCATCTTACCTCGGATAAGGGAGGTAATGCCAAGCTTAGTGACAAAGACATTGTCCAGCACCTCGCTCCCCGTGAAGAGCTCAGCGACAACATACAGATCAGGCCTGTGTTCACGAGCTACAGACAACAAATACTGCCAGCACATAGTAGCAAACAGACAGAGAGAGAGAGAGAGAGAGAGAGAGTGTGTGTGAGAGAGAGAGAGAGAGAGAGAGAGAGAGAGATTGACAGGCAGACATGGAAGGAAAGAGAGAGAGACGAACAGAGACGGTTAAAGAGTTAGACAGACAATTAAACACAGACAGGCATAGGAGTTAAAAAGTTAGACACACATACGGGGCAAAGTCTTTTCAGTAATGAAGGGATGGTGGTATTATACGTGTGTGCATGTAATATGCAGGTTAGAAGGGTAAAGAATTAAAGGTTTAATGATTTGAGTAGACAAAAGAGACAAAGAGAGAGAGAAACAAATTTAGTGTGAAGAACAGACATGTCTCCTGCAGTACCTCTGATGAGACTGCTTATCCCCAGCCGATTAACAAACACATTATCAAGCTCTTCACTTCCTGTAAAGAGTTCTGCTATCACATACAGATTGGGTCTGACCGCTCTGGCTGATGCTAACATGGCCTATAGACACAACATACAACACCCAACAGGACACAAGGGCAAGGGAAGTTGTCATAAGAAAGTCTAGTACATGTGTGTATCCAATGGCAGTGCTTTTGTATGTCGGCGACGACTTCAAACACCAAGTTACATAACACAGACTCATTAGAATATTTGTTAAGAATTCTGCCTTCCTGGCAGACAGGGTCAACTCCAGTATATCAAGTTTTAAAAACAATACCTTGTATACAAAATAATACACAAAGAATAAAACACAAACAGTGTTCAAGTGGAAATAACCACGTACCTCAGCCACATGGATGGGTGTGGAGTGACAGTTATCCAGACGCACACCGGAAAAATGTTTGGCCGTGATCTCCGTGTACTTCTTCATGTGAGCCCACAGGTACGGACAGTCCTCTGGTTTCTCACCATAGCGAAGTTTAACGCTGTCACTCCAGCAAACAAGTTCTCTTCTGAGATACACATCAGACCCTTACAGACAGAAACACAAGCACAAATAATTATACCAGCACTGACCAGCAGAGCATCCAGACAAGCAAGGAAATTCATGCTGGTCTAAGTGATGACCTCACCTGGCTCTGCGAAGTTCTTGAGTGGGTTGTCTCCCATGACCCATCCGTTATGAGCGATCAAATGACAAGCTTCGTTCGGATTCTGCAGTAGCTGTTTTTCCTGCTCCATGGACATGTCTTCAAATGGGAAGGTAAAATATCTGAATCATTAAAATAACGAAACAAGAGCGATCTGTAAACTTCATCAGTGCATTCAACACCGTACAAAAAAAACATATAGCCAGAGTGAAGTCATTATTCTGACCTTGTCACCAAAGGGTTCATTCGGGTCACAGGTCCAAATTGCGGACCGTTGGCGGCAAGTCGGTCATAGCGAACTGTGCCTACTATACAATTTATAGCCTGTAGGGAAAAAGTATAAAAAAAGTATACCTTAAATATAACGTAGGTCGCTTTGGATAAAACCGGCTGCCAAATGTAAATAAATGGAAAAAAGTGCACAATAACTTTAACTCTACAAGTCTGTCGCTTTAAGGTCTCATAAAATGTATAGCAGTGTGGTCTATGAAGCTTAAATATTTCTTATTGCTGCTCTATTCTGTTGTCAATCCCATAATCCCTTGCACAAACATGTCACTCACCTATCATAGAAAATGAATTGGCTCTTTATTGTGCAATGAGAGCTTACATGTATGATAAAGATTGCATGCACCAACCTTCTCATGATGGCTGCGCATTTCTTTATAGCACTCCACATTTAATTCTTCTAGACTCTTTTTAAACCAGTCACAGCTCTCTTGGATGGATGAGGGGCCATTACTTTTGGAAAAAACATAAATCCACAATAAAAAAGTGTTTAGATCCATGATTAAGAATCTGAAAGTGAACTCACGTGTGTCTGCCATAAATCTCCAGAGCAAGTTTCATGTCTATGGTGCTGCCAAAGCGTCTGTACTGGGAATCTTGTAGGATTTTCAGCTTTGGCTTTTTTTCCAACTCTGGTCCCACTGGTTTGTGACCTACAAATGCCAAACACACCTAACTTACAATACAAATTGTTGTATGAGAGAAGATCTCAACAGATTTGTACTCCAGCAGATAACCCACCAGACTGAAGAATCTTTCTAAACTGCTCCACGGTTTTCTCAACATTCACTTGTAAAAACTCCCACAGTTTTAGCTGGGTAAAAACCTCCTTCCATAAGAGTCCCCGAAGCATCTGAAAGCCAAGCCAAAGTACTGTATTGTCACCTGTTCTGTCAAAAGTTCGTGGTCACTAGTCTTAAGTATTTCAGACTATGTTGACTCACAGTAATGTGCTTTTCATTCTCAATAAGAGCTGGAAGGCCGCTGTCGCTATATTTTCCATCTGCTACGGCACAGCTGAAGTGCCAAAGAGCTCTGTCTAGAATCCAGGCTGGCTTCAGATGAGGAGAGTTCACCAGGTTATAACCGCACTCCGGATGAAGTCTGATCCACTTACTGTTCACAGCTAACCAAGAAAACAATAACAGAAAATAGTTATAAGTATAAATTTGGCAATCTTTAAAGATCCAGTGTATGAAATTTAGCGGCATCTCTAGCAGTGAGGTTATGGATTGCAACAAACAGCTCAGCTCAATATAGCTTTGTGTAGCTAAGGAAATAAAAATGTGATATTCAAACACTACAAGAATTGCTCAAAATGAACTGAACGTGACTTCCTGAGCTCCAGACTTTTCACCTTTGCACAGAATGTCAGGTAATAGACTGATTTAAAAGTGATTTAAAAGTTCTCATCAAATATAATAAAAGTTCATCTGTTTAAAAGAGTGTGAGATTTCAGTGTAAAGGTTATAAGATGCCACATTAACAGTGTCCCAGTTAGTTTGCTCTTTGGCAAATAATTACAACTCCGTTTAAAGGGCAGATAATCTTTCTGTGGCATTTTACCAACTAATTGAGAAACGTTTAAAATGTTTAACTCTCAAAGACCCAAGAGATAGTTCACTTAAATATTAAAATGCTGTTCAAATAATGTACTCATCTTGATGTCATTCTAAATCTGTGTGACTTTCTTTCTTCTGCAGAACACAAAAGAAGATATTTTGAAGAATGTTGGTAACCAAACAACACTGGCTCTCATTGACTTCCATTGTATGAACACAAAACCACTGAGACATTTCTCAAAATATCTTATTTTGTGTTTCATAAGAGTCATATACAGGTTTGAAACCATACATGAGTGAATAACTGATTACAGAATTTTGATTGTTGGGTGAATTATTACTTTATTGCTTTAAACAAGTTGCTATTTGTTACCATGGTTAACCAAGATTTTTTATGAATGCTAAACTAGTACCATAGAAACTTTATGTAATACACCAAGATACTGAAGATGTTCTTTTGATTCCCAAACTGTAAGAAACCATGTTGCTTTAATCCACAGAGAGTTTTCAGTTTTCAGTTTGACACCCTGATGGTCAGTGTGAATGGATGCTTGATAGTGCCGATAAGGTCAAAAAGTTCATATCTTTCACTTGATAGATCGTCTCCATGACATACAGAACACACACACCAACATGAAACATTAGTAAGTCACTAATCTCTGTGCAGTGGAACTAAAAGGTCAAACATCTCAACCATTGTCCCAAAGATGTGACCAGCTCTCCAACCCACTCTGATGCAGCTATCGATGTATAAATAGCCGAACTGCTTGTTTAATGGTCTGCTTGAGCGCAGCGTGCCATTCTTCAGAGGTGATAGTGTTAGAGCTTTAACTTACAACTTTGAGACATATTTTTAGACACTGAAAACAGGATTTAGTTGTGCTTTGTACTTGTTAATAAATAGGCTAGCAGAAACGTACCTGTGTGGTTGTACACCACATCTGTAATGCAAATCATGTTCCACTCCTTCTTGAGTTTCTCTGTCAGGTTGCCCACATCCGTCCAGGTGTAGTTCTTACCAGGTGGGGAGAAATCTGGGTTTAGTTCTAGTTGATCGGCTATAGAGTAGCATGATCGTGACACGCCAAGTTTCTGCAGTGGCGTGAAGTGGATCAAATTGTAACCTGCATATAGAAAAAGTTTCATGTTTAATTTACAGGCCACAAGTGCTGTGCTTGTTAAAAAATACATCCTTCCTTGTGCATGCTTGCTATCTGAACATTGAGAGAACATCAGAGATTCAGACCAGTTTCCTTGGCAACCCTGAGCCTGTCCAGCCATTCATCCAGCCGGCCCAGACACTTAGCCAGGTAGGTCTGAACTGTGATGCAATCTAGTGGCAGGATCGTCCTCTCATGGCCAACCCGCAACACTGGATCCACCACAATGTAGCCACCTCCAGTCCTTTCCTCATTCCTGCACAACATAATGTCTCATTCTACAGCAATAATATGTAAATACGGGTTTCATTACAATAATGGCCACTCACCCACACCCAAAGTAATACTGATAAGACCCCGCTATTTCCATGTCCAGTTTGCAATACTTGTCCAAGTCATCTTCTCTTCCACTGGGGTTAATCCACTCCAGCAGACGGAAGCTGGAGCTGTTGAATTTCTTGCCTGGTAGTGGGTAGTTAGTATGGACATGCACATTCATCCCCTGCAGGGTTGGGCCCAAGCGAAACTGAAGCTCATAGCCTAGATGTATAGAAAGGACGATGTATAGAAAGGACAATGCACATTACAATAATGCTTCTATTTCGGATAATGTCTTTGGTGCATCAAAATTTATTATATTTAAAGTAGCCTAATAAAATCACCTAACATATGTCAACAATTAGGCTACAGCAAATTGCCATATGGAAAGTATACTAAAAAGTTTGGCACTATATGTATTCTAACAGAAAAACACTCCCTACTCACACTGAAGAGCAGATAACTTGCATAACTTTCTACGTTTGCAACAAAACTTTACGCTACACAACCTGAGGAACTTCAACGTCGCCGCCATATTGGACCGGGCAAGACATGCAAATAAACATTGGATTACGATTTATACGGTCAGTTTACACAAGTATATACTACGCAATATTTAACGTCTACAATTGAAAATAGTATGCGAAACAAGTGGCAGTCTCGTCAAATAATGAATGAAAAAAATAATCAAATAGGCCTAACTAATATTACTTCCTGTTTCTAAATGAACGCTTGCGTGTGCGTAATGAGGTCGGCAATATGTCATAAGACAACAACGTTATCGTACTGTTTCAATAAATACAATTTTTTAAAAACTACTGGCAAAAAGCAATGCTATTGCGCCGTTTTAAATATAGCTACAACTGACCTTTAGATGATACAATAACGTGTAGCCTATTTATATCTAGATTGTAAAACCTGTAAAAAAAAAAAACTCGTCCGCTATACAGGAAGACAATTCGGATGTCATTGCCCTTCCAGATACAAAGTCTTGAGTAGCAGGAAATCTCTCATATAAAAAATCAAAAACAATACAATTGTAGTAGGCTAATGATGACGAATTGAGCAATGATTATTGTACGTGCAGCAAAACAGAATTGCAACACTGCTGATCACTAGAATGAGTTTTATGATAAAACCTACCCTGCTCCAGGCGGAACAAAGTGCCCTCAGTCGCTCCATGTCATTCAGGAGTAGCACTCTGGTCTGTTTGACAGCTAACATATTAGCGGTCCTTTTTTGGAATGCCCTTTAAACACGGAGGTTGTCTCTGGATCCCCAAGAGCACAGGCTGCCATACGATAACACCGCACAACATGTGAACAATCCGTGGCAGGACGCACGTTTACATAGAGAGTGACTATTCGCACGTTTAAACACATGTCAACAGTGTTTGCATATAGATCTGACCTAGTGACCTAACCTAAAGCAAGGATAGATAGATAGATAGATAGATAGATAGATAGATAGATAGATAGATAGATAGATAGATAGATAGATAGATAGATAGATAGAATTGAGACAGACAGATATGGTTTCAATGAAGCAAAATATACATTTGAAATGTATGCGCTTGCAGTAAAAATGTTTTATTTTTTGAAATTGTTTGTTGACCCTTTATGTCACACTATTGTACACCTTTACTAAGATAAAATAACAAGGTTATTTAATGAGTAATATTTACTCAAATATCTTCATTAAAAAGTTTAATTTATTATAATGTATTATATCATAAAAATACACTTACAGATAAGCTATACTCAAACACTGACATAAAACCTGCAAAGCCTGACTGACAAATGAGGCCTCTTATTGTTTTTATTGATAGTATAACAAGCACGTTCATTTATTATATTATTATCAAATTAATAAGGTGCCAAAATGGAAATAAAGTCATTACCTGCAGCATTTGATGGTCTCCTCACCCTGAAGTGTCACCCTATATTGACCGCTGAGCAGACCTACGTGTCTAATAAGGTCATGCATATGGGGTGACATGACCTTTCAGTGACCCTAAATATAGCCAGTACCAGTTTCATTTTCCTGGGTACATTAAGCCTGGGAAAACTAGAGGGAACAATAACTTGTATTTACAATAACACATTTTATGTCAGATTGTTAAGGTTGACAGACCCCTGGCACAACCTGGCATTAACAGCTTGCATTTTCAGCCTGACATCAAATGACACTAATGCATTTTTACATCAAGCAAATAGTTCTTGTTTGAAATTATTTTATTTTTTTCCCATTTTTATCTGTCAAAGTGAAATGCAGTGCCAAACAGTTCCAAAAATCTCAATCTCAAACTGAAACTAAATTTATTTAAGTGTTTTCACCATCAAAATATCACAGTGAAATTACATAACCTGTCAAAACCCATTTTATTTGGCTGTGAAAGCTAACTAGCAGGATTATTTCTGGCACTCTTGTGCCGTGCTTGATCTCCAGCAATCCGGTGGGCGTGTCCTACAAACGTAACGCATACATCTATCCAATCACACGCCACCATGAATAAGAACCGCCCCTAACTCGACGCGTGCCTTGCAAGGCATACACAGTTGTGCCTTTTTTATGTGATTGTAATTTATTTTAGATGAATGGAGGTAAGCGTTTACACTTATTTTCTGATTCCGTCAGCAGTTTATTTTGCATGCCTGTCCGTTTGTCCAGCTTTTTGAGGTCTTTTTGACAGCACTTGCCATGCACAGAAATGTCTCAACCAGGAAGTAGTTAGTGCTGCTATCGATTTCAAGATAAATACCTGTGATGTAAAAATGCTGATTATATTTTTACCTTTGTGTCTTAACACTAATGTTAGTTTGTATATACGGGCGAACAAAATCGAGCATTCGTTCATTGAGCAAAACGTGACCTTGACCCAAATAGCGAGATTTCATTAAACAAGGCAACTAAACCTGTCAAGACATGAACTTAAATTTCTACATTTATTGTTGATGCATTAACGACTATAAACAGATGTATAAAAGTACAGTTCGGCTTCATGGGTTAAATCTATGGCGATCATCTTCTGGAGTCAGTAACTCTCCCCCTTATCTTTATTTGCAGGCTTCTGTACAGAGACAGATTAGACAACAGAAAATAGTTCTTTTAGTTCAACAAATGTGTTTTTATTATAAACACATACATTTTAGCACTCTTAATATCACTAACAAAAAGTGAAAACCAATAGAATTTTAATAAAAAAAGGTAATGGTTCATAATGGTATATTAATGGAAACCATTAGAATTTCTGTAATGGTTTTTATTGGGTTCCCTGCTGAAAAAACAATAGAAACCATTAAATAAGTTGTAATGGTTTTGATGGTTTGTAAAAATAAATTTGTAAAAAAAGATTTTTGTAAATGGTTTTGTAAATATAAATGGTTTTAATGAAAACTACTGTATAATGGTGTCTACTCTTATGTGATGAATGCAATTGGTCGGATGTTAAATCACAGAATAATGCCAAATACACACTACAAAATTAAATTTTGTACTGGTTTTAATGGAAAAAGCTAATGGTTCATAATGGTATTTTAATGGAAAGCATTAGAATTTCTGTGCTGGTTTATATTGGGTTTCTATGTTTTTTGTCACCATGGATTTAATGGTTATAATGGGAATTGTTTTAAGTTGTCTATTAGTTTAAATAGAAGCTATAATAGGTCTCTACAGTAGTTCTATTGGTGGGATGTTATAAGATGGACACCAATATAACACCATTAAATCCTATTGTAATAAGGCACAAACACACTAAATAAAGGAATTTTGTAATGGTTTTAATGGTAAACAACTGATGGTTCATAAAGGTAGAACCATAAATACAGTAATCCTTCAATATCATGAATATCATAGAAAAATAAATTATGTCATCATAACTTGCTTAACAGTTGCTTTATATAGTAAAGTGGAGTTTTGCTGTCATTTTCTGTTCATTTAGGTTCTCATGAAGACCAGGATTGTATTGGTGCTGACTGCTTTGTGTATAACAGTCACTAGTTACCCTAATGGAAAAGTGACAGAGTCTTGTGGGGACATGACACCCCAGCACGGTTATGCTCCCAGCACTGAAGATCCTCCATATACCATCACAGCAGACAAATTCCAATTCACCCCTAGAGATGAAATCAAAGGTATAAAGATATCTGAGGATGCTTGTATTAAAAATACATATATGGTTTATGATGGGTATGTTTTTTTCACATTTACAGTGACATTACAAGCCAACTCTTCAGGGACCAAACCATACTTCAAAGGATTCCTCATAGAAGCAAGGAATGCTGGGAATCTCAATAAAGCAGTGGGATCATTTCGATTAGTCGATCCTGACATATCTCAGCTTCTTTATTGCAACTATAAGGATGTTAGTAATCGTGTTCGTGTTGTTATTAGGAACCAAATGAATGTTAAATGAGAGACTATTTTGTTAAGTTTTTTTTTTTGGCACAGTCCATTGATTCTACTGTATTTTCTATATTGAAAGGATTCTGCTGTGAGTCACACCAATGACCATCATAAGACTGAGGTTCAGGTGGTCTGGATTGCCCCAGAAGCCCCTCCCTCCAGCGTGCGGTTTCTGTACGTTTCTCAAAACATTTCCATTATTATGCACCTACTTGATGCCAAATGGTCGCGTTTTGTTTGGTTTTAGGGTAACTGTCCTTCGAAAGTACAGTGAGTTTTGGGTAAAGGTTCCAGGTCCGGTGGTGTCTCAGTATGGTGTAGCTCCTCCTCCAGCAGGAACTACCATTGGCGGATCCAGTGATGCCAAAACTACCACGACATCCTCCACGCTGTCCCGTTCGGTAAGCTTTACAATATACAACTGCGTGTTTTGCAGATGCGTTTTTCCAAACTGACTAATATGGCACATCATATGCATTTTTATTAACGTCCAATATTTATAAAATATTTTTTCTCTTTTTAGTTCACCTCTGAGGGGTGTGGAAGCAGCAAGTCCTGTCTAAGAGATCCAGATGGCTGTGACCCACAAAGTGAAACGTCGTGTCACTTCCTGTCCTTCAGGAAAGAGGAAACTAGTATCATGTTTGAGCTCAGTGGACCCGCAGAGGGTTATGTGTCTTTTGCCTTATCTCTGGACAAATGGATGGTAATGCACATGAAGTATCTTTATATTTCATGTGACTGCTTATAGCCAAACTGACATTTTAAACTATGATTCATCATGGAGTAATATTCATCTGACTAATGACCAATAGCAAACCTTAAATAGCAGCGAATGTGTTCTACTGTATATTTCAGGGGAACGATGATGTGTATCTGTGTATGAGAGACACAAACCGGGTTGACATTAAGGCTGCGTTTGTTTCTGGACGAACGCATCCAGAAATCTCTTCGGAGGTATACCAACATTATGAGTCCCTAACGTTCTGCCGGGTGTTTTGTTTTCCAAACTGTTTGTTTACTAGCTATATAATCTATATGCTCTGATTTGCTACTAGAACGTTCTCAAAGATACAGCGTGGAGACTGTCAGATGGAGTGATTCAGTGTAGCTTTCGGAGAGATGTAATCCCATCGGACTATCAGAACCGGTTCCCTCTTGACCAGCCCTACTATTTATTCATGGCACATGGTCGAGCTGAAGATGGTTAGACTGCACTTTTGTTTATTTATTTAGTTAAAATAAAACAATTTACTTATATTTTGTTTTAAATAAATTAATAATAATTGAAAACGATTAATAATTATCATATAATTAATAATAATATAATTTGTGAGGATGTTAATGATGATGATAATTGTCTCTCTCTTTGTCTAGGCCGAACCCATCGTCATGACCGTCAACCTTTGATTTCGACCAATCAGAAAGAACTCACAGGAGACCCAGAGGATCTGGTTGGTTCTCGTTCACCTCTGCTCATCAAATACCACGGTAAACCTGACTTCTAGCACTTTTAGTAAATATTTGTAAAAGCTAAATTCATTGCATTGTTTCTGTACTTAAAAAAATTGCTGCAACAACTGTGTAGGAGTGCTTATACTTTTCTGAGAACTTTTTTTTTCTGATAAACAATTAAATCATCAAAAAAACGAATAAAATATATACCAAAAATATAAAAAAAAAAAAAATACATCTTCTATCCTCAGTGGCAGTAAGCAACCACCCAGAATACCATAGTAAAAATGTAGGAAAGTAAACAAATCTAGTTTGAAATATGCAAATAAAACATCAGCTAAAGTGAGTAATCTGAATCTGTATTTATGTACAGGTGCCTTCATGTTGATCGCCTGGATGTCAACGGTCAGCGCTGGCGTCATCATCGCTCGATATTTCAAACCCGATTGGCCTGGAAGTAATATTTTGGGGCAGAAAGTCTGGTTTCAGGTATGAGCTTGTATGCATAAATGAGGACTCTTATGTTCTCAGGTGTGAACGATCTTCACAGCTGTTTGTTTCCACAGTTACACAGAGGACTGATGACCCTTACAGTTCTGCTCACCCTGCTCGGTTTTGTTTTGCCTTTTATGTACAGAGGAGGCTGGAGCAAGGTAAGACACACACGTCTGCGAGTGAGTAATTCTCATCTTCTAACAGCATGTCTTTTTTTCACCCTCATCACGCACCTCTGACTGTTTTACAGCGCTGCCAAATGTGTCAGAATCACATGCTGCTTATTCAGAGAGAAATAACAGAGAGAGAGAATAGAATCCATCCACCATGTGGTGTCATTTTGGCCCATTTCTTTGGGGATTAATTAATTTGTCTTATTAAATTTGCAAGATCCGGCTTATTTGTGCTTAAAATATGGACACATGTATCCATCCGTGAGCTTTAGCATGAGGGACGCTTTTATGACTCACCAGGGGCATCTGTGGCATTTCTCTTGCCAAGCGTCTGTCATTATCATTGTATAACCGGCAGATGTCGCCCCTTCCATGGCAACGGTGTCGTCAAACCCACCCACACGACCCATCGAACTAGTACCTAAGGAGCCTTGAAAATCCTAAAGACTGCGTTTTTTGTTGTTTACCAACTTTGAAAATCTTTGTATTCCTGTTCTAATGGTAATAATGGGATTTGCATTGGTTTTAATGGATACTATAATAGTCTCTACTGGTAATGTATTCTGTTGGTGGGATGTTATGTGGCAGATGGGAACCAATACAATATTATTATAAGACCCAAAACATACTACTGTACATAAAGGAATTTTGTAATGGTTTTAATGGTAAACTGATGATGATTCGAAATGGTATTTGTAATAGAAACCATTAAAATGTCTTTTCTTTGTTTTGTTTCGTTGTTTATATTCTGTTGACTCTGATCTGTTTAATTGTAATGTCCACAGCATGCAGGTGTACATCCCTATCTTGGCTGTGCTGTCATGGTGCTCGCTGTTATCCAACCTGTTATGGCACTTTTCAGACCCGCGCCAGACTCCTCCAGGTAAATCGTGGAATGGAATACTGGCATACTGTTTACTGCATACTGTACTGTGCTTTAAAATGTAACAAAACACTTTGTTGCGGTTAAATCATTTTGATTGGATAAACAGAAATGCTTGTATTGTATAGATGGTTTCACAGCAACATAAACAAACGTTACTGCGCATGCACGCTTTTGTGGCCCAAACTTAACTTCCGGTACACATCCACGAAGAATAAAGTCCCTACAGATTATTTCTGATAACAAGCAAAAGAAATAACAAGTAAATGACATTAGCTAGCAAGTTAAAAGTATGTCTAGTCAGTATTATTTTGGGTTCCCAGTAGAAGAACCGATACTTGGCTAAACTTAAATGCGACCCATTCAACAGATTGTTTATTTAATTTAATATACAATAACAAAGTTAATATACAATAAAATTCAACAAATTATTATACAATGAAATATTAATATAAATTAATATGAGAAAAATTAAATAGTTATATTATTAGCCACAAACACGGGCCGTAAGTTAACTTTGGGACAGGCATTTGAAACCGATAAAACCGTCTATATTGCAATATTAAATCTGATTCAAAAAGATTTGTATTCAAAACTTCTCTTTTCTGATGGTTTGTAATGTTTCCTGCCCTCAGGAGATACATCTTCAACTGGATGCATTATGGAACAGGCACAGTAGTGCAAATCGTGGCTGGTAAGAAAGTTGTGAATACTCAAATAACATTACATTAACATCTACAAAAACACAGTGGCTTTTTAAGGAGAATGTGTGTATATATATATATATATATATATATATATATATATATATATATAAATCTAATTAGTTTTTGTTATCATGACAATGGTAAATAATACATAGTTAGGGTATCTGCTACATAAAACTACAGGTGACTGCTTTTAAGTACTGTCATGATTATATACAGTACCAGTCAAAAGTTTGGAGACACTTGACTAAAATGTTTCTAATGATCTTAAAAATCTTTACTTAAATGTCTGAAATTACTTTTGTAGACAAAAATATAATTGTGCCAACATTTAATTTTATTACATTAAAAAATATATATAAATAAATGAAGAAAAAGCAGCCACTAAGAGCCTTGAAGAACCTCTTCGATACTCTTTAAAAAGCTTCCCAGGGTGAAGAAAGAAAGAAAGAAAGAATAATTTTGCTCATTCTAGTCAAAGGGTGATTACTTTGTAGATGTTAAAATATAACCGTTTTGATGCACTTACTCCATAAGTTTATCGAAGTAAAATCTAAATAAAAAAATGAGTGTTTCCAAACTTTTGACTGCTACTGGATGTACAGAATTGATACAGTTTGAACATTTATTATGGACAGTCATGAGAACTGATCTGTGTGTTTTTTTGGTTTAGTTATCACCGTGTTTCTTGGCATCCATCAGCAAGCTCTGCATCTGCCTGCTCCCTGGTCCACAGGACTCCTGGGGTCTATTGTAGTCTGGTTTGTGCTGGCAGATTTGGTTCTGGAGGTCCACAGAAGAGGCTTTTTACAGACAGGTCAGTGGCTCATCCTGAAGCACCTTATGTTCTCTGTGCTCAGGTGCCGTACACGTGCTGACAGAATAATTGTTGTTGCAATGATTGTTTCTGTTTGCAGGAAATCAGTTGTGCGGTGTGAATCCATTAAATTGTCAAATCGTTTTTCGTACTGCATTAGTAGATGATGTGTCGTGTTGAATGCTAATCAGTTTTAAATGCCACAACCTTTAAGCGCAAAAACAATACGAGGGAATCTGTTTCTGCGTTTGTACTTCCCTTCTGATAAAAAGAGCCTAAGCTGCTGGGACTGGTTTTAACTAGTTTAAGATGGCCCTACCAGCTTGGACGAGCTGGTGTTCAGCTGGTTTTACCTGGTGCTGAAAAACCAACCAGCCAACTTTAAAAAAAAGGTTTGGTGAACTTTTAGGCAATATCTCAATATAAAAGCTTGTATATTGTATGTTTTTCAGGTAAATATTTCAAAAACGTTAAAATCTACACAGAACACATTAATTCTGAGGATAAAGAGGAAATTGTGTTCGTTCCTGATGAGAGCGAGAGTTTACGTTCGGTAAGTCACATTTGTGTTCATTCCCTATGTCAGAAAAGCTGTACACTCGTAATACCCATTGTGCTTTTGTGTGTTTCCAGGAGTCTTGTTTTAAAAACATCATTCTGGCTGTGTATCTCTGTGGAAATCTGGGATTTCTGATGGTTTTGCTTTGGACCATCTGTGCAGTATGACACTGTATACTATAGTTTCAACCTCTCACTTATTGTGCCTGGTAATTTAAATTAAGCTTTTTTATTTGTAGTATGATTTGAGGTAGCCAATCAAAATTGTCTATTTGAAATGTAATTTCATGAATCGTGTAGAAATACAAAAAATGTCTTTATTTTGCCATCGATTATGATTAGTTTTTTATATTTATCAAATGGCTTTATATTATGTATATTGTAAAAAGTGCTTTTTTTAGCAACAGCTGATTTTTAACCTTTATCAATTTAGAAGTATATATTCTTTATTATTTGACAACAGTAATGTTTACTGATTGTTGAGTTGTGATCTGTGTGGCTGGTGACACTACATGCCTTTTTCCAAAGTTTATGACATATCCTTTAGATGTCTGGATGAATGTATGAGTTTTTCTTAAGATTGTGTATTTAACCACTGTGACCTCAGATAAACATACACAACTACAGAAAAGTGTGTCAGTATTTAGGTCAGATTAAGTGGACCAGCTTTTTGCACTGTGATCAAAATTTTCAATAATACATTTTAATAAAATGAAACATGCTGTTGACTCTTAATTTAAATGCATCTCTTATATATGTTGTCATTACCTGTGAAGCATTGCAATATGAAGACAATCTGAAGTTTCAACACGTTTGGATGTTTACATTTTGATTTACATTTTATTTCCGCATTTATATTCTGAACGGTAGGCAAAGCAAATATTTTCTTGAGACAGACAGATTCCAACATTAGCAAGCAATAGTCATGTTTTATAAGCATGGCAGTATGACATTTATATACACTTTATATGAAGGGGAGAAACACATGACAACGCGACAGGTTCTTGGTACTGTAATACGTTACTTCTCATCGTTCTTAAGTTAAGCATTTCATACCGAGTATAAATAAAAGGTTCAAATGTTATCTGGACTTTCTTCAAAAATCTTCATTTTAAACATTTCTGACAATCATAGCCAAATGCTTCTTTAAAATAAGAAAGCTGTTGCATTACAAAATATACCAAATTGATTCATCACGTGTACATTTGTACTCAATGTTTATCTTAAACATCCTGTAATAGGGTTTCAAAATCTCATATAATTTAGGGATATACAAACATTGCTTTACAAGAAAATACAATACATTCTCCTCACCTCTGTAGACCAAAACACTAAAAATATGGTTTACAAATCTCTCAAGACACCTCATCAAAGAAGAATCAGGAATATTGATGAAACATTACATTTTAAAGAACATTTAGGCATCTTGGCTTATATAGGATCAACAACAGAATTACACAAGCGTAGCAAGTGTGTATATGCAGTCACGATAAACAAACAAGAGTTTGAGCGTTGAAAATCTCTTACATAAAACGGCTGCAAATCGACCGGCAGTGTCCATCTTGTTTTCTTTACTCGATGTTCGCAAACTCCCCCGCCTCCCAACGCAAAGCCATGGCACTTTTACGTCTGCCCCCCGTATAGGGCTCAGGAAACTAGAGGAGACGATAACAATGAAATGATGCTTCAGTTCAAATATTATACAAGATATAGTTTATTCAATACATTTCTCTTTAAAACAAGGGATTCTTTTTAACACATTTAAAGTTTTTTGTTATATAAAAGTTACTCTACAGCTTTTAAAAACATTTTTTGTTTAAGTACATATTTTACTTTGCTCAGATATTCAATTTTAAAATACGAAAATCAATAGTACAAATATTATTTGAGAGCAAATATAATGAGTTTTGAGATGGAAAATCATTGTGTTTGATGTGTCATGATTTTCTGAAAAATTAGGGGGAAAATCATAATTTCCTAGTGATTTATATACATTGTTTACATTGTCAGTAAGCATAACTGAAGCACTTTGTAAAGTTAAAATATTACTGTTACAATTATTTTCTCTAAAATGCATCATTTCTTTTAGACAAACTGGTTTTGTAAAACTGCGACAATTAACGTTTTTGTTAAAGTTTTAGAACAACTAATCACTTATTTATTTTTTCAATATTTTACAAAAAATAGTGAGCTTATCAAAACTGGAGAGGTATGCGACTAAAACAGATCAAAACCAAAAAAATACTTGTTACAATAATAGTTGAGTAATATTTTAATTTGTTATAATATATATGAGCATTTACAGTGTCATCAGGAATAAAGATTTACAAACGTTTTTTGTCTATGAAAATAATTTTAGACATTAAAGCATACATCTTTAGATATGTAGTGTATATATAATATATATACACACTATATATAAGCCTAGTTTTTTAAGTGGACTTACTCGATGATCACATGACAAAGCTGAACGATCCATTCTGCATGTTTTCATTGGCGATGAAGGGGATGATTTGCATTTAATTGGCACGTCATCTGAAATAAAATAAGATCATTTTATACGATCGTTTTGCAGCCTCAATGCAAACTATTTTAACTCACTTTAACTCAACACTTTAGTTGCTGAACATGATTTCTTGCCTGCGGAACTTGCATTCTTTGCACTTTTTTCTACATTTCCCTGAATTTAATTGCTGACAAAGAACATTGAGTTAAAACTCTGAAAACTGATGAGAGATTCAAAATGAAAAATGATTAAAAGTTAAACAAATACAAACTCAAACTTTTCTACATTATAATGTAGTCGATCATTTCAACATTCCATTGGTGTTTTTGTATACCTGAATTATTAAACAGCAATCCATCCAAGCGATTTGGAGACATGAGGAAATGATCTTTCGAGTAAACACTGGCTCTTTGACGCTTGAGTTCCTCTTCTCGCTGTTTCACCATTTGAATCTCTTCATCCACAAGAGATATTGTGCTCCTGGAGCGCAGTTTAAAAAACGGGTTGTTGAGAAACATCTTCTCTTGGGTTTCCTCCGAGACTGAATTCAGGTTAAACTCAGATGCACTGCGAATGATTAGATTTGGCGTTTCCAGAATAATGACATTCGGGCTGTCTTCTGACCTCCAGTCAGCGGATTTGGAGGACACCATCTTTCCGTGCCGCGGGCTCGGAGGGAAAACCTCCGGTTCGAGGATGATGATGTTGTTGGCTTCTTGTTTCTGTGAGGCTTTGGTCGGCGAGGAGGTTATGATGAAAGAAGGCGTGTTGTGTATCCTTCCGTCCTCCTGATGTTCAAACATCTTTCTCTTCTCATCCACTTCCTGACACAGTTTTCCAGGGTTTAAACTGACAGATCTAGCTCTCATCTGTACACAGTCACTAGAATACGATTTGGACATTCCCCTCTCACGCCTCAAGTTTTCTTCTCGTTCGACAGTCCTACGGATCTCCTTCTCGATCGGAGTCTCGGGGTCTTCAAACGGTGATCTGAAACTGGAGTCGTCGAGCCCGGAATCCTCCGAGCAGGGACTGAACTGCGTGTGAGCGTAGTCTTCTACGTGCGTTAGGCTTTCGAGGTCTCTTTTTGACCGGTCGATATTGCGAACTGGTGTGTACATGAAATTGTGACTTCCCTGGCAGGATCCGGATTTTGGCGTCGGCGTGCTCGGGTGGTGCGTCAGGTTTTTCGTTTGCTCTTCTATTTCTAACCACTGCTGACGGGCGACTTTAAAATCCACATGTTCGGTGCTGACGTTCTCGCTTTTCATTTCCTGAATCACACAATAATCCTTAGGCATCTTTTTGCTGGAATCGGATTTGACAGAATCAAACGAGTTGCTTTTGTGCGTCGCCGAGCCTCGTCCGAGCTCTTCGTCGTCTTCGGAAATCTTGGAGAGTTCGTGAAACAGTGTGGAAGCGTTGTAAGATATCTCTTGCGGTTGCTGTATCGGCTCGGTCTCTGGTTGTTCCAGCACTTCTTCTCCTACGGGAATCTCCGGCTCCTCACTTTCCTTTAAACCTTCATCATCATCATTCCAATTTTGGGGTTTTTGAATAAATAGTTCCTGCGCACTCAGCTCGAGACTGTCAAGGTAAGAATCGTCATCTTCCCTATTGATGGACGATGAGAAGATGCACCTCCATTTCTCATCGGTTTCACTGTCGGATGACGCCGCGGCTATTTCAACCCCAGGAAACTCGTCCAGTTCATCCGGGTCGTGACATGATTCCGTAGAGACGTCAGAGAGAACTTCCTCTCGGATGTAGTGCTCCAGGATGGTTTCGTCTTGATCGTCACATCCGTAATCTTCCAAGTTGGGCTCGTGTGTGTCGGTACCCAACGGGTCAAACATATCATCAACATCTTCTGATTGGGGCACAATGTTCGGTTCATGTCTAACTGAATCTTGTCTCTTATTCAAAACGTCGTTCTCATACACGCTTCCAGCACTCGAAGGAGTGTCGGAGATCGAAGAGGTGATCGACTCATTGCGGTAAAGTTCCTCCCGGGTGTCGTCCACACCGAGCGCCTCTTTAGGACTCAGATCGTCTCCAGGCTCATCCGTCTCGGTCTCCGCGGGAGGCAGACTCGCTAAAATGTCCGCCACTACTTTCGTACTAATACACTCTAAAACATCAGCATCATAGCACACTTGTTCGTCTTTACATTCGGCGTCCTTGCTCTCAGTCTCCAGGACCTCCATTTCACAGTCAATTATGTTGGCCGTGTCGGAGTGTTCGCTTGTCTCCATGGTAACTGCCTCAGAAAGAGACTTCGGTTCTGTATGTTCTGAATTTGGAAGGTGAGGACAACCAGTACGTCTCTCTTCTAGCCTATCCACCTCTACGAACTCAGTCATGGCTCCCTGCGAACGAAAGAGAAATGAAGAATTTCAGACTGCAGAATCTCATCTCCCTAATCACCAAAACAGCAGCATATCAAAGCTTATTAGCACCCACTCAGATTTAGCCTTGAGCTTATGTAAGATTTCTGAGAAAGTTTGTGTTGTGAAGTGTTGACAGGCACCAGTGATGTTATAATTGCAAAGCGTCCCATAAAAAACATGTTAGTCACGAGCATTAGTTTTTTTTATGGCGTTAAAGTTCTTACCTTTCGCAACTTCACACATCTGCTCAACAGACATTTCCAGTGTGAAAGATAGTTTCATTTGTAAGCAGGGAGATGAAATTCACCTTTGTTTCTTTACAAAAATTAATATGCAGCAGAATCGCTATATACTGTAAAAACAGATTGTGTTAAAGAAACAGGGGATTGTTTACTATCACAAAAGTAGGTTATACTGTAGATGCAGACAGTGGGCAGAATTAACTAGATTCATTATGTAAGACTGCAGAACTGGCTCTCTTTGTTATGCATGGCAACTTTTGTTTCGGAAGCTAAAGCGATGGAAATGAATGAGACTAGAAGGAGAAAAAGCAAAGCTCTGACCTCTTGGAAGAAAAATTAAGGGATGCACATAAATTAATGAATATCCTGATTTGCAAAACAAATTGAATTTTACTTTAATGCTTCAAACACAATCTTAAAGGGATCGTTCACCCAAAAATTAAAATTCTCTTATCATTTACTTACCTTCATGTCATTTCAAACCTGTATGACTTTCTTTCTTCTGCAGAAGATATTTTGAAGAATGTTGGTAACCAAATAACAGCAGTTTCAGTACAGCCTCGATTGTATGGACACAAAACCAATGCAAGTCAATGGCTACTACTGTTGTTCGGTTACCAACATCTTCTTTCAAATTTTGTCTATATTGTTTTTTTGCAGAACAGCATTGCTGTGAAGAACCTTGTGTAGCACCTTTTTTGGAAGTCAAAAAACTAGGGTATCAGTCGATAAATGGTCATTTTTAATGTTATCGTATTGGCCCAATAATAAAATCAGGCATAGAAAATAATTTCCTCTGGTTGAATGATTTAGTCTTGAGATTTGTTAGACTTGTGGCTATTGAGAACACTTTTCTGGGTTGCACTGGAAGAACACCTATAATTTTCTTATTAAATAAACATTATCGGGCAGTTGTGGCCTAATGGTTAGAGAGTCGGACTCGTAACCAGAAGGTTGCTGGTTCGATTCTCAGTACCGGCAGGTAACAACTGACGTGCCCTTGAGCAAGGCACCTTACCCCTGTTTGCTCCCCGGGCACTGCAGTGTTAGCTGCCCACTGCCCCGGTGTATGTGTGTTCACGACTTGAAGTGTGTGTGTTCACTATTCACTGGTTGGGTTAAATGCAGAGGTCACATTTCGGGTATGGGTCACCATATCTGACAAAAAATAGGTCACTTTCACATTATACCAGAAGTTTACCTATATTGTTAAACTATTGTTCTATTGTTTACCTCACTTTTAAGTCGCTTTGGATAAAAGCATCTGCTAAATGACTAAATGTGAATGTAAGTTTAAAAGTTAAAGAATCTTTAAAAGTAGGTTTGGTACATCATTTATGGAAAAAAATAGAACAAAATGTTACCTTGTTTTCTGTAGTCAATGTTCTAAAATAAAAGAAGTTGTATTCTTTTTGCCTTGTTTCAGGATCAGAAAAATGTATATTTATATTGAGATACTGTATATCGGCCAATATATCGGATATCGCCTTCCATTGTTGAAGAATTAAATGTACATATTGGTGCATCCCTACATATGACTTTCTTTTTTTATGTGAAACACAAAATTTGAATAAAGAAAGTGCAAGGAACATTAGATTATATATTTAAAAAAAACAATTCTCTTTAAACTAGATGTCTTATGTTGCATTAAGAAAGTGAGTTTTGAATGTCACGAAGAAGAAATTTGTCACTTTGGTATCAACTAAACCTTCTTTACTCACTACAGGAATGAAGAATGGTCATTTAGTCAAACATTGGAGTTACTGTGACTGACCATATTTTGTTTTTCATACTTCTGCAAACAACTCACAAGAATGATATTCATGAATAATAATGAATAAAAATCATCACACATTGCATTTGAGTTTTATACTTGTTGATGTGGCAGAACCTGTTTGATCATGGCAGTGCTGTGTTTACCGCTGAATTTCTCTGATCTCATTCACACCGACTGCCAAGTGGCAAAGTGATGTGTGATTCAATCCAAATCTATCTGACATGAATTTATATCTGCTACAGGGATTACAAACACAGATCTTAGTTCTTAAAGGAATAGTTCAGTCCTAAACAAAAATCTGCAATCATTTATTCACTCTCATGTTGTTTAAAACCTGTGTTACTCTTTTCTGTGTAGCACAAAAGAAGATATTTTGAGAAATGTCTAGTTTTGTGTCCATACAATGGAAGTCAATGGGGGTCAATGTTGTTTGTTTAGTTATCAACGTTGAAAGAAAGTCATAAAGGTTTGAAATGACACAAGAGTCAGTCAATGATTAAAGAATCCTAATTGTTGGGTGATTCCCACTGAAACACAACATAACACATACATATCGGTAAAATGTGTAGATTGTACAGACATAGGTGTTGGCATGCGCAAAAGTTGTTTACATTGCTTAAACTTGAAACACTTTTGCTATCTACCTGCCTGCGTATTCCTTGATGTCTGTTTAGTATAATTACAACCACAGCACAAAAGCCTCTACAATCATTGAAAACTTGAGCGGCATGCTAATGCAACCACTAAAAACAGTCCGAATTACGTGAAATTACCATCCACTTCAGCGCCTGCCCATTTCACCCCAATCAAGCATTAGAAAAATGCACAATGCCTTGTGAAAATGACAAGCCGCAAGTGTGGACTGCCATGGCAACATAGCCCACTTTTCCACCCCACTTGCTAGCTGTCAGAACAGCTCAGCTGGTGAGAAAACTTCAACGTGCCTGCACGCTCTCCTCAGCATTTGTGTCAAGACAATCTGTATTCTATAAATTATTCAGCGACAGTAATATTTGCATCGGAGGCAGACGGAAGTACCAGCGTGTCCCGGTGCCTACCGTGAGTTTCAGGAAAAGCAGCCAGAAGGAGATCATCTCCACCTTGCGTATATCCGCTTTGGATCAGAAGTGAACTTTTGTACTATTGGCAGAAATGCCACTGTGAGTTGGTCTGATGTTGGCATGAGTGATGACCTCAGGGCAACTGTCAAATGCTCAACTCCGATTGGCCGCTCCAGTGTTCGATTTTGGTCGACTGGTCAATAAGCATCACACGTCAACCCATCTGATGGATTTCCTCAAATATCTCTTCATCACAGGAAGTGAAGTGGGTCATGTGGCATTGTTGGGCAGTGCCATACCACCCAATACCGCTGATATCAACACGGACACAATCTATACATCAGTAAAAACTGATGTTTAATGTTGAAGATGACTGCATTTTTGCTGCAAGGACGCTCTGTTCAGACAAAAAAAACCAACCTATGAATCATGAGTGGGTCTCACTGCAGTGGGTGGTGGGGCGGAAAGAGCGTGGGTGGCCATTCATATCTAAAGCCACCGACGCTTGCGACTAGCTTCGAGACTTATTAGAATGAGAATGATGTTCTCAGGTAAGAAAAACATCACTGTGTGACCGCATGGACAAATAAATAAATCAAATGAATGAACAAAAATGACTGGTCGTACTTAATATACATGAGTCAGTATTTGTTAATAAAACACATTATTCATTTTTTTCACCTGTATGACACTTTTTTCTGTAAAACGCAAAAAGGATATTTATCCTTAAAATAAAAGGATACTCAAAATATTTTGTGTCCATATGGAAGTCGAAAGTCGTATAGGTTTGGAATGACATGTAAATGATGAAAGAATTTTCATTTTTGGGTGTACTATCCCTCTAATTTTGACATTATAGTAATTTTATTAAAATATATGTTTAACAGACACTGTAAAATATAATTTTTTAAATATAATTACAACTAAATAGTATAGAAGAGTTCATAACTGTTCCACGGTCATGGGTTCATATCACAGCAAACACACTGCAAGTCACTTTGGAAAAAATCCGTCAAGTGCATTAATGTACATATAATAAATGCAGATATTAGACCTTATATATGTGAAAACACAAAAGCCACCACATTACTTTTCTCCTCTCCTCTGCATTACCAGCAAGACATTCTCATCTGAGTTTCACAAAGGATCATCACATTTACCCCAGGCGTACACACACACACACAAACAAACGCCTCCGCTCACCCACGCGGGCACTTCTAATTCACTCTACACCACACACCCACACGTTCACCCCGGCACCGCTGGGATATTCATTGTCAACATCTCGGGTCTCTCGTATCTCGCGCCTTCTGATGTGCTTGAGGTTTCAACAAGCAGCCTGGGATTAATTAAACTTTTACAGATCCCGGGTTGATCCGCACCACAACCGACGGCAACATCTTCACACCTCATGCAGCGTTAGAAAGAGGATGTTGAAGAATACAAAAACCAAAATGAGTTTTATTGAATGAAATATTAAGAGGCTTACTAAAGAGCCATGCCACTTTTATATACAGTTATGATGAAACAAAATGCAAGAAATGAAGTACGCAAACAATGATTACATCTCAAATCTCTCTCTCAGGAGGACATTCACGTAATATTTATACTCAAGGCGGATGTGAAGTTCTCGTTTTAATACAAGACGACAATCCGCAGAAACATTTTTACATGTGAAAACACACAGAATCATGCTTCAGATCACATGAGCACAGTTTATAGTTTCTCATAGTGTCAAAAACATACAATTCTTTAAGCCACCATAAGAGGAATATACATAACAAGCCAGCATAAGCTCAATACTAAACAAATGTATTCAGCCGATAAAATCAGATAAGAGAATTACACTAAAAACTTCTCACCGGCCGTTGCCGTGATGGTCCTACCTTGTGTTGTGACCGGAGTGTAGCGAGGAGAGAAGGTGCGTGTTCAGTGATTCTGTCTGAGCTGAAGCTCTGCTTGTCTGTAACCACAGAGACTGTGACTTACATTCAATGTACCAGAAACAACCAATAGCTGAGCAGCTTCTGCCGTTCCGACACACGCACACCGTCTCACAAGAAATGTCTTCTGTCAATCCTGCAGATTCTCAAGGTTTTAGATAATCAGCTTTTCATCCTTTATACAGTCATAATGCTCTCTTCAAAACTTGATACAGATGCAAGTTTTAGGCATCAGAAATATCATTTAAACATTTTGATGTTAAAGCCAGTATACATACAATACACTGCAAAACGTCATTTACATAATCAGCATTTTGGTAATTGACAAATAGACCGTAAATGTGTTCTATGGTGTAACAGCAAACATCTAGAAAACAAACAGTTAATAATATATGGTTTTATATGATTAATATTTATATATACAATATAAAATAGCATAAGCAAGATTTATATTCACTGTTCGTTTTTTGCTTTCACACATGCGCGGTTTTGGTAAAGCTATATAAATGTCTTTAAAACATAAACACTTATTAGTTTATTTCTCATACACCATTTGCAAATATTTCTTTCTTGTTTTAAGCATAAACGACAAGTTTTGATAGATTATTGCATAAAGCAATACATTTGCCAAAGGGGTAAGAAAAATAAACAAGATTTCATCTTATAGATTTCGTTTTGAGTCGATCATTTTTAAGAGCAATAAAAACTGGAAAAAAAACTGATTAAGAAAATTACTTTTGCTGTTTTTCTACTTTTTATATTTCTATTTAGTATATTCTATATAAAAAGAGAAAAAATACCACCAAAGGGGTGAGAAACTAAACATCTTCAAAACAAAACAAACTTCTTTGTTTGCGTTTCTTACACCACTTGCAAAAAAGTCTGTCTTGTTTTAAGCATAACCTATGAAAGTCTTGATAGATTATTGCATAAAGCAATACGTTTGCCAAAGGGGTAAGAAAAATAAACAAGATTTCATCTTATAGATTTAGTTTTGAGTCGATAATTTTTAAGAGCAATAAAAACTGGAAAAAAAACTAATTAAGAAAATTACTTTTGCTGTTTTGCTACTTTTTTATATTTCTATTTAGTATATTCTATATAAAAAGAGAACAACATTTCAAAGAAACAAAATTATAAAATTCTAGAAAATCATTATGTACAACATCCTGCATTGGCACTCAAATATGAATTATGTCATAAGCATACGCATGAGTTTTTTCAGGCTCTTATCCCTTTTAAAATCCTCTTCATCATAAAAAACACAACGCTGGAATCTTGATCTGTGGATGTTACATGTACTTTCCTATCCGAGACTGTTTCATTGGCAATGCTGTGAAACAGACAATAACACAGTTTCAGTTCCAACACACCTCCAATCCAGTCAAATCAAACAATGAATCATTCATCAGATTTACCTGCAGTTTGTCGGGGATGATGGGATTTCATTTAACACATTTAGCATGCACTCGAAATTAGAAGAGAAACAACTATGCAAACTTTCGAGAATTTGAATGTTAATTTTGCACCTTACGTAACACAAGCCAGGGGTTATTACATAACATTCTCTTTAGCAGATGTTACGAAAGCCCTCTCGAGCAGCCGCAGCATCTTAAAAGCAAGCAAGGACAAAGTGCTCAATTACGGCTGATGGATTGGAGCGACGCATTTCTCTGCTGAACAACAGCTACAGAACACCTCTGAATCACACGTTAGCTGTCAGACGCAGATGTATTTATAAAGAAACACAATGAAGACCTTTGTGTACAACATATTGAATATGGTTCCTTGTAGTGTCTAAATGAAAAGTTTTAAAAAGCAATCCATTGTCTTAAAGTTCTGAATCCTGTTGGGCAAAATGTTTTGTTTTGCTATGACCATTATATAAAGGACTGAACAGAAAAGAAAGAACACACTAGAGTAAAGACACAAAGTAGATCTTTATTATATTTTTAAATATTAAAAACACAAGTAGTTAATATACAAGCATTTGAAATGTCATGCAGCTGGGTTATTATTTAGTCCAATTTATTTAAAAGCTCTTAAAGGGACAGCTCACCCAAAAATAAAAAAAATACACATGTTTCATAATTTACTCTCCCTCATGTTATTTCAAACTGGTTTGATTTCCAATCTTATGCAGAACAAAAAAAAGATGATATTTTAAAGAACGATGATAACCAAACAACAATGGCCCCCATTTTCCAACTTCCATTATGAAAACAAAACCTCTGAGACATTTCTCAAAATATCTTCTTTTGTGTTTGACAGAAGAACAGAAGAGTAACATACAGGTTTATGACAAAACAAGGTTGAATAAATGATGAAGATCTTTGGGTGAACTATCCCTTTTGCATTTAGTAAGTTTGTAAAATGTTAATGCTTGGACCACTAGGTGGGAGTAAAACAGCAGAACATATCTTAAGGCGGCTTAGTTCTGGCATAGTTAGTATGCATTTAAAAACCACAATGCCTTCTCACTCTCCGAATGATACCTGTGGCAACTGTGCTCCCCAATCCATCCCCAAAAGTCCGTCTACAGGTTCTGATGGCAGCAGGTCTGATCTCGGAGCGGTACACAGTACTGTTGGGCTTAAAGATTTTGCTACGATAACCCAAAGGGTGATAAGACAACGGGGCGTCTTCTGAGTCTCCATTTCCATTATCATAATCATCATCATCATCACCAATCACTACCAGTTCGGCCTGGATTCCCTCATCTTCCTCAAAAGATTCGGCATTCTGATAACCCATGAAGATCATAGTAACAGGTTCACCACACTCCACCTCAGGAGGAAGAGAATGCAAAAAGTTGAGACTCGACTCATCCTTTGGATTTAAAGGAGAACACCGTCCGAATCCTAGCCCGGAGTCTGCCGTCGGAGTTATCGGAAGCTCCTGATCCTCACACTCCTGGATGGGGGATGATGTTACGCTGGTACTACTATTTTCACCACCAAAATCGTCAACGAAGGGTTCATTGATGACATCATAAGCTGCTTGGTTGGTTTTGAATATTGGTGATTGGTTGCTATCTAGAGCTCCTCGATTCAAATCATAAAAAGGACTCTGGGTCTTGCTTGCAGTATAAAGGCCACGAAGGCTTACATAACCTCTCTCCCTTATCTGTGGCGTTGTGGGTCGACTAAACGGGCTGGAAAACACCGGTTCGTGGTATTCCACATCTGCTGGGGCTTTCTTCTCAGAGGCTTTCATCAAAAGTTCCTCCACTTCAAGAGGACTCATCTCGTTCTGGGACTCATGTCCATCGGACGGCAAGGCGTAGACAGATTTACGCCCGTCATCGTAGACTTTGATACCTTGTTGCTGGAGATCCTGAGTTGCGATGGTGGCTGTGGAAAGGATGTGACTTTCACCGGTTCGGAGATCTTTCTCAACGCTGATCTTCATGGTGTAAGTCGCTGAAAGGAAAACAGGAGCATTAAACACAAACTACCTTACGTCAAATTGGCAAAAATGTTGTATTTATATGCAATAACAGATTTATAGTGATAGTTCACCTAAAGATGAAAATTCTGTCAATATTTACTCACACTCTTGTCATTTCAAACCTGTATGACTTTCATTCTTCTACAGAACACAAAAGAAGATATTTTGAAAAATGTTGGTAACCAAACAATAGAGGTAGCCATTCACTTCAATAGTATGGACACAAAACCAGTGCAAGTCAATAGGACCCGCCAACATTCTTCAAAATATCTTTTGTGTTCTGCAGAAGAAAGAAATTCATACAGGTTTGAAATGACAAGAGGGTGACTAAATGATGACTCTCTCTTCAATAGATACAATAATAGATTTCTGCATGAGGACCACAAAACACAAACGTATTTGAAATAATAGAGCAGATTAAACAGATCTGTTTCTGATTGGATAAAATGTTTATCGATTAATGATTCAAGACTGTCAAACTTTAAAACATAAAGCTATAGTTTTCTCTTCACAGGAAAGCTTGTGATGTTATGATTATTGGGTTCTTCTGTATAATCTCATGTCATGCTCATAATTGTAGGCATGAAAACCTTATTTTGCATTTTTTTTATTAAACAAAAAACTGCTTTTATGTGCCTTGAATTACTATAATTATAGGAGTGGACAGTCTGATGATACTGTATCTGTTTGCAAAACATTCCTGAAATCCTGACAACATTTCAACATATTTATGCGATTTAATATTTCAAGTGCTAAAATTTGTCAGTGAACACTTACATGTGAACACACATGTTTTGTGTCATACCCAGTTTCTCCTGTTCTTCATCAGCTTTGTGTTTTCCTGGCATACAGATTCTCCTTTTAGTTGTGGGGGTGTAGGATTTCGGGACATCGGGTATGGCGGTATAGATGTATTGGATTGGCTCTGTTAAAACAGAGATATTAATCTATTGACAAGGCTCACATAAACAATGTTGTACAATATATGAAAAATATATAAGAAATGTTTATTTACCTGGATGGATATTTGCGTGTACTTCCTGCAGTATGTGGAAATACAGTACGCAGTACCAACACCGGATTTGTTAAAGGAACAAGAATATATAAAACAAAGCCATGTTTCATACAAAAATCTCCAGGAAACAAATCACAAAACAGACGCACCAACAACAATCGATTTCATCCTGATGTGAATTAGACACTGAGGGAGATGTTCACATCACAATATATTGCTGTGATTACAGTCGTTCACGACGCAAAAGCTCCCTGCATTGTAATAAGCGATAAGGAGTCTCCAAGCTTGTTAAAGTGAAAACACAAGCAATACCTTTATGATGTCCTCTGCAGTTTTTTCCACCTCCTTTAATTGCTTTAGAAGAATCTCCTCCTTGGCAGAAATCTCAAGTTCCTTCGTCTCCAAAGCCGCAATCTCAATTTCTATTCTGAAAGGATATAGACAAATGTTAATATATTCACACAAATCTAAAGCACACCGAATATCCAATAAAATACGAAGAAAGCAGGATTAAAACTGGTTTTGAAAATCAATTAAAGGAAACTGGTCTGTAACGTCAATACTTCATTGGCTCACATACGAATACATTTGTAACTGGAACATACAATACTTTCCTTTTGTCTGAAGCACGTGCTAAACAGTAGACCGTGTCTTTTTCATAGCTTTAAAACTATACAAAACTACAATAAATGAACAAATCTCACATTATATTATACAGCATCACATTACATTGTAATATGGCCAAGAATTGTTGGAGAGACTCCATTAATTGGTGACATATTTTTAAACTATGTAAAAATGTAAACTATATTTAAAAATATAGTTGTGTATATGTATTTTTTTACAATATTTATGTATATAATTTGCATCTTGAATCTTTGGCATGTACAGAAAGCTGATGATAAGAACTGTATGATTATTTTCATTTCTTCTCTGGCTTGACGTCACAACCCTGAACTATTTTCTTTACAGGAGACACTGAACAACATCAGTTCTGTAATGGGGGATATTTTGTGTAATTGCTTTTCTCTTCTCAATTCACCCAGTTTAAACTGATACTATTTACCAAGTAAGAGCTCTTTGGCTCCTTTGAAGCCTTTCCATCACACTTAATAACTCTGGAAAAGATTTCAAGTTAATAAAGCTCCAAATTGGAGAGCAGATAGCTTAAACTCTTATTCTACCCGAACAGCATTTCCTCAGATTTTCTGTATGACCTCCTGCGTACAGACGGCTATTCTAGAAGGAGTTGGTCGTAAGTGGACAATCGTCCTTGTAATGATGTGAGTGAGTTGTGTCTGTATAACCCTGTGAAGCTCATCTTAGACACTAAACAAGAGTAATCCAATCACCAGCCTCTCATGACACAAACAGGAAGTTACACGTACTGTTCGATATTGCTCTGTAGAAGTTTAGTCTGCCGTTGATTGTCCTCAGTTTGGGCATTGGCAGATTCTTGTTCTTCTTCACTCAGGATGTTTAATCCATCCATCAGCCATTGTTCTCGCAGGGTTTTCTTCTGTTTGTGCATAGAATCATACAGCATCTTATATCAAGTTAACTGGATTATTACTGTATAACACATATATCCACATTATTTTATGATAATATTACAGTTTTACTTTGTTTTTCATATCACAGATTTATATTTAATCTTTTTTTAATGAATTAACAGTAATATAAGATGATACTGTATACTATTGCAGTGGTTCTCAACCTTGTTCCTGGGGACCCACTGCTCTGCACATTTTGTATGTCTCCTTAACTGGCACATGTTTGCTTCAGTTCATGGATGTCTACCTTAATGAGCAGATAATTTGAATCAGGTGTGTTAGATAAGGGAAACATGCAAAATGTGCAGAGCTGTGGGTCCCCAGGAACAAGGTTGAGAACCACTGTACTATTGTATATTATCTATTAGAAGTGCAAGCACCTGGCCCAAAGTTAACTTTCAGTCTATGTTTGTTGATCGGTCTGGCTAGTGGATAATAATATAACTATTTATATTTTATTTTGTTTATATTAATTTATATAAAAAAAAAACATTTGTTGAATTTTAGTGTATATTCATTTTATTAAATCAACAATTTGTTGAAGAGTCGTATAACTTTGTCGCATTTAAGTTTATCCAAGTAACTGTTCTTCTACTGGTAACCCAAAATAATACTGACTAGACATACTTTTAACTTGCTAGCTAATGTCATTTACTTGTTATTTCTCTTGCTTGTTATGAGAAACAATCTGCAGGGAATTTGTGGATGTGAACCGGAAGTTAAGCTTGTGCCACAAAAGCGTGCATGCGCACTTGCGCAATAACGTTTGTTCATGTTGTTGCTTTGAAACGCCTATATATTTGTCTACAAAATTTACTTTATAGAGATATATAGATCTAAAAAAAGCAATTGGCCATTTAAAAACATTTGTTGAACAGGAAACACAAACACTGGAAAGAAATCTGTGCTCCTCAAACCACTTCATGGAGAAAATCGTACCTTCAGATACTGAAGTTTAAATTTCTCTTCTTCAACGTTTCTTCTTTTCTTTTCTATCTCCTCTCGAAGTCGTCTTTTGTCCTAATGATAGAAAGAAAGATGATTCCTAAAATAAATAACCATACAAATGCTTTCTGAGTTTCACCTTGACCCCAACTGCTTCTTTTTCCATTCATGGCATTTAATGTCTTGCTATAACGCAAGCGTGCGAGCTACAGGGACCTTTTTTAAGAGGGAGGATTTGCAACATTATTTTTAACTCTCTAATAAATGATGACTTCATGTAAGAAATGAACAGCTTAAAGTCTTTGGACAGAAATAAAACCTTGACAGATTCTTGCCATATGCTCTTTAATGGAGTCCATACATTGACAAAACTAAGCACACCGTTCAGCAGACATAAATGGGATTCATCTCTCCGACTTATGTCATCCAGGTCAAGAAAGTGTTAAAACTACTTGCACATTTGAGACCAGTGAAATAAATAAACATTTGGCTATTTTCTAAAAGCTTTTACCTAAAGAATGTAATACAAGCAATACAAGAACAAAGAACGTTTACTGTAACGTTTTTAAGTACTAAACGTTCAATACTATATACCAAATATGCTAATATCAAATATAATATACAAAACCTCAATTCGCTGTTACATAAAACCAAACAACAGCAAAGCTCCAATATGATACTCACCGTAATAGCTTGTAGTCTCTCTCGCAACAGAGCTTCTTCTTCCATTATGATCCTAACAGAAAAGGAAAGAGAGAGAAAGCGAGAAAGATAAACAGCCTATTCTCACAAACAGACCACCATCAGATGTCCGTCTCTAAGAGTAAAGACAGGTTTGTAACAGGCTGGGATTGGCACGTGCAAGTTGGCACATGGGAAATCTTCAGTAGGGGGTGATATGTGAGTGGGTGTTAGTGCTGAAATCCAAGGAAACGTGTTGGAAGGATATATGTGCGGGGTGAAAAGCGGGTCGTAAAGACGTGTGTATGTGTGCAAGTGAACCGTTGTCCATGTGCTAACCATAACTGCCATAGCTGGTGTTTCACTGTTTGATACATCATGTGACAGCACTTCTCTTGTCAATAAATAATAGATATAGAGGGTGACACCACTGCGCTGTCAAACAGACAGAATAAGGCCGGGACATTTGGCTGCTACAGAACAAGATATGACTGAAACTGTCACTGATGTAAGACTATCAGAAAAAAAAGTTACCAAAAAACAGTTATGACGCAATGCGTTTAGTGACACAAAATTAATTTGTTCATGCAAAATGCATGTCATGATGCTACATTGATCTTGTAGCTCATTTAGTAGAGCATTGCATAGCAGCTCAAATGTCGTGGATTCGATTCCTATGGAAAATACATATGGATCCCAGATAGCACAGGTACCAAAATGTCTGCTGGAGAGCTGGAACACATCTGCTGTAAAAAAACATTTGATAAACGTACTATCTAAATGATAAACATTTTACAGCCGTCTTCTTGATGTCTATATGACATTTGACAGGAGACAGATGAGCAAACAATCAAAAATACATCTTACAGATGTAAATGCAGACATCAAATAGATGTCTGTTAGATGTATGTGTGCATTCAGGGATGGAACACCATATGGATCCCAGATAGCACCGATACATTTATAAAACATCTGCTGGAGGTCTGGAAAACATCATCTGCTGTGTATAAACATCTGAAAAACATTTTCTTGGAAAGGGCAGTTTTACATACATTCTAAATCATAACATCTTACAAATGTCTTCTTGATGTCTATGACATCTGACAGAAGACGGATCGCACATGAGCAAACAATCCAAAAATACATCTTGCAGATGTCACCTACTGTAGATGTATGTGTGCTAAAAGGGATAAATATAAAAATGTATAGCTCGCATGCACTGTTAATTGCTTGGATAAAACTGTCAAACAACAACTTAAATGTAAATCCAAGATATGTTTGTCTTGTGAACATAAAACCCTTTTAAAAAACTACTTAAGAATTCCTGCTGCATGGAAATCATTTAAATTGATTTATAAACAGCCAAACAGTGTGGTACTGACTTCATATACCCCGAATCTCATTCAAAGCCATTTTTAGGATGTTTGGGCTTTCAGAGGCAATGTTGTTGGGTTAAGAATAACCCACTGAAGGCTGACCTCATCTCATGTCTGTACAGAAATAAACATTTGAGCAGCGAGCTGTCACAGGTGGACTGCAGGGTTACAAAGCATTCCGATAATGACAAGAGGTTATAAAACACACATGTATGAATGAGCTCCCTGGTGATGTGTGTGAGTTCAAGAACACAATATGACATGAACGGTGTCAATGATCTGCTCCAAAAATACAGCTGTGATGTCAAATAATGTGGGGAAATCAAATAAAAGAAAAGTATTTACTGCTAACTGGGGCTGTATTAAGCATTCTCATGTTCTCTTTTGGTTTATAATATCAGGTTGTTCCTTTCATAAAGACAAATGCTTCTTGGGGACACATGGAGGGTCCATATGACAGCTGCCTGTTTACCTCTGCTCAGATTACACCCCTGTGCTCCGGTCGCTGACTATTCACCATACGGACACCCTTGATGTCATCTAACACTTACAGATCTACAACAAGAGATGTGTCAATGACCGTAACGTACCCTGAGTCTGCAAGTAAATCACAAGTGCAGATGACATTTTCGTTGATGTCTAACATTTGCGCTGATAGAAACCCATCATGCCTTTAAATGTCTCACAAACTGGCAAGATTCCTCACTAACACAGGCACAGCTCTGGACACATTTGCAGGTGTAAACAAAAATGTGTGGGTGTGAAGTGCTCACATCCCCCTTTCGACATTATATCCTGAGAAACATGTGAATTAGGATCAATTAGGACAAAAAATTATTGCAATTATATTCACTAGGTTGGCCAAATATGCAACCATATTTATCACCTAATGCATTAAACGGAGAGAAAACCTTTTACCATTTAAAAAACAAGACCATTAACCCCTCATCTAGTACATGCATTGATAAACTGCTGGCTACTTTGACAAAAATAATAGTATTTTCATGCCATGCTATGCTAGACAGTAGACACATTCCATACTTATGACCAAAAAAGAATATGACATTCCTTAAATTTCCTTAAATTGCCATGCCTACTTCTCCCAATTACTTTAGTTCATTTTAGTTTTGTACTATACAAACATATTTTAAACAGACGTGTCTACAAAACCTTTGTCAAGTATTTAAGCAAAAGCCTTTTTAGCTTATACTAAAACAGATATGTTTGAATGTTACTCCAGCATATCACACATTACCGGGTGCAGGGTTGCCAAGTGTTTGTAAAACACACCCAATGGCAAAACTAGCCCAAAAAATTGCCCAAACACAAACACCCAAACTCAAAATATGCCACTATCATACATAAAATACATATTTACAGCCACTGTTATGCATTAGACATGTCAATCAATGAAAATAATTGTATAGTAGTAATCATTAACATAGTATATTTACATAAATAAAATCATCTTACCTTAAGATTTACCGCTGATAAACAAAATCCTTTAGGAAAGGTAGTTATCCTTGTTTGAATAAACTACTTACAGATTTATTGTCCGATTCAGTTTTATTATTGTTAGGATATATATTAGATTAAATTAGTTCAATACGTGCAACAACAATTTATGAACATGTCAAATATAAAAAAATTAATAAAAAAAACACGGAATCAGTTTAAAAGTATCCCAATTCCGTGGTAAAACAGAAGAGTTGGCAACCCTGACGCTGTGTCAAGTTAAATAATTGTCAACTTTTACGTGTAGCGCAGCTAATCAATGTTAGTTTCACAGCAGCTATAGACCAATCAGAAGACTCTGAAGGCGGGATAAGCACTGTGACCTTTTTTTACAGTAGCAAACTAGCATGTAAATTTCTGTTATCATCTCGCTTTCTGCACTTTTTAAAACCATTCCTCAGCTCTTCGGCTTGTGTTTTTAGATGCAAAGGCCCCTACTATTACCATAATGCTTGACAGAAAAACCCCATTTTACACTGAGATCAAGCGACATGATGCATCAAAACTAGATAGAATATGCCTATTATAAAGAAGCTGTCTACAGTTTGCAGTACAGTCACAGTGTAGTGTAGCTTACTTCATTCGTGGACGAAATTCAGAGCCAGTGTCATAGTGACTGTCGGTTATGTAGGGCGGCTCAGATCTTCACCTAAGAAGTCCAGAAGTGTTTCCTGGATTTAATCTGACCTCTTTATTTATTCTGCTGTACAGAACCTCTCTAAAAATAATCACTCCAGCCATTACAAGCACAAAACACTCACTGTAAACCCGAATGTTCAAAGTAATTAAATAGATTAAGCAGTGTAAACTTAATTTTGTACAAAAACGTTTTACTTAAATATTTTGAGTTCCTGTAACTAATTCTTACTTTTGAGTTAATTTAACTTATTTAAGCAAGTTAATTCAACACAATTTGTTGAGAATGATTTTCAGTTCCCAGAATGATTTTGCATGAGACTGCATTTGGAGAGTACATTTTGAAATTAAGTGTTATTTTATGTGTTTTTTTAAAGAGGATAAAGCCTAAATGGTTCAAGGTAACAGGAATTAACATGCATGAGTACAACAAACTCAAAACTTGATAGTTCTGATTGGGAACATCATAACTCAAACCATTTAATGTGACTGAATACCTACAAAATTGTGAGTCTTCCCAACTTATTCGGGTTTACAGTGTGGATGGGATACAAAGACTGGATCGTATGCTTCAAAGAAAACTATATGGTTTTTGAATATGGTAAACATGCAGCATTACCATCTGATATCATCACTAAACCACAACAGCAAAAAGTGAAGTACATCCTCAAACATTAAACCAATTTATGCAGAAAATCTGAATACATTACGCCCCAGCTGAAAATGAGTTTGAGAGTGAAAAGGAAATTACACACCCACACACTCACACATGAGCTTCTAAATGAAAATCTGCGCCTAGTGATCCAACGGGATCCAGAAAACTGGAATTCTGATTCCTGTATCCCAGCATTATCATTCCTCTGTTATTCAGTCAGCTCAGATGACAGCAGCCTGGCAGGGTTCAGTAGTGGAATTAAGATGAAGGTCATGTTAGTTAGTCCTGCCCACACTCCATCTCAATGCCAGGCAGAAAATAGTCACAGTCTAACTATGATTGAGGGAACGGTGAACATTAGTCCACAACCTCTCCTGATGTCTGAGACCCATCAGCTCCTTCAGACCATGTCATCTTTCGCACTTTCTGTCAACATAACACAAGCTAGAATAGCATACTGTAAGTAGTAGCAGTACCATGGTAAAATACTGCCATGGTATGTACTTTGATACAAGAACAGGGTTCCTAAACCATTTAATGAATGAATTTCAATGACCGTGTTTTGTTAACTAATTTTGATAGCATTTGTGATTGTTGATAGATGGAAGTCATTTAAATCACTAATCTGGTTTATCAAAGGGACAGTTCACCCAAAAATAAATTACATAAATTTTTCACCCTTGTGTCATTCAAAACCTGTATATGACTCTTTCTTCAGTGGAACACAAAAGCAGATATTTTGAGAAATGTCTCAGTGGTTTTGTGTTCATACCATGGAAGTCAATGGGGTTCAGTGCTGTTTGGTTACCAACATTCTTCAAAATATCTTCTTTTGTGCTTTGCAGAAGAGAGAAAGTCATACTGGTTTGAAATGACATGAGGATGAGTAAACGACATCACCAAATCACAAACGAATTTAAAAAAGTCATTTTGGAGTGAAATGTCTCTTTAAGATCATTCTTTTTAGGCATTACAATGATTAAAATGCCACTATATTATTCACTATACCTTAAATGCCATGGTGTACGAACATAAACAATTAGTACTCTGGTGTATTTATCAAAACACTATGTTGTTACCATGGTAAACCATCAATTACCCATAAGGCCGCCACAATACTTTTACATTTACATTTACATTTACATTTATGCATTTTGGCAGACGCTTTTATCCAAAGCGACTTACATTACATTGTACTATACATTTGTACATTTTGTATAGTAAGCAAGTGGGGGTTAGGTGCCTTGCTCAAGGGCACCTCAGCCGTTACCCACCAGCCCTGAGAATCGAACCAGCAACCTTCTGGTCATGAGTCCAACTCTCTAACCACTAGGCCACGACTGCCCCTGCTTTTAACTTCCATTATGCAACAAAATTGCACAAAAAAATTCATAATCCTGCTGTAATCCTAAAAAATAGCCTTTCGGCAGCAGACACTTAGATGAGAGATCAAAGTCTTTACAATGGATAACAGGTGCATAACACAGATGAAATGAGCTCACATAACCTCCCAAACTCCCTCACTGCCAACACCTGTATCATCCTTAATATGTCTGTCAGCCAATCAGAATCAAGAATTTAACAACATCACGTTTGAGATGCATTGTACTAGATAAACAACCTTAATACTATATCCTTATTGATGTGTTAAACAGATACTGTTTTATATAACAAGCAAAATACATCATGTGCATTCTGATATGTGGGTGGAAAGATCTTTTCAAAAGAATTCTCCCTCCCTCCTTCCTCTTGCGGTTTCCATGTACAACATTTCCAGGTATGTGCCTTTAGCACACTTCCTAGCGCTGTTTCTTGGTGACAACAGCTGTGAATAAGAGAGGGTGTCCCTGGCCAGGGTGATGCTATCTCTGATGTCATAAGTCCCCTGACAGACACCAGCAAACTGTGGTGGTCTAAGAGTCAGACCCCATTAAATCTGTTGACGAAGGCTTTGCGGACCTCCTGGACGGCCAGCGAAAAGAAGCGGGCTTAAAGGAATTAAAAGCTTACTGACTCAATGACCCCTTGATCTTTTTTAGACCGTGCGACACGAAAACATACGGTTACTTTCCCTTGGTTACATTTTAAAACAAATGCTGAATATGCAGTCCACAGAGTACATTTCATTGGTAAAGTGAAGAGCAGTAAAAATAATTTAGACAAAAAAAAATCCATTATTATAATTATTATTAATTTTAAAACAAGTAACATACAAAAAAACACCAACAAATTAGCACAAGTGTAAAATGGAGAAATGGAGAAATACTTACCAGTTATTTGATGCCTGTTAGATGTTTTTAATAAGAAAGCGCCAACCAGTTTTGTATGATCATTCCATCATGTCTGCATGTGTGTATGTGCTCGAGTAAATGTGTGTGTGTTTGTCTAAGTCCAGATATCGTAGGTTGAGAGTTGATCCTCTGTTACCATTCACTGGCAGACTGCCCCTCTCTCTCTAACTCTCTTCTCTTTCCTCTATTACATTCTCGCTGTATCTTTCTCCCTCTCTCTCTGCTGTTCTCAGTCTGTCAGAGCTGTGCTGCTCTACCATGTGTTAGCCCACGTCCAACTGCCACACAATGTGCCTACACACACATATATCAGCTGTTGTACCAACATGTGCGGCCATCTTTGCTGAAACAATTTGCTGAATTAATCTCCGAAATGAGTTTAAGAGAACAGAACTAGAAATAAAAGCGTTTATAAACGTATTAATTTTTTATCATGGGCTTTATGGAGGATGTGTGCGTGTGTATTATAGTGTACCACCCCCTGCTAAGACACTCATATTTCATCTTATTCTCTCTCTGTATCTCTCTCACGTTCATGTTACAGTAGGGATATGCAAACACAGAATTTCCCCAAGGCTGATGTTGAATTTGTGGACTTACGGCTTTTTGCTCGTACTAAAAGTCAAGGGACAGTTCACCCAAAAATAAAAATTCTGCCATTATTTAATCACCTTCATTCAAAACCTGTATATAACGTTTTTTGTGGAACAAGAAATGTCCATGGTTTTGTGTCCATACAATGGAAGTCAATGGGGGACAATGTTGTTTGGTTACATACAACATTCTTCAAAATATCTTCTTTTGTGTTCTGCAGAAGAAATAAGGTCATACAGGTTTTAAACAACATTATGGTACGTAAACATTTTGGGGTGAATTATCCCTTTTGAGGTTTCTACTATGTATATGATTGAGATTTAAATCCTGCTGAACAATGGAGTGCTGGGCAATTTTAGCATTATGGATGTGACATTTTAGTCAAAACTTGAAATATAACTGTAAAAAAATGTATTTATTATTAATATATTGAACCATGTTTATATTTTTTCTAAAACACTGTTGAGAGAACCACCAAGCAACCACCTATATACGGTTTCAAAGCAACAACATAAACAAAGATTACTGCGCATTAGGGTTGGGTATCGCTTGAATTTTTTCGATTCTGCTTATCGATTCCGATTCTTATCGATTCCCACAGTTTAAGTAAAACATGTAGATATCAACCTGTATGGTCATTTAGCCTGCTTATTGACTGGTTTTGTATATTTAAAAATACATATAGCAACCACGTTTTGTCTTGATTCATTACGATTTATATTACCATAGCTTAACAACATGACGATTAAACTGTGGTGAATATAATGAAACTATGGTCAATTTGTGGTTCCTGTGCTTTATCACAAGTTAACACATACATGCACATTTCTGAAAATATGCACACAGGAATTGATAAGAGGAATTGACATTTTAACAACTTGGCTTAATGCGACAAAGTTACATGACCCATTCAACAAATGTGATCTTATGGGTCAATTTTTTGAAATTGAGATTTTTACATCATCTAAACGCTGAATAAATAAGCTTTCTATTGATGTATGGTTTGTTGGGATAGGACAATATTTGGGAAAATCACCTTTAAAGTTGTCCAAATGAAGTCCTTAGTATGGCATATTACTCACAAAAATAAAGTTTTGATATATTTACAGTAAGAAATTTACAAAATATCTTCATGGAACATGATCTTTACTTAATATCCTAATGAGTTTTGGCATAAAAGAAAAATGGCAAATTTTGACCCATACGATGTCTTTTTGGGTATTACTACAAATGTGTTCGTGCTACTTAAGACTGGTTTTGTGATCCAGGGTCACAAATGGTTTATTTAATAAAACGAATATACAATAAAATTAAACAAATTGTATACATTTAATACAAATATTTTACAATAAAATATTAATATAAATTAAATAAAATAAAATATAAATAGCCAGCCAGACCGATCAACAAACACAGTCCGGAAGTTAACTTCGGGCCAGCATGTGCATCCTAATTCCATAGCAAGTACCTATTAACACCCTAGTAACCATCCAAAACATCCAAGCATTATAACAGAAAGTTCTGCACAGATAAACCATTCACATTTTCTTCAATAACTTTAAGTCTAATATTGATTTTCTGGGGATGTCGCCTGTTTGGTCCATATAGCCCAATGTAATCCCTATGCCCATTCTCACTTTAATGAACAAACATGATGAGCTCAGAGCTCATTATTTCTATATTATTCTGCAACCCTCCCTCCCCCCCGGCACGAGTTCCTTTCCTCATTATCACCCTGATTCATCGAAATCACTCATCTCACTTATATGCCACTAAATGAAACAAAATAAATCTAATGCATCACTCGTCCTGTCATGCAGATTTTAGATCCACATGTCTACATTGATGAATCTGCAGCCTCGAGCATGCACAAAAGTAGCTATGGCAACGGGATGAGCCCATGCCAAGTTATTTGGTTCTGGAGGGCTAAAGATAGAGCCACACAGAATGCGGGATCTCTATACTGCATGATACCATGGTATACTGATGGAAATACTGTAACATGTACTGCATGTTCTCAAAGTAATTGCAGACTGTTCAATGGCACACACACACACATGGGACAGCTTGCAGGGTGAACACAAAAATGTGGGACATTACTGCAGGCTACGCCTGTACAACAGCATCGCCTGCCACGTTCCCGCTGGTGTTTAATGAACGGAAACCCAGGGCGGATCTGTCACCAGAACACTGTCCCGCTTCTGAGCAGCCTGGCAATGATCAGCCAAGCTGCCTACTCACAGCCTGTCATACAGGAAAAGAGAAGAGGGATGCAAAGAGGAAGAAAGGAGAGCAAAAGGAAGAAACCATCAAAGCATGCAAAAAGAAAAGAAACACCTGTGTGAGACAACTGAATCTGTTTTGCTTCACATTCAGGACTTTTGTTGGAGCCTCTGAATGTCAAGTCGATGTGTTTGAAGCACCAGTCAATGTTTGCTTGTTGGATCAGACAGACAGCATCTTTTTCACAACCCTGCAGGACAGCAATAGAGAGGAGAGGGATCAGTCAGCTCTTGAAGTGAATCAGACAGAGCGCAAGACAGACAGACAGACACTGGATTTCTCTGATCCTTTTGAACGGCTTTCTCTCATCAGTATGACAGAGAGGTTGTCGGAATGCTTCAGATCTCCCACACAAACACAAACATCCCATAATGCTCTTCTGATCTCACTGGGCTGTCAATCACACAGGCTCTTATATCAGTAGTCCTTTTGACTGTGATATTATAAACTATGATTTTAATTGTACACATATGATAATCACAGATAATTCAGAACCTAATTACAGTTTTTTAGAACCAGAATGTTTACAAATTTTCAACTTACAAACTTTTTACCTTTCAACGTTCGTATACAAAAATTACAATGCCTATTTTTTCATGAAATATTGCAGCGTTTATTGTAAATAGTTTATCAATGTAGGTCATTGTGTTTCTCAAAAAGAGAAAACACAAAATAAACAAAATTAAATATAATTTCACTGATAGCATTATATATATCTTAAAAAAATTATCGATAAATATTGTGATAATATCGTTATCATGAATGATGAAATTGGCCACTTTACTTGTTTGTAGTGTTTGTGGTGTATTGTTATGGGGGACCATGAGTTCCACTTAAAAATAAAATGAAGAATTCAGCAATTTAATAATTCAAACACAAAAATATCAATACATTAGTCACTTTTTAAATGAACAAATTAATAAACATATGTGACCCTGGAAAACAAAACTGGTCAATGTTTCGAAATTGAGATTTTGACATCATCTGAAAGCTGAATAAATAAGATTTCTATTGATGTATGGTTTGTTAGGACAATATTTGGCCGAGATACAACTATTTGAAAATCTGCTATCTGAGTGCAAAAATATCCAAATATTGAGCCTTTAAAGTTGTGCAAATGAAGTCCTCAGCGTATTACTAAAACATATAAAAAAATAAAGTCTTTATATATTTACGGTAGAAAATGTACAAAATATCTTTATGGAACATGATCTTTACTTAATAACATAATGATTTTTGGCATAAAATATTTTTTTTAACATACAATGTATTTTTGCCTATTACTAAAAATGTTCCTGTGCTACCTAAGACTGGTTTTGTGATCCAGGGTCGCATATTTAAAATTATTTATTTTATTATGTTATGTTTCAAAATGTAAAACAATAAAACAACAAATAATATTTTTTATTTAAAATAATTTTTTTAATTTATAAACAGAGAGACAAATAGTTTGTTAAACGTTTTAGTAAATGTTTCAAAACCCAAAAAATAAAATGATAAAAAAGTACTGTATATTAATCAATAGTTTCAAATGCACATTTTAAATTGCTTTTAAAAGAGTATATGCCAAAATCTTTTTCCATTTGTCAGTCGAGTTAAAAATGCCATTGGACTGTTCACACATGGGGCAACCCATCAACTTTCGACTCAGTTATATAGTAAACACACCCTCTCCCACCTGCAAATCAAAGTAAATGTAAGGTGGAATGTTCAAAATCTGTTTCTTTTGACCTGAGCAAAACCACCTATTCTGCACAGTATAAGAAATATAAAACGTATATAACAACCACCTAGCAACTGCATGGCAATGCACTAGAATCGCAGCAAAAATATTCAGTACCAATTTTGTTTCTGTGTGCTTATTATTTCAGAGCTGTTGTTCACAATGCGTCTTCGTAAAGGTAAAAGCTGTGTTTGTGCTGACAAACATCTCTGAGCATCTTAAAAAAAAAAACACAGGAGCATATGAATCTCGCAAAAACCTCTGAATCACCGCCACACAATGGCACACGTATTGATCAAGTTTGACACCAATTCTTTAGAGTTCAGGAGATTTTACAATTACGAAACCCTACAGAGATTCATCTGTCAACTGCAGCCCGGTATCTGCTACAGGCACCGTTTCTGTTGCCATGGCAGCCTGAAAACCCTTCAGCGAGGCGGTCAGAACAAGACTGCCGTTTTCCATCCAACACTTTTGTAATGTTCCGGATGTGAGCTGTTTTTAACAACACAAGTACATTTGTACTCATTCCTGAAAAAAACATGTTGAGGTTGCCGGGCAGATGCTTTGCAGTTGCTAAGCATTTTTTCAGCATGTTCCAATGCTGATGCGTTCTGGGATGATCCCATTCATGTCTGGAGCGCAAATAGTGTGGGACAAGTCATTTAGTGAGGTTTAAAACGCAGGATTACAGGTTTGTCAGCCTTAGATAACACTGCCACAGTCCACCCACAGTCTATTCGCAGGCTGTCCTTAGCCAGAAAAGCTGCAATGTGAATCAGGCTACACAAGACTAAAGGTAGCCTGTCAAGATCCCTAACCCAACCACGAGCAATAGTAACAGTTTGCTTGGCCTTAACAACTAAGCACCAATAATCATTTACCTAAACAATGTTTTATAGATAAATACATGTTATAAAATAAATGTATGATGTCCCACCTGTGCTGGTTTAGAGTCTTGGATTTAATGATGCCAGTACGTGTCTGTGGCAGGATTTGAGAGCCGAAGGCCTGAATTCTGCTCATGTAATGGACGGATCATAGGTTTGTGGAGGGACGTAAGTCCCTGGCAGGGGTTCTAGTACATTCCTCCAGCCTGATATGAAGGAGGCATTCCTCCCGTGTGAAATCATCTGGCCTGCTTTCACAATGGGCTCTAGAAAACAAATTGTTATAGAAAATGATTTTTTAGTTCATTAAAAATGGGCTACTGCATTTCTATAGATATATTATGATGTTGCAAGCAAAAGTTAGCAATAACAGTAAAACTAGACAATAAATTTAATTAAAAGTATATAAAGCAAATGACTAAAAGGAAGTCAGCTACAGTAAAAAAAGGCATAGCTACATTTTTGGGTTGAAATAGTCCTAATAAAATTCACAAAGTTCATTGCCATGAATTGAAATATTACTTAAAAAGCTAATAGGCCTACAGTAGCTTGCTGTGTGGTAGTTGTAGTGAGATGCAGCCACCAGCAGATGGCAGGAAAACTTAAGTGATGGTCAAAGTAACAGAACTGTCAATCTCTCATTTCACCATCATCATCCCAAAGGTGCTTTACTGGACTGTGATGTGGTGGATGTGGAGGTCCGAGAGCTTTGCGCGTTTTCGTGCGGTTTAGTGGAGTGGGTAGCCTACACTATGATCATAGCGTTTATCCACCACACCATTACACCACAAACACATGAACCGAATAAAGTAACTTTCACAGAATAAATAAATAGTGTTAATTCACCTAAAACTGGAAGTTGCATACCTAATATTTGGCTACCAAAATCCGTGTGACCTATGAGTGTGAAAAGAGAATCTTGGGAAAAAGTTTTAGCCTATTGTGGGTTTATAGTATACACACATGTTCCTTCCACTAGACAGATGTGCTTTCGTAATTTAATTGCATTAAAAAACATGATTTTGCGACGTTACACAAAGTGACCAAAATAAGAGTTGTTGCATAAAGTCTGCACCAGTATGCAGATTTTATCGGTACTGTACGATGCCATTTTTTTCTCTGCAAACTTTCATTAAGTCTACAAGTGTGTGATGTCTAGTTTTTAAAAAAAATCTGTTCAGAAGTCGTGCATTGACCGCTGAATTAACCTACGTCAACTGCGCAGCCATATTGGGCCGATCAGATAGCAAAAATTATTGATTTAATGTTAAACCAATGTGAAGAATAACCAATATAACAACGATTCAACGTTAAATCAACTTAATTTGCAATAGCTAGCTGTGGTTGTAATAGATTAAAAGCACAGTAACGTTTCTATTTCTCAATTTCAATTCCATCTACGTGGAGTAGGGGGTGACCGGGTAGGTTGTACACTTTTTGCTTCATCTCAAAGAGTTTTTAAGCACATTTTACCCACACAAAAAAACGTAGTTTCATGGCTGTAACACTTTTTAGAGATGCGTTACAACCCACCCCACCCGTCAGCCATGGTTTAGCTAGCTGTTGTAGCATAATGTTTTGAAATTAGCAAGTAAAAAATACATTACATTTTGCCTCAGAAACTACAATTTAATCTAATATAAATAAGCTACTTTGTCAGCAATAGTTTTTAAAGTAGGCATACTGAACAAAATACATTACCTCAAAATCAGTTTTTTGTCTCTAAAATTAGTGTATTGATATTTCCAGCCTTGATAACTATCGATGGATCTGGGAGGAGGTACGCACTGAAATGATCACATGACTCCTATCGTATCCCTGATTGGTGGAACTGGTGGGGTTATAACTCTCTCCATGTTACAGTCCTTTTCCCCGATCTCCCCTAAACATTTTCTCTAGTTACTTTTAATTTATATTTAGATGACAAAATTATTAATTGTAACAAGGACCTGTAAAAATTCACGCTTGTCAAGCATTGATTAGTTTTTTTTATTAGAAACTGTGTATCCTACGTGTGACGTCAATATCGCTCCAGATGCACCTGCGTTCACCTGTCCTGTTTTCGTTGCGTATGCATTGTTATTATTCATTTGAATATTTTGTTTTGACATTGTGCTGTGTTTATGTCTGAAAAGTATGTTTATAATATTTTCTTATTTACAGTCATTTTGTCCTGATGTGTCATCGAACCCAGTAAGAAATCATCTGGCCCATATACAGACACCAACAAACAGCACAGAAGAGATAATCGGATTCCCCAGTACTTTATGTTTTTAGCAGTTTCAATGGTGAATAGTAAGACCAGCAGGGGGCAGTGTACCTTAAGTTCAAAGGCTTTATTATCAGTTCATTGGAAGTTTTTCTCTCCTCTGTGCTTGCTGTTAAAAGAATAAGAATAAATCACAAATGCACAAATAGTGAAATATATGTATAAATATATAAAGTAGCTCTTTGTTTTGATAAAAGTTTTTAGATTTTTTTTCTGTCTGCTATAAGGTCATGTCATCTTTCTAAACTCTAATAAATGCAATCTTCTATCTCTCTTTCTCTTTTAATGATTCATTATTTTATCTTTATGAGCCAAAACACTTGCTTCACTTAATTTTGAATCATACATGTAATAGTAAATATCCCATGTGACAGAATGCTTGTGTGCTTTGCTAAATAAAAATCATAATAACTGGATGAAAGTATATGTCTGGTGTCCCTTTCTAAATGTCAACGTGGTGGTTGAGAGAACACCATTGTGCAATTAGCTTCACGACTCACCGCACTGCTAATCGTGCAAAAAAGAGCCATGTGTCATCTGTCACAAGTGTAGTCTTTGAAGTCTTTGTGATGCATGTGTATTTGGGAATATGTACAGAAGATGGTAAAGGTGTAAATCGTGGGTTTATCAGTTTTCCTAACCTAAACATCAAATGTGATAAACACAGCATAAAAAACCCTGACAGTCTTTCTATTAGACATGCCATAACACAACACAACAGGAGTCCCATGAGACCTAACCCAGAAGTGTATTGTTGAGAGGTTGCTCAGAGCACCGAACACAGTTAAGTTCACATTTGTGTTTCATTTGAGTATTGTAGATGTTTTTTTCTTAAATTCATTAGAAGAAATACAAATGTAGATATGGTTCATAAAGTACTGTATACAATTAATGAGTTGCACTATAGGATATTTTGCCTTGAAACACATTACTAACATACTAAAAGAGATACTAAAATAGGGGAGAAAAAGTCACAGTTTTATCCAGAAACAGGTTTATGATTCTGACAGGATTAGATGAATCAACACAGTTACTGTAGATCCATTTGCATAATTATAATAAATAGCATAATTCATTAAATTGGGAGTCAGCTCAAGGTTGCATTAGGACAACAACAAACAGGCTTATTACAACAAAACACAACCAAGACAAAACAACAAAAAACATAATAAAAAAGTTTTATTTCACTACCTAATCCACCCCTCCCCGTCAACCATCTGTCATATAAGACTGCTTTTTGCATCTCAGTTACCTCCTAATGAATAAAATCAAGTCTTGTCCTTACATTTTATATGTCACATGGTTTGTGAAGGCAGGTTTATGTTGCATTGCAAAAAGGAAATGATGTCATTTGCTTAAATGACATAGAAAGGAATTCCACCTATTGGCTTACATTAGAAAATGTTGATTGATGGTTTATGTCCCTGTAGCCTCTTTCACTGTATCAACACTCTGAACATTTTATTAATAAAAATGGCAGCACGGCTGTGGTACATCGGGGGCTATTCATGAAAAATTCAAAGGCAATATTCAATTTTCATTGCAAAATACAGGCATAAATAAATAAATCAATACATATTAGATGTTCTGGATGGTTGGTGTGTACTGACTGTATAATATATATGGGTAAATATAAAAGATGGTAATCTTCTCATTTAATCTCTAAACCATGCAACCTGTAGATCAGCACATTTTCTATACTGTAAATATATTTCAGAAAACTTGACAAGTTTCAGCATTTGTTTGGTTTCTGTTGAGTGGTCTTGGTAGTGCCTTTGTGGAATAAACCCTGACAGACATTTTTCAGTCATTTCAAGCATCCACGTTTCTATCAAATATCAACGAAGAGTTTGGAGGTAAAATCTGTCTGCACAGCATACTCCCCATGAAATGAATGAACCAAATAAATCTGAATGTGTTTGTTGTAGTGCAGCTTATAAAAGCTGGATGTGTTGTACTTCCCTGAGGATGAAAATGACAAGCTATTCTTACTATCTTGCATACTAACTAAAGTCCATTAACTAGAATGAGAACTGCATAGGGTCTTCAGGGGTTAGAAACAGCAAATAAAAACACATAAAGCCTTTGTACCTAGATTCAAGCTTATTTTGTTTGCACCAGGGACCAGAGCTTTCAGGGTTATTGCTCTGTAGTGTGCACTGCACCCAAAATTTAAGACAACACCACTTACTTTTATTTGGTGTTTCCACATAAATGTCAGATACATTTTATACATCTCATTTTCTTGTTACCATAGCAACAGTGAACAGGGAGTAATTTCGAACAGCAGGACATTTACGTAAATAAAAAATAATTGGATTATTGTTACTTTTTACAATTGCCTTAAAAACGGCTGGTGGTTGATCAAAAGGTTTTTGAGAATGTTATCACTTTTCGAGAAAACGTTTTTTTTTGTTTTTATCTTTAGTGTTTGTTTCACACCAGTGTCATTATTTGGATTATCTTAAGTATATGTGTCTTAAGTAGCACAGGAACATTTCGAGTAATTGCCAAAAATACATTTTATAGATTTTTCTTTTATGACAAAAATCATTAGGATATTAAGTAAAGATCATGTTCAATGAAGATATTTTGTGCATTTCCTATACCGTAAAAATATCAAAACTTTATTTTTGTAAGTAATATGCTATGCTAAGGACTTCATTTGCACAACTTTAAAGGCGATTTTCTCAATATTTAGATTTTTTGCACCCTAAGATTCCAGATTTTCCAATATATCTCGGCCAAACAATATACTGACCCATACACAAAATGACTGCTAAGTCTCACATTCAGTGCCTATTTTTTATTTTTACCACGAGGCCTGTGCCAATGCATGCCATATCCAGCTGCAACATAACTCAATATTTTAACCTTTCTGTGTTCATCTTCCGAGGTGAATATGAGATCAGTGATTTATGAATGAAACCGGTACAGCTGACAAACAGTTGTTGTATTAAGGTCACTGATACACTTGAATAGCGTTTCAATTTCCAATAGCAGAAAGGTTGAAGCTTTAGTACTAAGACATCAAATTGCATGCACCATGTGAGATTTGGTCATTAAAACATCCATCTTTTATTACTAGAATAAACTTCGTAAAACATTTTTCTTTGTACCAAAAATCAAGAGAGCTATTAAAGCTATTATTGCACTTCTGGTTAGACCTAAACTACATTTCGTTGCCTTGTACTTGTACATGTGCAATGACAATAAAGTTGAATCTAATCTAATCTAATCTAATCTAATCTAATCTAAAGGGACAGTTCATTCAAAATAAAAACTCTGTTATCACTTAGTCACCCTTATGTCATTAAAAAAAGTATATGACTCTTTGTTCTGTGTAACACAAAAGAAGATATTTTGAGAACTGTTTGGTTACCAACATTCTTCAAAATACAATATGTTAAGCAAAAAACTAAATAATTTGTCCTGTTGGATGAACCCCTTAGGTCTAAAGTAAAAGTATACATTCACAGGCAGATATCATGAAATATCCACGACTCTGTTATGGGTCCTCTGCATCTATGAGTTTCATGTCCTATGGTTCTAAGGTTAAAGAATAAAAAACAAATCATTTCTTCCTCTACCTGAACAGTACTGTTCTTATTTCTATAGATCAATTATTCATGTGTCACTTAACTTAGAATGCTCTACATTTATTATTAAATAATACACAATACATTATTTAAAGATACCTATCCAAATACTGAATTCCTCATTTACCAGACACAAGGGAATGGCAAATAATTCAAAGGGAAATACCTAAAACAAAATCCTACTGACTGGTTACAAGCATTCTTCCAAATATCTTTCTCTGTGTCCATCGGAACAACTCAAAGGTGAACAAATGATGGATGAACAATCCCTTTAAATAGAGTAGGACAGAGAGAAGAAAACATCCAAATAAAAGGTGGTGTGGGTTTGGTCCAGGTAAGGGGCGGAGTCCCGGTAGTCACATACTCTTCTTTCATCGGATGTGTGAGGAGAAAGGGGCAGCGCTTTATCAGCACCCAAAGTTCACTGAAAACTAGAATCAGGGTGAGTTGGGTTTGTCATATGGATAAATAATCCCTTATAAAATATCTGTGTTGTATGAATTTATTTGTATTCGGGCTCCTTTGAGAGAGCAGTGTCTGGGAACGCTCACATTCAATTTGGGTCAATTCACTGACCTACTTTATCTTCTATGATGATAATTACTTATGGCAGTCTTAACAAGACCAGCGTTTCCTGATGCCGAAGATGCTTTTGTGTGTGTTTGTGTGCCGTCTGACATTCTTGATATGGTGTGAAATGAATGTTTCATTTAAAACGTCCTCATTAAATGCATAGCCACGGATAAAGTGCTGCACGCCAGCTTGGGTTTGCTTAACTCAAGTGACTTTCAATGGTCGAACTTCTTGTCCATTCTTAGTGTATACAAAATATTAATAAAAGAAAATTGCAAACAATTCACAACTAAAAGACTCAGTGAATTAAGTAGCAAATGTTTATTCCAACATTAATACGGCACAGTTTTTCATCTACCCTGTTACTTCTGTCAAACAGAAACATGTAACATTAGAAACAAACCGTCTATTCTCAGAAGTGACGTACATTAAACATAACTTAACACTTTTTTGTTCTGTATCAGGTCAATGTAACACGTTTGACTGGATTCGTTCATATTTAAAACTTCATCACCAAGTCCATGACAGTTACACAAAGTGCTACAAAAATGTTCCTCTGGAAACACGTTGCTACCAGCATGCTGAATGCATCCCTAACATCATTAGCACACATGAACATGGTATCCAAACAATCTTACATACGTCATATTCGGGTGTGATTTAAAACAACTGCATCTACTGTATAAAGATTGTCAACAAGTAATATTCTGTATAAATAATCACTTGAAACTGCTACATGATCGGATCATTTACAAACAAAGAAATAAAAACGTGAAATATTCAACTAACATGCATTGGCACACAGTTTGTGGTTCAGATTATAAGAATAGCTACAGATTTCTATAGAAATGTTTCAAAACGTAATGTTTTCCCTTTAAAATATACCATCCAAATATACCCCTTTGGCACATTATTGTACAGTTTTAAAAAAGGTACACAGAAAAGTAACATGGAATATACATTTTAGTGTATTTGCTTAATGTTTTTTTTCCACAATTCTTTCGTAATATTTGTGGACTATAAAAAACGCTGTAATATGATTTTTTGGCTTAAAAACAATGGGCTCACAGTGGTATAACCACACAAACAAATGCAGAATATTTTCTGGGTAACTAATGCATCATTTGTAATGTCCACATCCCGGAAAAGAACTGATGTACAATCCTCAGAATCATCTGCAGGAATAACTGTGAAAATTATTATGTACATTTGATCATAATGATTTTTACAGTCCTAACTGGGCGTGATGTACACAGTTAAACAAAAAATTATTCAGACATCAGATATCATTTTTGATATTTTTTTACTAGGTGGTGCAGGACACTGTAGTTTATGTAAGTGAAAATAGCAAAATAAAGTAAACTGTGACATATTATACCCAAAAATCTTCATACAGTGGACTACCAGTAAAATTTGTTGTGTCACACCTGGTTAGCATAATGTACAGTAATGTTCAGAGGAGAAACATTTATATTGCATTTAGTTAACGTGAAGTGCATGTCATTCCGAAACTATCGCCTGCTACAAAGAATAATCTAAGCACTTACGGTCATTAGAAAGTTTACATGACACTTCATATGAGTGCAGATGTTCTTCTATTTTTTTAAGATCCAACTTTTTTATCATAACGTTTTTAAAATACGGCAGCACCATGTTTGAAAGATATTTACAATACAAAAATAAGAGTCTCCGCTAGCATAGTTATTAGTGTATGAAGTGTACGACTCACTGACGCCTAATGAAAAATCAAAGATAGGTGAAATAGGAAATTCTTACAGTGTTTTAAAACCAACTCATCGTGGTCACAGTTCCAGCTTCACAGTGTAAGTTATATGATTCACGACCACCTGGGTTTTGTGCTTTTCTTGCCCTTACAGCTCAGAATTTAGTGAATCATCTCATGCAATACGTGTAATGGCATCACTGACACGAAAAAAGGTAATAAAGAGAATCAGGTGGCACAAGACATGTTTCTTGCTAAAAACAGCAAGATGGAGCACAGTGGAGTAGAAGTTGAAACACTATTAAAAGTTTTTTAAGACGATTTTTAACCTAACACAGAATCTTAAAAATGCACAACTTGTGGTGGAATGATCACAAATGGCCAAAGGGGAAAAGTTTTCTTTGAGATTTCTTTTTAATGTGCAAACTGTCTAACAGCTAAAGCACAGCATGCTGTAAACACGCTATTTAAAGCATCGCTGCTAATAATATCAAATCTACAAAAAATCTGTATAAACAGGTTGACTAGCTGGTTGTTAAACAACTACTTGACCATTGTGACCCGCCCCAATAAAAAATGTTAAAAACATACACTGCCAAAAATAAATTTGGTACTTAATATTTTTGTCTTGTTTCCCAGAAAAAAAAGAAATGATAGATACATTTACTTGAGAATCAAAATAACTTAAGAAGTTGAACCCTGTTTTCTAAAAAAATTCAATATTGAGTGAGTTTATGCACATACATTTACTTAACAAGCAGAGATTGGGAATTTTTGACATTTGCAGTGTAAAACAAGACAAAAATAGCCTTCTTAGTAAGAAATTTATTTTTTGCAGCGTATCAAATATGTCCCAACGTCTTGTGTTTTTTTCCATTTGTCTGTTGTTTTAGAGGTAATAACTACTCTTTGAATGCTGTGGTGGTTGACGTTCCCTTGTAGAAAATATTCCTGGTGTTATCTGGGCTGTTTCCTCTTTCGGGGATCAGGATCCTTGTTTTTCTGCGTAAGCTTGCGTCGTGGCTCGCCGGTCCTGACTCCGTCATTTCCATGGGAGTGACCCGAATGGTGGAAATGGCCTGGTTGGGATGTTGATCCCCACCTGCCGTGGAGACAGTAGGGACGGTTGGCACGGCAACAACTTTGGGAACACCGTTCCTCTTTCGGTCTGTAGAACCGTTTCCATCCCGTACGGATTCAGAGCTCTCCGAGTCACGATTCAAATCATTAAGCTCAAACGATTGTCTAATACTGCTCTGGGACTTCCACGTCCAGGAGCCACTGCCATCTGTGGAGTGAGCATGCACCAACGGCCGACCGTTTTCGGGATGGGCTTCCACCCGAATGATGGCTCCTGAGCTGCCCTGACCTCCGGATTCCTCCGTCAGGCTCTTGTAGCGCTGCAACGGTGCCGTGGAGCTGGTGTGACTGCTGCTTTCCGAACTGGGAGAGCTTCCCTGCATCAGGCCTTGCTGCTTTGACATCGCAATGACCTGCATGATGCGCGGCAGTCCGTTAGAGTTAGTCCTGACCAACGGTACCTCTCCCTTCTCCGCGTTCCTCTCCACGCTCTTCAGCCATTTGTCCCGAACGCTTCCGCCGCTCTCTTGCGTCTCCTCTGGGATGTGCACCAACTGTGATGAGCCAGGCCGGGACTGCACGGGCATCCGAGTGCCGCCAGCGATTCCGCTGGGGTTGCTGGGTAACGTCGTACTTCCCGTGGCTAGTTTTACATACGACGTTCTGGGTCCCTGGTGTTCACCGTTGATTCCCACAGTCGGCTCAGAGTTGCAGCGGGCATCCATGCTGTTGGGAGCGGACTGACCTGCTCCTCCTTCCACAGCATGTTTACGATGTTCGTTCTTGCTCTTCCATTGCGACAGCAGCTGCTTGGATCGACACGAATCCACTGAGCTGGTGTGGATGGTGGCGTTGCGGAAGGCACAATCGTCCATGGCAGGCGTGTGCACTCTGGGCAGAGTGTTGCTGAAGGTCACCATGTTCTCCTTGAGAGGAGGATTGCGGGGGCTGATGACCTCCACGTCTCCACGTGGTCTCTTGAGAGTGCTGAGAGATCCGGCTTGGTGGTGCTGGGTGTTGCGGTGGAGGATGCCCTCAGAGCAGGAAGACGAGAGCCCATCACTGCAGCTCTTGGTGGGGAGGTGGTGACCCTGCTGGCAGAGGTCGGTCACAGTTGGGTGAGAATCTCGAACGTGATTTGTACGTTTCTCGCTGGGCTGGAAATTCCCTACAGCAAACAGCCCCTGGATGGTAAAACAGCATGAACAACTGTTATGGGCATGTCATTTTGTTTTACAAACACACTTAATAGTAAGCGTTTAGCACATATTGTCACTTTAGAAAAATGTAAGTATCTAATTTCTAAATGTTTTTCCTTTTTGAAATGGTACGAAACCTGATGAATAAAAAAAAATAGGTTTTACTCCAGACTGCCATAGGAATAGAGAATAGATTTTTTAAATAATACTAAAATCAATAGAAAAATAGATCATAATTACTGCATAAATATTACAAAAAACCATAACATCCCCTAAAAATCTGAAATATTAAAGAAAAAATATTACTGATCAAAGGTCTATACTGATTTCACCAAAATACATAAAAATGTAATCTGAAATTAATGTGAATAGGAAAACTATTATAATAATATAACAGTCAATATAAAAATAGATCATGATTACTGGCCAAATCATAAGATCCATTAAAAAAATATTAGAAATATTAATGAAAATAATATTATTGATAAAAACATATTCCTATGATTTCACTGGGAAAAAAGTTCACTTTGAAATGAATGTGAATAAGAAAAACATAATAATAATAATAATAATAATAATAATACAATAAATATGAAAGAAATTAGATTTTATGTGTTCGGACACTTTTAACCAAGAGTCCTAAATGACGAAGAGAGGGTTAAACCAAGTTCTTGTAACAACCTTCCTATTAACAAATATTCCGATTTATATTCCCAGATGAAACTCACCAGGTAAACAGCGATGCCACCTCCGAGCAGGAAGCCCATGTAAACATCAACAGCATGATTCTTGTGCTGAATGATGCGAGTCAGACCACAGATGATGGCACTAATAATGAAGAAGAACACCAGCAGAGGTTTCAGCAGTTTGGATGAATCTGTCAGCGTGCTGTTGAAGTACATCTGCCCATAAAAAAAAGAGATATGATATTTCCTGGAGTACAATCATAGAATCTTTATAACATTGTCTGACAACACTGTGATATTTTATAGAACAAAAACACTTAAGAATGATAAACAGGATTTAACTTTTCCTTTGAAAATTATAAATAAAAAGCACATTAATGATGCACCACTAAACTGTATTCTATACATGTTTTATTGTGACATGTTGACCTCAGAGTTGTAATGTGACTGGTATCGTTCATATGTCAGCATCTCCTAATAAATGTTTTACATGCAAGATCTGATTCTTCTTATTGGAACAAGGTAACAATGTATGAGGTCATATACTAACTTTATTGTTTTTATCTTGCATATATGGTTTATGCAAAACTTGACTGCCATAGATTTTGCACTTGTCTGCATCACAACCTTACAGTTCAATTCACATTTATTTCTATAGCTTGAATTGTTGAAACTTGTAAACAGAAGAAACTAAGAAAAACTGGAATAAGTGAATACAGTAGATAATGCATAATACAGTATAAGTGAGGTGATATATATATATATATATATATATTGATATATATATATATCACCTCACTTATACTGTATTCTGTATATCTATATCTATATATCTATATATCTATATAGATATAGATATATAAGAATAAGAAGATTATTGCTGTTCTGTCACCAAATCTGTGCCTATGTGCATGATTGTTTACATTCTGATGTCAAACACTTTAAACTATTTGTAATAATGAGTACTTTTGGGTGCTTATTCTGCAATATTTGTAATATCTTTACCCTAAATTGGTCAATTACAAACACACACACACAAAAATACTAAACAGACTTTCAACTTGCAGTATCCAATGCTATATTTATGTGTTACACTAAACTGCATGAAGACATCCATATTACAGGGCTCTTAAGATTGAATTCAAAATGATTCTGTGATATTTTATTCATAAGTGAAGTTTCATATTTTTGCAGTTTTATAGCGGCACAATGAAGCGCAGGTAGCAGATAATGCTCAATAACAGACTTGTTACTCACCGAGACATACACTGCAGCAAAGGACGCAAGTGTGGCGTGCTGTGACGGGAAGGATTTTCTGGAACAAAGAAAAGCAATTCGGATCATTCCTGGCATCACAGCAGAATTGAATTTCTCTCATGTAGTGTTAAATAAAGTATGAAATTCATATACACAGCTGAGCTTTTAGCTCATGTGTAATTATTTTACAAAGATACTACAATAACTAGATTTGCTTAAGTAATAAAAGTGTTTGCAGGGCAGCAAAAGAACAGCAAGTAAAATTCAAAGTTGAAATTGAAACAGAGAAAATATGACATTTGTAAAGGAAACACATTTTTGATGAAATTGTTATTTAAGCTATAGCCAATGTTTTTCATAAACAATTTTTACTGGTTGCAATAAACTCAACTGACACAAATTTGACAATTAATTTGTCCAATATTTTTAATAAGTGTTCTCGTCTAGAGCGATTACTGATGTCACTGTGATGGAAACAAGAAAGAGACACTGTTTATCCCCACAGCTACAGTACATTGGGAGATTTTTTAGCTGGGATCAATCTGTCCGTTCAGAGAATAAATAAACCTCAACAGCAAATTCACCACCCCCCTTATATGCAGAAAACTGCTACAAAATACATAATATCTTTCACAAACAATCCCATTTCAAATACAAGACTTTAATAAAAACCTTTCAGAGTCTGATTCATGAGATTATATATGTTGGTATATGAATCCAACACAACAAGCCATGCAAAAGACAGAGCTGTTTAGCCATTTAGCAATGAATGAATTACGGGTAAATTATGTGTTTGTGTTTTTTTATAATATAAAGTTATAGTTCACCCCAAAACTGAACGAAACGACTGTGAACCTTTAATATTTTTGACCGTATGATTCCTCTAATCCAACAAAGTACAATGTGAGCCACACCTGCCAGCATTTATGATGGCAGCGTCTGATCCTGAGCAGATGTCCTCCAAGATGAAGAAACTTTCATCACAGGAAGTATTGAGGTGGGTGTAGTTTGGCTTGCAGACGGTCAGGAAGTAGGGGGCGGGGTAACCGGTCGACAGCTGGATGATGTCAGTAATCAAAGAAGTGGCACATAGGCCAAACACATGAACACCTAAAAAAGAACATATAAATATGAAATATTAGAAAAATATGAAATATATTAACATTATTATTACCTACAATGTAAAAAAACATTTTTCTGTTATTTGTTTTTAAAGATTTTTCATGTATTTTTGAAATACGGTAAAAAAAATGTAACAAGTACAGAAAAAGACAAGACAAAAATGTACAAGAGAAACAGGGAAAACATGTTATTTTACAGTTTATTTATGAAATATAGTCAAAAACTGTAAATTACAGAAAAAGGCCGCAAATTTACAAGAAAAATAGGGAAATTAATTTATTATATATCCTTACATCCTGTAATTTTACTGTATATTTCTGTCCCTCCAGCTGACATTTCAGTTTTTTTTACAGTGTATGATCATTAGGAAAAGATTTCCCTGGACCTAATCACAGATGCTGGAAACGGACAAAAAGATAACAGAAATGTGACCCACCCACAAACCTGACACCTCGCCGGACGAAAGAGTTAAAGTTGCAGCCAGCGGCGTTGATATCGGCTTCTGCCCCGCCACCGCACCGCGCTCGGGACAGAAAGCAGAACAGAATCCCCTCTCCGATCATGATCTGAGAGTCAGAAGTGGAGATCAGATGTTTCACACGGTTATCTCTCATCTCACATTACACTCAACAGTCTCCTACCTACTTTAAGAGAGGTTCTCTCTTACCGTGACACCAAAACCACAGCAGGACAAAACCTGCACATGGCCACAGATGGCTTTAAAGAGTACAGCCATAATGTTCATGTCTACTTATAAATGTACAGTTTTGATGAGGCGTAATGCTTTTACCATATGAAAAAATGAAGAGACTACTCCACATTTTCATTCAATCAGCATTTCCAGATGTTTTGTGGTCATTCCAGTTGAATTTCAACAAAATCAAACTTCAGGAGTGACAAAGTCACCCAACATCATGACAAGACACATGACAACTGTAATAAAAATTCAGGTTATCACATAATAAAAAATGTAAATGATTTTTTTGCAGTATTTGTCAATATACAATACAGAGCATCTTTTCTGTTATTTTGACCTGTTTCTCCAGTTCTCATTTTCTGCAAATAAATACAAACTGAAACAATCTTTTTATTTAATATTTGGGAAAAATATTATTAGTAGTTCACAGAATAAAACAAAAATAATAATAATTTTACCTAAAAACTCCACAAATCACCACAAATCTGCAGGATGGGATTTGTACACTCCAAATAATGTTTAGCGAAACCATAAAAAAGGCAGAGATTAAAGAACAGCCCTTGTGATTTTAAAAACCAATAATAAAAAAAATAAACAAATGAAAACCATTTCAACGTCAACTCAACAGCTGACAATCTTCAGTTCTATATTGCATTGGTCACCAGGTGAGGAGTTTAAATCCCAGTGGGATGATGGGATTGATGTCAGCTGTGCTCCACGCTCATGCCTGGTAGGGGAGGTGCTAAAGATACAATATAAACACTGGCATGATTACGTGTCTCACCGTGACCTGAATCGGATCCCAGAAAGCACGCCGATCGCACCATCCCATCCCATCTGAGCAACTCATGACCCCCAGACACAGATATTGTCCTGACACCTGGTGAAGCCACAGGAGATACTCGATGCCTGTAGTCACTTCCTGCCCTGATGCTAAATCTGACCTACGTAGGTAAACAGATTGTAAACCACTAAGAATAAGGAGCATATTTCTATTTATTGTCATCATCACACAGCCAAAATGACTTTCAACGCATCTGCTTTGCTGTGCATTTTTCATGCAGCTAAAGTTGGGATAAGATGCTCAGAGGTCTTTACGCCTGCAGTTTATACTAAATTATTTAATTACCTGAAATAGCCAGCGTGCCGTCCACATGCGGCAGAAAAAGAAGCATATTGGCCGTCTCAGTTTATGTAAGTGTGCCTTCTGCTTCTCTTACCCGTAAAAAAGAACTACTGTAGATCGCTTTAAAATTTCTCTTGGAGAATAGACTTTAGTTTAGTTTAGGTTACCCTAAAATTCAAACCAGACTCTTTCTTCTGTGAAACACAAAAGATGATATTTTTGAGAAATGTCTTATGTTCATACAATGGACGTCAATGGGTTCCAATGTTGTTTGGTTACCCACGTTCTTCAAAATATCTTCTTTTGTGTTCTGCAGAAGAACTATTTCTTTAAGGATTATTAAAAAGGATTCACGATACGGATTCACGATATTATGATAACATTTGCTTATTGAGTAAAAAAAATGCACATTTTATGAGAAAAAGACCTTAACAATAAAAAAATCACCTGTGGTTTGAGAATTCTTCAAATGTGAATATGAGCCGAGTATACAGTATGTTTATTTCCTCACTTTGCTTCTAACTACAATTAAATATTATCTCAAAAATAAACTCAGAAGAAGAGAGAAGAAGCCAAGTGCACAGACGCATTCAGAAGCATTTAGCCATCTTGTCGTTTCTAACATAACGCAGTAATGTGCCCCAAGAACTCAACGTGAATTCAAGTGTGAAATAATCCTGGGTTTCCGCACGACTGACCCTCCAGCTCCACAACCCCCAAACTGCCGTAAATTGCTGGCAAAGCCTGCTGTAATACCGCACTCATCTGCTCCGGGACGTACAGTTAACCCGAGGACACCTTACCAGGTACGAGGAGAAAGAAATAATACATTTAGTGTGTCATAAAGCTCCTCAGAGGGCTGGCAGACGTTCTGATGTACTCGAGCTGTCATATAGTCGAGGAGAGAAAAATGGCACCTGGCAGCTCACGGTTCGTGGAGCTCGCTGGGGCTGTGAGCGTTTCAAGCACAACTTTTCCCATAGAGGTTTAGACACAGATCGCTCACCCTGAAGTAGTGAAGGGGAGGCCAGCTGGTGTGTGTACCCATATTAAGATCTATGTTAGTCCTACAGTAACATACCTATTGAACAAATAGATTTTTGAGTAGATGTAGGGTTGGAAATACATTAAGATTTCATAATATTTGTTAAAAATACTCATAGTATAAATAGTTGGGTTGTATTTCAAGTAGATTTTTGTCAAAGACTGTATCTGAAATTTCCCCCAATGCTCTATTATCATGAGCTATTGGAGGGGACAGATATATTTAGTGGTGCCAAAACAAAGTGGACATTAGCGAGTGCACTCGCTCAATCCCATGATGCAACCCGTGTACAATCAATGTACCCTCAACCATAGATATATACACGTAGATGCCTCCTTACTGGCTGTTTCTATGGGACTCTAGACGGTTTCAAAACAACAACATACTGCGCATGCACGCTTTTGTGGCCCAAACCTTACGTAAATGTATATAACTTCCGCTACACATCCGCAAAGAATAGATTAATTTTGATAACAAGCAAACGAAATACCACGTAAATGACATCATCATTCTTCGTACAACACAAAAAAGTACATTTTCAAATAAGAACGTGTATTTGTGTGTACAGGTGAATGGTTGAACTGACCGTAATGGCAGGTGCGGCAAAGGCCAAGCTGAGAAGCATGAGGAACGGAATGACCTCGTGTGTTGGTTCTATATAAGGCAGACTCAAACTGCGGTCATGACAGCTAAAACCCCAGCGGACCGGTTTGAAAACATCTGTCCACTCCAGGAAATACACGCTGACCATAGACGACACCAGGAGAGGAAGCTGTTGGAGTAGAAAAACACAACTCTTCAAAAACGCTTTTCATATAAACAATAACACTGTCCACATTACAGCACACATACTGTATACAGTATGTAAGGAATAATGTACATCTATCTGGTCATTACAGCAAAATAAATCTGGACAGGCCAGCTATGCAACAAATAAATTGACATGAAAATTGATTTGAGGTGACATTATAATGGGAGATGAAAACCACAGAGTTACGAGGACATAAAAGAAACACAGTACGGTGTATTCATATAAGGTTCAGGGCTGGTTTCTGGTAATATCCTTGAAGAAAGCAATACAGACAACCAGGTTCTTGCACGCAATATGACTTCTGGTAAGCAGTTAAACATCTGCTGTAATAAATACAGTAAACAGGCTCTTAAGAGTAAACAGTGTTTTAATGATACGCTCCTCACTGATGCTCTGTAAATCTCTCTCGGTTTCTCTCAAGAGACGTCGCACGGGAAGCAAATATGGGTCAGTGGTATCAGCTCAGGCACGGCACAACTCTGCAGAATCAGCACAGAAGTGCAACCGCCTGCTGTAGCCATCTGCATATCAAACGCCAGTGAACTGACCCAGTCACTTTACTGTAATAAACATCAACCATGTGTCAAAATTACAGGCTTGCAGTGTTTAATATGGCAAATGCAAGATCAGACATGAGGTTTGGTAAATGTGGGCGTATTTGATATTATTGCTGCGTGATTTAAAGCAGGAACCTTAACAAACTGTGATCCACGATAGTGAACATCCTTGCTGCTTAAATTGACACTTTAATAGGAACAAATATACACACACACCACACACAAACATTGGGTAATTGTGCATTATTCTCGGATGAGATTTTAAACATAACAAAATATATAAAATTATAAAGTATAATTCAAACTTGCATTGTGGTGTGCCTTTATTTTGGTGTGAAACATCCACCTTTCACTACAAAAAAAAAATCTTACTAAACAAAATCAAGTACCAGCCTGCATTTTATTCTTGTTGAATATCCAGCTTGCATAAATATGTCATATTATGAACGAAAGAAATGGGTTGCGATTTCCACTTAATGTTGACTTTAAAAAGATCCACAATTAAGTGAAGAGGTGATGCTGAATTCTGAATAATTGATGGATATAAATGGGAGGGATAGCATTTCTCGGTAGCTATTTTAAGACGTGGGCCTGGCATCATCACAGCAAGTACAGATGGTGTCCTGTTGGTAAAGAACCCATTACGCTGAGAGCACCCAGACAGCACTTCAACTCATTGCTGAGGTGTTCTTGGGTCTGGGACTTAAGGAGATCACATGCAACATGTTTTCTCAAAACTCTTTAGGTCAAAAAGATCTTCAGTTTTTGTTATTCCAAAAAACAATATTGCCAACAAGTCAAATAGAAGAATTAATAACAGAATGAAAGCGTTCGGCACAGGCCTGCATAATGTATGCGAGTGCACGCTTAGATCTTCTATTATCTCTCTCGTGTACCAGACCACATGTGTCTGTGCGCAGTGTAGAAGCTATGCTGCCTCAATTCTTCATGTCACACTGACCTACATATTCCAGCTTGAAGCAGCAGCTCATGGACCATGCAAGAAAGAGAAATCACATCATAGTCTTTTATGATAAAAATATGAGGTTTATTCAGTGAATGATGTCGACTTAAAAGCCAGAAAGAGCTCAGATTTGTTTATTAAAAAGACATTTTATTTTAATCCTATACTCTGATTTGTCATTACTGAGAGTTGCAAACATATGGTTTGCAATGTAAAATTAACATCTTTAGACTAGGAGAGTTTCATATTTTCTCTTTCACTTTTTACAGGATCAGAAACAATCTACATTCAAATGTTCAATAATAACAAACCAAGCTAAAAGAGGAACTTCTGCAAACATGATCAGGGAAGAATCCCGAATCTTTTCATTATTTTAATTCATTCTTATAAGATGATAATAAATTGAGCATGGACATAAATTCTTTTAAAAAAATGATGTGTTTATATTTATATCTCTTTAAATAGAGCAAAAACAAAGTGTATACTTTGTAACATCAGATAACCCCATAACGTCCCATTAGCCATCAAGAAAATGAATGAGCAGTTTCATTACAGCTCCAGTTTTACAAAACAAAGATGCATTCAATGAAAATCATTGAAATTAATGCAACAATCCACCATTTCAATGTTACATTCATTGATCCTTCACTGGGGAATTATAATACAATTGCATTCTGATCTCACAACTATTATGAAAAGCAAACGTCCTCTTACCTCCACGAAATAAAAGCAAGGCAGCAGTGTCACGCTTTCTTTAACCATCCTCTCTTTAAGCCTTTCTCGCCCAGACATGACCGCCTTTCGTTTACAGAAACCCCAGTAACCTGTTGTGTTAAACGTCCACCTTGATCCAGCCAAAAGAGACGTCTAGATCAGCTGCTCCATACTCCACAACAAACGCATGGTGGGGAGAGATGCACATACGCGATTTAAACCTCTCGCGATATGCAAACGGACATCTGTTTGTTTTGCAACTGAATGTAATTGCAATGAAATAAACAGACAGGGAGGAAAATATTGCCGGCGAGATGACATCAGATGGGCTTTCAGAGGCAGACGGGCTTGTGTGCTGACGCGCATGCGCACACGTCGCACATTCCTGTAGTCATGTGTTAATATCAACAATATCAGAAATATAGGACAATAACAGTGTTTTACACAGTATAGTCTGTTGTTTGTTAATGCAAAATGAATTAAATCATTTAATAAATATTAAAATGTATGTTGGGTGACGCAAAAGATCACATCGTAATTCATTTTGTGGGTATACGTCAGAATATGAGTGTATTATGTGGATATGTGTTAAATGTTATTATAGTTACAATTTCTGTGATAGTTTCTATTGTTTTAGCATGAACATATGATTATTAAAAATACTATAAAAGACTTTCTGCGCAATTCTTTGACACCCAAATTAGGACGACGACATCCGCGTTTCTCGTTTCTACCAGGAATCGGGAAGAAATACAACCCTACAGGTGTGCATGTCCTGGGAGACACCTGCCATTAGGGAGGTAAAGGATACAAAGGCGAAAGACAGTTCCATATGAAGTGCGCAAGAAACTGCGCATGCGCAGAGCAGTAACAGCAGCATAGAGTGCGCGAGGTGTTATGAACTGCTGGGTTCAATAGCTCATAGACCAAATCAGGCTTTATAAAGTTATTTATTAATCCTACGCGGAGACAAAGCGAGATTGCATGCGATCGACAAGCGGCAGGGAATCATAAATGTAACCTCCCTCGTTCACCAGGGTCCTGATGCCAATAAAGTCCCACTGGCAAAGGTAGGACTCAACATTTCATTGCGTCTTCACACTGCTGTGATGTCTTTATAATGCCATGAATGGCAACTGCGCAGTCGCCCCTCGCCACCGTTTACTGTAAATTAATTTGCATATCTGTAAATAATGGTCAGTCATAGTCAGGATGCATAATATTGTAAATATGCAGTAAACTATCTACTTTTTACAAACAGTAAGGCAAGAATAGTTTGTATGATAGGCCTATACATTTGGATTAGGTTTTGCAAGGTTAAGGAGATTCATTCCTCAATTTGAGTTGCTTTCTGTAAAGTCTGGAAAGACTGGAGCATGGATATCGACTTTGATTTGAAAATATTAGAAGTTCGTTACTCTGTTTTACAGAGTAAAAATAAGCTACAGTTACATATGTAAATAAAATGATATCTGTTCACAGATATGAATGCAATGAGAATAACATGAAAAAACACAACACTACAACAAAATACATATTGTATTATTTTTATTCTTCAAGATCAAGTAAATATCTCCCCTTAATTCTATTATACTATTTATTGGTCACAAACCCAGCGTTTGTGCAGATATGTAAGAGTTAAACAGTTGTAAATGTAAAACTGTAAGAATCTGGCCATGAGCTCAAGCTATTAGTGAAGAAAACCTTTTTGTTAAACTCTCTGAGAAATAAGGTTTATTATTAATAAGAAATAACAATAAACCTGAATTGTACTCTTTTTGAAAATTGAATAAAAATGTATTAATATTTAATATCACAGGAGCTGGAATAATGTAAAGCCATACCCTGCAAGAGCTGGTGCAAACTTCAAAAGATGATCACCGGCGCCATCCAGTGGTACTTGCTGTTACTGGCCATACTTTTCAAACAAGTATGCCTAATTTCCACGTATTTTGACTTTCAGGCATCAAAAGTACGAAAATGCCTGATCTCAGAAGTCGCAAAGAATTCTACAAATGTCTCACTGTGGAGGTAAGCTGCCAAATAAATGTCAAACATAACGATCTGCATACTAATAAAAACTTCTTTTTATGACCTTGAATAATCGGCATAAATAAAGCACGACACCTGGCACAGTGTAAACTCAAATGACAGCAACTTTGTCATACGCTTGAACTTTAGATAAGTAAACTAAAAATTCTGTCATTGAAATGAACTCTTGAAGACGTAGGCTTATTTGGCATTAATAAAAGATGTGGAGAGGGACGTCACGGAAGATTAAGCTAACGTATTCTACAGATATTGAAGGCTATTGTCGACTGGCCTTATCTGAAGGACCAGCATCATCCAACAGCTAAAGCGTCCTCTTCCCAGTATTCAATGCGGGTCATCAGCATATGAACGATCAGCTTATGACATCAAAGTACCGCGAGAAAACTTCGATAGCAGAATGTCTCTCGCGGTACTTTGATGTCATACGGTCTGAGCGCCCTGCGTTGTAATACTTGAAACCTAAAGGCCTCAAAAATCATCATTCGACATGTAACTTTGTGCGTTTTATTCTGAAGAATAAAGAAAAACTCTTCAAGAAATGTTCAGAAACCAACTACTTCACAAATAAATAACTCGAGAGGGAACCCGCACCGAATTACACTTCCGGGTTTCTTAAGGCTAACGCAGCACAAACGTACAAAAGGTAAAACAATTATAAATAAATATACTTTTATGTAAATGCAGAAAAAATGTAGAAATAAATACATACAATTTTGGCTTTGGTTTATCCCTTCATTTCCATTTTATTTGTACTGCTTTTATTATTTTTTTATATTGATTTATTTGTTTATACTAAATCTTATAATAATATATCGTTCATGTAGGGCCTACATTTCTTTAACATATTTTTGGATTTGTTCAATTATTGATTTATACCTTCATACCTTTTAGTAATCTATACAAACAATACAGGATAAATTAAACTTAATAAGTTTAATACCTACGTTTGGGAGTTTAAAAATCCCTGTTCTTTACTTATTAACAACTGTTACGTTTGTGAGAGCAAGTTCCACTCATAATGCATGTATCTCATGTGTTACTGCAGTATAGTATAGGGTGGCATAATAAATTACGGCTCTACACTTTTTCATCAGTAAATGTTCTGGAGTGGGTTGAGGAAGCAACTCGCCTACTCTGTGGAGCCCAGCTGCAGAGGGATGTGTTTAATGTTCAGTTGTCTGATGTGTGTGGGCCGGACTAACATTCACTGAGATCCCAGTGCCTTCACAGGGGTCTAAATCACGCTTTTAACACCCATATATATAGTTATAGCACTACTCACTTAGACCTGATGTGGCAGAAACTGTCCTTAGCACAAAAATTTGCTGATGTATTGCCAAATAATGCAGTATAATAGCCCATCAGAAGCCCTTCTGGACCTGAATTAGAAAAATGTAATGCATTCACGTGGCTCTTTATGTTTTCTGCATTTATGAAAGTCATACGTTTTTCTGCATATGTATGTAAAGGGATACAGTTACTGAAAGAATTAAATGGGAATTGGATTTTCAAAAATATATTATTCTGCATTTCTTTTTTCTGTATTTCTGTATCATCTGACAGTCTGGCATTTGATGAATTGTAGCATTTGTAAATTTATGACTAACTGCATGTTGAATCGCTTGACCCTCTAATTCTTTCATCTTAATTCTGACAGATTAATCTTCATCTCTGCAAACCCTCATCAATAAATCCCACAGACTCTAAATTGCTTTTTGGGTGGCAGACATTTGCAAAGAAGCTTTACACGCACGCAGGCTTATCATCGGCCCCTATAAGAAGTTGTTGTCATGCACAGAGTTTTTTCTTACGTCCCTTCGCGACGGTGTTTACCACTGTCCAGGGGGATGAAAGTTACGAGGGACTGTGCTGAATTAGCTTTTGTTGTTAGCTTGTAATGAAATGCTTGGTCAGCTCTCCCGACGGACCCGTCCTCATTAATCTGAAGGGCTGAGGCTGGCACAGGGCCGCGGGAATGAAACGGCTGTTTGCCGTGCCACGGCAATCATCGGTAGAGCCGTCTGCAAATATTTGCAAGTGGCCTGAAATGCTTTGTGGAGATCTAGAGATAAGGATCATGGAGAGCTTTGGTTCGAAATTTCAATTTTAAGAGGGAAGAGGTTCTTGACAGGCGTGCTGTTATGGGCTGTTTCCGCTTCGAGGAAAATGTTGATTTTCTGCATAATTGCAGTTTGTGATGCATGAACAGGCACTGAGTCACTTAAAAGATTATTCAGTCATAGCAGCTTAGAGTTTGGCTTTATAAACCTGTTAGACACACACTATTGCCCTTTATAATGTATTTAAATTAATATATATATATATATATATATATATATATATATATATATATATATAGTAATTGTTTATGGCAAACATCAGAGGGTCACATTTTAGTCCTACTTTGGGCCTCTTGATTGTTGCTGTAATTGAAACAGTTTACATTTTTTCTGATGCGCCACTAGATGGCGCAACACATCTGTACCTATGAAGCAGAAGCAGAGTGCGGGTAACTTTTAATAGAAATTGATGTGAACTAAAGCTCCCTTTCTACATTTTAAAGATATATCTGCACAGTAAATGGAAAACTAATTCAGTCTTCCTGATTCAGTGAGTCCAAATACCCTAATAAAACATGACTAGTGCTCCAAAACATTACTTTCCCAAGAGATTGTGTCTAGATTTCCATCCTACACTATATGAAGTGGAATGGTTACCTTAGTGATCTTTCAACTTGATTTTCTTTGTTCCTGTAGCTCATTTGAGTTACACAGAGCAATGTAAGCATCTCAAAGGTCATGGGTTTGTTCTCCAGAGGTGGCACAAACTGCCAAAGAAAGTATTGATTGAAACTAGCTTTGGATAAAAGTGTGTGCCAAAGGCATGAATGTAGTGTAAATGATTTTACTCATTAAAATGATGTTTGTTGGTGGTGTAACAATAGTCAGCAATTAGATAATAATGAAACCAGTTAATTTACATGTCAGCACATGGGTTACCCATCAAGCTAAAAAGTAAACTAACATGATTCATAGTGCTGCTGAGAACTGAGAAGCCTATTTGAATATGTTAAGTTAACCATTTTACAAAGACTTGATGTATGGCGGTAGATCACAGTTAGGCTGCCAAGCTGCATCACTTTGGCTAATACTTTGTTTGCTTACATTTTGTACCAACTTAACAAATATGGCAGAAGATCTGAACATTGACTTTTCATGATTCTTGAAAGATTTGTTTCTCTAAAATTCAATTTGGGGGGGATAGCACATACTACCTGGTCATTGTACATTTTGTGCTATTTTGAATTGAATGACTGTACATGTGTTAAATTGCTAGCTACGGAATGAATAAATAGACATCAAATGTTGATTTAGGTTTAAATTATTTTATTATTTTATTAAGAGTCATTCTGTACTCAAAGAAGCATTGTGGAGATTTTAGCGACATCTACCGTTGAGGTTGTAAGTTGCAACCAATGGCTCACTCCCTTTCGGAGCACTACGGTGGCTGACAAAGGACAAAGATGTCATCACGTTTTTATTTCTTTGCCGAAGAAGATAATATATTTACAAAACGTGCTCTGTAGAGCAGTTTGTCCGTTTAGGGCTACTGTAGAAACAACATGTTGAATTCCATGTAAGGTGTATGTAGATAGAAATATCTCATTCTAAGATAATAAAAACATAACGCTTCATGATGTAAGATCTTTATACACCTCTGAAGACAGAGTTATGTATATTATATTGTATTTTTGCCAATAGATCCTCTTAAATATTACACACAGCACCTTTAAAACCAGCAGCAATGAAAGAAATCGGTTCAATCTATTGTACATTTAGTGATCCATATACAAAGCATTTGAACACAAAGTGTCACAAATTTATCACATATTCCAAGAGCCATTAAATAGACTGTGGTATTAGTAGACAGATCCACCCACCCATTGATGCATAAAATGGCCCCATAAATCTGAATATACATGACATTTTCTCTCTATCAAATGTCTTGTGTCAACCGAAAGAATGGCCTAATAAAAACTCCCACTGTCTTAACAAAAAACTAGTCAAATTTAATCTTACAGGCAGCTCCTTTTTCAAGGTATAATAAGACTTCTTTGTGAGGTGGCAATATTCTCAGTAACATTCATAAAAAGGAGTTAATGCTTCAAGGAACACTGCTGGTGGAGAGAGGGATACTGTAGAGTAAAAGGCTCTGCCTTCAGGTCTTCTCTCCTTATTTCCTAAATTGATCCCATTAATATTGAGTTTAATGCTTCATTACACCCGTGCCTTTTATATGGAAGAAATGGATGATTAAAGTGCACTGTGAAGTATCTGTCTTAAATGCATTTAAAAGAATCATGAGATGGATAAATAAGTGATAGGACACCTCTGTCTGTTGGGAGAGAATGAGAAAGGGGGTTCTTATTATACATGAAACGTTCATATAACGTTGAGGATTTGATGCTGGATTTAGTTAAATCCTTTTGGAAATATCATCAGTTATTCAAACTTTGACTTGGGAGATATTTTGAGAAATGTCTCAATGGTTTTGTGTCCATTTTTTTTTGTGAGGGTCAATGTTGTTCGGTTACCAACATTCTTCAAAATATCTTCTTTTGTGTTCTGCAGAAGAAAGAAAGTCATACAGGTTTCGAATTACATGAGGGTGAGTAAACGATGAACAAATGTGCACTTTTCTAAAAAATATTTATAAGGGTTTATTCTCCTAAACATAATCTTTCAATGTCTAATCAAACAAGCAGTTTATTATCATCATGTTTGCAACGTTTTTATTGTAGGACACTTTAAGTTAAAGGACAGTCTTTTCCTGACACAGGATACATAATTAAAGCTAAATGAAAAATGTCATAAAATCATTTAATTGACTTCTTGTGTATTAAATCATCCTTGCATGGTCACTCACATTCACCATTGCAATGTGACACATGTTCTGTAAGATCTGTCAGGTTTTGCACATATTTTTTCAAATAAAAATGATAGCGAATTTGGGAAATCTTAATGAGTTTGATGAGATCGCTTTGATTGAATTACAGATATCTATACACAACCAAGTGACCTTTTTGTACTTTAAGAAAGTCATAATAATTGTTCTGTTATAAAAAGATCATGTATCTGATATGTATCAGACTACACAACTGACAGATGATGAAGCTGCACAGATAGTCTTTAAAGACCATTTATTAATCGTCATGTCATTCCAAAATTGTATGACTTTCTTTTTTCTGCACAACACAAAGATATTTTGAAGAAATGTCATTTTGTGTCCATATAATGAAAGTCAATGGGTACCAATGTTGTTTGGTTATCAACGTTCTTCAAAATATTTTCTTTTTTGTTCTGTAGAAGAAAGAAAGTCATACAGGTTTGGAATGACAAGAGTACATGATAGGTACTGTATACTATTCATTTAATTTTAATTTAATTTTACAAAACCAATCTATCAGTACCGAAACGATACCAAACATTTTCACAATTTCCAAAATTTTCCTAAAGTACAGAATTGTCCTTATTTATTACATATTGAATCATTATATTTATTTCAATGTTTCAGTTAAAAACAGCTTAGAGAGTCCCACGCTGGAGACAAGGCATGAAACACTGCAGAAAAAAGCTCACAACTTGCTTTGAAGTTTCTGTCTGTTGTTTAGTTTTTTAATAAGTGCTGTTTATTATAAGTCACGATAAAGTGAAATGTGAACTGCTTTTAAGGGATATTTGGAAATAACTTGGTACTTTAATGTGTGTTTTTTTTGTTGTAATTTTAATACTGTGTAATGCATGTCGCAATGTCTGGTAAGTCAACGAAATTCAATTCAATTCTGAAAAGATTCTTGAAAAGATTTCAATTTCAGAACTTTAAAGCACAGACTCACTATGATATCCAAGTGTGATCAGAATTGTGGTGTAGTGAAACAAAAACATTAGCGTTCCACTGTTGTTCTGGTGAAGAACTCGCAGTCAACATGTGCCGTCTCTCTCTCCTTGTACCCAAACAGAAATATATCCTCACTGTCACACTAATGTAAATAACAGCTGTCCAATTATCACAATTCATTCTCCTCCAGTTTATAACAGATGCACGACTCCACCACATCACCCTGTCGCACATATGCTGGCGCTGTAATTGATTCTCTGCAAGGTTAATGCGAACATCTGAGGGGGTTTCAGCAGTTTTATTAATGTTTTTGGGGAAGATAAAGAATGAATTCCCATAAGAGATGTGTCATTTTATTAAATGAGGTGGTTCATTAAAGATGATATTTAGGTCAGATGGTGGTCAAATATGTGCAAAAGAAATGGTGTTGGAAGTGACCATGAAAGTTCACTGCCATGAAATTGTGGGGATCTCTCTCATCTGAGTTTAGGGTTAAAAGAACAGAGCGACGTTGGGTGATTTACTTTAAGGCGCATCTCTCTCTTTCTCTCTATCAAATACACCCTCTCTCTTTCAAGCTTTAACCCTTCCGAGCAGATGATGATGAGACGCGGGAGCGCGCCTCACAGACGCTCCCCCGCTCGCGTTTTGTCTCAGTCTGGCTCGAGCGCAGTGCCATGCGAGCGCGTGCGTCTTCGCGTGCCAACCTCGCGTGCGCTCCGGGCGCGATGCGGGAAGCGTAACGGGCACCGGACTTTAACGAAAGCAGATGTTCCTGCCCCGATCTCTGACGACCATGCTTTATTTCCAGCTGGTGATCATGGCGGGCACGGTCATGCTGGCATATTACTTCGAGTACACGGACACGTTCAACGTGCACGTGCAGGGGTTCTTCTGCTACGAGACCGCCTACACGAAACCCTACCTCGGACCAGAGGACGCGAGCGCGGTCCCGCCGGCGCTCCTGTACGCGCTGGTCACCGGAGTCCCCATACTGGTGGTAAGTTACTGAGCGATGAAGAGAGTTCATCGTTACTGATTGTAGATCATTCATAGGTAACTGAACATTATTAATAAGTGATTACTTGATATTGATTATCAATGATAAGGGATTTGATATATGGATTAATGAATTGATCACAGGGCACGGCTGTAAGCCAGATTTTAAGCTTATTGGTAAAAGTTTCAAACGTAAACGACTTAATTTATTAATAATTGATAGGCTATTATAATGTATTTCAAGTTGATTTATTTATTAATAAAGGAATGATTGTATAGAATCATATAAGAATGATGATGCATCATAAAAATTGTGTTATTGTATATTGTTGTGTTGTATGCCATGCCATTGATAAATGAATTTATATTTATTTATAAATATTACTTCACAAGAATCTTATAATGCTTTTTAACATTAAAGGTGAAAGTTTAAGAATCAGCTATTGAACTTATTAATAGCTATTCATTTATACATTTTTAAGTTAATGTTATTTAATTCATTACGTAATGAACGATTGCATAAACTCATCAGAGATGGAGATGCGTTAGAAAGTTTTTTCACAAAAACACTATTAGTGTTAAAAAGTATAAATATTTGATATTGATTTTGTTTAGATGCCATGTTTATTGAAAAGTAATAGCTCCAGTAGTATGTGCAACAGTTGATGTGATGTTGGCAAGCTTGTGTGTGAGTCATAACTCCCTTTAGCCAACACATCGTCCACATCCACTAACATTTGCACGTCTGTGTGGACAGGAGAACCAAATCATATTTCATACAAATACATATTATTACTTTTCTCTATAATGTAACACAGAGATCTAAACCCACCTATTGACCTTTACTCTGAATCCCTTACTCTCATTTCCATGCATAAGTAATACCAGTCGAAATATGTTTCTTGCATGTGTTTGTGCTTAACTAAACGTAATGCGACTCATTTCGTATGCATGCATAAATTAATCCTGCGTATCATGAAACCCCTCTCCCTTCGTATCCCTCTCAAAACTGATGTTAGATCACAGCAGATGCTGTTCCACACTGCATGTCTCGGCTCAACTGTTAACTTCATATCTGCTGAATTAAGCTTGTTTATTGGAAACGGAGGGCTTTCATGAGGGAGAATAGCAAACTGTGAGTGTAAACATCTCACGGCCCGCAGTCTGTAATTTGATGTTCTCCAGCCCACATTATCTCATCACAGGCGGGTGACTCAGTCTGAAGGACCACCACGCTGGACCTCTGCAGCCCTCTCAGCTATCTGTTTCGATCCGTATCAACCTTATATTGTTTGATAAATGAATGGATACAGATGAGGATGCGTTTCGAATGGGATATTTACATCTCTATTTTTATTTTGATAAGACAGTGTGAACTTGAGCGTTTAATATTTTCTAAAGGAAATGTGAGTGGTACATAGGGTTGCCATGATGCTAGGGTGTTATCTGTGGTTGCTATGGGGTTGCTACGGTGTTCTGAGTCATTGCTTTGTGGGTATTAGGGTGCTATTAAGGTTTGTTAATAAATAGATGGTTACACATTGGCCCAAGACAAATGAGCCACTGACTTGATCTCTGTGATGTTGATATCTTAATCTATGTCTATAAATTTTCTTTTTTTGCCCATAGCAACACTGCCAGGTGTTTTGTCATCTAAATGGTCAGAGTTAGTACATTTATTCTCAATAAGCTTTACATGCTAAGGATTCTTGTCTATAGCAAACACGTTTTTGAAGAATCTCTTTAGGAGTTTGTAAATTTGTTTGTAACATGCCAGCACGTTATTTACGTATTTACCCACTCTTCATGGCCAGAATGTGTTGCATTATGGACCAGATTTGATGCCTTGTTTTTGCAGCATTAGGTTGGTATGTCTTTGAATATCAAAATTGACAAAACAGAAAAAAGAGAAAAAACAAAAGGAACTTCTAATTTCAGTAAACTGGAGGGATACCAGACTTTAATAGATGATGTGTTTCTCATTTAAAACACTGACAGGGTATTCGTGTCGCTACATGACTGCTAGGTTGTTATTTTTCCATGACACCTTTTCGAGCAGACTGATGTGGAGGAGACTGATATTGGATCGTGTTTTTTTCCAGACACAAAAAATAACAATCTAGCCGGCACGTAGAAACACTCGGACCCCTGTTAACGCTGTCGCAAAGAGAGATGAACTCTATCTCTGCAAAGTACCGCTTATAAACTCTGCATCGAGCTCTATGGAAAACAAGCTCGGATTTATAGTATCAAAGCTTTGCAAAGATACAGAAATGTTGGGCCGGTTTCCTAGACAGGGCTTAAGCCTAGTCCCAGACTAACTTAAATGTTAGAAGTGTCTTAATCGAAAACAACTTGCACTGACACATCTTCAATAAATATAGCATACAATCTATATAAAAAAAGTATATCAGTGTGATTGTTTTGTGTCAAGATGCATAATAGGTTCTTTTTGTATGTTTTTAAAAACTTAAATATTCTAATTTAACAAGGCCTAGTCCTGGTTTAAGCCCCATTGATTTGAGATGGTATTTGCAAAATGAACATTGATGTATTGAGATGTGATTAACATGCAAAATTAATCTCACTAAATAAATGATTGGAAAATAAATGAAGGATTAGGATACAGTTTTGTGATATCAAGTCGTACAAGGCTTGTGTGTCCATCACATCTTCATTTCAAAAGGTTTACAACATGAAATCCTATTTAATACAGATAAATCTTTGGATAATGACTGTTTTGTTGATTCTGTGCCTAAACCAAACAAGCCTTGTATTTCATCAAAGATTTTAATGAGAAAAATTGTGTAATATCATTTTAACCAAATATTTAATGATTTTAATGGTGCCATACAGTACATTATGTCAGTTTGTCCAATAGTTTTGACATGAGGTTGTTAGATTAAAGTAGTTCACCCAAAAATGAAAATTCTGTCATATTTTAAAACTTATCCATACTAAACTGCTGTTTCTGGTTGAGCATTCACAGTTAGAGTTGTTTTAGCACCATTATATTGAGTCTCTTAAGAAGTGCAGTCTTACTAAATGAGCCGGTGTGGTTTCTAAATCTATTTGTGTTCTGCTGTAGGTAGCTTATAAATCGACTGACCCGAGATCAGTGTACTGTGCAGTAATTTGCTTCGCCTCTGTACATTTTCGCACCTTGAGGATGAAGATGTATTGCTGTTTGGATTAATAGCTAACCTGGGTCCAAAAGTAACACTTGCCAGGGACCACATGTGAGAGAGCATCGGCTTTGAGAAGTGAAGCATGATAATCTGAATGTTGTTAATGAGAGACGCATGCATGCAGGAACACAAATAGTGTACTGAAGAAAACATCTGTCAGCTGTGGACAATTACCATTAAAAATGTATCTGGTATGATAAGGTATGAAGAATTATGAATAAAATAGTTTTGTAACAGGTGCACTTTTACCAAGAGAGGGAAATTTCCATTCGTGATTTCATACTGTACGGTAAATAAATGTTTATAAATGTCATAGGGACATAAACATGAAGTTTTTTAGTAAAAATATTACAAACAACAGTTTCATGGCTGGGTAAATAATATTAATTTGCTCAATAAACATTTAACATTAATCATTTGTGTCTTAAGTAGCACAGGAACATTTTAAGTAATAGTCAAAAATACATTGTATAGGTCAAAATAATTGATTTTTCTTTTATGTCAAAAATCATTATGGTATTAATGATGAAGATGTTTTGTAAATTTACTAAATATATAAAAACTTCATTTTTGTGAGTGCATGGCCTGCTGCAGCACCTCTGATTAACAACTTTAAAGGTGATTTTCTCAATATTGAGATTTTTTGCACCCTCAGAATTCAACGTTTTAAATGGTTGTATCTCGACCAAATATTGTCCAATCCTTACAAACCATATATACATCAATGGAAAGCTTATTTTTTTTAGATCTTTTGTTGTCCAGAGTCACATTTAATCATTTATTGGTTCAAACTATTAGTCATAGATGTAACAGACAGACAGTTTGTTTTTAGAAAGTTTCGATTCATGTTGTTGATTTTTGCCTTGAAATTCAGTTGAGCTGAAACGTGTTAAAACATAATGAATTTGTTTTTGCAGTATGTGATGGGGATGTTAAGAGTGATTTCTTGTGTGTCGCTCAAGACGACGCAATGAATTCTAGATGTTGGAGGTATGCACGTCCTCCTGGTGTGATTCCTGCTGATAATATTAATATGCAGCAAGAAATAGTTGAGCAAAGGGAGCTGAATGGAAAAGAGCAAAACGTATTTGGTCCTTTTATATTGTAGCAGCTACTGTATATTTTAAATATACATTTTGGTATTATTCACTTCACTACTTGTGTCAATAGTTTTTATGGAAAATATTAATCACTTTTTTTCTTTTGATAAATTACACTGTAATAAAATTCACCCATTTCAGCTGCCACAGTAAACTAAGTGCCTACTGCAGAAGAGTAGTGAAGTTTGTTTGAGAACATTATGTATAATGGCATATTTAACGTTCCACAAAAATGTTTTAATAATGACATAACGAATGTTTCATTTGATTATATTTACATTTATGCATTTGGCAGACGCTTTTATCCAAAGCGACTTACATTACATTGTACTATACATTTGGTATAGTAAGCAAGTGGGGGTTAGGTGCCTTGCTCAAGAGCACCTCAGCCGTTACCTGCCAGCCCTGAGAATCGAACCAGCAACCTTCTGGTCATGAGTCCAACTCTCTAACCACTGGACCATTACTGCCCATTATATAATGTGTAGTGCTGATGAGAAATAAAGTTTTTTTAGAATTCAAAAATTCACAAGTTGTTCTTTTTAGGGATTATGTAGCACACGCTCCAACCTGAGATTTGGTCGCTTTTGAATCTGTCACATTTCTGTCTCAGTGGTTTTTATATATTTATGACTTTATGGAAATCACATTTCTCCGAACATCCTCAATGGTCTAAGACTTTCAAAAATAAAATTGTGCTTTTTCCGTTGAAAACGTAATGAGGAACATCGCCAGGAGCGGAGAGAATCTGACCTCATGGAGTTCAGTTTCAGAAGATTAGAATCTCCTCCTTTTATAGAATTTGCATATCTGAATATCTTTATCAGAACTGAAGAAAAAGACATTCTGTCTGAAAAATGGGAAGTAAGAACTGGCTTGATCGAGTACAAACAAACATCAACATTGTCAACCAGAGATCAAAGGTCCTGATAATTCTGAAAATCATCTGAATGTTTTCTAGTTTCATGTAGGCCTAGAGTAAAATTGAATTGTGATTATAACTGTAGAGTAAAAGATCTTTTGACAGATTTAAGAAAATATAAACATCATGCTGGGCAGCGAGGTCTCTCTATTTAGACGGAGTTGTAAAACCTTGTGCTTGGAGCTTAACCCCAAGCATTTAATGACTTTATCCTAATTCAGATTAGTGTTTTGCGTTTATACTGCGGTGTGCACTGATCCATGTGTACTGTAAGCATTTGAGCCCTGTAGTGTTGAAGGTTCCTGTTTCAGATTGTTTCAATTATTGCTTAGTAATATTATGCTTAGTAATCTAGTCCTCTGACTATCATGTTTAAAACTGCATTCACTTAAAGGGCCAGTTCAGCAGACAAATTCTGTCATTTACGCACCCTTGTGTCATTTAAAACCTACGTATGACTCAGTGGAACACAGAAGAATATATTCTGAGAAATATCTCAGTGGTTTTGTGAAATGTGAATGTAGCGTCAAGTTGATTTTCAAGTGATTTCCTGATGCTCGTGAGTTATTAAAATCGAATTGTGGATATGTTGTTCTATTTGTCTGCCCATTTCCCATCCTATTATGTTTTATTCTGCAGCTGAATGCTCATAACCTAGATTCCTCTGTGGCGTGTGAGGCCTTGGGCAGTTGTTCTGTTGTTTTGAAGTGAGTGAGGATGGAGGGCAGAGAGAGCCTCTAAACGTCTGTGCTCTTCCACATACAACATTTTGTGTGCTGTGTGTATGAGAATATAAGATTAAGTAGAGGATTGTTCCTGCATGGTTAAGCCTCAAAGCCAAACCCCTGGAAATCTCATAAATCACACCGACAGAGCCGGAAGAACCCTTAAGGTCCTCGTGCGGGTCTTCAGGCTGCTCTTTTGTACCTCAGTCAGTCTCACTGTACCAGAACTCACAAACAAGGCTAGAGAAAGTTTCCACCACTCCGTGAGCGTTGTTGGTTAGCAGTGTAGCGTGGAGTAGTAGTGGAATTTCTTGGTTTGTATGTTGTTAAATATGCAGTGGCTTTAAAGGAACAGTTCACCCAAAATAAAAATTCTGTCATCATTTACTCACTCTCAAGTTGTTCAAAATCTGTATAGATTTCTTTATTCTGATAAAAACAGAGAAGGATATTTGGAAGAATGCTTGGCCACCATTGACTACCATAGTAAGAAAAATACAATGGCCCCAGAACTGTTTGCTTACCTACATTCTTTAAAATATTTCTTTTGTGTTCCACAGAACAAAGACATTTTTCCTACTATGGTCAATGATGGCCAAGAACAAGCATTCTTCCAAATATCTTTCATTGTGTTCATCAGAACAAAGACATTTATACAACTTGAGGGTAAATGAGAGTAAATGAAGAAAGAATTGAAATTTTTGGGTGAACTGTTCCTGTTTGTTTTTAACAACAAATGATTTGCCACTTTAATATGTGAGAATGTTTAATTTGTTCATTCGTATTGAGCAATTTACAATGTATTTAATCCATACATTTGCATTTTATCAGTATGTATATGCCCTGAGGATTGAACCCTTGACCTTGTGCTGCAAACGCAACAGGAACTTGCAGCTTGTTTTACTAATAGCAGCTAATAAGGGCAGAAAACAATCTAGTCTGGAATGATGAGATTTATGACAGATAAACTATTCTCATAATAAACGTCAGCTCCAAAAAACTCCAATTTGAATGTAACATTCATTTGTGAAGACAGAACTGTCAAGCTATAACAGGTCTATCGTTTTCATTCTTGTTATTTTCTAATTCTCTTTCGATCTCTGTCTTGTTCTGTCTCTGCCCAGTTTCCATTGGCAACTAAAAATAAGGTCTCATTTATAGCTTTTCACGAAACTGGTACCTTTTTCGATTTGGCACGCAGCAGGAATGCTTTCTTTGTTTGTCTAAAATCCTGTCTTGCACCACATTCTGTATCAACATCACCTGTCTGTCTTAACCTCCGGATTGTTAACATCCACCCTAGAAGCATCCCAGCTTGAGACAGAAAAAGCATGCAACTGCGTTCTTGATAAAACTCTAAAGCTGAAGAAAATCATAGACAGCTTGCTATACCTGCAAACACGGTGTTGTGTGTCAGCAATATGAACTCGCTGTGTAAACCCCTCTGATCTTTCAGTAGAAATTTCTCAAACTGTTAAAAGGATGGTTCGCCCCAAAATAAAAATTATTTACTCATTTTCATGTCTTTCCAAAAGTATGAATTTCTTTCTTCTACAAAAGAAGATATTTTAAAGAATGTTGGTAAGCAAACAACATTGACCCCCATTGACTTCCAATGTATGGACACAAAACCACAGAGACATTTCCTGAAATATCTTCTTTTGTGTTCCACAGAAGAAAGAGTCATATACAGGTTTTGAACGACGTTCTTTCAGACTTATAATGCATTTTGTATTCCTCTGTTTCAGATAACCGTGACGGAAACTGTGCTGTTCTTGATACACTACACATCGAAAGACCTTGACACTCGGGAGAAGACCATGGTGACGGGAGACTGCTGCTACCTGAACCCTTTAGTGAGGAGAACTTTCCGTTTCCTCGGTATGTCATTCCACGTTTTTGGCTCTTTTTATGGAACTCTGGGCTTTCAGCCCTTACATTCAATTTACAGTTAAACCATGGGAATTACATGGAAGTGGTTTGTTCCTTTCCACAAAAAGAGTTATTGCTGCTAAAACCTTTAGATTTCAGGTTAGAATCGGGTTTCTGAAGCTTAGGTTCAATCGACACTTCTATATGAGTTACAGGGGTTTTGTGAGACCCACGTGTCTTACAGCATCGGGATGGCAAAGCTTCTCTGACCAAGTCACATGTTCATAAAGCAGTTTAACAGATTAGAGAGCAGATTTTGTGCTGTAACTCACTTTCATTCTCTCCGTTTCTTAATTTTCTCTTTCTCGCTAATGTTCTCCCACAAATGCTTTAGTTTTTTTTGCAAGATAAGGAAACAGAACTGTTATGGATTATTAGCCAGAGAAAATCCACTTCCATCTATTAATTTACGCATTTTCTCATTACACGTTCTGATATTTAACACGAACGATTACATTTTTGGCCAGAATATGCTTTAGCTATAAAAGCATGCAGTTTCACCCAAGCTTTTGAATTGCATGACGTGAATTAGCTGTCTTTAAGACAAATCAGATAAGCGGAGATCACCTCATCTCACCTGACAGCATCTGTCAACCTTCAACCACAGTCAAAGCGATTCCTCACAAGGACTTGTTGGAGGGTTTGGCTAAATAGATTTTGTAGCTTTCTGTTTGCTCAAAATGTACTCACCTTCATACCACTCCAAACCTGTTTGCCTTTCTGAACACACGAGGAGGACATTTTAAAGAATGTTAACATTGATTTTTTTCTGTTAAAAATGCATTTTGTGATATTCAGGAGCTGTCAAGCTGCGAAATGGCCCAAGCAGCACCTTAAAAGTAGTCGATATGACTCATGGGCTATATTCAATGACTTTCAAAGCCACATGATGCCTTTTTGTAAGGAAAAGATTGACATTTCACCATGGTTTGTATTTCGTAACCAGTTGCAATGCACCAAGCTAAAAAGGCATATGGGTTTGAAATGGAACAGGGTACTGTACAAGAAGCCATAATATATTATATTTACATTTACATTATAGGGCTGCTCGATTATGAGAACAATTTAAATCACGATTATTTTTTGAAGCCAAAATTTATATTGAAAATCAATTATGATTAATTGCACAGCCGTAATATAATATATATGACATTTTGTGCCACGACTATTATTCTGTTTGTATATTTGCATGTAAATATCTGTTTTTATTTTTGGTTGATTCTTTTAAATCTCGAGAAAATAATGTGTTTAGATATTGTCATGTTTATTTCCTGGGAAAGCTGCTTGAAATGAAAACATGTTGAAGAATGATGATTCTCTTGATTTGTTTTAGGGTTAATGGCAAATCTCGACAGAAAGACTTCAAATGAGACCAGTTGCTTTATAACCTGGAGTCACTGGCTTGTGTTATTTGCATAATGACTCACGCAGCGCTGTTCTTCATGAGAGATTAAATTTAGAAAATGGCTGTGGGTCATGGTGCGTTCGCATTCAGCTCCGAGAAGCTTTCATCCCTCTCTCGTCTGCGTCTGTGAAGAAGTATAGGTCCATGTAGACTCCACCAATCGTCATGAATAACAGGATGATGATGAATGATGATAGAAATATCAGTCGATCAATTATTATTCGAGAAAAGTGGTAGCAAACAAGAAGATATTTTGAAGAACGTTGGTACCGAACAACGGCGGCACCCATTGACTTGCATTGGTTTTGTGTCCATACAATAGAAATGAATGGGTACCGCCAGATTCGGTTACCAACATTCTTCCAAATATATTCTTTTGTGTTCTGCAGAAGACAGAAAGTCATACAGGTTTGAAATGACAAGAGGGTGAGTAGATAATGACAGAAGTTTCATTTTTGGGTGAACTATCACTTTAAGAGATGTACAGTATAATAATGTACAATTAATCTGTACGTTGAACATGTCACACAAAAAGTCCATGAGGCGTTTTTTTCCAAAGAACTGCATTCACACCAGAAAACATGCCGTGCGATGCTTTGTTAGATTAGCGTTGAGTGAATTCTTCTGCCAACAGCTGTGTAATGACTTATTGTTGACACAAGTCTTTCAACGGCTATAATAATGTCTTTGTCAAGTCTGTCATTCTGTTGAGCTGAAAAGATGATTATAAACAAGCAGAACATGACATTTTGGGATAACAGAGAAAAATGGAGCTCTTTCAGAAACAAGCATGATTTCCTGTTCTTAGGCTAATGTCTGTCATTGTAAAAATCCTCAGAACAGAAGGTTATAGTATGAAGAAAGAAGACAAGCGGCAAACTAATTTGTGATGTGTCTGTCATGATTTGGCTCCTCTAGCTCAGTGGTTTTCTACTGCTGTTGCTTTAAGATCTAGATTTTACATATGATGTTGATTTAAAGGGATAGTTCACCCCAAAATAAAAATCCTGTCATTTTCCAAACCTCTATACATTTCATTGTCCTGATGAACACAAAGAAAGATATTTGGAAGAATGTCAGTTACCGAACGGATCCCATTGACTCAAATAGTATTTATTTTCCATACTATGGAAGTTAATTGGGGATGAGATCTGTTTGGTTACTTACATTTTTTCAAATATCTTCTTTTGTATTCAGCAGAACAAAGACATTTTTACAGGTTTGGAACAACCCGAGGGTGAGTAAATGATGACAGAATTTACATTTTTGCTATTCTTTTAACAAGTAAAGACTCAACGTAATACCACGTCCATAACATTTTATTTAAAGGTACAGTTGACTCACCCTCATGTCATTTCAAACCTGTATGACTTTCATTTTTCTGCAGAAAATGTTTCCTTGAAATGATTTTAGGTAACACTTTGCTATCTCTTATAATTATCAGTGTGGAAATAGAGCCCCATCCCATAAGCATCATATGATTTTGGTCACTAATAATGTGTGAAGCCCGTGGTTAGCAGGGCTCAAGTGTAAATGGAGCGTTTTAGCTCTTTTCCCTGAGGTATTATGGTTGGGTTTACAGAGCGAGTATGAGAAAGACTAAAGTTTAATTATGTGTGTTTGGTTTATACCTCATCAGCTCTGAACATTAGCTCCTGTAATGCGTCCTCGCAGCTCAGGCGGATGAATGCACTGTGAAGATCATCTTATTCGTGTTCCTCACCTTAATTTTGGTTTCGGTACACTTTGTGCTAACCGAGCCCACTTAAACAGGCCAAGCATGCCCACGGTTTAATGGAACCAATTTTCTGTTTTAGTCAAAGCGTGTTAAGCCCCAACTTGATGAACTCTTTTTAAGAGATTATAAACTATTAATGTCAAATGAAGGCAGAGAACTTTAATATCAGAAGAGTGTGTAGAAGGATTTACAGTCCGACATGTATATCTGTTGAGATCAGCAGAATATAAATAATAAGGGAATTAGGGCTGTCAAATGATTAATCGCGATTAATCGCATCCAGAATGAAAGTTTGTGTTTACATAATATATATCTGTGTACTGTGCATATTCATTTTGTATTCACAAAAACATAAGAAAAATATTAACATGAATAAACATTTAAATTGAATTTCATATACTGGTAAATATAAATAAATACATCTAAATATTTCCTAAATATAGGCCTACATGTATGTATGTTTTATGAATACAAAATTAATATGCACATTACACAGACATTTATTATGTAAACAAAAACGTTTATTCTGAATGCGATTAATCGCAATTAATCGTTTGACAGCCCTAAAGGGAATATTTATATTCTGCTGATCGCAATGTGTTTAAACGTATGTTTATGTTGTTGCTCTGAAACGTCTATAGAAGCAAAAATGTGCTGAATTTATTCATCGACTACATGTGTATTTATATCTGTAAAAATCTCTCTTTTCAGGTGTGTACCTGTTTGGCCTCTTCACCACAGACATCTTTGTGAACGCCGGTCAGGTGGTTACGGGGAACCTGGCCCCTCATTTCCTCACGGTGTGTAAACCAAACTTCACAGCCCTGGGCTGCCAGCAGGCGCTGCGCTACATCAGCCATCAGGAGGCCTGCACTGGAAATGAGGACGATATACTGCGCGCTCGCAAGACTTTCCCTTCCAAAGAGGCAGCGCTCAGCGTGTACGCCGCAGTCTATCTGGCTGTGAGTCAACCATCAATTTTTTAATAGTTCCTTCTTTCTCATCTGAAACTGTGCGGTCTGGTGTCCGTGCAGTTAATGATGTACTGAGGAGTAATAATGATTTACATTTCTTACTGTAAATACCAGTGCAAGATTTCAGAATGCAAATATTACATTGACATCATTGCTTGGGTTAAATTGCGAATGGCACACAGTGTAGGTCAACAAGAGATTAGTAATGCTAATGCTAGCTATGTTTTATAAAATGTACACAGTTTACATTAAATGGAAGTCATGCTACATGGCGGCCATGTTTGCAACACCAAAGAAGATATTTTGAGAAACGTGTCAGAGGTTTTGGGTGCGTACAATGGAAGTCAATGAGGCCCAATTTCTTCAAAATATCTTCTTTTGTGTTCTGCAGAAGAAAGATGTGTATGAAGGTGAATTCTGCTCCTCACAAAATGAGCACATCTTGTACACTCAATTGTATGCAGCAGGTTTGCATGTTTAATAGCCGGCGCGGGGCATTGATATGTATATCTCAGCGTCTTGAAGTGATCTTCACGAAACGCGCTTAAGCATCCAGGAGCGATGGCACCATGCAGGGCTGCTTTCAAATGCAGATGCAAAGTCATGGAAACTTCATTTGGATTCTGTCCCCAGCCTGACAGCGCACAGATACGGTACAATGTGTAGAATAGCGTGAACATGGGCGTTTGTGACAGGGAGGTTTTTGCTTTAATAGGTACCAGGGGAAATAGTCAAGTATCATTTTGACAATGAATGCCCTCTACAAACCTGGGAGAGACCAAATAAGAGAGAGAATTGGCTAAAAACATGGCTAGTGACCTTCTTGTGATGGATTTTTTAAATTTGGTCGATGTCCTGCTTAAAGGACAACATTGCATTGATATTCTGTTAACATTAAGGCTTGCTTTTAACCCTGGACCTTCTTTCATTATTTACTCACCTTCATGTCATTCCAAACCTGTATGACTTTCTGCAGAACACAAAAGAAGATATTTTGAAGAACGTTTGTAACCGAACAACTTTGGACCCCATTGACTTCCATTGTATAGACACAAAACCACTGAGACATTTCTCAAAATATCTTCTTTTGTGTTCCACGGAGGATTGGAGTCATGAGTAAATATTTTTATTTTTGGGTGAACTATCCATTTAATTCATCTCAATTTTGAAGCTACGACCCAACTAAGAGCTCTTGTTTCAGTATTTTTACTGGCACATTTTAATCACTGTACAGCCTCTCTAATTTTTAACAAGCCGTTTAATTAACTGCGATGACCCGGTTATGATGCGAGACGTCCCGCGCTGGCTTACACTGTACACGGCGAAGGACAGAATCCAAAAATCAAGCGATGAGCATATGGCTCGGTTTAATCTTCTCTCTCTCATCAGCGACGTGCTCCAGATGCGCTGCGGTCCCGTGAGGAAATCCTGCTCCACGGGGACAGAATATTTTATAGCGGGCAGTTTGTCAAGTCGAGCCATGATGAATATTTCGACAGGTTCGATGGTGAAGTGAGAAATCTGCGTAAGAATTTGCTTTGTTGTGTAGAGGAAGCTTCGAATCACAATTTGTGACCGTGGACCACAAAACCAGTCGCAAGGGTCTATTTTTTGAAATTGAGATGTACTAAAGCTGAATATATAAGCTTTCCATTGATGTATGGTTTGTTAGTATAGGACAATATTTGGCCGAGATACAACTATTTAAAAATCTGGAATCGGAGGGTGCCAAAAAAATCTAAACATTGAGAAAATTTCCTTTAAAGTTGTCCATCAGAGACACTGTAGCAGGCCGCTGCTAAGAAAAAACAGGTTTGTTGAAACTCTCTATTGGCTTACAGCTGTAATGACGTTGTGGAGAATAAATGAACCCGAAAGCTGAAATTCTAAACTTTACACAGATATCAAACTTGAGTGAGTAATTCCCAAATAGTGGCAGCAGCGAGTAAAGTTTGTAGACGTGTCATTTTTGTTAGCGATTTTCCTGCATCCACTTACAAAAATAAAGTTTTGATATATTTACAGTAGGACATTTACAAAATATCTTCATGAAGCATGATCTTTGCTTAATATCCTAATCATTTTTGGCATTAAAGCAAATCATTTTGACCCATACCATGTATTGTTGGCTATTGCTACAAATATAGCCGTGCTACTTGTGACTGGTAAATGCATTTTGTAATGTAACAGTCTCTATTAATAACAGGTCGATATGTGAAATAAATGTGGAATATGGAGGCTTTGGGTTAATGTTTGTTTTGGCAAACTTGCATTAAAGAGTCATTTTAAAGAATAAAATTAAGGTGACATTGGAATACAAGAGCAAAATGTGTTGAATTCACTAAAACATTAAATAGCCCAGAGGTACTGAATCTCCTGCACCTGCACTGTCTTGTGAAGTAAGGCGGTAAATTAAGTCTGAAGAGTTGGCAGGATATTTTGCGGTGGTAAACTTTCACAACTTTGCCAGACTCCCATGAGATAAGATTTACATTCTTCAAAAACTGTTTTGACAAACCGAGTGTGTTTGATAAAGGGATTAAATAAATGTTGTGTGACGTTGTCAGTTGTAAAGCAGGAGGGCTGTCACAAATAAAGTAAAATAGGCGCGGATGATGTAAATCAAATTATATCTCAGCCGCTGGCCGGTTGACCTGATAGGAAGGACATAGAGTATTGTGTCTCTGCAGGGGAAATTTCACTGCTGTGCAATAGTGTGTAAAAATGACATTTTGACAGCTTACTCTTCGTAGCCCTTGAGCAATTCAGAGGCGTTGCATTGACCTGAGACTATTTCATTTTTAGACAGATGCTCTGAAGAGAAATGTGTAAGTCTGTGATGCAGAACATACAATGCACACATGTCATATTGAGTATTATGGTAACATACCAAACACAGCGAGAATGCAATAAAACTTTCAAATTTTGGCATTCATGATTTCCATTTAAAGCCAAAAAATTGTTTTTTGTGACCGGTCACTGCAAATGAGTAATAAAAAGAACTAATGTTTTAAGAGTTTGTGCCTCCATAAAGATGAGCTGTCTGGTTTCCTCCCAAAACACACATACATACATATTCAGATTTGAGGACACTGAAAATGCTTGCTCACCCTCCGGCGGGTGGAGAAATTGGGGCACGTTGTGACAATGACCTCTGAATCCTTAAACAAACGGAGAAGGAAACAAAAAAGAGAGCGAGGCAGAGAGATGATGCTGCCGGGCCCCAGATTCAGTTGCATGATGTTTTCACAGGAATGATGACTGATCATCTTTGACCTTCAGCGCACACACACGCACTGCAGAATGAGTCGACAGAAATGTCCCATGTTGGTATAATGTGTCTTTCAAAGTCAAAATGAAAATCTCCTTCTGGACAGATTTGTTTCATAGTGTTGGATGTTGTTATTGCGCATGGGGATAAACACACTTCATTTGACACAAAATGGTGAATTCCGTGTGGAAACCTGCGGTGTATGTAGATAGAAATAGCTCATTCTAACATAATAGAAACATAAAGACATAGTTATGTATGTTAAATTGCATTTCTGTCAATAGATCCTCTGAAATATTGCACATTGCAGCTTTAATGCTGACATTCTTTGAAATTAGTTTCTATAAATCAGAAAAGTTACATGTTCACATGGCTGCAAATAGATGCTAACAAACTACTGGTTGTTTGGAATTTTGTGTTCTTAAAGAAATAGCACAGTCTGGTCATGTGTCATTTCATGTGTCTCCGCTTTCAGATGTATATCACATTTACAGTAAAAGCCAAAGGAACTCGGTTGGCTAAACCTGTCATGTCTCTGGGTCTGATGTGCCTGGCATTCCTCACGGGTATCAACAGAGTGGCTGAATACCGCAACCACTGGTCCGACGTCATCGCCGGTTTCATCATTGGTGTGGCCATTGCCACCTTTCTAGTAAGTACATCACGCTCTGCATTTTGTTTACATTTACATTTATGCATTTGGCAGACGCTTTTATCCAAAGCGACTTACATTACATTGTACTATACATTTGTACATTTTGTATAGTAAGCAAGTGGGGGTTAGGTGCCTTGCTCAAGGGCACCTCAGCCGTTACCCGCCAGCCCTGAGAATCAAACCAGCAACCTTCTGATCATGAGTCCAACTCTCTAACCACTGGACCACGACTGCCCACGTTTTTTTGTTGGCCAGGGCGCATGCAAGATGTGCATTTTAAAAAAAAACAATGTATGTGAAATGTACCCTGTCAAATTTTAGAATGACATTCAGCAGATATTTTTGTGCCGTTTATGATTGATAATGTGTGTGAACATATAAACATCTCAAATCTCTGAACAACATCCTCTTCTGAGACATTTCTACCTTCTGATTTCATTAAAGATCTGAAAATGAGTTCAATTGTTCAGAAACATTGCATAACTTGCTGTCGAGATAAAGAGATGTTCTTCTGCATGGTCCCTCAAAGACGTTGATCTCTCTTCTAATGAACTGTCACACCGAGTTCTTTAAAGATTTTTTGATAGACTTCAGCAGATCTGAGGCGAGTGTGGCAGGGTGATTTGTGTTTCAGCGCTGTGTCGAATCGGATAGAGGGTTTAGCGCTGATGCTTTTGTAAAGCTCCAGAATTGCTCAACAACATCATTTTGTTGATCAGTTTTTATGAGTTATTTATGACTGAAATTATACAGTTCAATAATCATATGAGTGATTTTCGGTTTAGTAACTGGAAATGCCTGTGTATGCCGTTTCTCACGTAAGGATTCTGTTCTAAAAGATATCAGCGTGTCCTATGATGAGTGTGATTTAAACATGCTGTTTGGCTGGAGTCCCAAAAGCTGCATATATAATGAATGAATTTAAAGTACCAGCAGAATCTGTGACCTACTTTGGCCCCTGTTTGCTGTGTAGGAGAAATTCTTATTACCAGCATCAATAGATTTTCACACACGCCAGGAAAACTGGAAGCTCAGCAACAGGCACACAAATACACATTTGAAATTGAAATGATGTGATGTACTACATGGTTGACTGTATGTCTGTCTATCCATCTGTTTGTCTGTCTATCTGTCTATCCGTATGTTTGTCTGTCTATCTGTATCTATCTGTCTGCCATCTGTCTATCTATCTATTTATTTTTCAGTCTATCTATCTATCTATCTATCTATCTATCTATCTATCTATCTATCTATCTATCTATCTATCTATCTATCTATCAATCTATCTATCTGTCTATCCGTCTATCCGTCTATCCGTCTATCCATCTATCTATCTATCTATCTATCTATCTATCTATCTATCTATCCATCCATCCATCCATCCATCCATCCATCCATTTATCTATCTGTCTAGCCGTCTGTCTGTCTGTCTGTCGGTCCTACCTTTTACATGTCGTATGGTTGGGTAACATTTGGATATCAGTGTAGTTTACTCTGATGTTCATCAAGGCATCACAATGCTAGATCCTGAATAGTTGTTGGAAGTTAAACTTTATGGTAATATTCTTGTGGTTAAGGAATCAATATCTTAAGGCGACCTGTTTTTCAGATATAATGCTTAAAACAAACAAAAAATAAAACAATTTAGCAATAAGGCAGGAACAGTAAATTAATTTACTTTCATTACACATCACATAATGTTTTTCACATATTCAGGTGGTGTGCGTGGTCCATAACTTCAAAGGCAAACACCTGCTAAGCGAAGACCCTCCGCAGGACCACATGAGCAGCAATCCCATGGTCAGCTCTCCCAGAGTCGACAGTCCACTGGAAAAGTACATCGCCTCACAGGTACGTGAAACAAAAAAACCACGGCAAACGTTGATGAAATCAGGCTGTCAGATGCATCAACATACAGTGTAGAGTGCTCTCAGGGGTCCTAATCGTGTCTAAGTGAGGGCTCTTGCCATCGAGACTTTCTTCAAACACTTGGTGTGTCCCTCAGGTGTCAGAACTGAGAATGGATGATGAGGTGTTGTCGTCTCGCACTCTGAAAGAGCGTCTCCTGAGTTTCTTTAACTGGACCGCCGGCAAAAACAGCCGCTTCAGACACCTGCAGAGCACAAGGCAATAAACGTATGCGCACCTGTGTGAGGAGGCCCGGCTGCCAAACCTCTGGAGTAAACCACCGGGTCATTAAAACCCAGTTATGTTCATTTAGTTATGTTCAAACCAATTACATGTGCACAATGTTCCCTCTCATTTTTGTTCATGCTGGGCAAAACCGAACTTCTGATGGCTAGATCACTGGCCACCTGAGCAGATATCCAGTATTTATTTATATTAGGGGTGTCGCAATATACCGACAACACTGGTGATTTATTAATAACCGTGATGATTGATACTGTGCTAATACTACATATATGAAAATATAGTAAATAATCCACTGCCATTATCTGGTTGCACCTGTTTAACATTCTGCCTTAGAGCCACAATGGTTATAAACTATAAAATCTCTCTTTTGAGAGCAATCATTGCCCAAAAAGATGATTTTGACTGAGATTGTTATTTATGTTTTAAAAATGATTTTGGCCATGATAATCATGTAGTCAAAATCTGATATTGTGACCCAAATATTTTTTTTTTCTAGAAAACATCTTTTAGAATACAGAATATCTAAAAAAAAAAAAAACCAGGTGAATTATTTACGACATTATCATTTATGTGTAGAATTCACACTGTATTGAGAGTTTATTTGCTTTGTTGAAATACCTGCAAGAATCGGTTTGATTTATCAATGAATCAATTCCAAAATAAATGTATTTGTGTGTGTGTGTAAATATAAATACACAAATATGCATGTATATATTTAAGAATATATTTTCTATATGTATTTATGTATACAGTATATAAAATATTAATTATATACATTTCTATGTATTTGTGTAAATATTTGTTACATATGTGTGTGCATTTATATATACATGATTCACACACATATATTATATAAAAACAAACATTTATTTTGGAATCGATTTGACACCACTGATATTTTTAGATATTTTTTGTTTCTACCTTCTTAGTGAAAGCAACCTCAGAAGGGAACTTGGTTAGTTTTACCCAGAGCTTTGGCATCTTTGGCTGAAAGATCTCAGGTCCTGTGCAGTTTAATTTTTATTGGTGCATCTGATTTTCTTCTAAACTTCTTCTTGAAACTTAAGTTCTCCTGTCATGATCTGCCTACAAAAAAGTATTGTGGTGGTACAGCGATGGTATCCGAGACCACAGTATTTTAATTATGCCATGAAAATGTATGTACTGTACTATGGTATGTGCTTAAAAAAGTAAATACAAAAACGTGGTCATTCCAAAATATACAATTACAAATAATAGGACTGTACTTGTTCATACTTTTTTGTTAGTGTCTCCTCAAGTGGAATTTTGATAAGGACTGTTATCTAAAATTGTTTGCTGTCACTCAATTTTCCTAAAATCTCAAAGCTTTTGTGACGTAATGAGAATTCCTTGCACGTATCTTTCTTGTATTTTCTGTCACTGTCACAGTCACAGCTCCAGAATCCATTTACTGAAACCTGATGTTCGAGTCGGGTGACCTAAAAACTCAATTCTGTAGCTTGAATAGAAGCCGAACACACCGCTAAACCCTCAGAGACTAGAATCATGTTTGAAAATCCTCAGTTTCTTAAGCGCCGGTGTCAGCATTCAGCTCTCGCGTTGTAGTTTTATCCTCAATAGCAGAGAAGAGTCTCAATGACTGTCATCATATAGCAGGTTTGCCCCTTTAAACCTGTTTATTTACAAACCAATGAACGTATTAAATAATCGTATATGCAAACAAACAGAATTTGATCCCAGATTGCATGTTGATTTGCGTCTAGATGAGGGATTAAATATTCTTGTTTTCTTATTCGACTGCTCTGATGTACGTGACCTGCTGGTAGTTCTGCAGATGTTTCAGATGAGTGACACTAACATCTTGTTTAGTCAAGGGTGCTGATTCGAGATGTTGCTGTGACGTTTAGCCGTAGCGAAAAAGTCTGTGTAGATGATGTTTGAATCCAATAATGTACCGTGAAGCTTCTTGGCTGAAAAACAGAATATTCCATTTTTTTCTCCTGAAATATCCCCTGGACAGATTGCTGTCAGAACCCATAATGCCGTCGGAAGCGGGGAAGAAAATTCACATCTCGGTTTTGTCTTTGTACATCACCGAGACTGTGAGATCATGGCAAATATGACTAGAAGCAAAAGATCATTTGATCGGCGAAAGCCGACGTCACAGTTTATATATCGGCGGTATAACCTGGGGAATCATTCTGTTTCCTGAATCCCAGATGAACTTTCAATTTCCACCTGTTTTATTTCTACATTTTCATTAAATTTTTTAAAATCCCATTTATATGTATCATTATATGATAGAGTTAAGACCCATTAAATTCTTTCACATTAGCAATTTCTCTCTTTATTTCACTTATAGAGTTTTTTGGTTTGCAGTGTCAACTCTTAAAGTGTAATAATCCCAACATTTTGCTGATGTCATTTCCCGTCTCGTTCTCTCAACAGAATCACATCACCTTCGCTGAGATCACGTGACCTCGAGTCGCCGGTGTGGCAGACACACTGGACATCCACGCTGTTTACCGTCCAATCCCGATAATCTGACTGAACGCTACCGCAGTGGTCACATGCTGTCTGGTGTTGTTTTGACTCGCTCTGCCCTCGCTTTGTGTGTGTGGAAGTGTTGGTCCTGTTAACAAATAACTGCTACCGTACTGCAACTGACTGAAGCTACACTTTTCCATGACTGGTTGTGCTTGCTTTTAAGCAGACTGGCATACAGCACTCAAAATAACTGCTTATGTGTATGTGTGTATTCATCTTTGAATTCAGTTCATTCTGGATTTTAAAGTCGTGGATGTGTGTGTTTTCTTCATCATATGTATATGGATGATTCTTTATTTAAGGGCACAATTAACTGTTAAGGATTCTTTACTTGTATTGAGAGAGAAACGTTCCAATACTAAATATAAACATAATCATAAAAAAACGAAATATAACTAAACATTTGTGGTTATTTACATATAACTTATTTTATATAAATGTAATATGAATAATTTAAGCAATACAAAAATTAAAACAACAATACTAATTATAATTTATTATAATATTTATTCACTATTAATATTGATGATGATAACATTTATTTCTAATTAAAATATGTAATTAACATGAATTACTTAACAATAATTTAAATAAAAAATGTCGTTATTGTGCACAATAAAATTGTTAAAGTAATAAAAATAATAATTAAAAAGAATCTATTATTATTATTAATGATGATAATATTAAAAGGAATAAGAAAATATGTAATTAAAATGAATAAATAAAAAATGATTTAAATAAAAGATTAAGTTCTTAGAAATAAAATGGTTAAAAATGGAATATAGTTCAGACTCACATTTGTAATGCTATTACACATCAGGGGGTAATAAAATAGACACAATAAAAAGGGTCAAACTTTAAACTTTAAAGTTTCTTGACTGAAGAATCATCCAGTGTTTTTATTCCTATATGACTATGTTTCTGGTTTACTGCTTGCATCGGATGAGTGCATTTGTTAATACAGAGTGTGCTCCAAAATCTCAAATCAGCTCCAATATACATTAAAAGCTCACAAAAAAATACCAAAGCTTATATAAACTCAAGTACAGTAAGCTCACTGTACTGGCAGCATAAAAGCAGCATCGGTTTGATCATTCATGAGCTGTGACTCAATTTCACAAAGCGGCCGATGGGCATCATAATGGGCACAGTAAAGCTACGTGTGAACCCTGAGGATCTTAGCTCACCCTGTGAAGAATTAATCATCTGCAAAGACAATCACAAGCCATTTCACGAAAGTAATGGGTCAGTCTATCTAACCGCAGCTCTACATAATGACAGCGACACAGTCGTTCGCCGTTTTAACGGCCGACATACTGTAGCTCAAATATTTATAGTGGGTAGATGTCTGAAATGTTGAAGGAACGAGTCTCTGAGTTTGATCTCTGACACAAACCCTGATACCTCATGTGGAACGAATAAAAGAAAACAGGCTGTGGCTATAAATAAGTCACCTGCATTATTTTCATGTGTTTATATTTATACTGCGTTTCAGTCATGTGCCTTTAAAGAAAAGTTCCAGGTTATTTTCAACAATTTTCAATCGCACCCAGAATAAAAGTTTGTGCTTACGAAATATATGTTTATATTTGTATTTATAAACACATACACTTACATGCATATATTTCTAAATGAATAACCATTTATATATTATATAAATGATTGCTAAATGAAAATAAACACACCTAAATATTTTATAAATATACATACGTGTATGTGTATGAGTTTCTAAATACAAAATTAATATGCACAGTACACAGATATACATTATGTAAGCACAAATTTTTATTGTGGATGCGGTTTATCGCGATTAATCATTTGACAGCACTTCTCATTTTCAAACTCGTCCTTCAGTTTAGAAAACTAACTGTCTATCTTTTTCTGGGATTCAGATTCAGTATTTATATTTTGCACAGTACTACTATAAAGAGTATGATGCCAGCATTTTAAACACAGCCAGCGTAACACCATTAAAGTTGAAGTGTTATGGATTATTTGCCTGCTAAGCGTTTATTTTGTGCATTACTGTAATCACATTTTTGTTTGGTTTTACGACTGTGGGAAGCCAAAAATGATTGTCTGTGCATCCGTGAGCTAGAAATGAAGTTGAAAATAACTTGTAAAATTTCTTTAAAGGCGTTAGTTTTTTGATGCTTTATACACACATGATTGTTCTCAGTTTCCCCTGTATAAAATACATTCATGTGACCAATTCCTTAGAAGAGCAATAACATTTCATTATCTGTATCTCTTTCTATTTGGCCTCCCCTAAAAATGATATGTATTTTTTTCATCATATAGTATATTGTTGTGACACGTGTAGAAATTGCTAGAGCACTTATCACACGTCCTAAACCACACATAAATGAAACAATCAAACATGATCCTCCTAAGCGTATTAAAATAAAAACTAACATGGTGTGTACAGTGTAAATGCATATGATATCATTTTTATGTCAGAAAATGAATCATGTTTTTATTTTCTTATGTTTGTGTGAGTATATGAGTGTATGGATGTACAATGGCATACTGTAAGTACATATTGTACCGTATTTATCATTCTAATTCTTTAAATCTTAGCTGTAGTATCACACTCTGAATTACTTAATAAGTGGTTTTAATAGTGTTTATTTTATTTGATCTATTTTATAGCGTGCACATAATGTTTTGTTGTATTCACATTTCTTCTCCCATTGTTGGTTTATTTGGCTGCTGTGGATGGATTTCCTTCTGAATCCACTGTATGTAAATCTCTTCGAGTCTTTTCGGGGCTTTCTTGAATTCATGACCTTTTACACTGTAGAGACGATGGAATTTCAAGTTTGAATAAAAATGTATTCCAGTCCCCTGTGGCACATTTTTAAGCAGCACTACACTGATGTGTACAGACCATAAAATGAAGGACATCATATATTGAATGCTCTCGGTGGCGTTTAAAAGGCCCTGTGGCGTCTCTGGCCCCTGACCTCTGGGAAATTGGCTGGTTTGCTCTGCAGGACCTGTAGAATATGAGAGAAAGTGACGTGGTGCGGAGAAGCAGGGGTTTCGGCGTTCCTCGGCAATCCCGTCTGACATTGTGTGTCCTGAGGAACAACACAAACAAGCAATTAGAAAAGATAGTTCACCCAAAATAAAAATTCTGTCATTTATTCACTCTCACGTCATTCCAAATCTGTGATATTTCGAAAAAGATATGACCCCCATTGACTTCCATTGTATAGACACAAAACCACTGAAACATTTCTCAAAGGCCCACATAGAGGTTTTGAACGACATTAAGGTGAATAGATAATGACAGAATTATACATTTTTGTTGAACTACCTCTAAATAAAATGGAGCAAGTGCTGTACATCGTCCCTCTGTAAAAATGTCTTGCAATAGATGGTGTCCTCAAAATAAATGTAAGCAATCTTTCCTGTGACACGATCACAAAATTCTGTCTGGCATTACTACTTATGCCTGTAAGTCTCTTGCACATCATCCATAAAGTCCATTGTAGGACATAACATAAGTGCCTCATTTGTAGAGTCTAAATTGTTCCAGTAAAACATCAAGCAGCTACATGTCGATGTTCCAGAAATCAAATCGAGTCCGATTGTGTAAAACAACATACATTTTTCTCCACCACCAAACACATCGATATTCTTACGGGGCCATTGATCTGTAGGCTTCACAACACAAACAGCAACTCTATTGTGTTAAAGCATTTTAGTTTGTGTGTTCGTATAAAAAGAAGAACGTATAGAGTCAAGTCATGGATTGAATGACGTGTGGACGTATCATACTGAGACCTATCATATGTGTGCTCTTACCATCACTTTGATCACCTCTTGTTTCTGTTGCTCTGTCTTTTCTAGGATCTGCGTAGCGTCTCTCTGGTCCTCCCCTTGACGGTGTCTTGCTCGTGGATGGAGAGAGCTACAGAGACACTCGTATATTTGGTTGCCAGTTTTACAATAGCTATTGTGCAGGACTTTGTGATGATCTGGCAGTCTGTATGGGCACAGGGGGCACAGTTTTTCTTCCACATGACTGCTCTGCACCGGAGCGGCTCTATAACCCCCATGTACCCGGACGACCCTCCGAATCGCCCTGGGTCTGGCTGCGTACGGGCCATTGGTGGCCGATGACAAACCCAGGTGGGCCTCCTTAGCCGGGCACTCGTGACACCATTCCAGTCTATGAACAGATGCCCTTTTCCACGCAGGGCTTCTCGTTTCATGGTTCGCCGAGAGAGATTCGATGCACCGCCCGGCCGTTTCTTCACTTGGTTGCACATGAGATGATGTTGGAATCCACTCTATCATTGGCAGAGCTTCACTCACCCCTATAATACATAGTGGCGTTGAGTTCTTACTGGGAACAATATTTTGTTTCTGGGTCATCGAGTCAGTGGATATACTTGGATTTACGGGTACGCTGTGGTCCGGCGTTGAGGTTCTGGTAAGATTCACATCTGGGTTGGCAGAAGGTTTAGCAGGGACGCTTTGGAGTTGAGATGCTTTCCATCTTGTGTTTGCTCCGTCCGAAGTTCCGGATATGTCAGACCTCGACTGAACAAATAAATGAGGAGATAATATGATGCTCCTTTCGTCCAAATAACAGCATTTGTGCAGAGCCTTCTGTTTAGCTGTTTGGTATCCGTGTAATTCATCTAAGAAAAATCAGAAAAAATAAATAACTTGATTATTGTGTTGGGTATCAAAATTATGTTAAAAATAATCAAATATCGCAATTACACATAAAACTTAAATAACTATTCAACTAATGAAATAAATATTGTCATAATCATCCTTTCAGGTATCTTTCTATTGCCATAATTGTATACCGACATATATTGAAGGTCCTAAATGTCTAATTCAAGGAAAGAGAACAAATCCTTTTAGGACATTTTTCTATCGATAAAGCTTCACACTCTCCCTCTTTTTTGCTCTTTGGTGTACGGGTGTCTGAGTCCAGTTAGTCTGATGATGAATCACAGGTGGGGATTTTAAATGTTAGGTCTACTCCAGCGCTGGTCGATGTCCCTCTCTATGGCTCTTTTGCAGAATGCTGCTCTGAGGGATTCGGTATGACTCACCGGTTTTTTACACAGAAGAAGACTAATGGTGGATGGTTTAAATGCAAATGTTCACCTTCAGTAGCAGGGTGGAAGAACAATGGGGCAAAAAGTCAGAGATCACTATAGGATATGTCTCGTAAACATTATTTCTATTTTTTATTTTACAATATATTATTAGGCCAATTAGCATTTACATCAAAGTTTAATTGAAAATGTTAACAGTAACGATCAGAATTTTTCGTATTTGCCTTAATGGCAGCACACACATAAAATGCACATTTTATTTCTAAGAAGATTTGATGGAGTTCTCAGTTTCATTTGACAGAAATGCAGAGCGCATTTTTTAGTATGTTATCTCCTGCGGCAAAAAAACGACGAGATGACATCTTTGTCCTGAGTCAGCCACCGTAGTTCTTTGAAAGTAAGGGGGAGCGTTGGAGTGAGCCGTTGGTTGCAATTCTCAACCTTTCTGCTAGATGCCGCTAAAAACTCCACATTGCTCCTTTAAGCAAATGTTTTCCATTTGCTCTCCATTTAATCTCATTGATGTCTGGGAGAAATAATTGAGATATTTAAGAGGTCTTATCTTATGGGTCACATTTGATCAAATTTGTTCTGCAATTATCAAACAGTATCCTAAGAACAACTTAAAATTAACAATAAAATGTACTTTAAAATATATGGCAATCTACATTTCTAATCGCATGATCGGTAACTACATTTAAATATCTCATATTTTGTATCCTGGTTACCTATTATTTCAAATATCCTGCTCGCTTATCAGCATCAAATGCTCTTTAAATGTCTGCTTCAGCTGTGAAAAGTTAATCTTTCTCACCATACTGCTAAAATAATATTACCAAACCCAAACAAACAGTCAAAACATAGAAAAACATTTGCAAATTACGCATGTGGCCTCCTGTCTCCGTGTGCAAAGAAATGTCTCCATGCTGGGAGATTGGCAGGAAGTTGCGCCTTTAACCCCGGCGCACACTGTGAGGTGATTCTGAGGCATGCTGGGTAGCAAGCTAGACTCAGAAGAAGACAAATGTTTGTGCCATGTATAATGGACGCCTTCAGAGCCCCACGTGGGATATCACACAGCAGCAGGTGAAAGCAACTGTAATTAGACACGAAGCTCATGCGGTTGCGAGTGTTAGGGGAAAGAAACGTCAACACCGAGCGTCATCTCCTGCTGTTTAAACTAAACCATGCATAAGTGTAACACTGAGAGACTGTCACTTAAGTGCCTCATTAGGATTCTGATGTGGCATTTCAGAGAGCATATTGATTTTTAGATTCATTAAGATACGAGTCATCTTTTACTTCTGCTAGAATATGAATGTGTTTGCTTACCGTTCATTCCATCATCTTCCCAAACTTCCCAAGCACAGCACTGATCTCTCTTCTCACCTTTTCTGTTGAAACATTATGAAGAAATTAATGAAAAATCAGAAAGCGGTCAGAATAATCGTTCCAGTGAGCTATCTGCATGTGTGAGCTGCATGTGTGAGCTGCATGTGTGTTATGAAAGACACGGCCCACAGAAATTAAATATTACAAATGGGTTTTTTTTATGTCCCACTCGTTTCCCTTAGTGTTTGTGAATGGAAAACAGTGCTTTTTTTTAGAAAAGACCCCAATAACCAGTCTTCTCAGATACAGACACTTTCATCGGACATAAGCGCCCGAGGGCCCGAAGTTAACTTCCAGTCTGTGTTTGTTGATCGGTCTGGCTAGGCTAATAATATAACTATTTATATGTTATTTAATTGATATTAATTGATATTTGTGTTTTATTGTGTAATGATTGTATTAAATAAACAATTTGTTGAATGGGTCGTGTAACCGGAAGTTAAGTTTGGGCCACAAAAGTGCTCATGCGCAGTAACATTTGTTAATGCTGTTGCTTTGAAACCGTCTATTTCGCCACCAAAAATGTACTCAACTTAAAAAGTCTGCAAATAAAAAACAGAGATTTCAATATAAACTCAATTATTTCTTTTGAAAGTCAACTAAATACCTCATTCTGAATGAAAATACTAAAATACTTAAAACCATAAAAGATCAAAAGAAGCGACAACTGACAGGAGACAAAGCGTCTAGACTGTTGAATTGAATGTAGGAGTTGTTTATTGAATTGTTGATCAAGTGATGGCAACCGGAATAACAATAGAAGCACTTTCCTATATAGCAAAACAACCGTAAATTCACTATAGTCAGTCAAATAAATAAAGCATACGAACAGTTCCTTTAAGCTGGGAGTGAATCTTATTACATCTTTCAGAGAAAGAATCAGACAGCCCAGGACCAATGATAAAAAGTCTGTAATTATTCCCGGAGGTTGTTTTTTTACTAACAACTACACAAATTCACAATAACATATCAGCCCTTCTTCAAAAACACCTCAAACATCTCCAAGTGGAGTAATTTTCTCTGTTTGAGTCCTGCGCGTAGTGCAGCATACAATATGAATGGCCTGCTTTCATGGTGTGACTTCTCTATTTTGGTGCACAGCTGCACCGAGAGAGATTAGGGCCAACAGAACCACTGAGTCATTTCCAACATTCCCTCATACGACAGAGAAACACTGGAAAATTATTTCATACATCAGATCCATAATGAGAAAACAACAAAAAGCCCAACAAATAGATTTAAATGGCGTATTAAAATATAATAACTATTTTCCATTATTATTACAATTATTACAGTGAAAGCATGACCACAAGCTTTAATGCTTCAAAATAATACTATAGAATAGTCCATATATATCCACATTTTTTAACAATAAAAAATACAATAGCTAATTTTAGTGGTTACGTGGTTAACTCACATCCGTCAAGATCTCCACGAATGAAAATCTATGCATAAAGAATAAAGTGTACTATAACCAAATCAAACGTACCTTTTCATCCTTTCTTTGTTTTCAGTGAGCTGCATATTGGCACGTTTGCCCTGTCGGCTTCTATATGGGTTGACATGGTCTGGTTCACACCTAATGCTACAATTACACACACAAGATACACAACAGTAACCAGGAACTTGGATACATTACATGAACTTCTAAGGTGACGTATGACCGTAGGTCATGTTGAGCAGGTCGTCCCACTTCCATGTGCCAGACTATTGTCATTATTATTTTCTCTGTAGTTTAACACGTATTATATGTCAGTTTTTTCTTAGAGTGCACTATGGGTAATGAGATTTTGCTTATGTTGCCTGAAAAAAAGACCAATGTAAATTTAGGGGAAAAAACACGATTGAACTCAATAATAACTCAAAACAGCCAATAAGAGCCCACTTAAAGAGACAGTCCAACAAAAAATGAAAACTCTGTCATCATTTACTCACTCTTAGGTCATTCCAAATCTGTATGCATTTCTTTGTTCTGCTGAACACAAAGAAAGATATTTGGAAGAATGTCAGTAAGTAACCAAACAGATCTCATCCCCCATTGACTCACATAGTATACGTATATATTCCCAACTATGGCAGTAAATGGGGAATGAGATCTATTTGGTTATTGACATTCTTCCAAATATCTTCCTTTGTGTTTATCACATCAAAGAAATGTACAGGTTTGGGACAATCTGAAGGTGAGTAAATTATTTTTGGGTGGACTGTCCCTTTAAACCCACCTTACCACAAACAAAACAAAACATGGATACTAAACGTAATAAAACATTTGTTAAACAAATGTGAATGACGACTTTGAAGATGCTAAAATATAAAATTACTTTTTACTTACTTAATTCCTAAAGGTATCCTACATTTTGGGTTAGCCTTATGAGTTGTTCGTTATAAATAAAAATGACCAATAACCCGATATTTTAACAGTTTAGATTCTGTTTAATATTAGCATACCTTCAAATCCCATTAATGTTAGCGTTTGTGAGGATGCGCTAACACGGAGGAAATAACCATAGCAACAGCAGGCGGGGGATCAACGGAGGATAGCATACGACGACAAAACGTGAGTACAGTCTTTACTTATTATCGCTGACACTTACACAAAAGTGTTTTGTTTAAGTCTTTATGATAGTTAACCTCTAGCAAACTATTCTAGGGACATTAATAGACGTTAGATAGCTTCTGAAATAATTAGCATAACGACTCAAACTTTTCTCCTCAAACTGCAGCTCACATTTGTTTCTGTTGTGTTTCTCGTAACGTGTTTGAGGAGAAATATCTGACAAATGTGATATTTTAGACAAAATACTGAATGAAAATTGAGTGAAATTCTCAATTATGACTGCTTGTGAACTTGACGTATTTTTTCCTTCAGAGAATCTGTATAATCTCTTTCCTTGACGACTTTGAAATGTATGTAAAGCTTTTGAGCTGGAAAATACTGTAAAACTGAGAAAATCATGACAGCCGGAATGAAACGGATCCATTTGTGGTCCATTCTCCAACTCACCATGAGGGAAAATCCAGAGCACAGCCAGCTACATGTAAACTTTGAATGTAGCCTACTTTCCATTTAAACATGTTTGCTATGGAGGTACTAACAGTGGGCATAACTTGTGGCTTTTTTTTGGATAAAGAACAAGCTGGAGCTTTATTTCCAACTACATGGGGATTCATAGATTGTGAAAAATCTGGGCTTGCTTTTTCTGTCATTCCAGGCTTCTGAAGTATTTATGTACACAGACAGACTTGGACTCAAAAACATGGTTCCTTGAAAAAAATCACATCCTCATCAAAGTGCTAAGGGTTTCCAGACAGAGCCGTTTTGGCTTTACTACAATACATGGCCATGAAATGTGATGTACTTCGAAAGATTATTTCTCTAAATAGTCGTAGATGCCAATGATTTTAAATACATTGGCGTTAAGAAGTGCTATGCTGGCCAGTTTGATAAAATTCTGCTTCTTTTATCAGAATCTCCAAACATTCATTTAAGGAATCATGATATTTATACATAGACAAAATGATTTTTTTGTGTTTAATACACTTCAGCTGTGATAGTAACCTACTTTTGGATCCATCATGCAGCTGTCTCCCTTAAGAATATTAAAACCACAACAAAAAACTTTTTTATCCTTACAATTTTCTTTACAGCGATTCCAAAATACAGCATTGTAGAGTTAATTTTATAAAAAAAACATTTCACCACCGTGCTGTAAGAGTATTTCAAGTCAGTTTGCAAATGAATTACAGACATTAGTGCATAGTATTAAAACCATAGTTAATAATATTGATTTGCTTGTTTCATATTCATTGACAATAATAATTTCTACTGCTGCAAAATTAAAGCACTTAACAATTTTGGAATTTCTTAAAACTATAATTTGGGATAATCATTAAACTCGTAGCACCTAAATGGAAGAATGCGATGATAAAATGTGGCCCAAATGCGAAAATGCATCCATTCAGGGTGCATTTATATTTATTTATACACTAGGAACGTTTTTGAGGTGAGGCAGCTCTGATAAACTGTAAACAGATTTTGCATTGATCTGTAAAAGGGCAGGACATATGAATCTAAAAAAAATCACATAGATTAAATCCTCAGTGAAACCATGATATAAAGGTCAGATGAAGCAATAAAGCCAAGATGTATGCATCCTCATTTTTCATGAATTGCATTATTCTTCTCATGCCCCGAAACCCAATCTCAAGATTTGTACTTATATAAACAAAAATGAAAAATGTCTCAATATAAAACATTTGGCAATATTATTTTTTTAAACCCATTATAAAAAGAATTTGAGAGGACAAAAGTGTGCTTTGGGGCAAACGTATTGATGAGAAAGAAAACTATATTTCTGTTATAGATCTCTCTCTGGGGCAGCCGGTGAATGCTGTGGTCCCTTTTTGGTAGTGTGGTTTTCTCCAAATGTAAAGCTTCTGTTGTCTGCACAAAAAAGCGTCTTTTTGGTGGTCCTCCATTTAGGTAAAAGCACCATGGGCGTTTAGGAAGAGTCCGACACTTGCGTTCCTTCAGCATCTGTTTTCTGAGACAGCAAGAATGACTCCCATACAGCCAAACACTGAAAGAGAAGACATATTATACATTAAAAAATAAGTATATATTAAACATATTTATTGTTATACTTATTTTTAATGGATGTCACTCATTATTCAAAGCTCGACGGCTTTTACAAAACAGTAACAGCAATATAATAAAAGTTAACAACATAATTGAGTTTTTTGTTCTCACATCAATAAAAACTCCTCGACTGCATTATTAACGTAAACAGACAGTAAACACATACATCATATTGTCAGACGAGTGGCTCCCATTCAGTTTCCAATTTCATTCACAAGCAGTGGTCGCCCTCCACCCCGCGTGCCATTTAGGTGTCACTTGCTAAGCCTTTGATAAATGTCCCGACTGGGACTCGTCAACCTCCGCCCAAGCCCTTAAACACTTCGCCCACAACACCCCCTCAGCCCAAAACCACACGCCACTTGTGAGTGTGTCACAGCAGATATTCTAAAGGCATGTCGGTTGTGGTCGCCCGGCTGTCAAAAGCAGTTAGTCAACGTGTTCCTTAACCGAGGGATGTGGATGTGACACGACCTCAGTAAATGACTTGAGACAGGCCATGTGTGTGGGGGTGTGCGGGACCATGGTGGCCTTCTGAATCATATTAGGACACTTGTCTCTGTATTCTGCAAAAAGTTTAAATCTGTGTAAGCATTTATGAGAGAGATTGATATGAAGTAAATACAGTTTATCGGATTGAGAACACCTTGCTCTAAATGCAGAAGTTTAATACAATGCACATAACTACATATTAAGAACTACAATGATGTCAAAGGCACACATGACCATTAACTGAATTATAAACACTGTCGACAAGGCTTGAAAATGTCAATGTCTATTTGAGTAGTTTAAGTGGCACATGGCTCTGTCATTTACGGCAACTGCTTTGAGACAAACGTTTTAAAAATCAGTCAGTGATTCTTATGTAAATAACATGCATAACACAGATGAGACGTATCCGCGCAGATCTGACTGTGAAAAGCATTTCATTGTTTCAACTAGAAGAGTTCAAAGTGAGCTCAAAATGTGAATTTTTTAAATCATTGCATCAGCTTTTTGTTTTAACTCTTGTTGCGTAAGAAATGTTTTAGCAGTCTGTTTGAAAATCCTCTGAAGTCTTTGCTTTGGTTGAACTAAATCATTTTGTGTCTGGTTCCTTGTCTTTGCTATCTTTTCAGCAACAGCCTTGTTGCTATGGCGTCGCCATGGTAATCCTCTGATGTACAGTACATGGATGCTGTGTAGTCTGTACCGAAAGCATGCAAATGTTAAACATCCACCCACATCAGCGAAGAGAGTTAGGATCTTTTGCATCGACCAATAGTCATAAATATCAAACAAAGAATTTCATAACTGAATTTTTGACATTTACAAATAAGTCAGTAGTGTTTTATTTTTAGATAATTGAAAATAAGCATATCACATGCCCATTACAGTCCATTTTGTATGATTTAGGGGTAGTTTACACAAGACAAGAATCTTTACTATTATATACTGTGCTGAAGTTTTGTGCATGTGTATGTACAGACTTTTCCATTTCCATCCAGATCGCATTATTTTCTTTTAATCTGAACATAACCGGCAAAGTCATCGGTTGTACCATGTGACACAGTTCCATCACGATCATCCTGTACCGACCAAATTTCAAGCCTGCGTCTACTTTCACCTCAAATCTACTCTGACATGAAGTCTCCCCAGATTAAGACTAGCAAAATTCTCCATCCCCTGTCTCTTACACAAACACAATTTCTCATTTCTCCTCTCACACCTTGGTCTCTCTTCCGTCAGTGTCTGATGCTGTCTAGCCTTTCCTTCCACATAAAATAAACATATTTCTTTGCTCCGGAGGTTACACAAGAAACAATTGTGAGGAATAAGCGGTCTGATAAGCCTTCAACCCAGAATGCCTTAAGACGCTCTGCAACCTCAGAACACCGTACAGAAGTGAATCAATTAATATGCTTGCTTGCTTGTTTTCCATCAATTTGCACAGATTTTGTGTGCAGTGTACTGACCTATAGATGACTGATGATAAAGATAACCAAAGGCTAACTAACAATGATAGTTTTAAAGAAAATTTGTGTGGTTCTTAGCCCTGCAAAATAGTATGTGCTTGCTTACGCTTCCAAACCCAGGTCAACATCTAACCTACTTTTGTTTTGTTAATAACTTGCAGTAAAACTAGTTTAATGGGAGTTTAACTACTTTAAATTCTGGGTAGCTCGGCGTGTAAGTGGCACAGTTTCAAAGTAGCTCAATGCCGGATACACGCCTTATTTTTGAATCTGCTTTCCATCTGATAAATCCCGCTGAACATCTCCTCTCCATCTGCACCTGTCCCCGGAGAGCTAGCAGAGTTTGTCACATTTCCTCTTACTATAAACGCATTCATCTCTGTTTCTGTCCAACAACAGGTTGGTCTCTAGGGGCCTATAAGGGCACAGCAGGTAACGGTTTCTTATTTTGCGCTGTGAAATAGCTTCCCAGTTTGAAACCCAGTTTTAGGAGATAAATTAAGAAGTGCACTATATTAAACACATCCAATTTAGAGTTAGCTTGAAGTATCAACATTTATAGACTTGGAAGGCAATTACTTGTCAGTGGGGATAAAAATGAGATACTACCTCCCCCTGCTGGCACATTTCCAGGGTGGGCGTACAAATGTGTGCAGGCAGATGGCCACATACATCGCTCTCAAATCTGTCAGCAGTTTGTCCAAGCCTTTAACAGGGACTATATTATCCATCCTGGTGGTTTGAATGTTTGTTCATAATTGCTCTTGCTTTTATAAAATAAATATAAACATTCTCACATTCTCATAGTAGTTCACATTCTTCTCTGCTGTGTCCACGAAGGCTGATCGTAGGTCAGTTCTCATGACCTTCTTCCAGCGGGTCCAGTCGCTTTTTAATGCATTATTCGCCCACTCCAGCCTGTCTTCCATCTTGTCCAAGTCGTCCCTAATCTGAACACAGACAAACACACAAAGATACAATATTACCACATATCATCCTGAGCGGGGAAGGGTTGCCAAATTGCCCAGTAACCAATTAGTTGACTAGTGCCAAGTGGAAACAACTCTAAACCAGACCTAGTTGAATCACTGTTCAGATGAAAATATGAAGTTTTGAATATATTGGTCCAACCCTCATCCTGACCTTTGACACCAGAGAAGACAGGTTACAAAGCACTGAAATGTTGAATTAAGTTGGCAGCATCACAATAGCTCTTCCACCACCAGAGAGATGAAATACAGGCTTCTTTACTCTTGTAAAAATCTGCTGAACATGCCGTGATAAATTGGGTTGGCTCATATAAACTGGATCTGTCAGTAATTAAGTTAATATGTTTCTTGGCTCATTGCAAGTTCTTTACAGAATGTCCAAGTTGTTTAACAGAATGACACGAAGCATATCTGACAGCTTTGAATCTATTTTCAGACCACACAGACAATAATTGTACTTTATACTGTAATTTATACTGGCTCTGCTCCAAAACCTAGTGGGCTCACTTGCAGTCTGCAGTTGTCTTCTGAAAATAGCATACTAAATCAAATGGAAAATTATAAGTTACTGGATGTATAATCTATAAAGGGTTGCAGACAGCAAGGAAAAATAATGCTAAATGCCAATGGCAATAGGGATTGACTGCATGGCATTTTATTATTGAATAATGAAATTATTTTATTTAAAAAAATAACTATGAACAGAACTTTGTGAGGTAAACAAACACAACACGGACTACATTAATTACAAGTTTACTCACAATAGAAGGAAACCATATGCTTATTGGTTGTTTTATGAGGATGAGGATCATCACATGCAATTTATCTGACAAGAGCCAGCAATACTCACAGTACCACAATGACATGTTAGATACAAAAATAGTGCACTAAGATACCACACTTAGTACACTTCCATAAGTGTACTTAAAGTGTGCTTTTTCACACATTAAGTTACTTAATATATAAAAAATATTGTATTGTACTTCTATTCATGGTGTCTCAAAACAGCACAGTTGAGTACACTTAAAGTGATAGTTCACCCAAAAATTAGAATTCTGTCATGAATTACTCACTCTCGAGTTGTTCCAAATCTGTATAAATGTCTTTGTTTGGTTAAACACAGAGAAAGATATTTGGATGAATGCTTGTGACAAAACAGTAGGTGGACCCCATTGACTACCATAGTATGAAAAATAACAATGATAGACGAAGGAGCCCCCGAACATTTTGCTGTCCTACATTCTTCAAAATATCTCATTTTGTGTTCAACAGAACAAAATAAATTATAAAGTATTTTTTCCTACCATGGTAGTCAATGGGGTCCACCTACTGTTTGGTCACAAGCATTCTTTCAAATATCTTTCTCTGTGTTCATCAGAACAAAGACATTTAAACAGATTTGGAGCAACTCAAAGGTGAATAAATGATCTATCCCTTAAAAAGACAAATTTTTGAATATTAAACTTAGTGTGTGCGCAACTTATTAAACATAATGTGTGCATTTTAGTGCACTTTTTCAACTCATATTATTCCCTAACATGCAAAGGGCGCATGGGCAAGGCGATTTTTTATCATGTCTGCATTTTTATTACCTTTGTTTTACATTGGTATTCAATTAACTGTCAAGAACTATGCATTCATTATTTGAAAGCTAAAACACTCAACATTTATGTTCTGAACTTGTTTTTGCAATTAATAAAATGCTCAATTAAGAGGTTTAATAGTAACAATTTAATGTTTAATTTTAAAGACATATCTATTTACTTTTGTATGATTTTGGTACTGTGTTGTGTTAAATTGTTGTCCTATGTAAATTCGGGGCAAAATCAGAGAACCAGTTTTTTTCTAGTAGTTTCTACTAGTAAGTAGTAGTAACTTCTTTTAGCTTAAAAAAGTGCCTAATTTTTGCAAAAGCCTTCATGACTATGATCCCTTAAACTACACAGGATACAAACTAAGTTTTGGGACAGAGCCATTGTGCAGTGTGTCTGTACTTGTATATATGGCAGACAGACTAGATCCTAAACTGGGTCTTGCAAATTTGCACATTTCCTTGCTGCAGTAGCCAAACGGCTGTCCTGTCACTACACATCTTCTGAATGGACCCAAAGATGCGCATTAACAACTCTCTATCATACTCCCTCTTCTCTGAGCAGCTTAGGATGACACTGAAGAGTGTCAGTGTCTACATAATGACTTGAGAAAGACATGAACAGCAAACACACAGATGCCAGAGAAGTGGGCAGAGACAGAGAGATATGTTAATTAACTAGTAAGCTAATGAAGGCCAAAAGGAAGTTGGTTGTTATATTTCCATCTCATTTCATTCCAGTATGTGTGTGTGGTGATGTGAGGCTGTCTTGTGGAACAGCAGTTGTGTCTGGTGAACAGAGACAGGGCTCTGGGGACACGAGACAGCTTTGAAGCTGTCTACAACCGCATAGCACTACTGACAACCAGGCCAGATCATTAGTTACGCCGATCAGCCTTCACAGTTATTAAAACACACACAGAAAAATAATCTGACTCTAATGTCTATTCTTATAGTCATTTGCAATGAATCTGAATAATCTGGAGTGATGTGTGCAACTGGAAAACACATCACATACAGGAGCTCAAAAATGCAGCAAAGCAACAGTTGAAAAAAACTGATGTTATTGTCATTAAATAACAAGATATAAAAGTAAGTGGCACTTGGCAAACAAATGATTTTAGACCTTAGCACATTATTTTTTATCTTTAAGCACAATGTTTTATCAATTAAATGTAAACTATATGAAAATGTTTTGTATGGATATTTTTCCAATTTTCCTATTGAATTCAAACTTTATAAGTGCAACCTATAGCACAAAATTGTATTATATTGTTACTGAAATATACTGTATTTAGACCGTCTAGAGAAAGATTTCTGTGAATATCACTTTTGGTATGAAAATGACCTTCCAATGAATTACAGTGATCTTTACTGCCCTCTACTGGATGGAAAGCATATCACAGCCAACCATAGACTGCAAAAGGGATTCTATGATACAAATAATAAAGCATGTAAGGTTTACAAAAGAGTTCGCACCACACACCCTATAAGAAAAGCCTACCACGCTAACACGGTCACCAAAGTGAGACATAAGACAGTTATCCACTCTAAGTAGCCGCTGCATGACAGATAGCATTACAAGAAGAGAAGAAACTGCTAGGCCAGCAGAACACACCACAGCATTCAAGCGTAAAAAGCCACATCCCAACCAAAACCCAGGGTTGAGATAGAAAAACAAGTAAAACAAAGACTGGCAACAACACACCCTCATATCAGGGTGTGGTGACCTCTAAAAACCAGTTCCCTGAAAACCACGTCAAACAAACGTTTGAGCAGATAAAGCCGAAAGAAGCCAGTCCAAGCCCAAGCGCTCACAAGAAATATTACCTCCATAATCTTGCCCTCAAGTTTTTGCCGTTTCTGCTGTTTGACTTCCTCAGGGGACCGTCCCACCAAGCTGTCCCATGCTAAACTCAGCACATTAGAATCCTTCAATGGACACATGAGCAATAGTGAGAATGAACACAGATGGGCTTGAAGTCACCCGAAATGTTTGCTGCAAACATAAGTCACCTTTTAGAAGATTGCAGATGCAGTCAGAAATGGGTGAAAATGCATGAAATTTAAAGCATGATGGCCAAAACGCTATTGTTGTAAATTCCTTTGTTGTTTGGTCTGTTATTTTACAGTTTTACACAATATAGTGCCTAATTTTATTTGGCAGATGCTTTTAACCAAAGCGACTTTGTTAATCAGTATGTTCGTTTCTTGAGAACTGAACCCAAGACCTTCTACCAATGAGGAACACGTGAATTTGCATAAGTGTCAACATTATTAGTTATGGAACATGGTTTGGTTAAAAAACGAAAATCCAGACCGTTGAGGTCACCTTGCTATTTCAGAAATGGCCTTTTGTAGTAAGCTGTGAAAGTCAGAAGGGGGCAACGCTCAATCACAGTTTGTAATTAAATCGACAATACAGGCGAGATGCTGCTAAGCCTCTCTGGAAACCATCAGTACTGTCCAATAATGCCCTTTCAGCGTTCAATCCGTGTGGCCCTGATATTTGACAGAACAGATCAAAATAAACTGAAAAGACTTAAGTTTGACAATATTAGCTCGGGCAATATGGGCAATATTTAAACCGTTCTACTTGAAGCGCATCACAGCTTTAGGGGACACCTAATGCAATCTTGAGATATTCATATAATCTCTCCAAATTCCTTTTACACCCTACGACGAATATCTAATTTAAGCAGAGGCGACAGCTAGAGCTCTGTTTTATTAAAAATAATCTCAGAGAATTTTCAAAAGAGCAGCGGATGGATTACGTGGAGAATGGGAACAGTCGATAATAGACCTACCACTTCCCTGTCGGCATGCTTCGCAAGGAGGGCTTCGGTCTTCGCCTCTAACTCCGCCTGGATGTTGTCTCGCCTCCTGAGCACCGTCTAAAAACCCATCATCAATACTTATGAAAGTATGAAAATCACGATCAATATCTTTTAATTAAATTTAAGGCTGGATGAAATATGTAATTAGCCGGCTGCATTGATCTCAGTTTGGAGAGGTGTGTCACTAACAACAGCACAAACGGGATGAAATGCAGCAGACGTCGTGTCAATTCAAATGCGATTTTAACACCAAAAAACAAGCAGGTCAACTCAACCAAAATAGTACCTTTATATTATTTGGCCAAAACAAATAAAAAAAGAGATGGAAAGTTGGTCTACCTTGAGCGTCTCTGTACAAAGGACGTATTCATGAAGGGTCGGAATAAGGTTATCATTGAGCTCTTTGACCTGCTCCTCTGTCTCTTTGAAGCATCTCTCCAGACACCCTGCCATGCTTGTCAGGGGCTCTGCCAGCTCCTCCTCCGAACTCGACCACAGTGTGTACGTTGGTGCACATTCCTTCAGATCCTCCAGGTACTCTGTGACAGCGGCGGCAGAGTTCCCATAATTCCACCCTCATGCAAATACTTTCCTTTTACTATCAGACCCTTAAATCAGACTAGTAAGCTGTGAAACAGGTCAAACCTTTCTGCTCTCTGACGATTCTTTGCGTGACTTTATCGAGCGAGCTTATCTTCTGTCCGAAGGCCTCCACGTACTCCTGCATGACTGTAAACTCCTCCGGACGATTTCTGACCCCTCTGACGGTGGCAGCAAGACCTCTCACAGATTCGCCCATTCTGCTGAGAAACCCTGGTCCTTGTTTCTTATGAGAGGTCAAGGCCTGGACAGAGAACAAGAGTTTGTGATAAAGCAATAATTGTGTTTCTAGTTTTTCTATCGTGTTTTGTTCAGCAAAATACTCGGATGGAGTAAAAAGGTGGTTTCATTTCACAGTCAGCTAGTAATGCACCAACAGAGTAAATAGGTGATAAAATGGTTATCGTATCATAGCAACATACAAAGCTTCAGATATCCATAATCACATGATTATGCACAGAGGCATCTTTATAAAGTACTTATCTTAAGAGGTCTAAACACAGAAACTGTCACATTATCTGTATTCAACATAATCCTCTAAAGGGACAAAACTGAGATCACATATAAAGAAAAAAAACATAGCAGGTCTGTGATTATCAGCGTAGGCATGTGTGCACGTGTGTGACATTCTCAGAAAAAACGTTTGAAAATGTTTTTTTGTTTTTTTAACAAAGAAAACAATCATAATAAACATTCTCCCATCATTTACTCACCCTCGAGTTGTTCCAAATCTGTATACATTTCTTTGTTCTGATGAACACAGAGAAAGATATTTGAAAGAATGCTTGTAACCATACAGTTCTTGGCCACCATTGACTACCATAGTAGGAAAAACTACAATAGTAGTCAAAAGTACCCCAGAACTGTTTGCTTACCTACATTCTTCAAAATATCTTCTTTGGTGTTCAATAGAACAAAATGATTATAAAGCAATTTTTCCTACTATGGTAGTCAATGGTGGCCAAGAACTGTTTGGTTACAAGCATTCGTCCAAATATCTTTCTGTGTTCATCAGAACAAAGAAATGTATACAGATTTGGGTAAACTGTCCCTTTAATGTATAGTAATTCTAACTAGACATTTACTTTGTCTGAAAAAATTGCGAGTGGTCTACATAGACATATTGGTTATGTGTGTTTGTGTCTTACCCCATCATCTGCTGTGAGAAAGATCTTAAAATCCTCAGTGCTGGAGAAAATCGGATGATCTGCTATTCTGTTCAGAAACCTGTTCAGCGCTTTTCTCCTCGTCTCGATGAAATCTTCATTAAACCGCTCCACCATTCCTTTTATTACAAACTTCTCTGGCAGTGGCTGATGGGGCACAATAAAGTAGCTGTGTTTAGTTAAGGATGTCGAAACCGAGACACGGTGGTGAAATGTTATTGTAAAGGAAAGTTTGAGGTTCATTGCAGACTGAGTTTCTATTGATTTGTGGCATACTGTAACTAAAATAATCAATTATTTACTAAAATAATGAACTATAATGTACATTACATTGGATTGCACCTAGAAAAACATTAACAAAACATTTAACAAAAAGAGACACACAATTCACCTACATGAACAATAAGCGTGGGATGAGCCTCTTCCAGACGTCCCTTTAACCACAGGAAGTCCTGGTATCGCCTTCGCACCTCAAACTCACTCGAGTCAAACTCGCTCCGAGTGGTCTGGTGTGAGAGAGAACAGTGAAAAAAGTGAGAGAATGATTTACATCGTTCAACAGGGCAAATTTGGTAAACTTAGATCTGCGGTACCTTAGTCACAACCCTGTAAGTTATGTACGTCTCTATAGCAGTCACATGACTCTCGGGTTTATCAACCGTGACAAAAATGTCTTTGGTGTCAACATCTTCTTCTTCTTCCTCAAACTTGTACTGGTTGATCATTGAACCAGGAGAGGTCTGCATGGAGGCGTTGAAAGAGCTTCCTTCTGTCGTATCCTAAAAAATACAATAAATGTGGTTCCGTTTACGTGGGAGAGCTAAAAAGCGAAAACTTAAATAGCACTTTTGGATGTGGGTGTGAAGCATGTCTTTTTTAATGTTAGAATACTTATTTTTTTTGCCTCTCTATTGCCCTCTCAATTTGAAACATAAAATTGCAGGTATTTATGCATTTAAGTAAAATGATGTCAAGATCACAATTCTTGCAAAATCATACCTGAGAGATTAAATTATAAATCATTATTTTAAGCTTACCACTGTGAATCAGTGTAAAGTAAGGAAACGGTTTTAAATGTTGTTTTATATGTACTTGCTCACAATTGTTTTTTGTTTATTCAAAAATCAATAAAAGTTATGGATTGCGGCTTAAAAATGCAGAAACAAGCCAGTGGTAGGTCGTTTTATCTGTCAATGTAAGATGGGATAAATGTTTGGGACAACCAGTGGAATTTATTAATATTACTGTATCTGATAGCATCACTAGTACTTTTTTTAAAGAGTGTGTATTTAAAAACTATTTAAAAAATGTATTAAAAAATTATTTATTATAATAATAATAATTAAAAAAAAAAAACTTTCTACCTCTCTTTTCCTTTTCTAATGTACTCTATATACTTGCTTATACTATCTTGACGTTGTATCTGAAACTTTGTATTACTAGCACTTCTCGTGAATATCGCTTACTTAGACGAATCGCTTGCTGTTTTCCTCAATTGTAAGTCGCTTTGGATAAAAGTGTCTGCCAATTGAATAAATGTAAATGTAAAAACCCTAAATGATTTGTTGTTAAACAATACAATGCTTCAAATTTGAACCATCAGCTCCTCAACCTTCTGAACCTGTTAAAGCTGGACATAATCCTTTCATAAACCTGTTTTGTAAGTGTTATGTTTTGATCACAGCGAGAGGCAAACATCTGATTTTCCTACTGTTGCTATCATCTAGTCCAAACACTGACGCATGCAAATCCTCACAGCTGCGTCTGTTTCCTGTTTTAACAAAATGACCCACAGTCAGCAAAAACTACAGCCCTGCTTTACACTCTAAACTAGATGAAAGGCAAACCACGTCACTCCTATTCATCACCATTCACTGTCACAAACTGCAACACCGCCCAAAACTTATAGAGAAGTAAGTTACACACACACACACACACACACACACGAAAAAGTCAGCACAGGCAGCGTTTCTTTACTGAGCTGATCGATGTGTTTTAACTACTTATTTGGCATCTTAAATTCATCATCCCGTTTCTAATAGACGTAAGACACTACAGTCTACTTTGGTAAAATCTGTGAAAAGCATGGCATAAAAGCGCCATATCGCTGACCTTTGAAACTTCACATCAAAGCAAAAGACCAAGCTCGAGTGAGCCGTGGAGATTTCACGTGATTTCTGATCAAAAGACTCAGTAATGCGTCTGGTTGACTGATCTCAAACGTGAATACAGTAACTGACATTTAAGCAACTGAGACGGCATTGTTACAATGTTTCCCTATGTTGTTTACACTGTTACAAAGTGTTTACAAAGACGTTCGTAAAAACTTGATTTTAAATTCCCCGTTATCAGCACAGCTCTCAGCTTCTCCTAAGTTTACGAATTACCTTACTGAAAACTTCCAAGTCATCGTCTTCGTCTAGATCTAATATATGTTCGGTGATGTCTGTCGGGATTGATACAGAAGACGCGTTGTTGTTGTCGACGACCGTTCCGCTCATCGTGGTTCTAATCGCTACTTTGTAATAAATTTCTGGACTTCATCGGGTTTTCCGCACAACTCTTCAGACGCTCAACTGAGGCGGATGAGCTTCAACTGCGCAGAATCGGAAACAGAGACGAGGAGAGTTGTGCAGGACTCTGCCCACATACGCTACAGCAGGGTTTATATTTGACTGTCTGTCATGCGTTTGATTATAAAACCTAGTTTTTTTGGACTGTTTTTGTAGGTTTTCACTAACCAAAGGATTATATGTGTGTGTGCGAGTAACCTCAATTATACTTGTTTCTTACAATACGTGTTTCTTATCTAATAAAACAGTCCTTTTATCGCCTTGAAAGTGAATATTGTAGTCACTTTACAATTGAATTTGTTTGTATTTGGTGCTGTCCCAGTTTGAGATTTTGCACTTTTTGCTTCTGGGCTTGCTTTGCTGTTATACCCTTTCCAACCGGCAGATGCCGCTGCTGCTCAATTTAAAGCTGAATAGGACATTACGGTAATGCAGAGCTCGTAATTAAGATTTCATAAGACAATGATAATTACAAATCTATATATCTGTGCAAACAGTCACGTATTTTGGTATCTGCGTGAAAATATATTATGGGACAAAATCAGGCATCTATAATATGAGACTTTGTTCTTATTAGGAAATATCTAATTAGGAATGTGTCAGTCAGACTATATTGAATTGCAGTACTTATCACGAGAACACTCTCATCGTTAATATAAAATATATTCTGCAGAATTCCTCATTAGTCGGTTACTTCAATCAAATAAGGAACATCCCCTTGGATATAATAATTCCTGGACTTGGTCATATTTGATCCATTTTATTATCATAAATTTGAATTTCCTGAATTGAGTTTGTAAGTGGAAATGGTAGACTTTGTATCACATATGACTTGCCTGTATTTTAGTGATCCGAAACTGAATTGAGGTTCCTTCGGCACATTTAAGGACAATAGTTCGGTCTATTCAAGCAAATGCCTTGAAATGTTGTACCTTTAGCTCTCTGGACATTCTAAGCACAAAATAGGTCAGTCCCACCCAAATCACATTACCTCAATTTCCTTTGACATCAGCTGAATCTGATTTAAATCTGATGCTGGATCTTTTTTCCTATTTTGATGTGCGATGATCAAAGAGTTTCATAACCGAGTCACAGTATCGTACTGTATGATGTATGACTTCTGTGAAATACAATATTTATTTAGCCAGCGCAGCGAGAATGTTCAATGCCGACTATTAATTAAAATGTAGCTATATTTAATATAAGTGATAAATAGCCTGTTGCAAAGTCATTTATAAGTCAGAACATTGGGAAAGTTGGCGTAAAGATCTCAAGGCATACCCACGTGTACACCTGTGAGCAAATTACATAATATACTGTAAGTCGAGCTCAAGCCCCAATAGATCAGTACTGACCACACCCCTTCTGCTTGTCATAGCCATTTTATTCAAAACATAGCTTATACTGTAGCGCTCTGCGTATGAATGAAAGACATCCTGGCATCCGGCACCGATTGGTGGCACGGTCCCAAATCCATCCTGTACCAACTTCCATCATCGGCGGATAATAATTACATCAGCATTACCCCACAACAATGGCGTACATAGATCAGCTCCTTTCAAATTACATTTCCTTCCTGTTGGGCCCATTAGCAATGTCGACCAGACCATCTTTTAAAAAAAATCCCTGATTGCTGCTGTTTCTGAGTGCATTGCTGGACCGTGCCGCAGAGGATTCAGGCGGCTCTGTTAAAACACCATTGGATGTCCCTCAGACATAGAACAGGCTTGATTTGAGGAACGCATGCTAATCTGCAGCGTGCCATAATAAACTGTGTTTTGGCAGGAGGAGAAACCCTCACATAAAGCACACAAAACATCAAATAGAGAAGACTTCAGCCACCTGGAGCGAATGCAGAAGAAGACAATTAAAAATCAATTTACTGTCAAAAAAGCTTTGCTTTCTAATTAAATCCGCACACAGCCCCTCTCTCTCCCTCATCGCTGGCTGTTGCACAGTTGCAAAGCACACATTTATTTATTTATTACCCCCTAGACGGGTGCAATAGTTATTATCGTTTTTACGATATTCCCTTATTTTTCCGCACGCTGTCTGAGACATTGTGAATTCTGACGAGGACCATTATATCTTATTTCACATGGTTATAACCAGACTCCTAAATGCATTTTAAATGTGACTGCTGTTCAATACCTACCAGGTGTCCAATCCAGCTACTGTGCCGTTGATCACTCACATTAGCAACTAGTACATGTCGTAATAATGGTCATTCATTTTAAGATACTTCTTTTGGGGACAGAGCAGCTGGTTACTACTTTATGGTTCAAGCCGTTTGGTGCGTCGTTCTAAAATCCCTTAGAAGGTTTTGCTGTAACTTGGGTTTCTTAATAATTGAAGCTCTTCACCCGTCTATTCAGTGAACAGGTACAGAGGAAACCAGAATTTTAGCAAATAGATTGGTTAGGGTGTCAAGGTTTGACTGCTTGGTATGACCCACTTCGACTAAAGATGTAAAGCATCTTTATTGATGAGCATTGATAGGTAGCCATAGTTTCTGGTGATGTCACATTAACACGAGACCTGCGTCAACATCAACCTGATCTCACAGGAGTTCGTAAGTATTTTACGAGGTGGCTTATTCGTATGAATTTGTACGTTGTGATTCGTACAAAGACGTACGATTACTAGAAAAAAGCAATACTGAAGCCCTGCCCCTAACATCACTGGTCATACGATTTCATACAAATTAGCCAAAATTAGCCACATCGTAAAATAGTTACGTTTTTGCCATGAGATTGTGTTGGTCAACTTATAATGTTTACATGTATTTTCCGGAGCTGTTACTAGTTTAGGAGTTTTATTTTTAGTTACATTCAATTTGTATTAATTTACATACATGAGGTTCAATAAACCTGTCAATGTTTTACAATCTTCAATATTATGTACAAAAATTGTTTTGAACTGTGTTCAAAATATTGTGTATTGTCGAATCGTGAGCTGAGTGTATTGCTACACCCCTAATGTAAGTGCTTACGGCAAATACCTCCAGGATTTATTGCGCTAGCTGGAAAACTCCAATTCAGGTGAATGGGAATGCCAATGTATCCCTTTCTCCAGATATTAGTCCATTTCCAGCTGCACACAACAAAAACACACAAGGCTTACTGTGTTATCTCAGTGCTTAAGAGCAGAGAAATTTACGGATATGTTTTCAGCAGCGACCTGGACGTGCCTTCTGAGATTTTTAAATATTTTTTATTGACCAGAATACTCTTTGAGTCAACAGGTGGATCTATAGCACGCTATAAAAACGTCAGTGTACAGTACACGGCACTTTTTAATAAACAGAAATCCACTCTCTCCTTTTGGCTTCCAGAATCACTTCTCATATTCACGACTTTGTTTAGGAGTGACCACACACATTAAGAGCTCTCGAACATGTGCACAACTCCATCACGGACTTAATGACTGTCGCTGGAGCCTCAACGCTGCCCTTCCCTCAGAAAAGTCCCACAATAACACGCTTTAATGGCACAATCTAATTAAAATAATAATAATAATAATCTTGAACTTTCAGTATGTGGACCTCTAACCTGCGAAATCTAATTAAGTCTCCTTCACAAATAAACAAAAAAAAGCATTTCTAATCAATCAAGCAGAAAGCAGATAAATTAGAGGAGGGGTACGAGAGATACAGGGCTGAGAGCAAAAGATAAGCAGACATAAAACAAGCATTCCGCACAATTCCAAATCGCAGCGCTATGGCGAATGCCGAGCTAAAGGTGTGTGCATGCTTTTTATTGAATGCATTGTTCATGTTGATTTTTAAACAATGCAAAATGTAATGTTTTAAGAGACCACCAATGCAAGGACATGCAAACTCAAAACATGACACAAAAAACAAGTAGTTAAGGTTCGAGAGCCCCATATAGTGTGCTTTGTATTCAGGTTGTGTTTTGTGGTAAATATGAGTTTCCAAAAGAAAATTGTATTGCTCAGATATTGCTCTTTTATATCTCAGGAGTTCTTCGTTGTGTTTTAGATGTTTCTCCTGAAATAAATGAGACAATTTAAAATACTCGATGAGTATGGATGTGTAAGGTGAATAAAGTTCATATAAAATACATATAGATTTGATGAGAAATGTTTAAGCTCATATTAAGATCTCCAATAATTTTGACATTGTGACTCTTCTGAACCTTTAATGGAGACGTTTGTGAGATTTTTGACTCTTTTTCTCAAGAGAAATATCTGAAATGCAGAAGACATGAACATGAGAAACTTAAGATGACATAATTTTATTAGTGTACACAATGTAAGAATATTTTGGGGGTAAATTTCCTGGAAAAGAAAGAAGGTCAACTTTAAGCAGTACATTAGCAAATAGGTGACTTTAAGGTTAACAAATATGTGATTTCATAGGGTCTTAAAATAACATCAATAAAATGCAAATGTCTTGACATAATATCTTTCAGACATATGCAGTGGTCACCTAAAGAGTGAAATAGTTTTCACTCTTGTTTTAGCGTCTAACAGAAATCTGGGCTCTGGAGATGAGCGAGAAACAGAAGCCAGCAGATGGGGGATGGTCTGCATTTATATAACCAGACACACAGCACTCAGCTGATTTTAATGATTAGGGTTATAGCTGCAACATCATCATCCCTCTGCCAACACCTCCACATTCTGTTCTTCTCATTCCAGTCCGACCCCAGCTCAATATGTTTCATCAATAACAGCCACATTATTTCATTGCCTCTGCCATAATGCTGAATCCCATGGTGATCATCCTCGATGAGATCTCCTTAAATGCATTGCCAGTGGTAACATCACAGCTCCTGTATATGATAATAAATGATAAACACACCCAATCTGTTCCTCTCCGCTTCCTCCGGATACATAATTGATCACATTTACAACAACAAAATTAAACAGGAAGCGTTTCGTATAGGACCTGATACGGCTTTTTCTCGTGAACATGCCCACAAAGTTTAAAAGCGTGTGGGAATTATGGCTTTGCTATTATGTTCTTTTGTTGGAATCGTAAAAATTTTAACGCTAAGTACCTTGGAAATTATACGTCTTTGTTCAGTGTAGCGAGAAGTCGTGGTTTTGAACAATAATGGGATTAAGAATGTGGAGGATTTGAGAAATTGAGTTTGTTCAACTTTGTTTTCTCAAGTTCAGGTCTTTTGTATCAAAGCTTCAGATTATTTGTTCATCAAGCAGAGGCGACCACCACAAAGTGTCACACTTTTTACAAAAAAAGTTAAATTATACACACATTGACCTTTTGTGACAACAAGCCCTACTTTGCTCTGAATGTAAACACTGGTACACTTCTGGTTTTAGTTTTTTAATCTCACATATAATAAAATCTTAAAGATATTTGTTTAACAATTTGATTCGGTTATGCATGTTCCATTGGTCGTACTTTGTTTAAACGTTTGTGCAGTGTTAAAAACTGGCATTGGTCCAGCATTGGATCAGCGTTTGCATCTTCCGAAGTGTTCTATAATGTAAAATTTGTCACAATGGAAACCTGCAAATAATGTAATTGAAATTTAAACAGTAAAAAATAATGAAACACAAAATGAATAATTAAATAGCAAAAATGGAAAAGACAACCCAACACAACATTCATAAAATAGATCTTTTAAAAACACCATTGGGCAATTCCAGCATTATGGATGTGACATTTTGCGTTATCTACCAATATTCTGAACCATGTGTTTATATTTGACCAAACCCTTGTTGATAATATCTAAACATCAGAAAAATAGCAGTCTATGCACTGATAAGTGTTCTATTTAAAAAAAAGGGAAATAAACATGCGGTATGGATGTGACAAAAAAAGGACAGGGAGATGACAAACTTTGTAGGATTTCTCTGAATTAGAATGCACAAACCTGAAGCAATAATACCCAACAAATGCAGAAGGGATGGTTCTTTATAAAATGTTCATAAGGAATATGTACCGTTATGGATGTGACAATCCTGAAATTGCCCAGTTTGACTCTTGCCTTTATCTTGACTTTTTAGATATTACACAAAAAATGGTGACATTCTATTTTTAGTTTGGAATAATTTAACAAAAAAAAAATCTAAATTTACAACAGTACAAACAGCAACAAAAACCATTTGTGTAAATGCATTTGGACTATGATGATGGACCATAGTAACTGATCTACGGCTCTTATGATAACTTCCCCACAGGACAACTATCCTTGATCTCCTCTAAATCAAAGCTTCTGATCGTTTTCTTCTTCTCCCTCACTGTGTTTAGCAGCCTTGGGTTTCACATACCTTCCCGCTCGTGGAGACGGCTGTGGTTTCCCCGTCCACGCTGTCTCATTAGCGTTTCTCATCTTCTATTCTGTTTCTTTCTATTACTGTAGCATCACACGCTCCCCATCTCTCCATCAGGTCTCTCTCTCTCTTCATCCCCCTCTTGCTGGGCTTCAGATACATTATGTAGATTAAACATTGCTCAGCTGTACAGTAGAGCGTGTATGACTGCAGCACTTTGTTTTTCTAAATAATTAACAAGGCCGGTGTGGATTTACTGTCTAATGTAATACTTCCACATCCTTCTGGGGGTGAGATGGGCATCTGGCTTTTTGCTCGTGTCTTGATGGGCCCCTAGAAGGCTCCGGCGTGAACTCGGAGCATTAAAATTTCAAGCAGCGCATTAGGTATGAGGCCACAGCGCAGGCTTTTCGATAAACAGGGAATTGGGTGGCATTAGACACGGAGACGGAGTCTAGCTGCGGAAACCCGGCGATAATGCCGTGGCTGCTCCCTAATGAGGCCTTTGCGGGGGGAAAAAGGCCAAGCGTAATTTGGATATGTGTGCGTGTGTGTTTTTATGTGCACGTTGCCATTTTCCCTCTGAGGTATTGATTTAAACTCTGGCGCCGGAATTAGCATCCTTTGGAACCACCCGAAGTTGGCATGTAGTTTCTGTTATGTTAATCGGGCTCAACCACGTGACCCGAACGTGTCTGCTGGGACGGTCCTTGATGCTAAAGATGCTCGACCGCATCCCAATTACTCCATTCGCCCGGCACGCCCCATCTCATCACGTCCGGAGTTGTTTTTTACGAGCCCTAAACAAACAAACACCCTGGAAAGGTCCTGTTTAATCAGCTCGGCCTCTGCTTTGCTGCCGTTTGACAGGTTGCATCTGGGAAGGAGCCGGGCCTGCCAGGAGTCATTTTCTAGAACCTTCACTGACGACCATAATGACCAACCATCACCTTCCATTCTTCAAATTATCAGTGCCGTCACAGTCAATGGGAGAAGGTTCAGGCTGTCCCATCAAAATAGATTTCAGACTGCGGATAACCATGTACATGTTTCTAAAATGGCACCTTGAAATATCTTGGATTTTTCGGGAATGAGTGTCATTCTGGATGCTTAAAATTGCTGCTTTTTCATTATCCGCTGTATTACGAGCTTTACAGTCGAACGACGCAAATTGTCATCACAGTTTCCTCTTTATTTACATCTACCCGGATATACATGAACTGTAATGCTGTGCCACAGCCGACAGAAAGAACCAATGGCCGCATTTCCCCTGCCACGGCCCTTCTTTTCCTCTCCTTTTCAAGAGTGTTTTGCTTTGGTCTTGTGGCGGCGTCTGAGTGGGTTCGAGAAGTCGCATGCGGAAAGGATATGAAGTTTTGAAGAGGCGCATCGATTCTCCGGCTTCAAAGAATCTTGTGCAGCGCCACAAAGCCATTACTGGGGCTACCTGCTTGCTCTTAATGCAAATAAGAAACGGGATTGTTAGACCACATCATAGCGGCCTGCTCTTTCAATCCACTCTCATCAAAAAGCAATGAGAGTGAACTCAACATCATTACTGAGCATTTGTTTGTACACGAGGGTGTGTGTGAATCTCTCCTGCGTGTCCTGTCTCAGTAAGTGTGTCTGTGTGGACGTGAGCTGGATCAAGGCACAGAAGTGTGTTATGGTGACAGGGACAGACTGATCTCCATATATCTGCTGGTAGCAGAGTGCACTAGATCAATGGTGTACCTATGATCAGAGGTCTTACGTGACCCCCTTTCTCCTCGACGGACTATCTGGCATCTTTGTGGCCACCGGTCTCTAATTAGAGCCGTTCGCCTTTTGCTCGCTAAACACCGCCACTTTTTATTGCAATTAGTTAAATCATTAACTTGATAACGTTGCACTCGATAACACCCGAGCTGTTGCGGATGGAAATGAGCACAGGAGAATGTGTGTTCCACGTGCGGTGCCAATCGGGCTCTTTCAAGGGACGGTTCCCCAAAAATTCTGTCATTACTCACCTTCATGTTATTAAAAACATATATAGTATTTTAAGTATACATTAAAGCTCCGCTTTGAAAAGAATTTATTAACCCCCATGTCGTTTCAAACCTGTATGACTTTCTTTCTACTGCAGAACACAAAAGATATATTGCAGAATGTTGGTAACCAAACAACGTTGGCCTGCATTGACTTCCATTGTATGCACACAAAACCACTTAGACATTTCTCAAAATATCTTCTTTTGTGTTCCAATGAAAAGAGTCATATACAGGTTTTGAATGACATTTGGCAACTCTTAATGTAGCACATAAGTGCACGATCACTTTAATTATAATTGCATAGAAAAGAGCAATCTTCACGACATAAAGGAACAGATGATTCGGAACGACACAAACATAAATGAATTTTCATTTTTGGGTGTACTGTACCTTTAAGAACATCAACTATCAGCCCATTCAGAATGATCACTCTTCTTCAGAGCCCACAGGTTTTTAGATGTTCATGTGTACAATGACAGCAAAAGCAATACCATCTGCCTGACAACAGACCTCAGCTCCGTGCCTGCAATCGACCCAGACAATGGCCTTTAACTGCGTGTACAATGGAACATGAGATCATGCAATCACGTCTGTCAGTGATTCAGGTTATGTCTTTCCCATGTCTCCATCCACTTTAACTGCTCCCGTGAGACTCGGACGGGCCGCACAGGTCTACTGGATTGCACTGCGTTTAGTGTGAAGTAATACTCAATGTTCCTCTCTACGTGGTGAATTACCCCGGGGTCGGCGGGCCATCAGGATTCTCCACATGATGAGTCCTATCCATGATGTCATTTACTTTCGCTGACAGAAGCTGTAAAATTTACAAATGTTGATGTTTGTCGACACCGAACATTGCATTTATATTTGTCCAGAAGGTTTTCATTAAAGGAAGTCCACCTTTTCCATCCCACAGGGATCAATGAAGTTTATTTGCTTTTTTATAAATTTGTTTTATTAATACGCAACCATTATAAAACAATACACAATATAAAAACACAATATAAAATAATTTAATAGCAATAAAACATATTTAATCTAGCTTTATACAAATTTACAAATGAAACATTTCTCAGTTCCTCCTTTGATTTGGGTTTAAGAGGATGTGCTTCACTGTGTGACACTACCCTTTCTTAGTGTTTAAAAGTGCCCAAGAGGAAAATTGTTTGGTCAGAGGTTGTCTCTTCTCAGATATGCTTTAAAGTTTCAAAAGTTGAAACTGCTGAGCAAAGCAGACACAAATTAGACAAATTATAATTATTAAGAAGACAGAGCTTTAACATGTGAATAGCACAGCTTTTGTGAATAACACAGGACAATTAAAAGATATTTGAAGACATTTTTGAATTTTAATTTCTTATGGGTTCAAGGAAGCAGTTGACTCCACATCTCCATTTGTTCTCTGTTTATTCTGATCGTTTTTTTAGCAGAAAAGAGACACTGAGAAGATCCATTCTGCAAAGAAAATTGGTTTTTTAAAGCATGCTCTTTCATGACTCAGAAAATTTGGTGGAGTTCTCAGTTGTGTTTCATTTAAGTTTCAACTTAGTCTCAGTTGTTTCTACTGAAATTGAAGAGAAATAATAACAAATGAGAAAATTGCTACATAAGATGTATGGAGGTGTAAATTAATGCAGATTGTAGAGGTATTAAATAACCTGGATTTGTGTAAATTTGATGAGAAATGTTTGAGTTCGTATTGAGATCTTCAATAATATTGACTTTTGATTGCAGACTTGACAAATCTGAGCTCAGTTTAAGACATTGTCGACATCTCTTCTGAAACTCTAATGGAGACATTTGTGAGATTTCTTGGTCTTTTTTCTAAGAGATTTACGCAAAAGTTTCCATTAGAAATAATTGAGATTTCATATGATTGATGTTTTTTTCAGTGGATCTTCCAACAATTGATCGACATCATCAACAGAGAACAGATCAACATTACATAAGCATCACAAAGTCAGATGGAGACATATCATCTGTTATTCATAATTAATGCAACAACTGCATTACTGAACGTCTTTAAAGCGTGATACCTCAGTCGCTGCTAAATATATCCATGTCTGAGACCCCAGACTCTCGACTTCAACTCTCTCTCTCGCACTTACAGTCTGTCTTATTAGCTGTATATTTTTCATCCGCATCACAGGTCCTATCACTCATTTCATTCCACCCCAGTGATCCAGCTCTCTCTCGCTCCCTCTCTCTCTCTAAGCCTCTATCAGTGGATACTGAACTTGGTCCACTACCACCAAGTCCGATTCCTCAGCCTGGGGCGAAATAAATAAAAAAATTAAATGCATGAATACAAATTGAACCCAGGAAGTTGGACTTTTTGATATGGTCTCTCTCTCTCTCGCCCTCTTTCTCTCCTGCTCTGCTAGTTTTATCAGCTCCCCTCCAGCTTCTCTGTTCCGGGCCAGTGTGTTCGGTGAGCCGGACCGGGCGCTAGAGCATTCAGGGCGCCGTGACGATTTCGAACATCCAGGTTCGTGCTTAATCTTCCTGCCACGGCTATGGCCATCGGGGGGAAAAAACACCCTGCATTCACTCAACCGCCCTCCCGATCACTGGCAGGGGAAGGCCGGCTTCACCCGGGCAGATCATCAGGCCTAATCAACAATGTAATGCATGCTGTGACCTCCTACTAAAAGGCTCCTGTATGCCTCCAAATGAGATTTGTGCCGCGCCGCTAATTATTTTCTTTTCACATTGCCGCTATAATGCAGCCCCCTTTTACTCTAATCATTTCCTGAAAATGAGCAATTACAGTTTGGGTAAAAATGCGCACAGGAAACACTCACACAGCAGACAGATATTAATGAAAGCAACCCTGTTCTGTGTTCAATTTGTCTAATGATTAAAAATACATTGAGGCACCTGCATAAATAATTCATGCCTAATGTCGGCTACGCCGGCGCGAGCGCAGAAATGCTTTTCCGTGTTACCGAGACGACCTCCGTCATCGAGGGTGTCATACGGAAGCTTGTTTGCAGGTCTCCCAAGAGTCGGTTCATCTCTGGGAGCGTGAGTCGCCTCGGGCGAACCTGCGTGAGGGTTCAGAGAGGGCGATGAGGATCAGGGAGTGTGAACGCAACATGTCTCTTTAAACCAAAACAGTACAAAAACTGCAATTATATACTATACAAGTAAAACCAATACTTAATATCAATCTGGATATGGCTATTTAAACAAATGTGTAAAAGTGTTCATAATAAACAGGTTTAAAGGAATAGTTCAGCAAAAAATAAAATGTCTGTCATCATTTACTTACCCTTACGTCACCTGTATGACTTTCTATCTTCTGCAGAACACAAAAGAAGATATTTTGAAGAATGCTGGTAACCAAACAACATTCCCCCCCTTGACTTTCACTGTATAAAAAAAGTTTGGACAAACATGAGGGTGAGTAAATCAAAAATTTTTTTCAGCAACTATCCCTTTGTTCGAGGCACCACGAAGCTACATTTAACATATAAAATGATAGACAGGAATAACACTCAGAGCAGGATCTAAACCTTGCCGGCCCTTCAAGGTCTACTCTCGTAAAAAGCTTTTTAATGAATGCAACGAACACACAACCTCCTGGCGAACACAAACACGGGCACACCTTCTGGGGAAGTTAAACCATTTGGCCAGAACCACCTAAGCCCCGCGGTGTGCTTGTGTTTCGAGTGTGCCTGCTCGTGTAACGGCGGGGGGTGTACGTAGCCACCTGGATTGTCACATTATCAAACTGCGAGAGAGGCCGTATTAGACCCCCGCAGCGCAAACATCATCTTCAATCCATCGAAGAGGCTTTAATTGTAATGGAAATTAGATTTGCGCGCGCAAGGACCAGCGGAGTGCTCGCTGGCAGCTGGTACGATGCCATTGTACAATTGTCAGATCTCCTGACAAGTTAATGCGCGGTCTACTCTAAAACAGCAGCTGCTTTCAGCTGTAGCGGCACAACCGCGTGCAGTTATACGCAATATCAGTAACCGCTGCTTTTGACCCGACCTGCAATAAACCCACACTTTACTCTCACGCTCGCTTTCCTAGTTGATAACGCACCCTATAGTCTCACACGTACAGCTGTTGAAACCGCAGGTATTGTTCATTACATCACTGTTCTCCAACATCACAGCTGGAGATCTGTAACAGTCCAGAATGTCGAATGCACACATTTCAGTTTGTAGCTGGGGATGGGATTGTTTAGAAAAATAATATAATGACAAATCAGCAACTATTTTTATGAATTTGTACGGTCTTATTTCTACTTGAGATATCACAATATCAGATTTTCACAACATAATTATTATAGCCAAAATAAATAGCAATAACGGTGTTATCACAATATAGATTTATTTATAAATAATGTCACAATATCACATTTCCACGACACAATTATTGCAGCGATAACAATATTATTATCACAATTTTTAAAAAATAATTATAATTTGAGTCTTACTGATTTTCATGACCAGATTACTGTAGCCAAAATAATTCACTGTAACGATATTTTCACAATAAAATGTTTAACAATATATATATATTTTTAAAAAATAATATAATTTTTATTATTGACAATACTCTTGTATATTGCGAGACGCTTAATTTGTAAGTTTTAGTACGATCTTCTTTCGCAGCAGTGACTGTTATGTTTAGGGGTGGGGCTTCATCATCATTTTTCTAATAATCATACATTTTCGTACAACTCACATTGTATGAAATCATATGAATTAGCCACCTTGTAAAATACTTACAAATTCCTACGATACTAAGCTGACCAGCTTCAGTTTGCATGTTGCATGTGCTAAAAAGTCCTCAAAGTCAGATGACACCAGTTGTAATGATAAAATCTAAAAATTTTGAACTATTAAAAAGAGCTAAAACGACACAAAACATCACTATTTAAATACCCTCACTGCCGGTCATCTACATATCAGTTTTGTATCCTGGGATGCTCTCATCCTAACTAGTTAAACCTTGGACACTTCCAGATGTCACAAACAATGTACCGGTAAAGAGACAATCTGGGTTAACACATGTAGTTCAGTCTGTTGGCTTTTACAGAGCGATTAGAATCAGAACATGGGCCTAATGATCAATAAAGGACAGATAGAAGTGAAATATAGCTCATTATAAGCTAAACAGGCCTGCAGAGAATCACTGCCTCTCCAGAGAATAATCAATCAAACAGCAGATGGTCATCCACACAGCAACTACAAGTCTCCCTGTACACCTCAAATTGGGGTGCTACCTCCAGAGTCTGCTGTGTTTATTCAGGTTATTCCGTCTCCACACGAGCGGTGTGCTATTATTGCTTTTGCACCGAACTAGAAGTGTTGGATCAGGGTTTGACACGCGCACTAGCCAAACACCTTGGTAAGGCAATAATTTGGAATTACTTAACAGTTAACCAATTTATAGGAATTTTGGCAAATTGTTAGCATGCTGTGCATGATGTATGAATATCCACTTTAGTACTAGTAACATAATAGTAACAGAAAACTGTTGGTCCCCATTGACTTGCATTGGTTTCATGTCCATACAACAAAAGACGATGTTTTTGGTCCCCAAATTCTTCAAAATATCTTCATTTGTGTTTTGTAGAAGAAAGAAAGTCATGCAGGTTTAAAATGACAAGAGGGTGAGTAACTAATGACAGAATTTACATTTTTAGCAATGGAAACAATACAGGACTAATGAAAAGATGAGTTTGGCAAACTTCACCTAAACATCTCCTGCTGGCAGTGGCCGGTCTCTAAGATGTGATTGTTTCATCGAGCATGTGCTGACTGTGTGTTTGGACCAGCATAGCTGCATTAATCTTTAAGTAGTCCTGAATGAATTTCAGTTGTTTAATATCTGCCTCAAAGCATCCCCCACCCGTCGGATGAAACCTGAGGATATGAGACAATACCTCAGATTAACGCTGACCTTTGTAGTTCTGACATTCACCAATTTTACTTAATTAATGGCAGCAGCCTGCCCCTGACCTTTTGTCACGCAAGCTGTCATTGGAAACCTTTCTGTTGACTTGAATAGGAATGCTATTTGTTAACATAATCAACGGCGCACCGGCCTCCGCAACTCGCCGGGCACGGCCGACACAATGGGCCGTGACGATCCGACGGAGCCTCATTCACGAGACACAGCAGGGACCCAGCGTGCTTAAAAATATCACCTCTCCTCATTAACCATTATCCCCGTCTGTGAGAGCGGATGGCAGGCACGTTTACCTGTGGATCTCCGAGATGTCCGGGGATAACGTGACGATGTCATCAGAGGTGGCTGTGCTCCTCTCTGTGTGAAGGTGATGATCAGGGATTGTGGAATCCTTGCCCTCATTTAATCATACGTTTTCACCTCTATCCTGAAAGCAGAGTGATGGAAATAGATGTGGCACAGTCTGGAATAACTATATGCTACTCTTATATAGAGTTTGAAATTTGGGATAGTACAGCTGGGTAGCAATGTGCTCGATCAGGTCCAAAATAATACACGTGTGCCAAATTAAATTGTGTTGTCAATAGAGAGATAAGAAACATTGTACATTGCATTGATTTTATGCTTTTTTTGTATTTGGCAAGTTTCCTTAAGCCCATCCCATCAGGCTTGTCTAGCTGTCTTGCAAGTATGATAACTGAAGTTCACACAAAAATGAAAAATCTTTCCAAACTTGTATGACTTTCTTTCTTCTGCAGAACACAAAAGAAGATATTTTGAAGAAAGTTGGCAACCAAACAACAACAAAACAAACAACCCTACTGACTTCCATTAGAGGCAGAATATTCCTAAACTGCCAATATAAAAAATACTAGAAACCGAACAATTTACAGTTTTGTGGCAGACTTACTCTTATTAAAAGATGGATGCCAATGCTACGCTAAGCAGGGCAATAAAAACAGTTTTAACTTACCATTAAACACAGTTTAAAATCACCTATCATTGCAAGACGATTAAGGAACAATACATATTCTTTTCCTTCTCTCCTTTTCTGCTTTTGTTTGAGCAGGAACAGCCGAGCTTCGCTGGGTAATGTACTATGTAAGCAAGGGAAATGGCATTGTTGAGGAGAGCTCATGTAACAGTAACATCCTGCCTAAATTGAATTTGGAGTTCAATCAGAGCCATTAGGCCCCACACTGAGAAAGATAGAGACCGATAGTGCCATGCACTCCTTAAATGAGTAATGCTTCCCCTGAACCAAAGCATCAGATTTGCCCTAATATTATTAATGCATAAGCAACGGGGGCGGGCGTTGTTGGGTGGGACGCGAAAACATGGACATGCAAAATTACAGCGGACGTATTCGTAAAAACCATCAAAGATTACAACAGCTGTAGTGTTGAACAACACTGAAACAATGAACAACTGAAATGTTCATTGATTAAATCATTTATAAGTGGCTTATATTCACACTATATCAGCATTGTCATGTTGAAATCTAAAGGTCACTTGTCTAACTAGACTTCAGTCTACAACACATCTGTGTCTTGGTCCATATACATATGCAATGCAAGTACACAAATTCAGAAGTTAAGGGATAGTTCACCAAAAATGTACAGGAGTCTTTCTACTGTAGAACACAAATGAAGATATTTTGAGAAATGACTGTTGTCATCATCACTGTTGATGATCGAGGTCAATGTTGTTTGGTTACCAACATTCTGCAAAATATCTTTTGTGTTTTGCAGAAGAAAGAAAGTCATACAGTTTGAAAAGACATGATGGTGATTAAAGGATGAAAGAATTTTCTTCTTTTTTATACTCGGCCAACGCATTGCAAACAGTTCTTGTGGCATTAATGAAACTTTGGTACTCCAGGTAACACTGTTTATTATCACGTGTGCTTAAAATATGTTTTTATCTGTATGCAATACACAGTACTGTATAACCAATATTTTTAAGTGAAAAGATCAGCAGTGACACTGATGGATGATGGTACATTCACTTCAAAGTTAAATCTGAAGACAAAAAGCAAAACTGGAATGTAAAGTTTAGACTTGCATTCTGAAAGGTTCTAAACACTGTGACACTTTTTCAAAAGGTACAGCGGGGGAAAACTGGGAAATATTTTGTGTTTTTAAAAATATCCGCAAAGTCAGATTTTTTACATGCATAGTAAATAATACACATTGTGAAGCACAGATACTTTTCATTTGTTCTGAAATACCTGGTTGTCACTTATCGTTCAAACTGGGTTAGGGTTACAAATTGGAGATTTATGCAAAACACCAACAAACAAACAAAGCAACTTTTCCCCCATGCAGTGTTTGCATTAATGTAAACATGTCTGTTTCTTTCAGAAGCGACCCCATAGCGCCGTGAACAAATCGAGCGGCCCCTCCTCTCCCCAGAAACGGTAAGGTAACCAGAGTGTGCTAAACTGGGTGTTTCATCCTATGGGCTCATTATCGCGCTGGGTTCATTGCCAATAATAAAGATTTCTCGGGCTGCGAGACTTCTGAATTCAGAGGAAATTACATTGAGCAACAGGGAGCGCACGGCTCTAAATGTTTAACTACGCCAGATAAAAACAAGGGGATCAATCACTGACAGCAATGAGAACCCTACGACGCATCTGCTGTGTACCGCAAGCCATCGGGCGAAAACGAGTCCAAAGGAATGAAACAGAAGATAAGGCATCAAAGCGCAGCTGTAGATATTTACTGAAAAACTACTGTAAACAATGGATCTTGAGATTAACTTACATATTTTTCTTCATCTTCGGCACGGCTGGATTGCCAACTGATAAGGATGGAAAATCGCAAATGGGATCTCTCTAATGTCTCAATTGTTGCTTCTGGACGGCAAAGAAATTAAATAAAGAGGAAATAGAGATCTAGGGCTTCTGAGGTTTTCCTCCTGAAGAAAAAGACCCCGGTAATATCACGTCTTAAGAATAGAGCAAACCCTTTTCACAATCGATTTAGACTTTAATAAGTTCAATTTAGAATAAAATACGCAGATTTCTTCCAGAACTAGTTGATCTGCTTATATATTGTGTGCTAACTATGCTATCCACATTCATTTTATAGTTCTGTACTCTTACTGTACGGTATAACAATTGCTCAAACAAGATCCTGTGAAAGACAAATGTCTTTGAAAGTCAAAAATGAGTCATTTTATAGTTGTCTTGAATTTAAAAAAATCTTTATGGGGTTTGGCACTGAAGCGTAAAGCTACACACATATGGAGAAGATGAAACTGACTGGAAAGGCGAAGAGAAAGTGAGAGAGCAGGTCTGGGCAGGCGGCGATGGTGGTACGGCAGTGGGGCTCCAGTAAGGGAGGGTGATGTGTGTGTTAGTCTCCTGAGTGCCATGTTTCTGTCACCCCTTGTCTAAGTGAGTCACGACTGAGTTCTGGTAAGGACCGTCACATAGCCTTTACGGTACTTCCTCACAGCTTCCATTAAGAACTCCCTCACATCTCACCCCAAAACCACCCCAATTTCACCTCAAAATCCAATATCATGGCCATAAAATCTTCCTGAGTGAAAAGAAAACCCAAGTAAGTGCATTTTAAAAAGGCTACGATATTTCACAGCGGTGTCATATACTTAGTGAAGGCGACAGTATCGAGATGTCTGTTGGGGCTTTGTGAATTCTCCGTTTTCTCGGATGTGTCAAGGCCCATCACAGACTCGGACAACAATTTTTGTCCTGCTTTCTTAACCCTAACCCTAATGTCTAACATAAACTTGATTATTAAACAATTGCATTTTTCTTGTTATGTCAAGCATAAAACTTACTACATTTAGCTAGAGTTATGCTTAAAAATAGAAAAATACTATTTGCTAAACTTTAAGGAATAGTTCATGTCATTCCAAACCCGTATGAGTTTTTTTATTCTTCTGCAGAACACAAGAGAAGATATTTTGAAGAATGTTGGTCACCAAACAACATTGACCCTCATTGACTTCCATTGCATTGACACAAAACCAAAGAGACATATCTTTTTTTATGTTCCACAGCAGAAAGACTCATATACAAGTTTGAAATGACACGAGGCTGTAGAAATGATAACAGAAATGTTTATTGTTGGTGAACTATCCCTTTATCAAGATAAATTCTTCATTTAAATTGTAAACACATCATATCTTCAAGTAAATTTCTTTTGCTTTAATGATGGTTAGACATTTAATTGGAAAACAAGACAAAACACGGGTTAAAGAACGTGACATTTTACATTTACATCTTATAAAGATGATGTCTACTAACATAAAAAAAACCTGGGCAATATACCGAGCATCACAACCAAAATGGTCCTCACTACTATTCCTGTTTATGAAAAGATGGAGTATGTGGTGCATTGATTGTTGATGTTTCCATCATCCAAACATTGCAACACTGAACAGTAGGTATGAGTTTGGTGACACTGTACCGCTGAAAGCAGATGGCTGTATTCAAAAGAGCCGTGCGTGTGCGATTCCACTCCTACGGCTTCATGTGCTGCAGAAACCGCCAGAACATTCTGAAAATGTGTCATCGATTTGGCAACGCTGCAGCTTCAGTTCACTCTCCACAATCGCGTAAATATCGGATCACTCGGGCGTAAACATTAAACCTTTGCCAAATATAATAACACGCCAGCAAACCAAGCAGAAAGAATGAGACAAATTAAAAGATAAAAGAAAAATAAAGAGTTACGAGGATGTTGACAGTTAATTAACTTCCTTTGGAATGAATCAAAGCCAGCGCATTTGGAGTTTGGTTCATGCGGATAGCTTCCTGAAGTAAACGCGTGCTAAAATGGTAATGTGGAAGAAGACTTGCAGTCAGGCCGAACCTTAGAAGAGAGGCTTAGGGCTTCATTTCTGTTCATTTTGTAAAAATGTCACAGCACTGCGGGTTTCACACACTCAGATGGGCGTCATGTTCAATGATATGATCCTGTAATGGAGTGCACGCTGCATAGAAATGTGCTGCTCATATGCAGGCCTTTTCATATGGAAAAAAAGCAAAATGTGAAAATTTGACACATCTGCCATAATGCATGATGTTCTCTTAATGCAGTTTCAAAGGCTGTCCAGCTTGGAAGACATTTCAGAGATTTTGTTTCAAATTTGATCTATATTCGGCCTCACATAACCGCAGACACACAAAACTAGATTTATGCAAAACAACTGTGTCTAATGATCCCTGGCCACTCTAAAATATAAGGCTGAATACATAATATGTCCCGTTACAAAGAGTGGTCTTTTAATCGTTTTATCTACGATTTAGATTCATGTTTTCGTTCAAAATACTGGTAGGCCAATTTGATAGGATATTTTGCAGTGTAAACACGCTGAATTACGAGTACAGAAAAACAAGACTAACATTGTAAAACAAGACTAACTTCGTATAACTGCAAATATTGATGTATAGGGGCATATCATGTAATTTATTTGCTTATAATGAACCAGCAGCTTTATTTATGAACGTTTTTTTTTTTGAAGATTTAGATAAGTCGGACAAAACTGGGCTCAGATATATATGATGTTGTACATTTACATCCAGCCCCAAATACATAACTGCCTGTGTGGAAGAATGTGATTGGTTAATTACACACACAGCAGGGAATTGTGGGACAGCTAAGATGACTGCATATCTCCGGTTTAGACATTTTGTCGGGACTCTTGATTTATGGATATTATCCATCCAGAGCTGTCATGCCATTTGAATGTTTTCTTTTATAGTGACGCAGAGGGTAAAGGTCAATCTATGGACAGAAGATACAAATAATAAGGAAGCGCTCCGTCTGGTTAAAGCCTTCTGGACATAAATATCCAGTGACAAGCAATAATTTTGCTTTGTCAGCACTGATGGACTGACACCATGATGAGATTGGTGGAGTCCCTTGACAGCGAGCCATTCACAATTGATATGTGACAGCAGCGGAGAGCGAGAGTTTTTAAAGCATTTTATTCTCCGCCGTATGTCACGCTTTGTGTAATTGTGAATCCTACATACCCCGTTTTTCAATCAGATTTTGTGTTGTTCACATCTAAAGCTTTAAATATTCGTGTATGTTCACCGAAACAGTGAAACCCACTAGAGTGGCAGATTTTCCAAACAACCTTCGCTGGTTTTTAATAACCAGAAAATAATTTGCATGAGAGAGCATCCAATTTGCATACCTAGTTGCTTTAGTGTGTGTTTGTGTGTGTGTTTTTGAGAGAGAGAGAGAGAGAGAGAGAGAGAGAGAGAGAGAGAGAGAGAGAGTTATTTAAAAACAGATTTAGTTGGAGGAGCATAGATTGTAGACTTAATTCTCTCTCTCTGTGTCTCTCTCTCTCTCTCTCTCACTCTCTCTCTCTCTCTCTCTCTCTCTCTCTCTCTCTCCGTCTCTCTCATTCTCACTTTCTATCTGTTTCTCTCTCAAGTTTCACTGAGTTTTATTGGAATGGCAAATAATGATATTAAAAGAGCCATAGCCTGTAGATGTTCTCCCTTGCTCTACCTTTCTCTCTCTTTCACATTTTTGTTTTTCCTCTGTACAATTGAAGCTGGCATGTGAACTGAGTCACATGACCTGCAGTGGCATAATACGCATGTTTAGATATTGCATACCCACATACACCGTTTCTATTCAGGGTTGCTGTTTATTATAATTTGGACTCGTCCAATATCTACGGGACCACAAATATTAAATCCATATAATGTTAAATCAAGTTGAATCAAATTGTCAATGTATGAAGTTACAGGTTAGAATTGAAAAAATGGCAAAAGATGGATGTGAGACACCGATGGCTTTGTGTGAGAGCTGTATTAGTTAACTTTTTTAGATGTCTAATGCATTAAATTAACATATTTTTATTTCTAATTTGTGTCTGATTTATAATGTTGGACATAAAAAGCACTTGAAAGTTGAAAATATTTCATCTTGGAATATGTATGTATACATTCACAGCTCTCAAGTGTTTCATTTGCTTATGAATACACTTTATTGATATGTGTGCGTAATGGTTTGTGACACTTAGTGTGACTTTAAAAATCATTTGTTTTAACAGATGCAATGAAGTCAGTAAGGCAAAATCAAAACGTTATTTAAGCTCAAATGCATTTTAGCACTTAATTCTGTCAAGCAATGACTGTTATATACATACATTTCTGCATGCAAGCATATACTGGTCTCTGAGTTTTTTTTCTTTTGGCACTTGCCACCAACTTTACCTCATTCTTAAATTGCACATGTCAGGTAAAGTAATGGATAGCCTTATTTTTCTCTTCTGAGGTCTTAATGCTGGGTGTAGTTTTGAGGCCTCTCAGACCTTTTAGTATAGGAGATTGTAAGCAAAAGAAATAACAAGTAAATGACATTAGCTAGGAAGTTAAAAGTATGTCTAGTCAGTATTATTTTGGGTTACCAGTAGAAGAACCGTTACTTGGCTAAACTTAAATATTTATGCATTTGGCAGACAAAGTTACACAACCAATTCAACAAATTGTTTATTTAAAACAATTATTATACAGTCAAATATTAATATAAATTATAATTAATATACATTTAATAAAATATAAATCATTATAATTATTAACCACTAGCCAGGCCGATCAACAAACACAGACTGGAAGTTAACTTCGGCCCAGGCGCGTGCGTCCCATGAAACTCTATAGCATGTATCAGTATACATAACAGTATGTAACAGTTGACATGTTACATCTTAAAGTGCTCCGATCTGATAGTAGGTATGCATGTCATCTCATTTAAACACATCCCTGTTGTTGTTGGCAATGGTGTGAAAATGAAAACATGGTGTTTTAGCTGTCAAATGCTGATGTTTGTTCTTGTTTACTGTTGCACGGTCCGTCAGCTATGGCCCGAGGTACCTCTTTCTTTAATAATACATCTCAGAGTGAGTAATGCCATTTGGATACAGGGAGCTGGGAGCCTGGCCTTTGCACCCTGCACCTCGCCTCTCTCTATCCCTTGAGTGCGTTTCAACCCACGTACGTTTGAAGGAATTCTATTTGCCGGACGCCCGCGTGTACGTGTGCGCCTAAGTGTGTGTGCATGCGTGTTTATAAGCTTGTTGAAGCCAGGCGAGGCGAGAGTTGTTTATTGCAAGGATAGGTGAATATCTCTTCAGCTAGCACGAGCCACGAGGCAAATAAACTCGCCGTGCACATCATATTTAAATAAATCACTTTTTCATCCGTATAGCCGAGGATATTTACAGCAGTAAAGCAGCTGCTAATGAAGTAATGTGTCCATGCTGGGCGACGCATGGACGGTAATAGCCGATCATTACATGCATGTTCTTAAATAACCAGCGAGGAACATTCTGCCACGAAATGATACTGTGGTTCCTTTATGTTTTTTTTATTCATTTGCAACCTGAAATGGAGTTAAGCGTATGAAAATATCGCACTGATAATGCGAGGCCCATCTCGTGTGGCTCTTCTTCATTGGCTTTTAGGGGCAATTAATGTATCGCCATCTCACCAAGTCTATTTCATTTCCTTCAGCGTGGGTATAATGCAGCACATAACACTCTCACCTTAATTTTTGTAAAAAAAAAAAAAACAACTGAAGATGGAAACTAAATGAAAGAGGAAGGTGGACAGATTTTTTTGTACATCTTTGTGCCGAGCTCAGCTGGCCTTGAAGGGTGCAAACAGTATCAGCCAGGCTTTTGTAAGAAATTCTCACCTCGCCTTGAGAGAGAGAAAGGAAGAACGAGAGATATTGAAAAAGGGCGAGAGCGCCATTCTCATTTTTTATCCTCCTCCCCCATCTCATCCATGTATTTCTTCTGTTTTCCAAGCGGAACCTTGATTCGCTTTGTTTGGTGTTTAATGTACAGCTTGATAAAGAATTATTTGTTATCCCTGCAATAATTGCAGTGTGTTTCTGTTGCAATATGGCCCAGCTGTCAGGAACGGCCAGGGCCTTCCTGTTCCCTCCGTAACGGTCAACAGGGGGCAGTAGATCGCTTTCTTTGGCGTGAAATTCAACATGTCTGATTCCTTTGTCTGCTTTCTGTTAAAAGCCAGTTGCCAGATAGAGCTGTTTTCTTTTTCCATTTACCTTGAATATTGAGTATCATATTAATATTATTGATGTGATCTTTATCAGAAGGAGTTAGTTTGAGTGTCTGAGCAGTAGCAGACATGTCGGAGAATTGTTGTAGTTTATCAAAAAGCATCATTGTGTGTTCACCTGCATGTAGTGGACACTTCAGTTCTCTAGTGTTTAATGTAAATGAAAACCATTTATATCTGATGTATCATTAGCTTGACGTTCAGTACAATAACACACTTTCCGTGAATATTAAATGTCATTTTTCTTTCACTCACGTTCGAGATTATTGCAGTGCAGACGACCATAATGACCAAACCCTTTTTTTAAGGAATATTTTACAGTGAGTAATATTTGTTTTTATATATCCAGATGTCTAGTCCAATTTATGATGAAAGCAAAGATAAAAATAATAGACAGAGAAATAGATTTTTAATATAATTTTGGGGCATTCATAATCAGAATTTCCAAATGATTCCTATTGTGGTATGTCCAGCCATAAATGTACCTGCTTCAAATCAAATGCATTCCTTATTTTTTATGGATTTATTCATTTTCTACACTTTGATCATTTTATTTGATAATAATGATTCTGCACTGTAAAATAAATGTATGTTTCTTTTCTTTTTCTACAGTTGTGTGTCAATGACCATATGTCCAGAAAGAGGAGCACGTACAGTAGTCATATGATGATGGTAGTTGTTTTGGGGTGGTAAAGGGGGGCAGGGTCCACACTCCCTTTGGGGAGTGAGAGCTTAGAGCTCACAGTGCATGTAGCACATCAGATCTCCCTCAATTAATCCAACATTAGGTGCCTGGGATCCACGAGTCAGTGCGTTTGGAAGGCATGTGTGGCTCAAATCTAATTATTCTCTTCCTTCCTTTGAGCCAGAGAGGGGGACGAGATACAGAGAGCTAAAGAGAGAGAGAGAGAGAGAGAGAGAGAGTGTGGTCACCCACGGCCACGTAGCTATAGGTTTTGTTATGCTGCGATTTCTCTCTCTCTCTCTCTCTCTCTCTCTCTCTCTCTCTCTCTCTCTCGCTCGCCCGCTCGCTCAGAAGCCCCTTCTTCCCCCACCTATTTCTCTCTCTCACTCATTCTCCATCTCTCTCACACACACACGCCAAACACACTCTCTCTCCTCCTCTGCTCTCTCTCTCTGTCTGTCTCTCTCTCTCTCTCTCTGATTCAGTCGCTCTCGCGGCGTAAGTTCATTTGCTGTGTCAAGCAACAACTGGTTCGGAAGTGGGCAGCGGGTTTTGATCCTTTTGTCAGCCGTTCCCATCTTATGAGTGCGCACTGCATCCACCTGCACAGCACGGGACTGGCTCTCTCTCGTCTGCAAACTAACCTCTCGGAAGCCGTCGTGAAGCTGGAGCTCCGTCGCTGTTCCGTCCTGGGTTTATCACGATCAGGCATCCCACCTTGCTGGCGTTTGAGCTGGGCGGAACAAGATGCTGCAGGTTTGACAGGGTAAGTGCACATGTGGACACCTTTTGATTTTGTTTCTTTTCATTTATATTCTTTTTTTTTTTTAGAAAAGAAGAGATAATGGACTTTTGGGTAATTGCTGTATTTGATGTCTACACCCCTGCGTTTTATTATTAAACATATAGATTTTTTGTCTGTGATTGCAGACGGTTATTTATTTATTTTTCCCGGTATATTCCTGGTGTTGTCCAGGCTACACCTCTTGATGCTTGTGTCAAGTGTGATATATGAAATTACCATATTCATGGACTCCATTCAATTAAATCGCAATCAGTAAAGGGTCCTGCTCGAAGTGTGTGTGTGTGTTTTCAGCGTGGGGTGGAATAGGCTAGCGCAAATCTTTCGTGGAGAAATGGAGGCGTGGAGAGAGGTAGAGAATACAGATATGTTCACATATCTCGCACACTGAACAGTAAAAAAAAAGAAAAGACAGCCGACAACATGTGTTTTTCCCTCTCAATCAATAGAGCTATAGCGTGAAGGTCCACCGGTAGACTGGAATACAAAATACCGGTGGACAAAAAACATATCTAATTCAGAGAGAATCAGAGAGGGGGAGATGGACCCAGAGGAACTTTGCCAAAGACAAACAGACCAAAAAAGCAGAATTCATGCATGAAGGCCATTGATTAACTCCTGGAGTTTTGGAAGGGGGGTTTGGATGAGGTCTGGTCCCTGGCTGCTGTGCTGAGTTTGACTGTGTGTGTGCATGTGTGCATGTGTTGCCTCAGAAATGGACAGAGAGAGCAAGAGCCCCGGGGCTATAGCACTGGGAGAGTGTGCCCTGCGTCAGGGTGACTGTGTGTGTGTGTGTGTGTGAGGTGTGTTTCATCGTTTAGCAGGCTGGGGGTCTGTAGAGGAAGCAGCAGGCTGCCTCACTGCCGGTGCTGTATGGTGGCTTTTGTTGCGTTCTGCTCAAGTCCAGATTCTCCATCTCTCATTCTATCCCTCTCGATTCCTCCATCTGCCTCGCTTAGGGTGTTCTCCAGTTTCCTTTTCTTTATTCTGTCTGTTTCATTATTGGATTTGTCCCTTCTGGTTTTGTGTGTAGATTTTTAAAGAGTTAATTAACGGTGTAAAAAAATAATATATATATACATTTTTGTTTGCATTAAATAGAGGAAAATCTAATAAATACATGATTGTAAGTTAAGATTTGTAAAAAGCAGAAACTAACAAAATGAATTTGTATCAAATATACATTTTACTTTGTTAGTTTTGCATTTGGTTTTAAATTGTGAGCAATCTGGATATAAATTGAATTGAAATGATTCTTTACGTGTCAATGAAATGTTATCTGGAAAACGTTTAAAACTCCACAAAATAGACCAAATATAGAAATAATCAAAATTACAATTATGCATGAAAGTTAGATAGCTATGGCCTGTGAATGAAAATTTGATTTTTAACGTTAACGAGAAAAAACAAATTCATCTGCAATACAACCTTATTTTTTTTATTATTTGTCATCAGCATAATAAAACTGAGAAATATTTCTTTAAAATACTAAAACCTCTTTGCTCTGTTAATGCATGTCAAACAATTCAATACAGCAGTATATTCTACCAAAGACTAGTTTCTGTGTAACAGGATGCAATTAATATACATTACAAGTTGCATTTTCTTGAAAGAAAAAAAAACGCCTTCTAAAGACTAATCACACAATTTAGCCCCCACCCCCTTCCATCTTTATGTTCTCTGTTTTTCCCTCCCCCTGTGGTACTCAAGTGGGGTTTGGAGGGGGGGTGCGCTATGCTTCATTAGAGTCTATCTCTTCTTATAGAATTCTCTTCATGGTGCTAATGGACTGTTTGTCTAATTTTTTCCCTTTCTATAACATTTAGACAGATGCATTTCATTCGGTACAGATATACATCTTAAACCTCCTCTCTAACCCTACTGGTCTCTGTGTTTTAGGTGAACCCGATACAGTGGACTATCATCTGTAGGATCGTAGTGGAAATGGGAGTCAGGACATGGAAGCTCACCGTAGGACCTCCACAAGGGACGGACCCCCAAGGTCCTTGCATCCCAGGTGAGTGTAAGCTGTTGGGGGGGTGGGATTCCCATAAAGCCCTTCCGCCACCTCGTCCCATCCCCCTCGATCCAAGAGCCCCTTCATTAAATGCACCTTTCCTCCGAGTCGCCCCGTGAGAGCGCCGATTTCTGGGAGGCAATAAGCAAAAAAACACATACCACATATTTCCTCTGAGGCGTGTACTGAGAAAAATGCACTATGTTAATTTCTGTTTGCAGACAAGACGTTGAGGGGCCCTTGCTTTGCGCTACAAAGCATCTTCAATCGGTTGTTTTGAAAAGGCCTTGCCGTTTTCCGAGCGGCCGCGGACGATGCCGGCGGTTCTGTTGTTTCTCTCTGTTAAAGACTCTCTTCGGTGACGGGTATTCTTGGGTGGATAATACGGCTCTCGTTGTTATTGCTTAAGAATACGCGTAGTCGAGGAGAGTCATGCCAACGGCGCCTGCACTGGAGTACAAGGCCCACCTGCCCTGCGCTCACGCACGCACGTTGAGGGTCACGCCCACATCCACTTTGAGTCAGCAGAGCTGCACTTCCTGTCTGTGTGCGACGCTTGTGGTGTCGATTCTCCGGCTATACTCCCACCGAACATGTTTTCTCTGTATGCCGCCAGCCGAATGACACACGAATGGATTTGTATTTATGTAGTGTATAGATCAAAGTTTGTGATTTTGAGTTTTGCTTTTAAAATGTGCATCAATCCGGTTTGCTTTCCCCACTCATAGGGAATATACATAACAGACCGGGCGGGGTTGCGGATGCAAATGTGTTTGGTTTGTGCCATATATTCTTTTCTCAGGACCGCACGCTCCACCTTTTTAATGCAAATAGATTTTGAAATGACATTTGTCGCGTAGGGTTACCATATGGAAGTTCATAGCTCCGGGAGGGCTGGAGAAGAAAAATTGAATGAATTGTCCACAACGCCAGTGACAGCTAAATTTATGCGCCGGTGTGGAGACGGATTGTAAAGGAACACACTGCAGATAAACAGTTACCACGGGCTTAGATTGACTCGCACATATCATGAATATGTATCAGCCGCGCGTATCATGCGCCGTTCTAACGTCCATGAAATTCCATTTAAGGAACCTAATAGGATCTACTTGACTTATGAAAGCGTACAATCAGACATATCGCATCTCATAAATATACATGAGATTTCTTTACATACATCTCCAAAAAGTATTTTCGCTTGATTTTTCAGAAATGACGCGATGCATATATCAATTGCGTTTGTGCTGTTGATGTATTGACGTGGAAGATTTGTACATCTGCAAACATTTTAATTCGTTCTCCATTATCATGGTGCACGTTTAAGTGATGTATTAGCATTTCAGATAGACTAAAAGCAACAATCAGGAGGCACTATCCTTGATCACTCTGTAATTATCGCTCTTTCGGCTATGTGTTTAAATGAATAGAGAGAAAGGAGGTGTAGATGGAGAGAGCAGAGAATGAATTTAACGTTTCACCACTAGGGGACCCGCACAACTGAGAACAGAGCAGGGTTTAGTCTGTAAATCAACTCTTAGTTTGGTTTTAATAGACATATTTAGGGTATTTTTGTAGCTAAATGAGACAAACAAAAATATCAGTTTGGTTATTTAATTGTTACATTTTTATATATTTACATAACAGATTTGTGCTTTCAGGGCATGAGTACTCATTTAATTTATCCTAAATATATATATTTTGATATTAAATAGATTATTTTTTAACACTAGATGATTTTCCAATTTTGTATATCTATTTTGTATTATAATTCTTTATTTTGTATTTTCTAAATGAACAATATTTTAGATAGCACAACACTCTCATAGCTCTCATGTTTAAAATCCTGTTGATAAAGTTATTCTCTGATATAATTTGTATTGATGGTGTTGAGTAAATATCGTTGGCTGATTTCACACTGATTAACTTCCATCTGCTAGCAGTTTATGACGTGATGAAATCATTCAGGCCTTTGCAACTCCTCTTCATTTGAAAAGATCTTTATGTGCACGTTTTCTAATGTTACTCCCTCTCATATCATTAATAAAGCTTGACTCAAGATCAATTATGATGCACTTGTATATTTTGTCCCTTACAGTTGAAGAATCAATTTTAAATCATAAGCATACAAGCTAATAAACTTATAAAATAAACATGCAAACAAACGCAAGTACTAAATTTATATATATATATATATATAAAATAGTTTCGTTAACAGTTTATTTAATTATTCGCTAAAATACTGCTGCTTTTATTGTTCTTCAAAACAATTTCTTAAAATTAAAAATAATAGAAAATCATTTCTACACTACTTTTAATATAGCAGTCGAGGCTAAAATTGTTGTAGCTTCTTCATTAAGTAAAATCTTTTAAACTTTTAGCTATTGGCCGATTCAAAGCTTAGCAGTGACTTATTTATTTTGCAACTAAACAAATACCTCTAAAGAAAAGAATGCATTCGGTTATTATTATATTAATAGGAAAACAATATATTTTCTTTCAGACAAAAGCATTCCTGACTCTCTCTCTCTCAGATGATTCTGCTGTACTATTAAGCTTCTTCTTTATTTCTGCCTCTGTGCTATTCTGTCTCACACAGTTAGATTCACTCATCCACAACAGGTCTTAAATTACAGACCCAATTTTTCTCGGGGCGATATTTCTTTCCCAAACCAAATGGAGCAATAATTAATTTCGGGTAATGTGAGATATTCACTAAAAGTGAGGCATATTTGTCCATTTTCATGTACAGAATGCCCAATCATATATGGCTGTAAACTGAAGAATGGGTTATTCAATTATTTAGCCTTGTGTTAGGTGAATACAAGACTTAACTGAAGATGCTTTGCATTAAAATGCATATTAGATTTTTATAACATTGAGACATTAAGAAGTGAACTCACATCAGAGACACTAGTCCAACAAAAAATTTGCTGTATTTATATAGTATTTTTCGTCTTTGATTAATACATCTATTTGGCTAAAAAGTTTATCTTTCACGATTGTGTAGGCTGCACCCATCCTTTTTTATGGCTTCAGCATCCTTACGTGAGCACTTTTACGGGATTCTCCCCCTTTTCTTGTGCATGACGTAATGATGCTCTATCATCCCCTGGCTTCCTCCAGGACTATAATGTGGTTTTCCACAAATAAGATTAGTGGCATTAATCAATTGAAAATGTGCTGCATTACCATACGTTTCCCTGGGCCATGAAGTACAGGAAATGGCAGCTGCACTTCTAGTCAGAAGTTTGGACACACTTGACTGAATTGATATCGGCCTTACCAACCTTTTGATCTAAACGCTTGAAAGGAATTCTGTGGACATTGTGCCTACGTGTGAATTTCTCTACTAAATGTAATTTTTTTTATTGTTTTATAAATGGCTTAGTTGGACCGGATGGTGAAAGAATGGCAGCCACAAAGCGCATACATGAACTATAAGGATTTTGTTTTTAAAGCATCCCAGAATGCACCTGTGGATGCTCAGATGCAAAGGTTGGTCAGCCAAAGAATCATTCACTCGAAGATTCTTGGTTTCATGCGAAGTGAAGTTTGGACCACAAAAGCGTGCATGCGCAGTAACATTTATGAAACTGTCTATGAGAACCATTTTTTCTAATATTTTATAATCTAAAGAATGTTTTTTCCATTACAAAGAAACCGAAAGGTTCTTTGGATGTTGTTAAAGATTCTTTATGGAACCTTTTAGGCAAAAATGGTTCTTCTATGGCCTCATGAAGCACCTCTTATTAAAAGTGAACCTTTCGTCTCACTACTTCCAAGTCTTTATCACAACCTAAATCAAAACATGCCCATTTCTTCCATTTAATACCCACTAAGAGTTTTACATTAATGACAACAACGCTCCGCATGTCTCCATACAGCACGAAGCAGTTTATCACGTGTATCATTCCCGAGATTAATTTCCAGGCGGTAGGTGAGGCACGCTGAGGTAGTGAAGTCAAACTCCCAGATATCTTTAATAAGGTTATACTGTGGATGGGGTTTTAAGTTGGTTTAAATAGCAGCCTATGAAATGTACCCACATCAGTAGCTCGCTGATAGAGGCTTAGCAATCTATTTAAAAAGCAATTTATTTCCACAGCATTGGAGCTGGCGCAGATTGAACGCGGGAGAGATCCTCCACTTCCAAATTCTCAGTGGACACCGCTCATCCTATTCTGGCGCAATCGCTCTCTCGCTCATCTTTTCCTTTTTATCACTCCTCTCTTCACAAACTCTTGTGACTTATATTCCTCTGTGAAAACCCTTCTGGCCTGAAAAATCGCTTTAGACTTTCTTTAAAAAAAAACACGATTGAGGGCTCTCGATAACAGCGGGAAATTAAATATTAGATCACGGATTTTCCACGAATTTCGTAGTCGCTTTAAAGAAAATAGCCTTGTCTTGGGAGTCGAACGTTTGCGCGTCTGAAGCATTCTTACAGGAAAATATTTACAGTTACAAGTGCTTGTTTGTTGAGTTAAGTGTGAGTCTGTGGGGTACGCATGTCCGGTCTTTTGCCGCGCGGTAATTGATTACATCGCTGCGACATCCATTCATCTCTCCCGCTCGTAACTAGGACCAGGCCTTCTGTTACCTCAGCTATCACCTCGGAGAGAGACACCGTGATTAATCAGATCCCCTAAATGCTGGCAACCCCCCCAGAGGCTTCTTCAGCAAGAAGCTCTTAGGTCCTCACCTCCCATAAACGCAGAGAGTTCAATCTTCACGGAAAGCTTCATTGTCAAAAGCAGAGGTGGGGGAGAAAAATCACACTTTCATTTCTGTTCCAGGCAGACTGCAGAACATCTACCGTCTGTATAAATTCCTGATGCACTCAGCGTTCAATAACCGGCTTCCTGCGCTCGCTGTCTTTCAGGGTTAGAAGTGCCGGGGCTTTGTCTCGTGTATGTCCGTTTGTTTCATTCTGTCCAATGTTACATGGATGTCTTTGTAAGAAGATCTGTCCTCAGATGCCTTTAAAAGGCAGAGAAGTGGGTTGTTTTGTTTTTTCAAGAGGAAACGTCGTCATTCTTATTTGTGGCATTTGAAATGACAAAATGAGAAAATCTCATTCCTGCGTTTGTGTGGTAAGCTAAATTAATTGTGTTTTTGTAGACGCTGTTCTGGGAATTGCCTAAAGCAAAAACAAAGAGATGGGTTATACTTTTAGTGTATACTTTTATATTCAAAGACAGACAGACAGATTCGATAAAGATAGTTTTCTATATTTCTTTAGTTTTTTTAAGCGTCATTTTAATATTTTTTTACATAGTTAAAGCTCTCTGGTCACACACATCGTGTAGCATCATCCTTCAAAATGGAATTTTCTCAAACCTGATTTTTTCATTGATACATTTTTAATGCAAATACATTTGCTCTTGAATGATCTCTACACTGTCCCGCTCTCTGCCTCCTCGCTCGCCTCCTACAACCAAAGCCAACAACACACGCTGGTGTGTCATTCACATGCAAAACAGGGGCATCCGGACACTTGTCCCCAGACTTTTCTAATCTATTGAGTCCCAAGACACAACCTTTCCTACACGCTGGCTGAATGTGTGAATGATACAACCGTCTGCAAATAGCAAGCATTCTTTCAGACCGTATTAGACCCGCTTTGAGAATGAGTTTGGGATTCGTCTCTGCTGTTTTCAAGGTCTTGCGATAAGAAACTGACCATGATATCCGACTGTCTGTGGGAATGATCTTCACCGGGCCGTGAGGTGTTATTCTGAACGTCTGTCCTCTGGCTGACCCTCGTCCCTTTTATCAGCGCTTTAATCCTCATGTTCTAGCGTCTTTTAATGTTAACGTTGTGCTATAGTGTGAACATATGTTTCCCTTTTTTTGTCATTAGTTTTGTCATTAGTAGTGACGTAAAATAACGTATTAATGACGTATACGCAACGTCGTTGTTCATTGATGTGTATGCTAATATAGTTTACTTTAGCTATTTTCACGTTTATGGTTCTTGGTGTGAATAGACCTTAATCCAAACGATAAAAAGTGCTCTGAAACACAATTGTTTCAGAATTGCATGACGTTTTTTCCAGCCAATGGTTAGGTCACAATGCTTGAATTAAATGAGTGCATTTAACATCACTTAAAATCACAAAGTCTCCAACATATATGAGTGTGTGGTGTCACGTGTTGGACTTGACCGGGCACACACTGTCATTGTGACTCTTAACTTCCGAATGAACTCTAATGACAGCCCACTTTTCCTCTCTCTGCCTCCATTCTGACCTCTCTCTCTCTCTCTCTTTCTCTTCAAGCTGGTGCATGAGTCATGCTGTCTGCCCACCCCATCAGTGAGCTGGACAAAAACAGTGGGAAGCACTTAATGACGGCCTTGTTTAGTAATTCATTATTGATGATGCCTGTTTTCTCCCACTGATGCATTATGGGGGCCGATTTACCTCTTCTGAAAGAACGTGTGTCCATACGGCGAGTCCTACGTTTAAATTAAAGTTTTTTTTATTAAAAAGACTACATGAAATCTGAATTATTTATTTCATTTCCATAACCGGTTAAAAACATAGTGAGATCTTTTTTACAAATGTTTACAGAATATACGCTCTAATGAAATGGACCTGGTCTTATTCATTAGAGCACATTTTGTGAAGTCAAAGACTGTAATTGTACATCCAGAGAAATTAAACCACACTCCACTGTGTTCCTAAATTGGTCTATATATATATATACATCCATGCATGTATATAAAACTCAAAAGTGTATGCTTACATGTACTAATTCTTTATATTTATCTATGAATATCTGAATTGTGTTGTAACAAATAAATCAAAACTATATTTTAGCATCTTACTGTGGTCACGTTTTGCCTAGAATTTGCACAAATATTCTCTTGGCATTTTATTAAGCAGCTTCTTGAGGACCCTTGAGGATGCAGTTTTGAGTTCACATCTATGCTGGGCTCTTATTGGCTGTGTTTCCTTCATTTTTCAGTAAAAAAAAAATATATATTTTTTTTGTTTTATAATGAAAGAAATATGTTGTTACAAATACAGACCATTTCAAAGCATCATTTCAGTTTTTCTGAATGTACTTTTCTAAGTAAAATTATCGTTCTTGTTTCATTTTGTGAACTATATTTTTACCAAATTTCAAATACAAATATTGTTTTTATTTGCATTTATTTGCCAAAAATGACACCTGGAGAAACAGGTCAAAATTTTGACATGTATTTAGGAAAAGTTCAACAATTATTTTTTGTGTGATAACCTCGCAGTGTTCATGTGTTTTGTCCTGCCGTCAGTCTTTCACATTGCTGTTGGATGACTTTATGTCACTCCTGAGGTTTGGTTTTGTTGAAATTCAACAGACACCGGACTGAAACGAACACAATACATCTAGAAATGCTGGCTTGAAATGAAAAGTTGGAGGGGTCTCTTTGTCTATAAAAATCATTTCAGATACTTAGGGACACATCTTCAGGTCAAACCATTTTTAAGATCATAAGAAACATTTTAGTCAAGTGACGAATAGGCTTTATGCTGACCGCTCAACGTCACATGCAGAAACCAGAAAACAGGTCTCATGGCATCCGGTTCAGGTCCTTCTATGCATTTGATTTTTGCTCAGATGTCTTTAAATGAGCTACCAATGATAAGCATAATTAATGTGCATCACATATACGGATTGACATATAGAAGTTTTTTGATCTAAAATCATCTTACTGATATTACAACAGAAATTGCAATAGTGAAAACAACTATTAGCTATAGATAACACTGTTAGTTCACAATGCTGTTAACGCAAGATGTAACAAGAACCTGTTTTCTGATTTAGTCATGTGACGTTTAACATATACTGTATTACAGTGTGAGTGTGTGTGTGTGTGTGTGTGTGTATGTGGTCTTGTTTGTCCAAACATCTGAGATCATAATGTAACACATGCAAACATGTTGAGTCAGTTTTCCATGTTGCATTAAAAGTCATAATCTGAGACAAGGACTGGATCATAATGAGAGCATGACAATCCGACATGCCACTCTGTCGCAGGTTAAACAGCAGCAGATGGAGACTATCACCGGCTTGGTTTGTGAGCAGAATTAATTAGCAGTCACTACGGCTGACACATCAGTTTTACACTGACCTGCAATTAACAATAACACTTCTTCTGCGTGCGTGCGTGCGCGCGTGTGTTTGTGCGAGCGCGCGCGCGGCCCGTTTCATTGGCAGCAGCCCCGGTTGCTTGATTCGTAATTAAAGTTTCTTTGGTCTCGGAGGTATTGTGGGACTAAAGTGGAAACCCGAGGTACCTGTGAAGCTCCCAGACATATTTTCATATCTGATACATGTAACACAATCACAAAGAGCTGCCTTGCTGTCTGCTGTCTACATAGGGATCCCAATGAGAAACGCTCTTTAGACAGAGACTCGGCATGCAGCGCAAATAGCTCACGCGACGCTAAGATGCAGGTGTGTGATGTCACGTGAAAATATGCATTTGCTTTTAAATGTTAATGTAGATGATAATAAAAGATGTACATTGTGTCGTCGGTAGGCTTGTTTGTTGACATGAACTTGCAATCTAAAAGTGTGCTGGTTGCTGTCCGTGTAGGCAGCTCGCTTGGTTTTGGTACACATAAGAACATCAAATCTTGACCGTAATGCTCCTTTGTGCTTTTTACCACCCAGAATGCACTGGGGGAGAGGCGATAAGTGAGAAGATGCTTTTTTCTGTGGCCGCGTTGCAGATGTTGCAGGTTATTTCCATGAAGTTTCATCATGGTGTTGGGACACTGAACTCTATGGAAATCTGCCTTGACTCTCTGGAGTTGTGTTTGTGTTGGCACTGCGTGTGTGTTTGAATGAATTTGAATTTGAGAGAGTCAATATGTTTGTGTTGGATTGTAGATGTTAATTGCATAATAATTTGTGTTTATGCATATGACAAATATTGTGTCATAATCACATGGATCTATTGCATTTAAAGGGATAGCTCACCCCCAAAATGAGATTGTGTACTCACTCATGTCATGTATGACTTTCTTTCTTCTGCAGAACACAAAAGAAGATATTTTAAAGAATGTTGGTCACCAAACAATATCGGCTCCCATTGACTTCCATTGTATGGACACAAACCGCTGAGACGAAAAACGTTTGTGCTCCACAGATGAAAGAGCGAAGAAATGATATCAGAATTTATATTTTTGGGTGAACTATCCCTGATGATTTGAATTGAATTGACAATCTATTTTTGTGTTCAGTTGTTTGTGTCTGTGTTTCAGTCTGATGTGTGAACTACAGAGGTCCATAAATACAGCGTTAATGTGGATGCTTTTCACAGTTAAGTGTGCAATAACAACGTGAAATTAATGTGTGAAATATGAAAGTGTGAGGAAGGCAGAACAGGCTCAGGCCAGGTTGTGCTCACTGCTTTCATTGTTAATTTGATGTGATGTTTGTTTACAGCACGCGCCAGGATCCCTGTGGAAATTCTGCAATGACACCTGATTCCTAAAATAACAAGATTACACCTACAATTAAATCACGATTGACCTTCATGAGAAATATTTGAAGAAAAAGTTTAGGGCTTATATTCTCGATTCTGCCTGCGTATGCAGAACCAGAAGTATGGAAATCTACCTTTAAAATGTAACAAAATATTTTATTTATTCACCCTCATGTTGTTCAAAACCTGCATGTGACTCTTTCTTCGGTGGACCACAAAAGAAGATATTTTAAGAAATGTCTCAGTGATTTTTACGTTTACATTTTACGCTTTTATCCAAAGCAACTTACATTGCATTATATTATACATTTTTTGTTTTGTTCGCACCATGCTCTAACCACTGAGCCACAGGAAAGCTTTGTATTCATACAATGGTGGTGAATGGGGGTCAGTGTTATTTGGTTACTGACATTCTTCAAAATATCTTCTTTTGTGTTCTGCAGAAGAAAGAAAGTCATACAAGTTTGGAATGACACGAAGGTGACTAAATGATGACAGAATTCTCATTTTTAGATGAACTATTACTTATCTGTTCCATCGTGAACTTAAAGCAGATAGAAATATTATTAGATTATTAATAATAGATCAAGCCCAATGCACACTTTTAAAAACCCATGAAATAAAATAATAAAGAGAAAATAAATCATATAAATTCATCATATAATAAAAAAGTTTGGGGTTTTCGCATGCTAATGTTTGTTTTTGCATTCATATATTCCTCGTGACACTTACTCTGCCTTGTTTTTCAGGATTGCTCACATGTTGCTTTCAAACCTTTATTTTTCTCTCCTTGGACTCTCAAACAGCTCAGGGAGATCTCTGCCTTCTAAAGACTTTAAGGCTTCCAGCTGTCCTCGGTTTCTCTAAAAGCGTGGAACGGGCCGTTCTGGCCCGACTCATAATCGGTATTTTTGGAGGACAGAAGCTCCAAGTAGCTGCCGATCGAGGCTGAAACTCTTCCACAACACAGAGGATGTTCTTATTTTGTACCCAGTCCTAAATCTATTGTTTGATCGAATTATTCTGCCTTTTATCCGGGCACTGCTGATGAAACCGAGGAGAAAGAAGAGGCAGAGGGGGTCTCCCGGTTGTTTGAGGCGTGCTAGGACGTCCACACACAGATGAAGAGAGATAGAAAGAGGCAGAATAAAAGAGGAACGAGCGATTCTGTCACGTACGGCCGGGCATTATCCAGCCAACAATGAAAGATTACATCATATCAGCTAGCATCACTTTTTCAAGGTCTTTTATTGATTTTTTGAGCGGTGAATGCAGCTGTTGAAAGTGTACAGAACAGAAAGCCTTTGAATTTACAGGATCACGTCAGGATTTTATAGACACACAGAAATGATTTGACGATTCGCCTTTCACGCCGTGAGCGATCGCAACTTTCATAGGGCTTTGGAGCAGGTACACAACTCTCGAGTCTTCTTACGTACAAATTCATCTCCACCTGAAAATGTTTTGAACGTCATCAAAGGTGCTGATGGGTAAAACGGGGATGGGCGGAGCCACAGAGGAGGTTCTGAGTGACTTAGGACAAGGTAATTGTGATTGGCTCAGGCCAGGGGTCGATGGCGGATTACTCCGCTGAAGAGAAACATCTGTTCTCTGCCAGTTGCCGACAGGTCGCTATGATAACGTTTAATTATGCAAGGGGTCACTGGACCAATTACATCGCTGCTCAATTACCCCAAAAAACGGCATTGATAAGAGAGGACGAAAACAAGATTTTGCAAGATTGTTCCTGTGTGTGGAGAGATTTATGACTCTGGATGATGCCAGCGTCGACGCATGTGGATTTGTGAGCATGATGCAAAACATATTACCAAAATATAGCTTATTATATATTGTATATAGTTGACAAATAATAGTGCGACAGCAAAAATGTAGACAAAATTACAATCAAGATAAATCTCTCCTACGCCATTTTATATTATAAAGAGATGTATTAATATTATAAAAGAATATTTACGGTTTATTTCTCAACTAGCCATATACAGTATGTGTGTGTGATATTATATGATGTTCATACACCATTTGACACAGATTTTTTGACAATATGTGAAAAACCCAATGGACAAGGATGTTATGTTTTTATGTACAATCTATTCTAAAGGAAAAATGTACTTTCCTTTGTGTTGTGATAAAAAACAACACTATTTCGTTGATCTTACAGATTCTAATCCATATTTTCTTTTTTCTTTTTGTTAATTCCATAACTGGTTAAACATATTTAACAAGATAATACATGTTTTTACTTTAAAATACTGTAAATATACAGTAGGAAATATAAATCACTTGATACAACATTACAAAAGCATTACAAAAGCTCATTCACTCTGTTGTTGTTTTTCTTATATTTTAGTTGTTTGTTATTACAATTTTAGCGTCTTTAAGTCTGATTTGATCGATTTATGATTTTTTTTAACAATCCAAGGCCATACACGTGTGTCTTTCATTGTAAGCGTCATTCGGACAATAAAGTAGAAATTGTTAATAGATACGCATTATGAACTGTAAAATATACATTAATCTACAATACAGTGAAGTACAATGTATCGTTGCACTCAAGATGGATAAATCTTTCGCGCCGCCATGATGGGACTCGTGGGGGGGACGAAATAACCTTCTGATCACCATCAGCCCGGCCATCAGAACTGCCCTCTGATTCTCCGCATCCGATAGCCCATCCAAATGATGCGAAGCGGAGAGAGAAAAGAAGGAGAACTTGATGACAGTTCCCTGCAGAGATGAAACTCCTCAGAAGCGCTCAGAGAGAAGATGACACTTCATACCTCATCATTTGATAGGACTCAGGGTGGGTTATGGATCCTGTCACACAGCCAAATGAAGTCAAGGGAAAACCGTGTCTCTGGGCTCCTCTCAGCCCAACACCAGCCAGTAAATATCATCCATTATTGATGGGATACATTTTTTGCAGTCTTGTTAGTTTTAAAGCTGACAGTATGCTGAGAAAATTAAATGTGTGACGTTGAATGCCACGTTTAACCTGTACCTGATTGTTTTTTCAGGTTTTTGCTCACAAATACAAAAACGTTTCTTTGGAGAAAGCTAGAACACAAGATTAGATGGATACCTTTGCTGAAGTGTCCTCAGATTTTTCTCCTAATAAAAGTTTCAGAAGAGATCTCAACAATCTCACACCAAGATATGAAAGTCTGCAATCATATTCAACTGATATTTCATAACAAATACTTTCACGACCGAAGAGGCCGAACGTCCTGTAAATATTGAATATTTTTATACCTCGTGTCGACAATAAAGAAATCTCCTGAGCAACCGTCCTTTGGTTTTATGATAAAAAAATATTGATAGTAAAACAATGGTTTAATATTCCTAATAAACCAAGATTTTGATCATTATAACAATCACCGGCGTCATTATTACAGGAAAACGCTGATAAATGACTCAATCAGTTTGATGAAATCATAAAATATGGAATACAATTACATTTTCACGACCTGATTAGAAAGTGTTCCCACTTGCAAGTAATAAAGCAAGTAAATTATTTAAAAAAAGTCCAGTGAATGGCAGCATCTCTGAGAACTGAGAATCACATTAAACCGAGGATTATTCTTGACATGTGAAACGGTCACTGGGGAATCGGATTTGACATGGTCATATATGGAGCAAATCCTATTTGAAGATAATCGTTTTAAACACAGCTCCGTGCCAAAACATGACAATGTATTCACGCAGTGTATTCAGAATAATATTATGCTGAGACAATAAAGGATTGTGCATTACTCAGTTGATTGCGACTGCTCTTTCATTTCCAGAATAATGGATAGCTTTTATCCAGCACCGCAGTGTCTCTGTGCGTCTGTGCGAGGAGTGAAGAATATCTTTATGCACACTCAGAATAAATGTTGCTGAGGCCCATTACGAGCCATCTAGATTATCATAACATTATCAGATGAAGCAGTCTTTCACCTCATGACCAGAGACGGCCCTGAGCTATGAATAATCATCAGTTTAACACTGAAATGTCGACACCGCCGCATTGCCTCATCTGACCTTCAGCGCATGGTGACAGACATCATATAGTAATAATGATACAGTAAAACTATGGTATAGACCACTTTGCAAGATGTAAACGCTGGTCCAGTTTCAGTTTTTATTCATTTATTCGTAGTATTTTTTTAATCGTACATAAATAACTAAATCTTAAAGATAGTTGTTTCAATAACAATATATATGATATTTGTTATAATCAATAACATTTTAGTGCTGCATGAACTAATACTTCATCTAATCTCCTTGACTAAAAAAATGCCAAGTCACTGGAGCTGTTAACCATCTGACTGCAGGAGTATTGATTGAAATAACTATGCCACTTTTCAAAGCCACTGGTCCAAAATTCAATTTGGCAATAAGTGGGCATACTGTCACAACAAAACATATCTGTTCAATATAAATAACCTTTGTAAAGATATTCATGTTTAGCAGAATAGATGATGCTGTTGCTAAAAATCATAGGGAATATCTACCAATAGGACACTGTGTTGTTAATGACCTCTATAAAAGTCACTTTAATGAGCCGACGGATCAAGAGAATCAAATGCAAATTCTGTAATGAGCAGACGTATCAAAGACCAACGATATTCAATGAGTCCTTGCTCTGTAAACATGGAGACTCTGTAGCAATAGAGGTTAACATCCTTCGATGATTACATTACAAAGAGCTGCATCACCAGTGAAACACTATCGGACATGTAGACGCTTCTGTCACAAGGTGATCAATACAAGATGTGTGTGTTGTGCTAGGTCTACCAAACACTGCAGTTAGGGGTCATCTCTATTTTACAGGGTTTTCAGAAAGACGGAGGTAATGGTAATCTGTGCAGCAAACATATACAATGTACGACGTGTCTTTCCTGTGGATCAGGGGTTAGAGCATGGTGCTCGCGATGCCAAGGTCATGGGTTCGATCCTGCACATACTTAGAATAAATGTATGGTGTAATGCAATGTAAATCGCGTTGGATGAAAGCATCTGCCAAATGAGTAAATGTAAATGATTGTTTTTGACAAGCAGCGTACATACACTGTAAAAACAATCTGTGAGAAATACCGTAAAATATTTTCTTTCAACTCTCAACTCAAGTTTATTTATATAGCGCTTTTTACGATTTTTATTGTAACAAAGCAGCTGTACATGAGACAAAATGACTAAGCAAAACATTACATTTGTAAAAGGACATACAAACCCATATGCACACATACACAAAACAGACACACATGCACTAACACGCAAACAAGCACGCATGCACACACACACACTAAATTATGCAGAATGATTACATTTAAAGTAATATTAGAAATACAAAAACCTTAAATTCTACAGCAGACCCCCAACCACCCCCCCCCCTGGTCGGGCAGATGGTGCAAAACAATATGCAGACAGTGGCGAGGAACCCAAAACTCCAGTAGAGATAAAACCCCAGACCCAACCAGGAGAACCAGTTCCTCTCTCGCAAAAGCTGCAGCATCTCTACAAGCTCAAGCTTGCACAACTAGACTAAAATAAAAAAGAATGGTAGAAGTAGATATATGGAATAAATATCAATGATCGATTATCATTGATATTCCTGTAGCTATTTGCAATTGCAGTTTTCAGGATATAAGGATAAATAATAAATTGTTTCCCCCATTTTTCTTGTAAATTTGCTGTCTTTTTCTGTAATTTTACCGTGTTTCAAAAATACATTAAAAATCAGTAAAATTTCATTTTTTTGGACATGTCACGTGGAAAATCTGTAAAAACAGAAACATTCTGTAAAATTACGAAATTCATATTTTTCATTTTTTATTCCAGGACCTATTGAAAAGCATGTGGCACCTGATGTCATAATTACGACTTCCTGAATTAAAAATATGAATTCTCCTGAAGGAATTGCCCTTAACACCCTTGCAACTGTTTAGCAAAACCCAACAGTCACCCAAAATGGCCCAACAACTTCCACAAGTATTACTCATCAAAGGTAAGGGTTTTATAATGGACAAAGGTACAAAATTCAGCTTTAAATGTATTGACGCTGCTGAAAAGCAATATAAACTTCATAGAAATACTAATGGATTTAATGGTAACATGCAGAATTGTATTGGTTTTAAATTTGTTGGGTCTGACAGATGGGAAATAATAGAACACCATTAAATCCCACTGGGAAAGGCCCAAAATCTCACCACATAAACAAATTTTGTAATGGTTAAAATGGTAAACAAGGTTTATAATTGTAATTGTTGGCTACTAAAAAAACATGAAGGGACAATGTCATTTAAAGGTGATATCAAGAATCGAAATAAAAAAAACAGGTTTCTTCACACAGCACTCTTCGATAAAGACCTAGTCACGTGTGCAGTACAGTATGGCAAAAGTTGGCGTCAAACAAACTTTCTCTGGCTGTTGAAAGCTGCTCTACAGGTGCCCAGCAGCCCCTCGCGGATCTCCAGACATGTCGTGCGGTTGCTTTAACTGTTTTCGGTGTCGCAGTGGGCAATTTTCCTCCAAGCTGACTATAAACGCCATCGAGGATTTTTCTACCGAAGTGCGGTGCCTTCAGTAAACCTGCGGGATATCAAAGCAGACGGACTGCAAACGTTTCACTTGTTTTTCCTTCGTTTTGTTTCTCCAGAAAGCAGACATGGCACGAATGCTGAGCAAGGAGCTGCCAGATATCGAGGTATAAACATCTGTTTTCTCCAAACGTGCATGAAGGCGTTTGTTTGTTACATTCTTGTTTAGTGGTTAAGATGTGATAGTATCGATGCAGTATTCGGATTGAGAAGACGTCAGTCATACATTAAATATGCGCATTGATGTCTGATAATGCTTCACTTTTTATTTATCTGACTTAATGTAGCCTATGTGAAGTTGCGTTTAGTTTCTTTTAAAAAAACGGATATTGTCTTAAAGTTAAGGATGAAAGTTCGGTCAGCAGTTACAATGTCGCGCGCATCGAAGTTTCTCGGTGTTGTTTACTGCATGCTTGCCTCAATCTTTCATGAAAATACAAGTTGGATGTTAAAACACAAATCACAGCAGCAGACTTTGTTTAGTTCAGGCTTTGACTTGTGTGTGTTTGTGTCAGTGCTTGTGTTTACAATGCACTTGCGTTCTGCGCAGTACGCACCGTGCTCACTGCATACTGCATGCTATTTTTTTAAAATAGTTTGTGAAAAGTTTTGTGACTGTTAACGGAAGTATGATACTGTGGGTTGCTGTCATATTATGACGTCATTGCATCGCATATGCCATTGCGTCACTTATCAAATAACGTATCAATTTTACTCCCAGTTATCACACTCGATATGAAAGTGCATTGCATTGTGGGACACAGTTTCCCTGTTGTACACTTACGCATTTTGCAGATGCTTCTATGCAAACTGAGTGCATTCAATACATTTACATTTTATCAGTACTTTTTCCCTGGGGATTGATGAACTATTGCAGTGCTCTACTATTGAGCTACATGATCACGTGTCACAGTGATAGATCATTTGGGCGTTCCATGCAGAAAATTAGCATATCGCATGTGCAAGTAAACATACAGTACTGCTTAGTGAGAAAATAATACAAGTATGCTACTGCATATGGTGTGTGTGCGGTTGTTAAGATCAGGGAGATGTTTTTGGAACGCAGCCACAGCAAATACATCGTGTTCCACTAGCTGCATATAAACGATGTGTAGAGAAGGAAAGTGTTGAAGCAAAATGAAACCGTTTGCAATCGATGCACTGGTACATAGTGACTTCCTTTTACAGCTTTTGTCAAGCATTGCTGTGATATATATGCGCCTTAAGGGTTGTGAGGTAGATTGTGCAACTGCCGGATAAGAATTCCACTCATTTGGCATTCAGCTCTCACTCCTGTGAAGAGTGTTGTGATCCAAACCAGCAGTGAATACACAGGAAATAATAGCATGTCCAGATAATCCAATTTTCCAGTTATTATACGGTTAGTTAGGTCTGGGTTGCAGACTACAATGCTGCGGTGCATATCACGACCACGTGGATAATACGGTTTAGTAAGCATGTGAGAATCACATGTCAGCTTCTACCATGTATTCCTTATCCACAGGGGTGAAATTTACAGTTACCTGCTCAGTTTTAACAGGAGCATGTGTGATGATAGTGACAGCTGCTGAAATGTTGCATTTCTTTTTATAGAAGACAAGACTCGGATGTTAAAGCAAAATCAAAATGTGGTCGATGTTTATGAGGTTACATACAGATATATTCTAATAGTTAAATGGTCAGGTGATAATAATAGATCAATGTCTTGACTTTGGCTCATCCAATCAGATTTAAGGTTTGGGACAGAGGTCAAATTTGCATTAAATAAACATAGGAGAGTGTAAACTTTTATGTACTGGAAATTAAAAATATGTCTGTTTTGATTCATTCACAACAAGCATTGGCTACAAACTCATTTATGGTGTTGATACACAAAACATAATCGGATCAGTAGTACGTTTTGTAAAGGCTTCATTGACTTATTATTGTTGACTTACATGTTTACTATTTAGTTTCCTACAAAGTACTGTACATATGCAATACATATCGCTGCTCGCCTTCTGAAACCTTGTATCTCCATGGTTTGTGGTTGTAATTTTTTGTCATAAACCACTATTATTAGTCACCCTTATTTTAGTCACTGGGTTTTGCAAATATATTGTCAACTTTGACTGCACAGTGTTTTTTTCCCCTTCATTTTCAACATAACACATATATGGACATCCATGGTTTTAAAAGGACAATGACAATATGTTGGATTCAGTCTATTGACCCCCAGAGCTATAGACTGCTGTCCCTATACTTTGAATGTCTAGCGTCAGATGTTGACTCTCAACACCAGACAAAAACAGCATGACAAAATACAATTGAACCATTTTCCGTGTTGCGTCGCTCGCAATCGAAGTGGAAAATCAAAACCCACTGTAAGTTCAATCATTTATATCATAATACAGTGTTGCTTTGATATTAATGATTTTAATAATATGATTAGAATACAGATTAGATATGTTCAAAAATCTATTGAGTGCATATTTTCAGACATAAAACAAGTTCTTATTAACTTATTACAAAGAGTTGGTGGACAAATAATTCTGGTCGAGTGCTCAAAAGAATATGTGACACATTTTATTAGACAACTTCATGTACTGTATAACTTACCTCATCAGTCTAGCCTGATCTCATAGGAATTCACAGCTTTTCTAATTTTGGGTGGCTAATTTGTATGAATTTATGTGATATGAATCATACAAAATCTATACAATTATTAGAAAAAACAACAATTATGTCCTACTACTATAAACCTAACATCACTGTTGTGAAAGCAGATGAATCTAAAATGTATGAGATCATACTAATCAGCCATCTCCTATGATTGTTACAAATTGCCATGACATTGCATTGGTTAGTCCTGGTTAGTTGTAATATTCGGCAGACGACGTATCAACTTTGGTTTACTTGAGTTTTGCGTTTCACACTGTTCATTTGAGCACTTGAATTAGATGATTGCTTTCTCAAATCACAGTGTAATGAGTTCTAATCAGAAAATAGCCACTCGATGTGTGTTGTTTTGATTTTGTACATTTTGGCATCATTTTGTTATGAATGGTTTACATTTCAATTTTGAGAGAGCAAATCCTTTACTACATGTGAACTACAGTTTAAACTGTTGTACCTCACACCTGCAGATAGGTTGGTTGTGAACGTAATAGTGTTGGTTACGCCGTGCGAGGTGGTAAACGCTTAGCACTTGCTCTCATTGCGAGACTCGTCGCATGTTAATATAAGTAAAGATGGCCGTATCTCCATGCCAGGCGACACTAATGCAACCTTTATGGAGAGCAGAGGAGAGTAAGTCAAGCCCTTCATTAGCATCTTTATTCAGGCCGTAATGACAACACTGACGTGACCTTCGGCTCTTCGCTGCACTTAAGACTGGGACTAAATGACTCCTGTCTGCCTTTTAAAATGGCTTTCTAAATCTCATAATAATTGCCATCTCTGGAGCAATTAAATCATCCATTTTTCTGCAGTTCTGTCAAATGTCTTATTTTAATATCCATCCGCACTTCTGAAAGCGCTAAATGTGGGGCCCTTTTGTGCCGACATGTAGATTAATTAAAATCCTCCTGGACTGCTATTAGAGTTTATAAAAAAAAAACACATACAGCAATGCAGCATTTAAACAAAGAGGTATGACTCTCCGCCTGTCTGCCTGCGCTCTCACCAGACGTCTGGAACAGGGTATTGCTCCAAAATAAAATGCAAATGGAATTTTATGGAAATAGTCAGCCACTCCGTGTTATGGCGAATCAGAGGCTGCGTGCGCTCAGCTTTTTAACCCTTAAAACTGCAACAGTAGAGCGTTTCATATTTCCTCTCGCTCTGTTTACCCCCTGCACGGTGTAGATGGAAATTTTGCTTTGGGATAAATGTTGGATGTTTTGAGCACAATTTGCGGCGGTTTGCCATGCAAGCGGTTTTATCCGAGCCCCTGCTGTGAAAGGTGAGGTTGCCGGCGGGCAGACATCAGTCCTGAAATCAGTTTCCTGATTATTTTGTCGGCTTGGATGTGTGCAACCGGTATTTGCGTCAGTTTTATTTTAGATCAGATGATGAACAGAAATCATTTTCCTAGTCTGCGGCATAAATAAACAACAAATATTTGCAGCAAACGTTGCCAAGGATTCTACATCTCACAGACGACAGGAGCCGGAGCAACTGTAGGAGAAATATGGTGGATATTGAAAGAATGATTATTTGAAGTGGAGGTCCCGCCTTTCGGTTCAAAGAGCCAATCAGCTGTTATGCACCTGCGCAACTAGACAAGCCTAAAATGTTTTTATTCTATGCGTGACTTTAGCTAAAGAAGCACAATTCATGATACCACTATTGTCGCTTTTTTATAATTTGCTAAAACTCATTATTTATGTTGATGCAGGTCCTGTGCAACAGACCAACACAATCTCATAACTATTTTACAAAATGGCTAATTTGTATGTTTGGTATTTTATTTGTATGTTTAGCATGATTTCCTTTCATGCCAGTGGTGTTAGATTTGGGGTAGGGTTACAGGAGGAGCTTCAGTCTTGTGTTTTCCTAATAATCTTACCTTTTTGTTTACATCGTACAAATTCAAACGAAATAGCCACAACATAAAAATAATAATGAATTCCTGTGAGATCAGGTTGACTCTACAATGCATATCATTTTTTTTTGTTCTATCAAGATATACACACACAAAAAAAAACTTCTTTTTGACAAGGTCCCAAGATATTTAGTCTTTTTTACTAGTTTTATGAAGCAAATATAAGTTTGTTTAAAACACGCAAAAAAAAAATCTGCTTATTGGGTAAGAAAAACAATAACTTTTTCCTAATTCAAGATTATTTTTCTTACCAACTTACTTAATATTTAGATGTTTTCTTTCATAAAACAATATCTTTGGTCATTTCCTTGTCAAGTAATTGTATCTAGATTTAAGATTTTTCATTTATTTGTACGGTTACACTTTATATTAAGGTACACAAATTCTTGCTTATTAACATGCATATTGGTTGTATATTAGTATGTGTAAAGCACATAGAAATGCCTTATTCTGCATTACCTTATTCTACATCCCTTATTCACATAAACCTAAAAACTACCTTGTAAGCAGTAATTGGGAGTTTATTGAGGCAAAAGTTGTATTTGATAGTTAGTTAGGTCCCTATTCTAAAGTGTGACCATTTGTACTAGAAAACAAGACGTAGCAAGAAATACATTTTTTCCAGTGTAGTGGCACAAAATATTGTCACACCCCTGTTTTATTCTTGTTTTGTGAGGTGACCGTGTGTCATGTTCTGCTCTCCCTCTGTTTCAGATGCAGGTGTTGGCAGGCCTGCACGTTGCGTGTGTGCTGGTTCAGTAATTGCACCTCTGCCAGGGTTGGGTCAGATTGCTCTTGTAATCAATCAGTGCAGCAAAGATGGCACAGAGGGTTTGTCACACATCCATTGTCCCGCAAGAAAAGGCGTAAAACCTTCTGCAAAGCCAGCACATACCTGCCCGTCCTTCCCCTGCGGCCCCCCCCGGGGGGTCCGTACGCGTTCACCTGATCGCATGTGACCTCGCTGTCTTCTGCAATCTCTGGCTGCAAACTCAATCCCCCTCAGTGGAGTTCATCGCTCAGGCTCCCTAAGGCTAGTCGGCTCGTTTACACACCCGGGAAGCATGTGGCATATTGAACCTTTTTCTCCCCCTCTCGCTCTCCTCCGCCGAGAGCAGATAAAGCCTCGGTCATCAAGCCCTGATTCTTTACGCTTCATTTTCCTTCTGCTTCTCTGCTAATTGTTTTTCGAGCCTCAACACGGCCAGGGACTATTTGAAATGCTGCATAATGAGACTCTGGCTCACATTGGCCATTACTGACTTAAACCGCCTCGCAGGAGGAGCGGACCGGCCGTGCGTGATGCTCTGCTGCGAGTGGATGGTGGCTTTGATGGGAGGGGTTATGGGGTTTAAGGCTTGCACGTTGGTCTGGGTGGCGCAGATGATGCGTATTCTGCAGACTGGCACTTTCAGACGCCCTCTGCAGGACGTTTGATGCAGAAACTGTTGGCTTGGATTACAGTCCAATACAATGGAGTAATCCCTGTTCTGTATGTTCTTCCATTCCGTGACATGATAACGTTTTTTCTAAGAGATTACTAGAGAAAGGCAGTCAGACAAGCTTAGAGTACTTTAAGCTACTGTTCTATTTAAACATTTCATATAAAAGAATGATGGAAAATGTGGCTTATCCTCCAGAAACACTGTCTAAATCAGTGTATCATAGACATGATTTGCGGTAGTATTTTAGTGACTGTAAATGTTAAAAAGTATAAAAAGTTTATTACATTTGGCTCATTCTCCAGAAACAGCATTGCTGTCTTTGTGCCCTTTTATTTTATTATATTATTTTGTTTATTTTATATTGTATTTTGATTATATATTTTTGTTATATTTATTTATTATTGTACAAATTCTATTACATTGAAAATGTTACACTCCAGTTCATTCAGTAGTTTTCACTACAGTCAGCATTCTTGCGCTTTGTGCCAAGAGCATTATTTTGTGATTTTGACTCTTATTTGATTTTCTTTCTTTTTTTGCCATAACATTAACTACTGAGCATGGCAAGGCCAAACCAAAATAGCCTGATGTAAAAACAAACATGTAAAAATAATTGTTTTATTATAAAAAAATTTATTTGCCTTACCTAATAAGCTAATAACATTAGCTACGTTTACATGGGAACATCAGATTTGAATTTATTCATGCAATCTGAATGTAGTGTTTACATGAAAGGTAAATAAGGTGATCTGATTGATGTGTGTGTTTTTATGTGACAAGCTTAATTTACATTTGGCAGATGCTTTTATCCAAAGCGACTTGCATTGCATTATACTATACATTTGTTTCTGAGTATGTGCAATCCCTGGGATCAAACCCATGACCTTGCCGTTGCTAGCGCCATGATCAAACCACTGAGCCACAGGAAAGCTTTAAATCCAATTTAATATGCTGATATGCGCACAAGGCACAAGTTCACCTAAATGCACTAAAACAGTGTTTTAAATATTTTATATGGCTTTTGGTTTCTTTAGCAACACGACCCGGCGACGTCTTTGCACATGCGTAAAAACTTCCTACTTCGGTTTTCAGTCTGATCAAGTGTTTACCTATCAAGCTAATTACAAACGGCATAAACCACCCTTAACAATCCGACAGAAATGTCATCTTTAATCTGATTGACGGATTTATATGGAGCACTTTCAGTCGGATTGCAATGGTACATGTAAATCATAACGTGACCAAATGTAGTGTTATGTTTCCATCAGCAGTAAATTATGGACAGATGCATAGCACACAAGTCACTATTTCCTAAGAATCTATATCACATACTGTGACATTATGTCCCATGCGCTATTGCTTTCTCTCTATCAGTGATATTTGTTTTCACGTTTTCTAGTGGACTGAATGTTTAGTCTCGTCCAAGTACCTCAAACCAGATGAGAATTTGATGCGTTACGCGTAGCTGTGTCTCATATGCTGTTCCGAATCTTGCGGGAGATCAAATTATATTTAAAGCCTGCGTTTGATAGTGCTGATCTTTATTTCGCTAACGCTAGATCAATATGTGGAAATTCCCCTATTGATCTGAGCAGAAGAAAGAACAGGGTGGCGGTCTGGCAGCTGATGTTTAGTAATTTCTTCTCTTTTTCTTTTAGCTTTAAATCGTGTTCTGTTGGAAAGGATTAAGGTGCTACTGAGTTAAATTTAAGCCGCATGTTCTCCCCCATGTACAGGAGCGCTCGGTGCATACTAAGGCGCAGGAGTTTTTTTTCTGAACGTAATTTATGGTGCACAATATGGTGCTCTTATTGATTAGACAGCAAAAGGGCAGTACCAGCTGCTCCGCTAATAGCCACATAAATGTTTCAAGCATGTGTCACCACCTTAAAACCAGCTCAAAGAGGAAAAATATAGCCGGGTGCTGCTCTTAGGACATGCACCGGGCCAAATTTCCAGTTTCGTCAATATATTTTAATGTGCCTGTTAAAGCGTACGCTTGCCAGACAGGAAGTTGTGCCATTTTGCACAGTCTATCATAGATGCTCCGTGTCCGATTTTTCTCAGAGGGGCTGCAGTTGCCTGATCTCGCTATTGATCATCCATCTGTTTGGCCTGTGCGATGGGCGATTAAAAACAAACGCATCGACACCCACACCCAACCATCCAAGACACGCAGAGGGGTCCGTGCGTTCTGCACATTTCGTGTTTTCAGCATCACCGGCCTTTTCCACCACAAAGGTCAGCTGTGCAACAGGGAACCCGGATAATTGTTGTTTTAAATGTTTGATAACACACTTAGCCTCTGTTTGGGTACGGATCCTTCTGGACCCCTGAATAACTGCAGAAATCCATGCCACAGTCTTCAGCGGTGGCATTCATCCGTCCGGGGAGCGTGAAGCCTCGTGGATGTTTGCGCGAGTGGACGGCCGGCGGTTTGCTTTTACACTTTTTGTGTTTAAATATGATTGTTTCCTTAACATGCATCTGCTTTCTTGTCGGAGGAAGTGCGGTATTGAAATACGATTGCTGCCCTGCAGTGTGTGGACAGGATTGATTTGGAGCTATGCATATTTCATCTCATGTATGGACTTGATCAGATTTCCGTTCATGCGTAACGTCTGACATCTCAGAGTCGTGCCCTTCCTACATCCTGCAAAACCTGTCCTCCATCCAGATCCCTTCCTGTCTGGTCATATTCTAAAAATGTTGTGTCTGGCTATAGTGTATAGGACAGAACTTGGGAGCTCATGTGAGGTTTTTTTTCACATCTAAACATTATGTAGCACAGGGAGATTAAACATCTGTCAAACATCATTAACGTTTGCTTGAGCCCGGTTCTGTTTCTCTTGTACATTTTACACTTGAGGGAAGAGGGTCAATACGGGGCTGGAGATGGGGGATATGCCGGAGAGTCAGTCTCAGAAGTGTCACTTTATTCTGTTAAATCCCTGCAAACAGCCAGACAGAGGCTTAACTGATACAGAGAGCGCCGCCGCTTATCAAAACAGCATATGCTTCTCGTGTCTGTCAGATGGCTTGGAATGACATCTGCATTGATAAAATGATGCACAAGTGCATTTTATCCACTTGAAAAGCATGTTTTACACTTAAGAGTGTGAATGATACATAAACAGATGTTTGAAATTATGTACATCCTCATGATAAAGACTTTGGTTATATAACTAGTCTAGACAAAGCTTTTGAGCAATTCCAGCATTATGGATGTGACATTTTCAGTCAAAACTTGAAATATAAATTCTCAGAGAATGTGTTTATTACCAATATATTGAATCATCCGTTTATATTTTACTAAACCCTTGAGTCCAGGCATCAGAAAAATATTTGTCTATACACATTTTCTATTTTAAAAGAGATATGGATGTGACAAAAAAGAATGCATGGTTTTGAGAGGATTTCTAGGATTTCTGTGAATTAAAATAAGCAAACCAGAAGCGATAATACTCAACAAATGGAGAAGGGATGGCTCTTCATAGATCACAAAACAGTTATTTTATTTTTATTTTCATGTGCCCATTTATAAAGAATATGGACCGTTATGGATGTGACAATTTCATTGTGGAAGTGACTATTCACTTACCTAAATATGGAAACCTATGCTTTGAAAACACAAAAATGCTTTACAAATTTTGACACGTGACCTATGAGTATGGTGAAAGCCTTTGGTTAAAAAATAGCATGGTTGCAAAAAATAAATTAAGGTTGCATGGAATTGCCGAGATGTTAAATACAAACATTTCTTTTTTTTTAAATATGTTATTTACAGGCCACAATTTTGTATTTTGGTTGTAGCATATCAGCCAAAGCCCTAGACTTCAGATTTAACTAGAATTTGTAATTTTTATGAAAAATAATATGTTATCATCTGTTATTCTGGGAAAATATTTTATAACAAATACAATAATCTGACAGTTCTTTAGAAGATTAATGCCAGACTAAAAAACAAAATTTGGCAATAAGAAACTTAAATGTAATCTCTTATCAGTTATCATAGGGAATAGCATCAACATTATTATTTTATCTATTATGCAAATGTTCTTAAATGCATTTAACTAAAGTCACTGTTTAATCTTTTCTAATAGCTATTTATTTTTATAAAGCCTTTGGTCGATCTAATCGTTGGAGTTTTGCATGGGGGGCGTTTCTTAATTAATAAAGGCTCTTCTGTGGTCCGTCCCCCCCATTGGGCAGAAAATGTTAATTGTGTTTGTACATTTCTAATCTTTCCGACCACCTCAAACAAGCGAGCATTATAGTAACTCCTGTTTACGAACACCCGAGTAGTTGAAAGATGAAAGCCTCGGGCTAAATTCTGTTTTTCCTCCGTTCAACCTTGTTATTAGCTCCTGGTTTACCTGGAGGCTTAGCCCCAAAGAACACATTAGCTTTCCCTCACCACGCTATATGAAAATGTATAGGTTAATATTGTCCGTAACACGCAATAAAACCAGAAGAGGTGGATTTTATTGTTTTGCCGTGTATCTCACGCTGTGCTTTAACTACATTTTATTAGGTGTGAAATTAAAATATTAATAGGTTGATGTCTGGCTTCGCGAAGAGCGGAACGTTTGTAGAGACGCAGGAGTCGAGCGCCGCAGGTTACCGTACATCTGCGGGCCCTTTTAACATCTCATACCTCTGTATGAAATAGACTTTCATCTAGCCTACTGTGAAAATCTTAAAAGACGAAGCTTCGCGTGTTGTCACATTGCCTGCGGGACGCTAATTGAGGTTGGTCGCCGATGTTGTTGGGAAAGGTTGGAAAAAGAGAAATATCTCATAGCGACTGTGGAAGTTAAAAAGAAGAGTGTTGCTTTGTGGCGCCTTTAGGGGAGTCTTAAAACAGAGCTTAGGAATACAAGTGCTTAAGAAAATATACATCATATGCTAAACTGTTACGTTTAAACTCATCTGGATCCCAAATTGACAAGCTTTCATTTTTCATGTCACTGTGGGTAAAGCTTTAATCATGAAAGCGATATGCTATAAGAGACTGTGTCTGGTTATTGATGGCAATATGACAAAGTGCAATATGTTCAATATATTTGAAATGTATTACAAATTATAATTAAAATATAAATCGGAATGACGTGAGGGTGAGTAAATAGAGAAAGTTTTCACTTTTTTTTTTCTGTTTTATACAGGGTACAAAGCCAGTTTGTTAAAAATGAGATGTGTGGTAATTACGTATGCGTTCTGCGGCAGCCCGCAGGAGCACTTGTTCTCCGGCACTGAGCGGGTCACTGTCGTAATGGAGAGGTGCGCGCCTGTGGGTTTGTTGTCAGGACGAGAGGGGAGGGGTCGATAATGGCGTGGCTCCTGGTGGCAGCTCTGGAGAGGGCCGAGGACTCACACTCAGGTTTCATTAAAGGGAAGTGACCTGAGGGAGACCCCAACCACTCTGACAAACTGAACTACACCTGTGATCTACAGGAACAGGAAAAAAACAACAAAAATGTCATATTTACATTATTGCCCCGCTGTCTTTTCTCTTGTGTGGCTCTGAGGGGTTTTTAACAGCTCTGGAGTGTTGCTAACCCTAACTTGCTTGTGAAGTTAACTTTCATCAGGGACATCAAGTCGTTGCGTGTCTTTCAGTGTTGTTGAGTGGAAATTTCATTGAAATGAAACGAATAGCTTTTTTTTTTTTTTTTTACATTTTCTTGAGAAACTATAAGTGGTGCTTACCATGATGATAGAGAATTGTGGGTGAGTTGTCAGATCATTGCTGTATGATTGCTAAGGTGTTCTTGTGTGTCAGTGAATGGTAGTCCAAGCGTTGGTGTGCAGTTGCTATGGTGATGCGTGTGGTTGCTCTGGCATTGCTGTGTGCTTGCTAGGATGTTGTGTTTGGTTGCTTGTGTATTTGCTGAGCGGTTGCTATGGTGATGTGTGTGGTTACCCGGGCGTTGCTGTGAGGTTGCTCGGGTAATGTATGTGGTTGCCTGGGTGTCGCTGTGTCGTACTATGGTGTTGTGTCTTGCTTCTCAGGTGATGCTGTGCTTTTGTTAGTATTATGGGTTGTTGCTTTGCATTGGTGTGTGATTGCTAGGGTTTTATCAGTTGCTATGCAGTTTCTAGGTGGTTGCTAAAATTGTGCTAAATTAGTTTTCATGTGGCTAATTAGAGAGCTTTTTAAGCAGTTTAAATAGTTATACATGCCTTAGCAAACACAACCTCTCTGAAATTCTCTGAAATCCTTGTATGATGTTAAATACACAAGTGTGTGAGGCTGTCTGAATGGTTGTGTAAGCGTTTTTCAGAAGCGTTATATTTTTTGGAAGTGAATAAGATTCAAGGTCAGCTCTGTAGTGTGAACCGATGCTGCGGCGCTTTCGTTCAGGAATGACAAACATCTGGAAACTCTCTCTTGATTCTTTAAAAGGCGGCCTGTTGGCAGTCTTTATGATTTGTCCTCAGAACTCTCTTAATTGTTCAGCTGTGAAACTTTGAGCGCACCGATTTCCCAAAGCGTTAGAAACGTCCTTGCCGAGATTCACATTTGTTCAAGTGCAAGAATGTGTGTGGGAGTTGTTAGACACACACACACACACACACACACACACACATACACATTTGCACACATTCAACTACAAGCTGAAGCCTCTGTGTGTCGCAATCTATGCATAATACGAAACTACATTAACCTGCCTCATATTCTCTCTCTCTCTCTCTCTCTCTCTCTCTCTCTCTCTCCATTAGAATATTCTGACCTTGAACCCTCGGGTGCAGACCTACGCCGCGCTCCACTCTACCAAGGAGAAGAAACTGGAGAAGAAACGTTGGAAGAGGAACCCAGAGAAAGGCTGCGAGGTGCATCTTCTTTCTAACCCCCAACCTTCATTTTTCGACCTGCACCTCAATAGGACTTTCTCTAACCCAACCACGGTGGGAAAGATGGACTCGATGTTTCCGGATTTAGAAGTTCTGTTTGCTGGCACTGGCCCCATCTGTTTGGTTTTCTCCGGTAGCTGCTTTATAACCTTTCGTTTGGCCTTGTTAAGAAACCAGCAGCTGTGTTCTGGACCACAAGCGCAGAAACTCGCTTTGGATTTGCCCACACACACGTTCTCAAACACACATTTAGAAAGCCTTTTTGTAGGAGCGTGGTGGTATTCAGTGGGGTACAAAAGTCTGCTACTGAAAATACTTTTTGCAAATTTTTTAAATTTATTACAGAATATTGTATGTACAAGTTGTATTGTGAGTATAACAATTTGAGTATAATAATATAAATATAATAATAACATTTCATAATAAAATATTTATAATATAAATTATTATATATATCATACATTTATATTAATGATAAATACATTAATAAAATAAATACATTATATAAAAATACATTTAGAAAATAATAAATATTATAATAATGTATGGTAAATATATAAAATTATAATAATTTTTAACTTTTTTTATAAAATCAGCATCACCTTACATCAATTCACAAGTGTAAGCTTATAATAACGATTTGTAAGTTGAGTTGTCGCGTTGGATTATAGAAGTACTTAAAGTAACCTGCGGTTTAAAGTAACTAAACGGTTGATCAATGTTATCCCAGTGTTTTTTAATCTGCTTTAATGAAAGCAAGACAACCTGACCTTTTGAACATGGTCAATGTCATAAATTTGCATGCGTTTAATTATTGACCCAGAAATAGCGCTGGTTAAAAATAGACCCACACATTGATCTTTTGACTTCCCCGGGTTGTGTTTTATCATAAGACGAGGAAATGTCGCAATTATCTTACGATTCCAGGCACATGCCATCAAAGTCTCAAGAATATCTCCCCAGACCAGCGCGCGACGGCAGCGGTTCTTGTTTTTTGGCAGGTGGCTGCTATGCCTCGTCTGTCCTTTAAAGGCAACTGAGCCTCCCGCCTGTTTGATGTAGAGACACGACAAGATGGAGGTGTTTTGTAGCTGAGATTATCTACTCCCTGCTGGCAACACTGTTGCTAAGTACAGCTGCCTAATTCATCATTCTAATCAATGGGGATGGATCGCAAGTCTGATTTAATTCATAAAGTCTCTGTGCTATAGATTTGAACATATGGTGTGTGATTTTACTGTATCAGGAGTATACGCGTGTATCCGTTGCCTTGCCACGCTTGTGCAAATATAGTCAACGCGCAAGCACACTGCATCTCAGAATATTGATGCAAACATCATGGGACGAAATGCAGTGTTTTTTGTCCTTTGATGTTGCTTTTGCACCAAATTCCGATATACATAATGCCTCTGTATGCTTTTCGCCACTGTCCTGTATTTCCTCTTGCGATGCATTTCTATCTGTCAATTTACCAATAAATGTCAGAGGTCCGCGGAATGCTGAGTCTGTGAAGTGGCTCGTGATATTCCGTACGGATCGTCCGGTGCAGATTTATCCTCTCCGTAAAGGAAAAGCAATGAACGTTTTAGTGATCCCTAAAATATCTTTTGTAGGCCATCATAATTGTCCCACGGAATTATTCGGATGCCAGAAGGGCCATAAACTTTGCTTTACAGGGTATCCGCAAGTGCCGTATGTCTATAGTTTCCAAACGAGCTCTCGGGAATATTCGGTGGTGTGTTATCTCGTTCCGTCAGGGCTCAGGTGCCTGCACATTTTCTGTCCCCCCTCCAGGGCACCGACTCACATTGTGGGTGAGGTGATTTCGCTACACTTCCCTGCAGGCGACGTCTCAGAATCCGGTTTGAGTTGAAGCTATTAGCTGACCAGAGCCTTACCAATATTTGTCTTTCTGCTTCAATAGCGCGGGTTGAGGTTGGAGATAATCTGCCAAACAAAAACAAGTCCGAGTTTTGCAGCAGCAGTGTGGAAACACACTTGAAGTGCCCTTGTTTTTGCAGATAACGCCGCTGTTTACTGATGGTTTTCTTTTAATAATCTGTCTGTACAGTCTAATCCAATTTAATGAGTCTCCAGATTGCATTATGATCCCCAGGTTCTGTGAAGGGCAGGTATATCTGCCAGAAGCGAAAGCTAATGTTTTTTTTTTCTTTCAGTATTAGGATAGAATGGGGGTGGGGGTGTAAAATAGAAGAAGCGTAAAAAGACTGTCTGGTCGGGTTTTAAACGTAGCAATTTTAGAGAGACTTCCACACTGCAGCATTTGCTGTAAAATGAACGGAATGAATTTTTTTATGACTTGATGTCAGGTGTGAATGGGACTCATGGAAATTCGGTCTAATTAGCTTCAGCAATTTCCAGCTATACTTGTTTAAAGACTTGTAATGTTGCCGGAAACGTTACATATTAAAGCTGTAAATTAGATTTTTTTTCTAAAAAAAAAAAATGAAGATATCGCTAGAATGGGTATCCTGAGAAATCAGTCTCTGTGACAGGATTAGACTGTAAACAGCAAAAGAGTCAACCTGACAACTTCATGGCTTTTTTTTGTGGTTTTGGAAAGAGGCCGTGGTGTTCAAGTTAGCAAAACAGACAAATTCTCATTTTGCACATTTAATGCTAACACTAACTGAGACGGTTCACCCAAAATGAAAATTCTGTTGTCATTGCAAACCTGTATGACTTTCTGTCTTCTGCTGCATAACAAGAATATTGGTAACCAAACAATGGCGGTACCAATTCACTCCAATTGTATAGACACAAAACCAATGCAAGTCAATGGGTACTACTGTTGTTCGGTTACCAACATTCTTCAAAAACATCTTCTTTTGTGTTTTGCAGAAGAAAAAAGACATACAGGTTTGAAATGACACAAGGATGAGTAAATTATGACCAAAATAAAGCATTTTTTCCAAAAGTAGCTTTTGTTTATTTGAATTGCTGCTTGGCCAACAATTGTATGGTACGTTACCCAAAAGAGACGCCTGTGGATCATACGCACAGAATGATAAAGAAGCTTTAACCATAAAACTCTGCAAATATGAAGTGTGGCTCTGTGTATGTGTGACCTTCTTTCTTGTCGTTTTCTCTGTTCTCTGTCATTGACTGGGGCTTTTATAGTTGAGACTGCGTCTAGTTTATTAGGCATCAGAGCTAATTGCTTTAATGAGACATGATGAAAGGGAAAAGGAGGGAGAGGAAAAAACTTAATTTGAATCCTTTCTGGAATTCGTTAAATAATTCAAATTGGCTTTCATAATTCCTGTTCTGCACCGGGTCAGCGCCGAGGTCCGCAGAAGGAGTGTAAACTGAATATCTTAAATAGATTTTCTTTCATAGCACAATCATCTTGCGTCTTCCTCGAATCTAGTCTCGACCTCACACTCATTAGATGAATAAATTATGGGCAAATTACCACAATCGGGCGCTAAACGTTTTTTTCCTGAGTGATATTAGGGTTCTTTGAAGCTTTTAAAGTTAGTAATTATGTTTTGCTACGAAAAAAATCACCCAATGAGACGTTCATGGTTGGACATTATAGTCTATTAGGATCCTGCTCTTTTTATTTCTTATGGATCATTTTAGTCACGATTTCAATGAGTTCATTATGTTTATCTCAAAAGCACTGTGTGTCCATCATGATTAAAACCGTGACCTCTTGTAGTCTGTTTTAGTCTTTTCACCCATTAGAGGGACAGTTTACCTAAAAATAAATGTATTCACCCGCAAGTCATTCAAAAACACAAAAAAAATATTTTGAGAAATGTCTCAGCAGTTTTGTGGCCAATCAATGGAAGTCAATGGGGACCAATGTTGTTTTGGTACCAATGTTCCTCAAAATATCTTCTTTTGTGTTCTGCAGAAGGAAGGAGGTCATACATGTTTGGAATGACATGAGAATGAGTAAATAATGAAAGAATGTAAATGTTTTTGGTGAACTATCACTTTAAATGTTTATCAAGATGTAAGACAACATAAATTCAATTTTCACTGTATGCATGATGCCATGATTTTAATTCCTGTAGATAATGCATTTATTTCCCCTTTTTTTAGTAATAACAGGTTGACTTGATGATTGTGAGACATTTTGTAGGGTGACCAACCCAAAAATGGCAGGTATGGTCACCCTAATATTGAGTCGCAAGGTGATCCATTACCATTATTTTGATTATTTTTGGATGTTGGCCTACAGGAGTGGATATGCATTTGTCCAGTGAAAGCCTAGTTTAACACAGGCTTTAGTCTTAAGCAGCAAACTAAACCGTGCAAGCACTCATCACTAATGATCTGTTACAATTACACGCTTCGGATCAACACGGCCATCGATTGTTGCTGTCTGAGCAGATTTCAACCCTGCTTTCCTACACAACAAGGATGTAAGTTTCGGGTGGCAAAAAGGTAAAGCGATCAATGCGTTTTATCTAGTGGAACACACACATATTGATGCCACCCATTCCCAGATTTCCCTTCTCGCAGGATTTATCCCCCACCGCTGGGATTACAGCCCCACATCCACGGCCTAATCCATTCAGGCAAGGGGAAGCGATTACAACGTCGAGGTTTGATGTTAATAGAAACCCTCAAAAAGTCCCTTTTTGCTTTGCATGCTTTTTAAATGTATAAAGGAAAACACAAAGGGCTTTTATGCCCGCTCAGCTAGACGCATGCGGTACGAGGAGCGCTGGAATAATCTGAATGCTTCATAACTCGAAACGGGACACTTTCCGTCACGCTTTCTCTTTAATGAGATTTTCAAAAGTCATTCATATACAGCTCTCCATGTCTTTAGGGTCTGAGGGGAGGTAAGCTGCAGTCATTATCACAACGTTTCTGAAGAATTAATATTGATAGTAATTCTTAAAAAACGAAATCTCAGGCTCGACAAGAAGCGTGTCATAACACTATATGTAATGAGTCTTATTAATCACACTTACGCTAAATGAACATTTATAAATCTCTTGAGGGACATTAATCTTCTTGTTGCGACTGTCTTAACTGTTCATACATGACGTTGTCGGTGTTTCTTCAACTACAAGCACTTTTGTGTTAATATTGTCCTTCATATTGTACGTTTTTTGAGTAATTACGTATGATCACTGATCACAATAAAATAGAAGAATGTGAACAGTGTTAAAAAGAGTTTATTTTTCAAATGTCTTGGGTCAAAAGTAGCGATAGTTGAAGAAACACTTTAAGGCAAGAAGTCCGGCACTTGAAATTGATTGTCATATTTTGATATTTGCTATTTTTTGTCCCCCTTCATTGTCAAGGGAGCTGAAGTTTGATTTTCGCAGCGTAAAGCACGTATGTGTGTGCAAGCGGCATTATTGAGTTATTCAAATCGCAGACTTCGGCGGCTCGCTGAGAGAACGCTCCCAAGAATGCAATGCCCACGCACATTATTTCCCAAATATCTCTGCTTCCAGATGCAATATTTCCTTGTCACCCACAAGCTCAGACAGTGCAATAATTATCAATTTCCATATCATTGTGTTTTTATTGTTTGAGAAACATAAAATAAAACATTTGTTAATGCCACTCATTTAGATGAGAACAGCGCAGAAGGACGAGGGAGGGAAATTTAATTAAAAAATCTCTGACTTGCACTTTGTCGGTAATCATGTAAATTGAATGTCAGTCAGAATGGGCGAGCACACTCTGTTATTAGATCTAAACTCAGACTGAACGTGTCCTCTGTGTTTCCCATCGAACACAGAGTTTGCCACGGTCGCTACGGGACCCGTGCAACCGGTATTGACAGACTCTGATGACACAGATGCTGAAGAAAGTTCCAGTTAAAAGACTTTAGGACTATTTTAATAATATTACAATATATAATATTGGTTATGCATTAAAGATGTTTAACAAAAAAAGGTACTGTATGCTTCTGGATTCTCTCTCGATCGAGATGCTGTGGACCTTAAGAGCATCTTTACCTAACAGGTTTATACATACATACATATATTTAGGTTTTCTGATGAACACAGCGAAAGATATTTGAACGAATGTTTGTAACCAAACAGTTCTTGGCCACCGTTGACTACCATAGTAGAAAAATGTTATACATTTATAAATGTATTTGTTCTGTTGAACACAAAATATAATATTGAAGAATGTAGGAAAGCAAACAGTTCTGGTGCACTTTTGACTACTATTGTAATTTTTCCTACTTTGATAGTCAATGGGGTCCAAGAAATGTTTAGTTACAATCATTCTTCCGAATATCTTTTTCTGTGCTCATCAGAACAAAGACTTTTATACAGATTTGAAACAACTTGAGGGTGATTAAATAGGCCTAATAAATCATTTATTTTTATTTTTGGGTTAACTTCGTTTAAATGTGTTCCCATGTTCTTGCATGTAGTCCTGAGCTTAAAGCCACCTCATTGTATAATGTCTAGAAGAAATCCTTACGCTCCGAAAACAACTGAAGTTGCTCAAATGGGAGGCAAACTTAACTTTAAAGGGATCTTTCACCTATAGTAGGAAAAACTACTATGGTAGTCCCAGAACTGCTTGGTTTCACACATTCTTCAAAATATCTACTTTTGTGTTCAACAGAACAACCATGTATACAGTTTTGATTAAATAGACCCATTAAAAGAATCATTTTTTTAAAGAAAGCTTAAGTTCAGTTACATTTTTATAGTCAGGGATTTGTTTGTGATTGATGTGAGCTGTCAAAAGCCGAGTGGGAACCACCTGTACACTGAATAGATAAAGAGTTGTTCACGGTCAAGTTTACTTTTGTAATCGCATTATATGTTACTGTAAGTTTTCACACCAGGAATCCAACCATCCTGCATAGCTTGAGCTTGGAGTCAGTTGCCAAAACACAGGAACGCATTAATGAACCTCATATGACATTGAAAGTCATTTAACCATTCTAACATTACAGTAGATATTTTTCAATTAATCACACTGATTTATGAGTATGTTTATGATGTGGTGCATATCTGAGGTACTCGTATGCGAATCGTGTCTCTTCGTAATTACCCGAATGTCCAACAAGATTCATTCAAGATTTCCTTCAGGGGTCAAGGGGCTAGAGAGGCCGATTGCCATGACAACTACAGTCCAAGCCCCAGACCGTTTGACTCTTTATTCAAGCCCAGGAGTTGTCCGTGTCATATCTGATGAATCGCGGCGTACAATCTGTGTGAAAGCGTGGAGTGCGTGTGTCTCGCTGATGATGTGTTGAGTGGGTTATGTTCAAAGTCTGCGTAACACTCCTAATCAATGAGATGTAGCACACAAACATCCAAACAGCACGCCCCGTGTCATCTCATTTCTCTCTCTCTGTCTCGCAGAGCTGCGTGAGGCTGGAGAACAATTTTGACGACATCAAACACACGACTTTGAGCGAACGCGGAGCACTTCGGGAAGCGGTGAGGTAAGACCGGGTCACCATGGCAACAGTCACAGATGTGCCAACGACCAAAGTACTGGTGGTCGGTGGGGATTGGGGGGGGAAGTCATTCTTCATTATTTGGGGAACAAATGAGTTTATCGCCACCGTTCGGTCGGCCTCTCTGAGGTATTAATTTGCGCGAGGAGAAGGCGTCTCTCGGGGATGGAGATCAGCTTTATGGCGACCACGAGCAAACTTCGCTTGGCTAACCTGTCAGTGTTTAATTTGACTCTCTGGAGCACGATGTAAGACCCGCTTGTGAGTTTTTCTTGGCGTTCGTAATTGTCGTCTTCTCTTCGGTTGTCCTTGTTAAAGCACTAATATTGTAGTTCATATCTAGGGTTAATGGTTTTGATTTTATTTGCCTGTCTGACAATAAAGTGGATGACTTGATTTACCTTGAGCTAGTAAGCATTTATGTAGCAACCCTATAGAAATGGTCTTAAGCGCCCCAACAATGTCAACAAAGTGGTTTTGTGTCCATACAATGGAAGGCAATGGGGGTTGTTTGGTTACCAACGTTCTTTAAAATATCTTCTTTTGTGTCCTGTCATACATAAGACATGATGAAAGAATCTTTATTTTTGAGTGAATCTTCCCTTAAGTAAAAGTAAAATTTTCCGCGTTCAGTCATTTTTGCTTACAGTAGCTATATAGCATAACACATTTTAACACCCCAAAAAGACACGTTTTCCCTTTAAATGAAGACTTTGTTCATGTGGCGGAGGCCTCATCTGTTATAAAGTAGTTCAGCTAGTTGTTCATCATCGCTCACGTTCTGACAAGCTTACAACTTTGAATATAAAGTAACCCCGCAAGTGACTATATTAAAGTCCTATATATTTAAAAAAAAATAATAAGTGTATTAAATTAATTTCTCATCCACTTTCATCTCACTGATCCACAGCGCAAGAATAGATTTATTGAGCAGCGTGTTGAGATGACAGAATCCGGTGTAAAAATCTCTCCTAATCTGCTTAACTTCATTAGAAGAGATTAGAGGAGGATTACAGTGAACTGAATGTACATGAACGTAATTCCTGGCAATATTTAAGCAGCTCACAGATAAATACATCATCAGAGATGCACAAACAGCATCAAAATAGCAATTAATTAAATTCCCTTTATGGAAAATTGTCTGGATCGTGAATGACGGAATGTCGGGTTGGGGTAATTGGCTGCGGTGATGTCAGAGGTTGTGATAGCAGATGTATACGTTATAGGAGCATGCTTGCACAGGGAAATCTCACCAACAATATATGTTGTCTATATTGTCTTTAAAAGCAAACGTTTTGAAGAAAGTTTTCTTCCTTTGGATTTCTAAAACACTAAAGTGAAGTAGAGTCTTTTTAAGATGTAAACTGTTGTTAGCTTGTTAGGGTTAAGGTATTTTCACGGAGGATTTGCAGGTGAAATCAAATTGAAATGTGGTTTTGTCTCATAGGACTTATCTGATGTCACGCTGTTCACCGTTTGCTGCGGCTCACCGGCGTAAATTCGATTTTACCTGCTAATTAACCAGACAAAAACAGAATAAAAGGAAATATGATTAGAAATGCAAATATAAGATGAGTTTATAACAGACCCTGTTGTAAGGCGCCGTGTGGCGGAGGTGTGTGTTCAGCTTAGATTGGTAAAGATGGAAAAGGTTCCTTCCATCAATTATGTGTGTTCCAGGGCGTTTGGTGTATAATCACAGGGAAATAAGCTTGAGACATGACTTTAATTGCGGAAGTTAACAAGGTTAGCTACACATCGCCGATTTCACGCGGCACGAATCAGACCTTCAGAATGATTATCCATAAACCTTTTGGCCAAAAACAAGTGCGGGAGAATAAATTTAGGCAATAAGATCATTAATCTCCTGATGGAAAAGGAAACTTGTCAGAAGCTCTTCTTATCCTCTCCAAGCTACAGGAAGCAATATAACGTAGCTTAACCGTTCCTCTGATATGATACACCTGATCACTTTTCTTTGAGGCTGGATGTGGTGTTCTGATAACTTTTGGCCTGAATTGTTCCTAGCGTTGTGATTATGAATTTCTTCTTTTAATGGCAGCCGCATAAACCAATCACGTTTTTACGTTTGCCGTGCATACACGTTAACCCTAGACAATCGCGTTTTATTTCTTTATTTTTTGGGGATTTGTTTATGCCTTTATTTTTGAAAGGACATTATAGATATTTGACAGGAAGTACAAGGTGGGGAGTGGGAAATGGGACTGGCAAGGCACCTAGAGACTGGAATTGAACCCGGGTTGCCGGAGGCATAGTTGCATCATATATCGGCCCACAAGGCCACCGGCTCTAAAAAACATATTATATAATGCAATTGTTGTGCGATCTTGTTGCGTATTTGGAAAAGAAATATGTTTTTAAAATGTAATTTGAATTTTTTTTTTACTTTCTTACATAGTAGTCTCTAGCATGAACATACTTACATTTTATATTTTCATTTAGAAAACAAGAGTTCTCATGTAAATGTATTTTGTTAATGTATTTTGCAAAAATAGAATGAAAAATGATTACAAACGTTTAGGTTCCCAATGGACAATTCCATGTTTTTTTTCTGGAAACAACATTTATAACGTATGGTTTCCTAATATTTCCAGGTTGATCATGACCACAGCAATGTGGAAGCATACAGGTTTTGTCATAGCTAAAGTTTGTCTTGCGGTCCACTCCATAAGCCTGTTGTTCCCTCATTTGCTCTTTCTGTCATGAAGGCATCACTGAACATATCTTTGATCTCATTGAGATACAATAACTGTATGCAAAAATATGTTGTAAGCAAACATCTGTTAACCAGGCAAGCAAAATCTTGCATCCTTTTTCAGATCAGCTGAGAGTCTTGGGCCCCAGGTGATAAGACAGACAGCCTGTCTCTTCTGATCGCAGCTGTGGAGGTGGTCTCGGAGGTCGTGATGAAGGTCAGGGGTACGGTCCAGTTGAAGCATTAGTGAAAGGGCTAATGAATGCTCAGTCATGCCCCCTGCCTCGCACCTCGCAGCGTCCCATATTATTCAAACCTCTCTCTCTGTCTCTCCGTTGTCCGATCAGTCAGCTGAGCTGCGTCTGCTCTGTCAGCGAGCTGAGGGATGGTCGACCGTTCCCTAAATGCAAGCTTATGACTCATGCGGTCGCAACAACGGTCATTCGTCTACATGCTGATTTGCTGCGATTGGCCAGCGGACTGCGCACGGGCGCTGTTAACCCCTCTGACGCTCCGGAGAGAGTGATGAACCTGGCTGGGGGTAAACATTGCCTTAAAGCATCTCCACACATCCAGTGTAGATATGAATTTCAATTGGATTTTAAATGGCCCGGACCTTGGGTGACCTTTGTCAATGCACAGTAGAGAAGAGGTGACGTATTCAATCCCTCTCGAGCGCAGGGATTGAGGCTCAAGATTTGCCTTTTGTTAGTTAGTTAGTTAGTTATAGATGATAAAAAAAAATCGGTGGTCGTTTATTCACCCTTGTGTTTTTAAAACCTGTATGACTTTTTTTGTGTTTCACATAAGAAAAAGATGTATTTTGAGAAATGACTTCATACAATCGAAGGCAATGGGGTCCAATGTTGTTTGGTCACCAACATTCTTTAAAAAAAAAAAGATGACAGAATGTTCATTTTTGGGTGAACTGTCCCTTTAAGAATAGGCATCCTGTAACTTTCCTAAACGATCAGATTTATGGTTTTAAAGAATCTGTAGTTGCCTCCATGTGTGGAGGTGTGCATCTGTTATCCTTCAGAGGTCATTTCTGTATTTACCTCTGCTCATTACCGCCAAACTAGTCCTGATCCCAGGTCAGTTCATTTAAATCTAAAATATCAATTTTTGAAGTTCAAGTGATGTATCACCGCCAGTTAAGACTATTATCTAAAAAAGTGTTTAATAAAAAATATATATACAGTAACTTGCGTGTTGTCAGATATCTTGAAGTGTTCATAAATACAAACTATGGCGCACCATCGGTGCAAAGGGCCGCTCTCAGAATCCGCTTTGATTGGTTAAATCAAACGAGTGTTAAAGCAATTAAGTTGACAGGTGAATCTGTGCACTTGGCATGTACGTTTGACCTCACTCGTCCATCCTGACAGATCCTACACACTTACCATCTACACGTTGCCGTGGTAGATGAGCATTTCATTCTGTTTAACTTTTAATACATCAAAAGGGATTTTCTTTTCATGGCTACACACTGTATTTCATCTGAGCTGGCTTTTTATATTTAGATTAGCTACGGCTAGATTAGGATTGTCACGGTTGACACCTTTTACCGAGAAAGACAGCTTTGAGTGATGCGTCAATCAAACGCATATGATCCCTTAGGCTGAGATCATACACGCGCAGCACTGGCACGCGCGCTTGATTTTTCAGTCTGCTATGCTTGCAGCTGTTGGATATCCCCCTGATCCCGGGCAGAACCAGGCCGGGTGGTTTTGACAGTTTTGACGTCTGCTGTCCTAGCTCTCGGTGCACAGAGTAATCTCGCCTCACCTGCCGCTCTCTCACCACCTGTCCCCATCTGGGCTGCACTGCTGACATCATTAAACCTGCATCCAGATGCCCGTAGACCCACACAGCTGCGTCTATCAGACAGATTCACTCTGTGAGCGACTGCATGAGTTAATAAAGCACTAGAGTGATTCAGATATGATAGATTATTTTTGATGGTTGCAATGTTGGTTTTGTGTTTTTATTTTTTATTGTACAAAGATGTTCATCACATTATTGATATGCAATGTTTTGTTATATTTAGGGGTGGAAATGGTCAAGATTCACTGGGGTGACTCCATTGTGGACATTTTTAAACCACTCTCTTGAAAATAAAGGTGCTTTAAGGGTTGTTTGTAGCGATGCCATAGAAGAACCTTTAATGTAAATGTATCATAGCAACCTTTACAATCTGCCATGATACTTTGACATTATACGAGCTAAACCATTCATTGGTTGAGCCAGAAATCAAGACCTGTCATACACCTCAAACGTGACCCTGGATCACAAAACCAGTCTTAAGTAGCACGAGAACATTTGTAGTAATAGCCAAAAATACATTTATTTGTGTCAAAATTATTGATTTTTCTTTTATGCCAAAAATTATTAGGATATTAAGATCATGTTCGATGAAGGTATTTTGTAAATTTCTTACCGTAAATATATCAAAATTTTATTTTCGTGAGTAGTATGCTATGCTAAGGACTTCATTTGGACAACTTGAAAGGCGATTTTCTCAATATTTAGATTTTTTGCACCCTCAGATTCCAGATTTTCAAATAGTTGTATCTTTGCAAAATGTAACCAAACCATACATCAATTGAAAGCTTATTTATTCAGCTTTAAAAAGGATCTCAATTAAGAATGTTTTTCAGAGTCACAAACAAGCAAAGCAGTGTTTTAAAACCCCAAAGCTGATGTGTGTCGAAGTGAGTAAGTGCGACACTAGTTATATTGTACAATAAACGTGGATAGGAGAGGGTATTTTAACACAGAAAGTAAAATTCCCAGAGCATTTTTTCTAGTCTTGATTGCTTTCAATGCAATATTCAGCTGGGTTTTTAAGTCCTTTGTTGGATTCCTGAAACAGGCCTGATTAAAAGAAGATAACGTTTCCCATATCTCCCAAGATTATGAGCAAAATTATTAGTTTCTCCCAGAAAAAGCGAAGAGCCAAATATGTGGCGACAACTAATTCATGAAGGTAAGCGATCATTAAAATTGCAAATCCTGGGAGGCCTGGGCTTTATTGAATTGTACTTTTCCCATTGCCGTCTCATTTTAGTTGCGATTTAATGAAAACAATGAATTAGGAGATTAGCTACCTGCACGTGCCAGAGCCCACAATGCAGTCATCACGAAAAGCACTGGAACGCTAGATTATTACTCAAGTGGAATGATAAGAGAGAGGGAATAAATCAAGTTGCAATGGTCTGCTAATCAACAGCTCCTTTCATTTGACTGGATTATGTTTTTGGAAGGCCAGTAATAAAACGCAAAGGAAAAGAAAGGAGAAATTGTGTACGCACGCGATTGCGTTAAAGCTCGGAAAAGCCCCAGCGCTGTAGCTAATGCACTTCACTGCGAGGCACTCTTTTCCTGAACGACGCTCTCAAAGCCCAGCTGAATTGCTGTGACCTAGAGCAATTCTTGAACAAATAAGATTGCCTTTGTGTGTGCATTATTTTCTGTTGACATTTGCTAAGCACTTGGGCTGCTGGCCAGGGGAGACGGATGAGGGTCTAAAATGTGTCTGGATGTGCCGTGTCTTTAATGTTACCTTGGGAGGAGAAAAAAGACAATGGCATTTCTGTCCGCAGCCGGAGCGCAGAGCCGGGGTGTCAAAGGAGGGAATAGGTTATTTTATTTTCGCTCGCTCTCATTTTCACCCCGTTTTTCTCCCGGAGCTACAGTTTTTGAAAGGGAGACGAAAAACTCGCCAATCAGATGAAGGTGCCCCTCTCTCTCTCTCTCTCTCTCTCTCTCTCTCTCTCTCTCTCTCTCTCTCTCTCTCTCTCTCTCTCTCTCTCTCTCTCTCTCTCTCTCTCTCTCTCTCTCTCTCTCTCTCTCTCTCTCTCTCTCTCTCTCTCTCTCTCTCTCAGATCATTTTGATCTGTTGGGTTGCATTTTTATAAATGCGCTTAGACGTTTTGGCCTGGCGACGAACAGCTCACCTTCATGTTTTTATGTTAGTGTTATTGCATTTGGGTGTTTTTTCTTTTTCCCAGAAGTTCACTTATAACATTAGTCAAGGTTTTTTGAAGCAAAAGCGTCTTTTAGTTTTACATAACCATTTCTCACCTTCTCAAGCGGGTTCTTATTCGGCTGTACATTCAAGACTTTTTATGATTTGCTTTGTATGTTCATCAAGGCACAAACATTTATCCTAAATCCTGAATGAAACTGAATACATTTTGATGTTCAGCTGTTTTTTCGAATAATTGTACAATTCTGTACGATTTGTTTGGATTCATTCCAATAAGTCATCTTGTAAAATAATTAGGATTTCTTGTGCGATCAGACCGGTTAAAATGTGTATAGATGTTTCTCGATTGCTTTGTTTTTATGGACGGTCTAGGCAAACTGTAGCTTCGCTTTGTCAACCTCAGATGTCTAGTATCGGCCAATTTTATTTCATAAGATGAAAGAAAATACTGTCTGCTCTATCCGCTACAATCCATTTCAAAATGATAATGTATTAGATGAACATAAAGCCGAATACGTTGTTTCATGTTTTGCATGTGTGTTTTTTGAGCGGCAGATCATTGATTTGAATACGTTTTTTTTCCTTTACAATGAACAGAGAAGATGGAGACAGAGAGATATTTCTATCTGTATGGCTTTATGTTCCTACGGCTGCTTCGTGTCCCCTCTCTGTATTAATCATCTGTGTGCAGATCAGAAGAGCGAGGCCTGGCATCCTCCGAGATCAGACTTCATCTCACCCGCGTCTGCACGAGAGCTCAGTCCTGTCAAACCCCTAAACCCTTTCCCAGGCAAAGAGTCCCACAATATCCCTAATCCTTCAGGCTAAGTGTAATTTATGACCAAATAAAGGAAAACAGGTCAAAAAGAATGTCACATTATGATCAGCCGCTCTGGTTTAGAAGAGGGGGGTCTGCGGTTCTGTGTGGTCCTTTGTGCCGTGGGTACCTGGCTGCTGCACTACAGTAATTACCCCACTGTCACCCCGGTAAGTGGTATTAATGGAAGCCTCGTGCACTCTAGTCCACAGCGAGCTTTGAGAATTGTGAGACTGGATTATTACGGACGTTCAGATGTGTGTGTGCGGATCACAATGTGCAGGTGGCGCTTGGAGCGCTTGTTGAGGTTTTGTTTGGCGTGTTTGTGTGTACGAAGGTCTTGTTGGAGTTGGTGGGGAATCATTCTTTTTCACCTGTTTTCATGTTTTTTTTCGATGTACAAAACGACCGATTTTTTAAATAGGCTAGTTGCTGGATTGCCTAAACAGCTATTGACAAGTCTTGTTTTGGATAAGCAAGATCTTCAGGGTATTTACAAAAGACACATTAAAAAACTGTTAAATTAAACAGAATGTTTCTAGATATGTTTTTAAAACGAAGATTTGTTACTTGACACCATTTTTGAGAAATAATTCACCCAATTCTCTTTTAATGTACTCACACTTCTGCCATCCCAGATGTATAGTAAATTAAGAGAGCACTCCAATTCCTGTCCAGCGTCTGTTGAATTTCAACAGAAACAAACCTCATGAATGGCATAGTCACCTATCACCAATTCGAAAGACTGACAGAATGCAAAGATGCATGAAAGTAAATTGTGTTGTTTAAACATTTACATTTAAATATATGCATTTGGCAGACACTTTTATCCAAAACGACTTACATTGCATTATACTATACATTTGTTTCTGAGTATGTGCAATCCCTGGGAACCCATGACCTTGGCATTGCTAGCACCATCCACTGCGCTACAGGAAAGCTTGAACTTCTTTGCATTATTTAAACATCGCATCTTTTTTTTGTTATTTTGGCCAGTTTTTCCTGTTTTAATGTTCTGCACATAAATGCAAATAAAAACAATATTTTGATTTGGGAGAAATGTTGTCAGTAGTTCACAGAATGAAACAAAATGATCATTTTAACTTAAATGCATACCTAGAAATAGTAAATTCAGAAACATTTGAAGTGGTTTCTTAAGTTTTTTTGTGGCTGACAGTTTATGAATTCCTTTCTTCGACTGAACACAAACAAATAGGCTATATTCATTTAAGTTCAAATGAAATTTATGTAAAATTTATGTCATCATATTATCTTTCTTTATGGGACTCAAAATGATGAATATCCCAAAATCACATAATTAATCAAAATCAAAATCTGTTTTTTTTTTAGTAAAGTAAGTAAAACACTATGTTGGTGGGAGAAAACATTCAATATTTTGAGTTTATTAAGCAAAATTGAAGTGTGAACAAACAGATCAGAGCACAAATATCATTAGTTCTTGCTTGTCCAGTAAATAGCTGTCAAATAATAAGACATGCAAGACCCAAAATATACATTTTGAGTACAATATAAGAAGATAACGTGATGGCATTTTAATATAAAATCATTCATTTGTGTTTAGTTGAAGAAAGAAAGTCGTACTGTATACATCAGGGATGGCATGAGGATGAGAAAATTACAAGAGATTCTTCCCACTATTCCTTTAAGACAACACTTGTGGTGGACACGTAAAAACAGCACCAGATGTGGCCAGAGATGTCCATCTGTCTTGTGGGGCTGTAATGGCAGCGCTTAAAATGGTTACAATTTCTCCAACATCTGTTTTATGTACAGCATGCCTTCCATACAGTACATCCTTTTCGCTGTGCTCATTGTAAAGGAAAAAGCACTCTTCCAAATGACTGATACATCATCTGAAGTCATTAGTGCGCTGCATTTTTAAACAGCTGTGTGTTTGTAAAATGTGAAATAATGATGGTTAGCTCCAGCGGCACACCCCCGCCCTTCCCAGCAGCCCCAGTCGGCTGCCTTCTGTCACACGCCATTCACATCCAGAGGCCAAGCGTACCACATCCTTTATGATTGGGCATGAATATTTAATTGGGCGGCTCCAAATTATCCTATTTGTCATTCAAAACTGGTGTGTCATGAATGCCGTTTGAGTTGTAGTCGCTGGAAGAAAATTCCTCGGGCGCCAAAGCTGCCGATTGATTTCCTCTGGGTGCCGTAGAGCGTTTGTAATTGGATGGAATGTGGCGTTCCTGCGGGGCGGCGCTATAAAGTTCTCACTTTTCTTACTGTAAATGACTTTGCATTGTGTTGCAGTGTAGTGTTTTCCAATCTGTGTTTTTTTTATACAGGTGTTTAAAGTGTGCGGACGCACCGTGTCAAAAGAGCTGCCCGACCAATCTGAACATTAAGTGCTTCATAACCAGCATTGCAAACAAGGTATGCATCAGGTCCTGTTTAGACATCTTTTTTTTGACCAAACATGAGTTTTGGGGCAAAAATACCAAAACACTTTTAAAAGCTTGTATTGTGCGTCAGCCTGCAAAAATTTTATTTGCTATTTGCAATTGCAATGTTTTGTATGATGCCCCCTGTAAACAAATCAGCCATCAATGTTTTTTCAGGGACATACAAACCCAATAACAAACTGCAAACCAAATAAAGCAAAAAGAAAAACTATTAGCTAACACATCAACTTTCATATATTTTCCCTTATGTAATAGGTGCCCAATATAAGATATATGACTTTCATATCGCATGAATTTTTGTTGGAAAAGGCATTTTTATTATGGTATTAATGTTTACATTTCAAAGGATATGAATATGAAATGTCATGTGTTTTTTCTTTCTGACTGTAGTGTGCTCTTGGATTGATTAGATTTTCTTTTTTCAAACAGACTGCGGGGATTTCAACCGGCATTATAAGTTGCATCTTATATATATGTGTGTGTGTGTGTGTGTGTGTGTGTGTGTCAGGTTGTCAGGATCAAAGAAGTAGAATTAGACAAATTTATCATGTAGTTGAATTAAATAGATTAAAAAAAAGGGGAAATATAACTTTATATAATGATACCAAATTAACCAAACAGCTGTCTTTGCATTGTTTTAGGCTATAAATTGAAATCCTGCGTTACTAGGAAATAAGTCGCATTATAGATGCAAAGTGGCTTGTATAAAAGCTTTAAACAGCAAATCCAGCTAGTATTCATCTCTTAAAACAGTGTAAGCCCGGATCACACAAGATGTCACACCTGAGCTCTTTATCAGTCTGACAGACGCCGATGCCGTAGCTGACGTAATGCGACATCCATGCAGAATGCGGCTGAACCGCAGCGCTGAACTTTGAGTTATGCTTTTAATAAGAGTACTGCTGTTGGATGCTGTGAATTATTCGCCAGCAATAATGAGTTTTTGTGCTCGTTTGTTTGACTTTTGAGGGAGCGTTTTAAAGCCGCGCTACGCCGCCTCTTACAAATGCATCCCGACCGTGCATTCGGGTATCAGTCATTCATTCCAAGCGGGAAAACAGACTCATACAATCAGCATTTGAATAAGGCCCTCGCAAAACGCATTTAGAGAGCGCTTCGCCGGGAACACTGCGTCTCTGCACCGTTGTTCTGTCAAGGTTTTCGCCGTTCTGCACATTCTGTGAATTTAAAGAGCGCTATTGAGGTGCTCTGGCCTTAATTCAAGGCTGTCTGATGAAGAGAGATGTTGCCCCAACCTCTTGCTTTTCAGAGTGAGGACTTCCTTTAGTCACATGTCAGTCAGCGGATGATTACTGTTGGGGCTGTTAGACAAGATGTGAGGGAGGGCGAAGAATACCGGGAACAGAACTAACCTGAACTAACATTTACGCATTTGGCAGACGCTTTTATCCAAAGCGACTTACATTGCAATAATACATTTGTTTATGACTATGTGCAATCCCTAGGATCGAACACATGAGCTTGGCGTTGCTAGCGCCATGCTCTAACCACTGAGCAGCATGAAAGCTGAACTAACCTTGTAATGTGGCTTTATCACAAAGTTTTCTTTCTGTATGGCTTGTACATGACTGGAATTGCAAGTCAGTGAGTTGTTGATTGCTATCCGTTTTACTTCTGTAACGGGATTCATTTCTGTGTGAAACAGGATATTTGATGGGCAAAATACACACACGCGGGCACACACAAATATTTTAGGAAATGCAATTTGATGTTGAACAAACTTTATATATGATGTCTTTTGTGTTTTGCAGAATTATTATGGGGTGGCTCGGGCCATTCTCTCTGACAACCCGCTGGGTCTGACATGTGGAATGGTGTGTCCCACATCAGATCTGTGTTGGGGGGTGTAACCTCTATGCATCTGAGGAGGGACCCATCAACATTGGTGGACTACAGCAGTTTGCAACTGAGGTAGATTTTTTTATATTTAGCTGATTATTGGATGGGTACTAATATAGAGAGTAAGAAGAATTAGTCGATCCCAGGGAACAGATACTGATAAAAAAAACATATAGCTAAGTGATAGTTCACCCAAAAATGAAAATTCTGTCATCATTTACTCATCCTCTTGTCTTTTCATACCTGTATGACTTTCTTTCTTCTGCAGAACACAAGAGAAGATATTTTAAAGAATGTTTGATTGTATAGACACAAAACCAATGCAAGTCAATGGGGTACAGTTGTTGCTCAACATTCTTCAAAATATCTTCTCTTGTGTTCTGCAGAAGAAAGAAAGTCATACAGATTTGAAATGACAAGATGGTAAGTAAATGATGACAAAATCAGGGCTTTCTGTGGCTAAATTTGATGAAACAATGAAATCAGCTATATTCATCTTTAATTTAACTTTTGTTATGTTTTCTCTTTGTTTGGACAATGAATTACATGAGAGAGAGAGAGAGAGAGAGAGAGAGAGAGAGAGAGAGAGAGAGAGAAAGACCAACATGTTTTATTCTAAATTGTACATTACATTTTAAATGTGCTTTTTAAATCAGATTGCCAAATGCATGAGTATAAATGTAAACAGGAAATTACTGGGGACAGGAGGGGGGATGTCAGAGGGGTTCCGATTCAAACCTATATTTCTCACATATGCTTCATAGCTCATGTCCCTGGCATGTGTTAACTGCTACACCACAGCTCCAAAATGATACGGTTAAGACTTTCAAAGAGAAAATCTTTCCCACCATCATGATTATGTTTCCATTTTATTTTCATTCCCTTATCTCCATATTATGAGCTTTTACAAATCAGGTTTGAGTCAAACTGAATTTGTATTGTCATTTCTGGGGCTTTCCTGAGTGAAAAACCGTGTGTGCCGTCAGGTAGACGGATGGACTGAATTTTGAGGGAAATTTGCTAGCAAATGAGTATCTCTGATTGCTTAAGGGTTGTTTCTCCCAATATTTTCTGTGGAAGAAGTGTTCCCTTGGGTACCTGTCAGAGTAGTGTGTGTTATATCAGTCAGTTGTGTATCAGTCAGTTGTGTCTGGATGCTGTAGTTCATTTAATGTAGTTTCTGTGGATGTCATGTGCTGTCATGAGGAGGTTGTGTGTTGAGTTAAATGATGACATAATTTTCATATTTTGGTGAAATGTTCCTTAAAGATGCAGCCATTTGGAGAAACCAAAGGAAGTGTCTGATCTTTCATGTCAAAAACGCAAGATGATGAACCACCTTTCATGTTTAGAGGAAAGACTAAAGGAGAAAGGAGAGGGTGCTTTAAAGCAATACGGCGAGCAGATTTAAAATAGATAAGTAAATAGTAAAAAAAAAGTTAAAAGTAAATAGATCTGTGAATAGTTTGCTCACTGTCAATGAATGTTCATCTTGTGCTGTTGGGTTGTTACGGATGAGGGTCATGTGTACATGAAGCGCTGTTAAAGTAAAATATGCACAACTTGTTTGGTCATCTGTTCATTCCAGGAGAAAGAAAGTTAAAACTTTAGTTGCATTAACTTAGTTATGTGTTTAATTTTGCTCTCGAGTTCTGTTTCTGTCATTGTTGTAGGCGTCATGCGGCACAATGTTGAGTGCAAATAATGATTAGTTAATTAAAGGAATAGCTAATTAAAGACATGACAATGTGTGGGTTTGACCCATAATTCTGTGCGTGAGTGCATTTCATAAAAACTCATTCAAACTTATCTGACAGACGCCAACAAACTCGGTTGTCAGCTTTATTTGTTGGCGTTGGTGTTTCACAGATTGAAGATGTTTATTCGGCATTTGTCAGATCATATGCTAAATAAATAAAATACAATATCACAGTGAATTAAAGCATCCAGTTACCTTCCTAAATAGAATAAGTTAAAAAATATATTTTTTATATAAATATAATATTTTGCTTGAACCAAAATGTTTACCAATGTTTAAGCTTGAGCAAGCTCAAGAAAGATTGTGATTTAAAAACCTCTCGCTGGTGCAGTCATTGCTTGAGGGTTTATTTTTCTTTACTTTAAGCACTTTGTTTGCAATTCTAACAGGCTTTCAAAGGTTGTGTGTTTCTTCAAGCTGACTTCTGGGAGCTGCAACTATTAGCAAGACAGTTCATTTCCACCCACCTTTGTCACATAACCCCACCTGTTCCACACCATCACCAAAGGCTAAAAAAGGAAGCATGCTAAGTTTCATTACCCACTGACAGATAAGAGGAGCAATTACAAAAGCCTCTATCGTGTGCCGCCCACCTCTGCCGTGACTTATTAGACATCTCTGTCTGGGTGGCACTTCCTCTCTACTTAAATGTGAGAGGTCAGTCTGGTTATCGAGCCGATAATTAGATAAGCTGAAAAAGAGGGGCTATATCACGGTCCGGCGTCATTCAGTGGCCGCTCTTGTAGTCGGCCTGCAATCCGAGATAACTTGGTGTCTTTTTTCAATTACAGGAGAAACACTGAGTTGGTGTCCAGAGGTGGAAAAGCACATTAGCATCTTTAGAGGAGTTTCACTCACTTACACATCTGTGCCAGAGGCGTGCCAGTTTCAGTCTCTGTTTGCCATTCATGTGTTGATTAAAAAACCCCTCAATGCTTCACATCCCTTCACAACGGACTTTGAAATTGTGACTAATTGGCTTTTTTGAATGAAGGTAAAAGTTTAAAGTAATAGTTCATCCAAAAAGAAAATTGTCTCAACCTTATTAGTAAAGCCCAACTCGCTGTATTCTTTTTAAATTTCATAGGAAAGATTGGCTGATAAACCGTACCTGCTAGTCTGATTAACGAGAATCGTGACACCTGTTTGGTTTGTGCAATATATATTTATATAAATGATTGAAATATTGCAAATGTGCATATCACATTAACTGGATTATTGACCACTTCGCAAGATGTAAACACTGGTCCAGAAGCACTTTGGGTTTCATTTTTTAAATATTATTTTATAAATGTTATATATATATATATATATGGTGCAATTTTAACAATACTTGATAACACTTTGATTCATTATAAATGTTCTGTAGTTTGTATTATGTTAGTTCAAACGTTTGCGTAATGTTAAAAAAAATTGTTTACGTCTTGTTAAGTGGCTGTACGTCTAAAGTGTAACAAAGTCAATGCATATAGCAGAGACTGGCATGCGAATGGTAGCACCTGTTTTCCAGTTTCATGCAACCCTAGTTCCAATCAGAGCTGACACAATATCTGATTTTTCACGTCACGATTACCGTGGCCAAAAGAATTCTATTTTAATATTTATTTTTTAAATGAAGAAATAATGCTATTCGTCACAATCATCTTTATTTTGTTTTTTCACATTTTTTGGCTAACAAATCACACTTAAAATTCAAGTGTAAGTATTAGAGAGAGCGTTTGTAACCATTGTGGCTCTTAAGGCAAACGGGTGCTGAATTATTTATAATATTATTATATGTGTAGAATTAACACAATATCGCTAGTCACGTTTTTAAATGCTACATTTTTTGACAATATATTGTGACACCCCTAGTTTCAATGCACACTTTCTGTTTTATTGCTGTGAGAAAATGTTCTCATTTGTTTTAGCATTTTTTGTAAATCTATACTAGAAACTGGACCACATGTATGTATGTACTTTCTTTCTAAATAATGTAGAGTGTCTGCCAAATGTATAAATGTAAATATCATCATAGTCCATTGACTCTTGACTTATGGACAATCATTAAATCTGTGATTCTATTTTTTGTTAGACAAAAAGTTTTATATTATTTCTTCTATTCTGGTTTCCAGAACGTCGCATCAGTTGTTCAGCGGATGTGCTCTGCTGTCATGTCTTTGGAGACATGACAGCCTCTGAATTTTACCTTTGTGAATTCAGTCACGCTGCTTTTCAGATGTAGTCCTAAGCCTATCATTCAGATGAAGCCACGCTGATCTGTGGAGAGACGAGATCGCGCATTGAATTGCCGCATTGTTTGTTTTATTGGAACGGCAATAATAGCACAGTCTCTTAACTGCTCTCAGAGATTATTAAAAATGCATTGTCATATAGCAATTTGTGCTTCACACTTCATGAAACTCATGAATAACTATATTAATATCACCTATATTGTTGCCTGTTCAGGCATAGTATTGTATTAACAATGCAGGCTTTTACATATGGATCTGGCTAATCTTATTAAGAAGACAAAGCATCAACCCTCTCGTTTTACAACTTGTAATGGATATAGCGCCACAGGCACCTCATTAATGCCTGTTTGGATAACTTGTTGTGTTTTTCATGTATCTGCTAACTATCTTTATGTTGATGTCTTCATCGGCGTTGAATGCGAGAATGAATGAGTTTCTGTAATTTCTTATTTCTTTGTCCCCTCATTTAGTTCTTGTTCTGAGGATCTGAATGGCTTTTTGTGGTGCTTTTGTCTTCGTGCTTCTGAGTGGGCATTGGTTTTTATATTCATGTGTGTAATGTTTTTTTTCCTCCAGCATATAATTAGGAGCATTTTGGACTCTGTGTTGGTGTTTGTTTAGGGCTGGGCGGACTATCAAAAAGCTTGTGGTGTATCAGAAAGAGTTTCAATTGGAGACATCAAGCAGTTTGGACTGAAATGTGATGCTGGTCTGATAGTGTTTTTTTACTAGTATAAAGAGCAAGATTGCTTTGTTCAACTAGTTGAAGGACCATGTTGGTCAACTAGTATGACTGATCAGTGAAAAGCCTTGCTGTACTTCTTTTACATTTACAATTGTATTGTACATGCATAGGGATTCTGTAATGGGGTGTGCATTTTTAGGACCTATGACCTCTAACCACTGAGCCACAGGAAAGCCCATGCCATATATTTAAATAGTAAATAGTGAATAGTAGTATATCCAAACCAAACTGAACAGCACGTATATATAAAGTTTAAGTTAAGTTGATCGATTAATCTATTTCAATTAATTGTTAATATCCCCATTGTTGTACGTTTTACATCTATACAGGTATTCAAGCAAATGGGTGTCCCTCAAATAAGGAATCCCGATCTTCCACCTCCAGATCAAATTCCTGAGACCTACCACTCGAAAATCGCTCTGATTGGGTGCGGCCCCGTCAGCATCAGTTGCGCCTCGTTCCTGGCCCGCCTGGGCTACGATGACATCAGCATTTTCGAGAAGCAGAAGTTCATTGGAGGACTGAGGTGTGTAATTACTCTGACCTGCGGTTCATACTCAAAATTCTCATCCTGTATCTAAGCCGGCCCACTAAAGGGCATTGTTGATCCGGCCCGCCGCAATCAATATGGGGCACATTGTAGAAGGTCAGAATAATTAATGAATGTTCTCCGTAATTGGGAATTTTCATCTCTCAAATGCCGAGTTGAGATGAGGTTATCAATTACGTGCTCTCGTATCTCCGCCGTTGTTTAGTCTAACCAGCATGTCGATCGCACGCAGAGGGTCCTGAATGCCCAGTGCTGTAGAAGAGACTAGAAACGAGACCCTTGGGTTTGCGTTGGCATTTAGACCAGCACAACCGGAGACCCCAAAACAGTGATGGAACGCTTATCTCTTTGAGGAACTCCTTTTATGCTCGCTTCATTTTTCCCTTTTGTTCTTGTTTTTCGCAGCTCTTGCGAGATCCCACAATTCCGCCTGCCGTATGACGTGGTTGAGTTTGAGGTGGATTTGATGAAAGATCTGGGAGTCAAGGTAATGAAAGCCATCTCACCCCCAATCCTCTTCTCCGTGGCCCCGCGCATGCCCGCCTGCCCCTTTTGAAGCTGGGAAGCGCAGGGGTCTCGGAGAGGCTCAGTGGTCCAAATGTCAGCAGCATTAATAAAGAACAATTAAAAGTTGCATTATGGGTGGCAGACGGCGGCGGGGCTGCACCTCAGGGCTGTGTGCACTTGTCTGTTTGTTTCCTGAACACTTCAGCTGTGGGAAAGGGCAATCAATAGTCGTCATCCGGCACACCTGCTCAGGATTCATTTCACACAGGAAATTCTTTTTTCCTTTCTGCACAGTTCCTGAAGATGTAAGGATGATGAGGAGGAGGGGGGGAGAGATGACACATTTGCATGTTCCTTCAGTTCCTATAAACAGATACAGGAGTGAGAGGAGTTCACGTTTGAGCTCTGGAGGAGGACAGAGACTTTTCACACCAGGTTTTCTGCTGACACAAGAAGGATTTACAGACGCCCTCCTGTCATGATAAAAGACACAATTTTACATGCCTTCAAATTTGCTTTCTTTCTTTCTTTCTTTCTTTCTTTCTTTCTCTCTTTATTTCTTTCTCTCTGCTTTAGTTTGTTTGTTACCCACATTCGTTCATTTGTAGCTTGCTTTGTTTGATATTTTCAGTTTCAAACAACATTTTATTTTGTAACTTTATTTTGTTTGTTTCTTGTTTTCTTTTTCATTTGTTACTTTTGTTTGTTTGTTTTTTATTTTCTCATCTGTAACATCCTCATTTGTCGCTTTCTTCTCGTCTCCCCATTTTTTTCTATTTTTCTGTTGCATTCTTTCTTTATGCTCATTCATTACTTTGCTCATTTGTTTATTGACTTGTTTCTTCCCTTTTCATTTTTTCTCTCTCAGAGAACAGAGATTTTCTCACCAGGTTCATCACTGACATGAGAAGGATTCAGAGGCGCCCTCCCGCAATCTCAGACAGACACGATTTTACGTGCCTTCAAATGAGCTTCTCGTCTTTTCCGGAGCTTTTCTGAGGTTTGCCGCTATTGATATGCCTTGTTTGAACTCTCTTTCAGATCATCTGTGACAGAGGACTCGGCCAGGATGGAATGACGCTCCTCTTGCTAAAGGAGGAGGGATACAAAGCCGTGTTCCTCGGAATTGGTCAGTTTATATGCATTTTTGCGTGTTGTCTTGTTTATTATGTGGGCAGGCAACAATATAGAATGTATGTACAGAAATGATGTAGAAAGACCCTCCCCCATGTTTCTTCCTCCATTTCTTTCTTTCTTTCTTACTCTTTTTCCTTCTTTCCTTCCTTCCTTCCTTCCTTCCTTCCTTCCTTCCTTCCTTCCTTCCTTCCTTCTTTCCTTCCTTCCTTCCTTCCTTCCTTTTCTCTAAGAGAGCATTACATAAGATGTGACCTTTCCCCATTGGAATCAAATAATGTTTATCATATTGACTGCAGCAGTGAAGAGCTTACTTTAGCTATTTATTTTCACACTACGTATGTTTGCAAAGCGCTGCCTTAACATTATTATTTTTTCCCTTTATTCTCTTTCAGAGCCAAACAACAGAAGTATTCTTATGAGATGATATCTTCTGGCTATATATGTTACACAATTCTGTGTTGCTCATTAAACTTAATCAAAGAGGCTCTTCTTTACAACATAAAGCATTTCTAATTACGACTACTAGCCTAAGAAACTTATATCTGCTAAACCAAAATAAATGTACTACTAACATAATGCAATTTTCTTATGGAAAGAAATTAAACCGTGATTACGCGGCCTCCGCGCTGATCTTAGAATTTCACATATCGCCCAAAGCCGTCCATGTGACTGTCTTATTGTACCGACAGAATGAGAAAAAGAATTAGTATAATTTATTGTTTCAAATATCTCTTAATGCCGGCATCCTCATTTTGAGGCTTTCACGTGGAGCGTTTTTGGATTTCTCTACAAAGGGATGTAAAGGAATTTAAACTCGGGGAGAAATTAAAGCGCTGAGTGTTTGCAATTAATTTCTGTAATTTCACACGAGTCCTTTGCCGTCTTTTTAAATGTCATCCACTCACATGATTGACATGCTAATTTCTCCCTGGCAATATGCAAAAATATGCTAAGTGGAAGGCAGGTTGAGGGAGTCAGATAACAGCATTGTTTGTAGGCTTCAGGCCCAGAAGTCAGTTGCTCGGGTTCAGTGGTTTTAAAGAGCGAATTAACCCGTACGCTGCCGTGCAGCGATGAGGTCTGCAATCTCTGGCTCTTATTTTTCTGTGCGTCCTTTTTGCTTTCGTTCTCACCTTCATGCCAACAAAAACAAAACACTGAAAAATGTATTGCTAATGAGTCTATTGTAGGCATATATTACCCACAATGCCATAGAAGCTTTGTGGATACAATAACCCACAAAATATTAGCGAATGACAGAATATGTGTTTTTCAAAGATGAAGCGATCGATACCAGAACGGATGTAATATAGATACTCGGCAAGCACTTGTAAGACTGAGATGTTTTTGGAAAGCTGCAGGATCAATAGTTGGGAAGAGTTGTCCGCTGTGATTGTTGCTGCTTAGACTCGTCAATATGAGGTCATATTATTACATGCTAGAAATGACCCGTCATTTGTGTGGGCTTTTGAAATATCACCCGTACTCTTTTTTTTGACATTTATTACATTAGGTTCTGTTTTAAATAAAGAGAAATACTGTTTTGCTTTCTAGAATTTCTTATTACTGACAACAACATTAATAAGCACCTAGATGTAAATCCTAATGGAATAAATGTTTGAACTTTTCCTGAATACATACATGTTGTTTTGCTTTAAAGTGAATATAAATTTGTTTTCTTTCTAGTATTTGAGGTCTGAAAAGTTTCCAGGTCTCCAGTTTTCATTTTCTGCAAATAAATGCAAATAAAAACAATGTTTTGGTTGCAAAATTTAAGAGCATTATTGTTAGAATAAAACAAAATAATAATTTTACCTAAACATGTACCTATAAATAGTACATTCAAAAAAACTGAAAATGGTCTTTGATATGGTCTCTTATTTTTTTCCGCTGTTGTATATACTGTTTCTGAACTATTTAAAATGAAAAAAAATTGTCCCTCAGCATTTGAGCAATGAAACAAAACCTCAAATCTGTGGACTTTTGATGCATGCTATTACTTAGAAGTTTGACCTTTGACCTTAGAAACTTCAAATTTGACTATTTTTTTAGTTAGTTAATAAAACTTGGAACAATATCACATAGACATACATTATACAAATAACCAATACATTTCTTTGGACCAGATGCTTTGCAACAATGAAGCAGCGTTCTAACAACCGCTCAGAAACTCTTATTAACTGCATAACAGTGATCTGGCAACCACCCAGGTCACCTGGCAGCGAATTTTCTTCAGGCAAACATGCACACTGAAAATGAACAACTCTTTCTTTTTAGTTATTCTTTTGCAATTCATAAGGGTCAGAGAGGTCAGGGGCTGCCGATAAACTTCAAGTCAGAGAGTTGGATCCTCCCGCCCTCCAACAGATGCCCATCGATAAGCCCTGTTTAATGTGGGGGTTCTGCTCTCTGGGTGATGTATTATTTTTGATTTTTCACGGGTAAAACGCTCTCGGCTGCGAGCGTACCGTACGGAAGCTCAAGGCAGGGATCATTGCTGAAGAAAATGTGATGTGGTTACTTATAAAGAGCGCTTTCACAAACCCTGGCGCTTTTGTTAAAGCCAACTTTGTCAAGCCAGATTATGAAGTTTACTGTGCTTCTGAAATGCGCTTTGTTTTGGCGATCATGTGATATGCTGTGCTTAAATTGACATGATCACATGTGATGCACATGGAGCATCGTTTTCATGTGACCCTGGACCACAAAAAACAGTCACAAGGGTCAATTTTTTTAAATTGAGAAGCAGAATATATAGGCTTTCCATTGATTTATGGTTTGTTAGGATAGGACAATGTTTGGCCAAAATGCAACTATTTAAAAATCTGAGGGTGCTACAAAATCAAAATATTGAGAAAATCGCTTTAAAGTTGTCCATCAGAGACACTGTAGCAGGTTGTGACTCACTGCTAAGAAGAAACCGGTTTGTTTAAACTCTCTCTATTGGCTTACAGCTGTAATGATGTTGTGGAGAATAGATGAACCTGAAAGCTGAAATTCTAAACTTTTTATAGCAAAACTTGAGTGGGTCTTTCCCAAAGAGCGACAGCAGCAAGTGAAGTTTGTAGACGTGTTTCCGCACATTTGTGTTCGCGATTTTGTTGCATCCACTCACAAATATAAAGTTTTGATATATTTCCTTTAATATCCTAATGATTTCTGGCATAAAAGAAAAATCGAATATTTTGACTCCATGTGTAGTCTTGGGTTTTGTGTTCTGGGCACTTGCTATACTTTCGTTCCCAAGTTGCTGTTGATAAAGTTACACTCGAGTGCACAAGATTGTGAAACAAAACAACTTTTATATTTTTTGACTGATAAAACTGATGCTCGGTTAGTGTTTGTGAAGTCTGTCTGACATAGTTCATTAGTCATGACACACTGACAGCTTCAGTTTGTGGAAATGCCAGAATAAGATCAGGATACCATTACAGCTGTTTAGTGGGTTGCACCGATCTGTTGGACATAATGAGAATCTGTCATTATTTTGCACAGGATCAATGTGTGATACCACTTTCAACAAGTGTAAATGTAGGTGTATGTAGATGTATATATGGTGACACTAAACATATATTTTATACAAGTATATGTACGTATTTATAATATAAATAGTTGTTTTACTGGATGAGCAGAGACTTTTCAAGAGAAATGATAAAGGAGACGGGGGTGAATATCTGATGTGTTGAATTTGTGATTTTAGGCTGAAATAGGACATTTGTTATGACTGACTAGCTGTAGGATTTGTTCACAAGTCACACGCTGTCTTGGCAAAGGTTAACTTTCAAAACGACAGTAATCGCTGTGTTATTGAGGACTTGTAGAGATGTGTCTGATGAGAGGTGGGCGTTTAATTATTGTATGATTTAATTACTGGTTTCATTAATAACCAGTTTAACTTTTTAAATCATGCTGTGTGCTTTCACCTGACTGCCCTTGTCTTTTTAAGCCAGATGTAGAGGTTGAATTATAGAACAGTGGGTGGAGAGGGTCCTGTCTGATATCTGCATGATGCCCTATAGGATGCTGTTTAAAATGTACTGTCAGTTGAATATGTTAAGTTCATGATATGTGCTTTTTTATTTTGTTGTACCATGCTTTTTACCAGTATGTAAATTCCTCACTGTACTCACTGTTTTTGCGGTCTATGATCAGTGCATCTCTGGTTGCCACTATAGTGCAAAACCATGTTTACTATAAAAATTGTCATCAACATTTATTCACTCTTATGTCATTCACACGTGTATATGTATATACGTCTTTTTTCTGTGGAACACAAACTAAGCTATTTTGAGAAATGTCTCTGTGGTTTTGTGTCCATACAATGGAAGTCAATAGGGAGCAGTTATGTTTGGTTACCAACATTCTTCAAAATATCTTCTTTGTGTTCTGCAGAAGATAGAAAGTCATACAGGTTTGGAATGACATGAGGGTGAGTAAATAATAAAATAATTTTGGGTGAACAATCCCTTTGTAGTGCTATACAATATATTATGCACTGTTTAACTTAAGACACAGTAGTAATGTATATTTAATCATTTTTAGAAATAAATGTAAATCTTATGACAGCCGCGTGATATTTGCTGATGCTGTAAAGCGGATTCGTGCATTTAGTGTTTAAATTGAGTAAGCTAAGGTGCGGATGCATGTTGTAATGCATGAAATAGCCCGAGCATTTCCTTGAAATCACATTGAGGTCGAGCATCGTATGCTGAGAGCTGATTGGTTCTGACAGAAATGGCCCAGTATTCCATCTCTCAATCACTTAGTGCCTCATTACGAATGTCTTCTGCTTTCCATCTCGGTCACAATGGATCTTGCGAAGCTCTCGCGTTACAGGTCCTCACAATCGCTCAGATCTCTGCCAAACAGTTTTGATCATATTAAGACAGCATTTCGCCTCGGATGGGAAGCTGCATTTCACGGCATTTAACCCCAACATTATGCATCTCGCCTCTGTGTTCCTATTTAGGTGTCCGAGATTCAGCTCAATGGAACACGCTTTGTCCTCGGTTTTCTGGGAATAGATGATAATTATGGTTAAAATTGTGATATAAATGATAATGGTGGGTTTTGGGACATTGAAAAGCCGAAGCTTATGCCTAAACATGAGAAACCACTGAGATTACATTATGTGTGATTATGTGTAATGATATTAATGATGTTAAACAGTGGCAAACATGCGGCGCATATGATCCACAATAGGCGTTAGAGGCCGGAGGGAGTCCGTTTCAGAAATAGACACTGGAACGTGTATCTGTTGAAGTGAGACTTCATCTTCTCGCTCTCTTGAATATCTTTTAAAAAAATGTTTTATTGATACTTATTCTCTCTGCCCTGTGCCTGTCAAGCAAAAGTGTACGTTTTAAAATATGTACAAGCATTTTCAAAGTGCAGCATTTTAATAATAGATGTTTTGTTAGTTACAGTATACGGAAATCTTTGGGTGAGAAATGTCGTTAAAAATTCCCTTTTTTGTGGAAGGAAGTATTACAGATTTCGAATAACATGAGGGTGAGCAAATGGTGGCATTGATTTTTGTTTGATATCAAGCAAACTAAATTGGCTTTATTGAAGATGGGAGAGTACGTACTGTTCCTAATCATCATTTTTGTCTGATGTTGGCAGGTCTTCCTCAAGCTAACAGACACAAAATCTTCGATGGCCTCTCCGAAGAACAAGGTTTCTTCACGTCAAAGGACTTTCTTCCTCTTGTGGCAAAAGCCAGTAAGCCAGGTATGTATTTATGAAAATGCTATGTTTGATCTAATGAATATACAATTACATCAGACTTCTTTTTTTGTTTGTTATAATCAGAAAACCATTGCATCGTCCTTATTCCAAATATTGGCATCTTGTGTTTTGGTATATTTGTTCATTGTCAGAATGGGTGGAGGCAGTGCTTCAGAGGGTTTTATGGCATTGTTTGTAGTGCCAGATGTAACTTCTACAGTATATCTAAAGTCTTCTCTGAATGATCAGTAAGAATAAAAAGGAAGATTTTTTTTGTTTTGTTTTCATTGAGATTAATGGAGGCTCACAATATTGCAATTGTAATGAAATGAAAATGGAAATTTTAGGGAAAGAACTCCATATACCGAATGAATACAACCCAATGTAATGTACAGTCCTGCCTCTTACTGTAAGTTACTGCATTAAGGCAGATGGCCAAAAATTGTTGGAATGAAACCAGGTGCTCTTATAAGAGATTGAGGTAATTCACCATAATGCTGCACACCTTTAGACCAACTCGAGCTGAATTATAAAACGGATCATTTTGACTTTGGAAGCTGTTATAAAATTCAGAGGAAGGCACACCTGTAACAACAACTACAGTATATAACAACCGATAACTGCAATATTGCTTGCAAAAAGTAGAAAATATTATTACAAATAAAAAAAACTGTATTTATTCCCTTGATGACACAACATGATTTATGATGTTTGACTAACAATTTGAGGATCCAGATGAGTTTCAAGGTTTAGTCAACCCTAACCCTAAGCTCCTTTAAATACTTTTCTTTGGTTAAACATTCGCAAAATTCCAGACAGGCATAAAGGGTGACTAACAGTAATGATTATTGATGAAAAAGAAAGATTTGACTGACGATATGCATTGTACAATATATATTATATTAAAATTGTAATTGTAAGGTTTGACAGAAGGAATGCTTTTTATCATTTTCTTCAACAAGTAGGATGCCAACCCCTCGTATCCCCCCTCAAAGCGAGCCCTGCGTATAGGGTTGTGTAGATATTTATCACCATGTTTATCAGTTTTATAGCCGTCTGTCTACATGCAAATATACAACATAAAATAAACTGTCTGGACAAATTGTTAAATATGCTGTAGGCCAGAACTTGATCAGGATTCGATTGGAATAAAACAAGTTAAACTCTATTGGTTTTTTTCCCCATGTGGTCTTGATTTCATCAGATGAAAAAGTTACATGTGAAAGGATTTATTTGTTATGAATTGAGCCTTTTCTTTTCAATAAAATGCACTAGTAAATTGTGCACAATAGAACCAACCACAAGTTTTATTATTTATAGTTATAAAGGCTGTTACAGTCTCTCTCCTCCCAGCCTCATAAGCTCTGGTTTTGTGTTTGAGAGTGTGAGAGAGGGACGCAGATGATTTTAAACCCCAGAGGAGCTGAACTGATCCGATGCTGATATATTCAGTAGCATGTATCATCAAATGCTGAAATCACCACGTTCAATATAAGTGCAGTCACCCTTATCACATCACAAGAATAAAAGCAACGCAGCGAAAGGTGCGAAGTATGAAATCACAGATACAAGGACATTTCTGGAAAATATGAAAAACAAAACGACGCTGTGCACCAGGCCCTCGTGCAAGCAGAATAATTTGACAGTGACGCGCGACATAGCAGGTTCCGAGATGCAATTTTACAGCGATTTGAGCGCAAGTATGTGCTGAGCTGTTAAGTGAGAACGGTTCTGCAGGCAGGATTCATGTTATTTTTTCCTCTCGTCCTCGTCTCGTTTGGGTTTCAGGGATGTGCGGGTGTCGCTCACCGCTGCCGCGGCTTCACGGCGCGGTGATCGTTCTAGGAGCTGGAGACACGGCCTTCGACTGCGCCACTTCCGCCCTGCGATGTGGAGCCCGCCGGGTGTTTGTGGTGTTCAGGAAGGGCTTCACCAACATACGGGCCGTTCCAGAGGAGGTGAGAGTGTGTTTTAAAATAAACGTTCTCTTTGTCCAGCTGTTTAATTAATGGTCCAATCCATTTTTATATTCTTTGTATTATGAAATTGGTTACGAATGACATTGTTATAGGACGAAATTGTGCCATCAGTCTGTAAAATCATTCGAATTGGAAGCTTAGATTTTTTTCAATGTTCCCGAGAGGAAAAAACAAGAACAAGACCAAGAAAGGAGAGAAACTCTTGGAGAGATAGGACGTGAGAGTAAACATCAGGCATCAGAGTGAAGCTTATTAATATTTGGTGTGAAGGAGAGCTTTATGAAGAGCTCTGTGCGGCTGTCCTCTCTCTCCAGACCGCACTGACACCTCTCCTAAGCCGTTCCACTCTCATTTATTGCAGACTTGCCTTTGCTTTCAGGGGGAGATTACTGTCAATTGTTCTACTAACACACAGGGCTCTCTAGTGAGCTATAGACCCGCTTCCCACTTCTGGTAATGATGCCAGCCGGCTAAACGTGTCATGATCAGCCCCATTTAGACAAAGCTGTGAAAAATGTGCGTCAGATGTACTGAGGGATGTTATTTGTTTCACCCGTATGATGTTGAGACAGGTCTTGGACAAAGCACAGTTTCATCAAGAGATGTTGGACTTTAACGGAAAAATAAAAAGTGAAGTATAGACTGTGTGTGTATATATATATAAATGACAAGGTGGTTTTTGATGGACAAAGTTTCATGTGCACAAAAAGCATATAGTGTCCGATGCAACATCTGAACAAATGATTATGAAGTTAAAGGGACAGTTCACCCTAAAATAAAAATTTTACTTCAAACCTTTTACTTCAAACCTGTATGACTTTCTTTCTTCAACAGAACACAAAAGAAGATATTTTGAAGAATGTTGGTAACCAAAAACCTCTGGTCCCCATTGACTTTTAAACCAGTGCATGTCAATGGGGACCAACAGTTTTTTGTTACAAACATTCTTCAAAATATCTTCTTTTGTGTTCTGCTGAAGAAAGAAAGTCATACACAATTGAAGTTAAAGGGTGAGTAAATGATGACAGAATTTTCATTTTTGGGTGAACTCTTCTTTTAAAACATGTATTTTGAAGAATGTTGGTAACCAAACAACATTGGCCCCCATTCATTTCATTGTATGGACACAAACCACTGAGACATTCCTCAAAATATCTTCTTTTGTGTTTCACTGAAGAAAGAATCGTACAGGGTTTAAATGACACGAGGATGGATAAATAATGAATAAAACATTTTTTGGACACATGGTTTACTTTTAGTCGTCTTTGTGCATTAAATTTGTAGTAAAGAAAGTATTTTAACATGAAAAGAAAATCCACGCTTCTTTAAGATCTAATTCACACATTGTTCTTCACGTCGCCCACCACATTAAGACAAAGTACGGTAAAGTACAGTAATTGTTCACATCTGTTTATACTCTCCGCTGAAGATACGCGGCTAATACAGCCACCGTCATCTTCACATCATTAAGACTGTTTATAAGCTATATTAAGTTTAAGACTCGTAGGCGTTTATAATCAGAACCGAGCACTCGAGCGCGCGCTGACGTGAACCGTGACAATTAATAGAAACTTACAATACAGGCAGAAATAAGAATTGTCACCACACGACTAACTTATTTTAGCCCACACTGAAGCCCTGCAGGTTTCTTTCAGGTGAGGTTATGATTCACATGGCTTTTTTCTTCCTTGTTTTTCTGTAACCTCTAAAAAAAATGTGTAAACATTTGATGTGCATCCCCCAAACCGAGGTGCAATTGATGTTTTTTAACAAGGTTTTTAAATGAGGTTCATTATCTCATGGCCAGATAAATGATTCGACCTTTGCTAGTTGTTATGCACTTTTTAGTTTTGTTCTGACCGAGCGTACAGGCGAGCGTACAAACACAGAGCTGAGTATTTGGATGTTGCACGCTCCATCATTTTCATTGACATGAACAGAAACTAGACAGGGGATTTTGTAGTTCCCAGCATGCTTTGCGTGGGACTGGATGAGGAGAGTAAATGTTGAAATTTGGTGTTATTTTATGTGTTTTTGAGCAAGATGAAAAGGGAAGGTTGTTAGTGTTTAATGTGCTGCTAGGTTGGGATTTAAAAGAGTTTCTGTTAGGTTGGAGGTTTGGTTTGTTTACTGTTATGTTCAAGGTGAAAACTCTTTTGAATAATGATGGCAATAAAGTTTAAAGGTATTAAAGTTTAAAATATTATTTGTTGATAAATTGTTTTGTGACATTTGTGACCCTGGACAACAAAACCAGTCTTAACGGGAAATTTTTCTGAATAAATAATTGATATATATTGATGTATGGTTTGTTAGAATAGGACAAAATATGGCCGAGATGCAACTATTTGAAAATCTGGAATCTGAGGGTGCAAAAATCAAAATATTAAGAAAATCGCCTTTGAAGTTGTGCAAATAAAGTCCTTAGCAAAACATATTACTCACAAAAATGTTTTGATATATTTACGGTAAGACATTTACAAAATATATTCCTGGAACATGATCTTTACTTAATATCCTAATGATTTTTGACATAAGAAGTTGATAATTTTGACCCATACAATGTATTTTTTGGGTATTACTAAAAATGTTCCTGTGCTATTTAAGACCAGGGTCACATTTATTAACCCACTGAAATCATTTAGCTAATTTTTATGATGGAAGTTTGTGCTTACAGTAGCTTCAACATTTTAAGTCCCATATAAAAGTAACATAATATCATTTTAATATAACATTTTTGTGTTAAAAAAAGTCATATTAATCAGTAGTAGCATCACTTTTTGTGATCCTATTCCTTTAGTCTCTATTTTCATGTGACCTTCCTATACCGTAACAGTAAAGTTACATTTATGCAGCTCAGACTTATATGCGGTATATTTGAAGCTTATGTGAACTAGTCTAATGGACATCTGGTGCTGACACCTTTGTGATCATAGATGGAGCTGGCCAAGGAGGAAAAGTGTGAATTCTTACCCTTCATGTCTCCACGGGAGGTGTTGCTGAAAGGGGGTCGGGTCCACGGAATGGAGTTCTGCCGTACAGAGCAAACAGAGACTGGACAGTGGGTGGAGGATGAGGAACAGATCATTCGTCTGAAAGCCGACTATATCATCAGTGCTTTTGGTTCTCTGCTAAGTTCCTTATTACACACAAACTCTGATTTTAAACCCCTTCCTCTTACAGTGGATGATACAATACGATCTAGTGAGCCGGCTACATAGACAGTATTTTAAGGCAAGCTTATTCCAGAATTATGCTTGCTGTCTTTAGAAATACTTTCTATTGGCCGAAATATACAGTAGTGTCATGTGTCATTCATAAGGAAGGCAATCCCAGAATGCATTGCGACAAGCTGAGTGAATACATTATCACCCAGTTCAGTGAAATATTGATTATAAATGTATTTCCAAAGAGTACCTATAGAAGAGTTATTTTGAGTTATTTTGAATGAGCTTCTATTTTTACATTTTTAGTGTCTGTGTTAATTGTGGTGTAGTTGATTTATGTGCTTTTGTCATTTTATTATTTATTTGTTTATTTTTATATTGCTATAGACCTCTTTAGATGATATATGATGTGAGTATGTGTCAAGTCTTCTGTTAATCTACTCTCATTTTTGTATTACTGTACCTCTCAGAGTCCATCTATATTTGTCTTTAACATTTGTAGTAATAGCCAAAAATACATGGTATTGGTCAAAATGATAAATTTTTCTTTTATGTCAAAAATCATTAGGATAATAAGTAAAGATCATGTTCCATGAAGATACTTTGTAAATTTCCTACCATAAATATATCAAAACTTTATTTTTGTAAGTGGATGCAGCAAAATCGCTAACAAAAATGTCCGGAAACACGTCTACTAACTTTACTCGCTGCTGCCGCTCTTTGGGAATTACTCACTCAAGTTTGATATCTATGTAAAGCTTAGAATTTCAGCTTTCAGGTTCATTTATTCTCCACAACATCATTACAGCAGTAAGCCAATAGAGAGAGTCAAAACAAACCTGTTTCTTCCTAGCAGCGGCCTGCTACAGCACCTCTGATGGACAACTTTAAAGGCCATTTTCTCAATTTTAGATTTTTTGCACCCTCAGATTCTATTTTTAAATAGTTACACATCTGCCAAAAATATTCATATCCTAACAATGTCCAGGGTCACATTTTATAAAGAACATTGTATGGCATAGTTTAATGGAGTTTTTGCAGAATGAAAAAAAAATAGTTGTCACCGTAATTGCCACTTGTAATTTGTTGCAGCCATTTAATTTAAAAATTCACTTTGTTCATGTTTTATGAATTAAGCTCATTATGTTAAAATGAAGAGTTTTAACAGTTGTAACGTCTGTTAAACGGCAATATAAACTTCAGAATCAAATAAACAGCACTATAATTGAACTTTGTTTTAACATCGTTACAATCAGTTTTTGGTTGTTTCCTATAAGCCCACAACACGTCAAGCTCAGACTGTTACGCTAGCGTGTGGTTTCGATGCCGTTTGTCTTTGCCGATGGCGGTGCGGTGATGAATGGCTTTGAATGAGTTTTCTGCTTGTACTAAATGGAAGTCTTCTTAAAAACACAGTTTGACTGGATTAGCATCGAGCTCGGCCCCGCAGGAGAGAGAGCGAGCTATTACCGTACGGTTACACCTCAAAATGATTCCCGGATGGTCTCGGTGACGTGATTACCGGGTGAAAGAGTCAGCGTGTCTGTAATACTGAGAGCCGGCAGGAGGAGAGTTTCATCTTCATTTTAACTGTATAATTATACATATCTGAACTGGGAATGATAGCTGTGTATTAGATGCTAAATTCGTCCGGCATTTACTTATCCTCATGTCATTTCAAACGTGTATGACTTTCTTTCTTGGCCTTGGACTAACATTGGCCTTCATTGACTTCCATTGTATGAATATAAAACCACTGAAACATTTCTCAGAATATCTTCTTTTATGAAAGAGTCATACAGCATGAGGGTTAATAAATAATGACGGATAATGACAATACTTGCCTTTTAACTGGTTGTTTTGTAGTACTCATGGTCAGAGACTTGTGATCATGTTTGTTGAGTAGTTAACAGTTGATTAATAATATAAATGGTTACAGTTCAGTCATTTAATATCTGTAATCAACACTCATAGTAATTACGGGTGGCTTTAGCGTGCAACATGACTGAACACAAACTATTTTGAAGTTCACTAATTAGATCAGGTTGCTAAAGGGCAGACCTGCTATGATTTTCAATTAGAGTTGTATTAAAAAAAAACAAGGTGTAATGTCACGGAGAAAGCGTAGTGTCCAGGCCTGACTGGTGGTGACATGAAATCACGGTAATGAGTTTCATCCCACCCACGCTATGAGTTTACTCACTGATCTGTGTGCGACTAAACACTTTTGTTTAACTGCCGCAGACTACGGTATGTGTGGTTTTTCAGTAGCAAAACTTTTCGATTCATGGACATCACAATGCGACGTTCTTTTATTTCCTCCAATGTTTCCTCCAACGCACAGAATAGATCAAAACTCCTTTAATATTGTTTAAAAAGCATCTCAGGGTGAGACCTCAAGAAGCTGCTTGATAAAATTACAGTGACTGCACTGAAGACGGTAAAATATAACATGTTTAAAAACAAATTCTTTTTTTTTTAAATTACCACGTTCTCTTTGTTTTATTTTATAATTTTGACGAGTTTATTATTATTCTAAAATGCGGATAAAATATGAACACATAATTGAGTAAGTGTCCCAAAACATTTGACCGCTAGTGTACATTCTTAAAAAGGATGTGTTAATTATTTACACACTGTTTGTGGTATTCTTTTTTTAACACAATATGTGTAATTTTAACACATTTTGTTGATTTTGTGTTTATTTAATGAAAAGGACAACATGTTGTTTTTAACACAACTGTTTTTAAAGTGTGTTAACAATTCAAAATAAGACACTATGCCATTATTTTTTATTCGAAACCTTTCCTATGAACAATTTTAACAGATATTAAAGATTAAATATATGAAAAGATTTGTAGATTTCTCTCAAATACGATAAAATGGCTACTTGTACTTGAAATAATGTCATGTAATAGAAATAAGTAGCAAAAGTGGTGAAGTATTTACTATGTATGAAGTATGTATTGAAATGCTATTCAAAAAACAAAACTTGTCATTGACCCATTAACAGACTTTCATCTTTACGGCACCTTTGGTCCTTAGATCCGCTGCACGACGTCTATTCCGGTTGTTTGTCCTCACCTTGAACGTAGCGTGGTTGTTTTGTAAGGATTAGCAGAGCTTGTTTTACAATGACCGACCTGCTCACAGCATCCGTGGAACATGTTAAACATCAGGAAAGGTCTACACAGCAGGAGAGTGTTATCATTATTAGCAATTAGTCTGCAAGGTTAATTAAAGCAAACCAAATCACCTCTTAGCAGGAGAGGAAATAGTGCACTTGACCGTAAGCCAGCTACAGCAATTTCATAAAGAGATTTTTGGGCAATCGTTTGATTCAGTGATGTTGCTGTGTGTTTACGTGGCTGGATTTCACGATAATCACGATTTTGGGTTTACTGTTATATTTGTTAACCTCTATATTTCGGATATTGCGGTTCGTGAGCAACCTCCGTGTCTTTATCGATTCCAGTAAGCACCTTCGCTTATTTTCGCAGAAAATGCTGAGGGATAGTGTTTTTCCTTCAGTAGTCTGTGTTCTTTCATTTAGGAAATATGAATTACTTGCCCACTCAAGTGTCTCGTCAGATTGGTCTGGCTGCGGCCGTCGAGGGCTGGTACCAGAACAGCTGACACGGCTAGAAAAGTTGGCCGGTAATCTTGTGGTCCTGCCCACTGAAGCTAACACATGATTTGATCCCCCGTTACACTCTCGAGTTTTTCCATCTTTTCTTTGTGGGGGAGAGGCCTCGGATTGTGATGGAGCGTTTTGTGTCTAGCTCCTGTCACTCCGGACAAGGCTCCGCCCCCACCCACCCGGTCGGACGAATATTCAAACATCAGCATTTCATTAATCACACTCCATCAGCGGTAATGAGGCAGGCCGCTTTCTTTAGACTAGCAGATGTTGGGTTTGACTCAGTGAAGGTTGTGTATGATTTACATCTTAAATCAGATTTGGAATATGTGTATATAAGAGATTACATAAGCCATGTCCAGGTGTTGCGTAGACAGATATTTTGTTAAATTTGATATTTTTTAAGAATAATGTTACATTATATTGTTCTTAATTTACTATATTAGTTGACCTAAACTAGCTTCTACAGCATTTAGGATTCTTAAAACATGTTTTTTAACATTTACTTATATATATATAAAATGACATGTTTTGTCTGTTGACTTTGGTTAATGCACAACGAATAAACAATGGAAAAATGTTAGCAGAGATGAATAAATGCTGAAAAATATATTGTTCATTTTATGTTTATACAATAATAATAATAATAATAACTACATACATAATACTAATTATAATTACATAAATAATAATACTAATATGTATTATTATTACTCATATTATTAGTAGTATTATTATTGATAAATAAATACAAAATGTGTATGCATTTGTATGTGTGACAGCAGAATATGTGCTACTTGTTGTTTTCTATGCAAAGTATTGACTTCAAGATTTACACAGAGTACATTTCTGTTTTGTGTCTACTTGAGCATTATTGATGAGCTTGCTGGGTTGCCAGGTTGGGAACCACTGCTTTAATCAGTTTATAATGTAGTACAATAATTAGTAATCAATAACAATTAATATTAATGATATCAATACTACTCTTTATTAATTATTTATACTCCATTATATTAGTCAGGCCGATATTCAGCCGGTTTGAGATTATTGGCTTTGACTGATAAACATGCCCAATGCTCACAGAACGATTAACATTTTGTGTGTGTGTGTGTGTGTGTGTGTGTGTGTGTGTGTGTGTGTGTGTGTGTGTGTGTGTGTGTGTGTGTGTGTGTGTGTGTGTGTGTGTGTGTGTGTGTGTGTGTGTGTGTGTGTGTGTGTGTGTGTGTGTGTGCGCCATCCAGTAGGTAATAATGGAGAGCAGAGTTACAAGCTGGTCACATCTCGTGTCCTACTGCTTTGGTCCACAATCCCCCGTCCTCTCCTTCATTCAGTGTGGATTCTTCTGCTTAATGGACCCTTGCAATTTGCATCTGTCAGTGAGGAGAATGCCCATGGGTTGTGTGTGTGTGTGTGTGTGTGTGTGTGTGCGTGCGTGCGTGCGTGTGTGTGTGCGTGTGTGTGCGTGTGTAGGAGAGAGAGAGATGCTACTTTACTTAAGGACGATCTCTGAGGGCCACGAGAGGCCTGACACACTCTGCTGCCTCTCCAGAGCAAAACTGAAGAGGAGAAAAACAACTTGCAGTTAGCGTTTACGTGTGTGTGTGTGGAAATAGTGAGGCTGTTGAAGAGATCCAGGCAATTGTGAAGAACTCCAGACATTAGAGGGAGATAAAGAGGAGGCAGAAAAGATCAGGAGAACAGTAACAGTGTCAAGAGCAGAAGTTTGTCTTTCTTCTTCTGTGTCTCTGAACTGACCTACCAACACACTAGAGAACATTACAACTCTCTTCATAACATCACTTTTCTTCTTCTGGTGTGTTTAATCGCTAGCTAAAAATTTAAAGTTTAGTTATGAAGAGCAAGAGGGAAACTTACTTTAATGATACTTTAAAGACGCGGGTGGATGTGGATATTTGGTGGTTTGAAGAATTTCTCTATTTGTTTTTTTTAAGTCACACATGTGATCTCTTTAATATCTCAGTCATTTCTCTCAAACATAAGTGAGATTGCATCCTGCGTCTTAGATATTTCTTTTGAGACCCAGAAATCGTACAAATGTCTCTGTTAGTTTCACAAGACATCTTAACAATGTCACAAACTGAACTTGGATTTGTCTGCAGTGACATGTCATTATTATTGAAGATCTCAAACATTTCACATCACATTTACAATCTACATTCAGTTTATCCCTTTATACTTCGTAAGTATGTTAACAAAAGTATTGTTTCTATTTTTTATTTCTCTTGCGCAATTTTAAGGAAAGCGTCTTGAAACACAACTAAGAAGTCCATCCAATCCCCTGAGCAATGAAACTTTCCTCTGGGAATTTACATTTAGACGTGTCTGTTCGAGTATCGACACATCCAGTTTTCACCATCATATCAATTCCTAATTCTTTGTCTCTTGTTTAATATTCAGTTTCACTTGGACTTTAAATTTACAAAATCAAAACCTACTATTCGATATTTACAGAGAAAGAAACCGAATCATAGCTGTTTTGGTCCCCAAAACTGAAAAATGACGAAACTGTCAAATATGAACTCTTTGAGGAGTTCACCTCTATATCATCTGTGGTTTTCGAATAACCTCACTGCATAAATAAAACCTTTTTTGCTCAATAAGGAGAGCGAGAGCTCCTTCCTCTGTGGTAATCCTAATAGTGTGTAATAAATCTTGGGCAACCTGTACGCAGCTCTGTATTTAGAAATTTCCTCATTGATAAATGTAAGGCACGCTCCATGCCGAGCCGACCGTTCCTTTAAAAGATGGATGGTGTATGTTCAAGATAGAGGAGGGCTGGTCATTTCTGAATGTAGATCAGTTTGACAGAGTAGCTTTCTGCTTCTGCTACTAACAGTGAATGAAATGCATCACGGGATGTTACATTAACCTCGCAGAAACACGCAGAAACGCCAGTGGGGGAACAGCTCTTGTCATTTGTCTTGTCATTGACTTTATATTATGTTTTTTCTTTTGTGTCTGGTTTGGGTTTTTCTGTTCTGCAGGTCTTTTAGCTCTTTCCTCACATGTGTTTACTCTTTCTCTTTATCCGTTCTGCAGTGATCGAGGCCATGGCTCCCATCAGGTTAAGCAGATGGGGGCTTCCAGAGCTGGACCTTGAGAGCATGCAGACCAGTGAGCCGTGGGTCTTTGCTGGAGGTGATGTAGCAGGTCTGGCCAATACCACCGTAGAAGCAGTGAACGATGGGAAACAAGCCTCCTGGCACATGCATAAATACCTACAGGTATTATTTCTTTCTTTCGTTCTTTAGCTTTTTCGATCTTTCATTCTTTTGGCCTTTTTAATGCATCTTGCTGCTTCTTTCACTCTTGTTACTTTTGCTATTTAGCATTGTCTGTTGCTTATTCTTTCTTTTTTGCTCTTTGTTTTGTTTCTTCTTTCTTCCATTCTTTCTTTTGCTTTGTCTTTAATCTTTACCCTCTTGCCACTTTCTGTCTTTTCTCTTTCGCCCCTTCTTTTTTCTTTTCCATTGCTTGGTCTTTCGCTATTTTGCGCTTTTCTTTTGCTCTTTTTTTGTTCCTTTCCGTTCTGTCTTTGTTTGTTTCTATTTCTAACACTCTCCCATGCTTTCACTCTTTCGCAATCCTTTATTTCTTTTCTCTTTCTTTCATTCTTTCATTTACTTTTTCGTTTACTCCTTTCTTTTTCTCTCTCACTCACTTTCCGTCCTTCCTTACGTTTTCCATTCTGCACGAGGAGTAAACTCTTTTTTTAATGTGACATCACTATCCATAACAATTATAAATGATGGGTTCAAAACACTGTGCATAACACTTTAAGATTAATTATAGCGTGTCACACTGCAAGAAATTCATCCCTGTCTGGTGATGTCACGTCAAATGCCCACATACTGTACATCTCAAGATTCGCAGCCGTAAGCACAGCCATGTTTTTCCTCGACACATCCACGTTTGAAAACACTTGCTTTTGTACTGATGAGACCGAAACAGATGCTGCCCTGATTATGTCCCGTGTTAAGATCACAAAACCCAATGGAAAAGGAGGATTTGGAGTGCTGATTAATTATGTAGATGAGAGCTTTACATGCTCTCCACAAATAGTGAGCTGTGACACCCCTGGATACAAAAGCCTCTCAATATGAGTATGTTTATGAGTAATCAGAGCACAATAACGAATACATTAGCATTATAGCGGGCGGTAGGACAATGGACTTCCCGTGGCTGTATGTTGCGGCGGCGCTCGCCAGGGCCGCACAGCGAGACCGCTGTTCCACACCGGATTATTTCGTAAATCTCACCTCCGAGGCACCAGCCATGTGAGCTTGTTCGGCTTAATTAGTTTGCCACCAGCAAAGTAACTGTAGAGAGTTGAAGATGGAGGTTAGGAGGAGAGAGAGAGAGAGAGAGAGAGTACTTAGCATTGTCCCGTTAGCTGAGCTACATCAAGCTGGGTTCCTGAGAAGGGCTTACAGAGGCCCCCTGCCTATCAAACACATAGGCCGAGGCTAAACCCTACCGGTTCAATCATTGCCAGTGCCTGCTGCTAAACCTAATAAAGCAGCGTACCAACAAAATCAAACCGAAATAAAGATATATGTAATAAAGAAATATGTGGTGTAAACCATACAGAAAATAGAGACGATGACAATGCACATTTGAGTTGAGTGGTTATTGCATGATATGTTGCATCCGTGATATCTAAAATTATCCTTGTGGACGAATAAATAGGCGAAAATGTACAATCGTACATTAAGGGAGGGATATTTGTATCAAGGGACCAGAATATTGTATTTATATTAATGGATTTGGCAGACACTTTTATCCAAAGCAGCTTAAAGTGCATTCAAGGTACATTTTTCATTATGTGTGTATGCTCATTGGAAATTAAAACCATAATGTTTTACTTATTAGCTTTGTTGTAAGGATGACCATTTGATATTGGCTTCTAAGCTGCCGCACAGTTGAAAAGTCAGAGGTTCAGAGGCGACAAATCTTTTTCACAAGAGTTAAAGCAGAGAATTCTGCTGGTGGTAAATTGGACACGTGGGTTATCTAGGGCAGGGGTTTTCATACTGGGGTGCGGGGACCCCCAGGGGGCCTCCAGAATTTTTTAAGAAACAAAAGACTGCAAAAGTTGTACAATTATACTGAAGGTTATTACAGTTTAATTTCTACAAACAAAATGTAGTCTTTATAATAACACATTTACTGTTCATCTAATAGTTTAAATGCTTCTTAATACTAAAATTCGATATGTATTTTAGAAAAATGGTCCCTCGCAAAAGTGAAACCATTTGAAAACCCCTGATTTAGGGGTTAATCGTGTGGCCGTTTCTGTGGCCGGAGCAAAGCGGAGATAACTGTTTATTTGCTGATAAAATGACCATGTGTAGAATGAGACAACAGATTGCATTGTTGTTTTTTGCAGTAATGGACCACAGCTGAGGGAATGAATGGAGTCATTTGCAAAGAGGTTGCGAGACTAATGTAAGAACAGGTCTCAAATCAGCTCAGCGGCATCTTGGATTTTCACCCCTCGCCGGGTCCCACCTGAGGGCTGTGAGGTGGCTTTAATGGACTCATTCTTGAGCGTTCAATGTTACTCTCTTTTTATATTTTCTATCCTTCAATGAATATATACAAAATGATAAAATTGTGCTCCTTGTAAAGTTTCTTTAAATTAGTGTATTTGGTTACCATGGAAACACCATTGCTATAGCATTTTAATGATAAACTGTTGTGTGAAGATGAAAAATTAAGGTACATTTTCTGTAATTTACATGATTCACTTTCAAATGTGCACATTTTTATTTCAGTGTAATGTCAATGACTGAATTCTCCTATAACAACAGTGCACACGCACGCATGGGTTAGTGTGTTTTCCACAGGGCCAAAAGTGCTCATAGTTAAATAAACACTCATCATCTGCCAAAGATCTATCTGCTGTACAAAACGTCTGACAACTACAGCACATCCGTCAAGGCCCCAGCGGGTTCGAACGCGTCCCTCGGCGTCAGTTGTTTTTACTCTGGTGTTTCTCTCTCTGTCGAGGTCTCTCTGTGGAGGATGTGGGCTGTCATGTTCCTGCACTCGTTCTCTCTTCACTTGACACCCTCTTGTTCATTATGCGGCTGTGACATCACCACAAGGGCAATCATACGTGTTTGATAAACGTGAGGCTCATTAGCGAGATAGCTGATGTATGACTGCTATTTTCCGCTTTTGAGTCGTGATGTGGGGAGATCAACAATGCGTCAGGGTTTCGAACAAACGCCCCGCTATCTCGCGACGATCTGCCGCGCCATTGTTGCCCTAAACGCTCCGTGCGCGAAAGCAGGGTAACCTTCGGAAACCTTCATTCAGAAGAAACGTGAGGGATTGAAGGCTTTGTGTGTTTGAATGCAGTCAATCTGTTGCTTTTGAGAAGTCTTAACACACTTCATGTTGTTTTGCAGGCCATCTGTGGGCAGAAGGTCAGCGGCCCTTCCCGGCTGCCTCTCTTCTACCCCCCCATAGACATGGTGGACATCAGTGTGGAGATGTGCGGGATTAAGTTTCCCAACCCATTTGGGCTGGCCAGCGCTCCACCAGTGCTGCAATGATCCGCCGGGCCTTTGAGCAGGAATGGGGATTCGCCCTCACCAAAACCTTCTCGCTGGACAAGGTAATGAACGTCCCACAAATAATCTTTTTCATTTTTTATTTTTAGGCTGTTTTATTATTTTATATTACAGACTAATACCAGAAGTGTGTTCCTTATGTACAATTATATACAAATAAATTAATGTTGACTTGAGGTTGTGGTTTAAAAGGAAAAATTTGGACATTTTAGCAGCATCTAGTGGTGAGGTTGTGAATTGCAACCAACGGCTCACTCCACCGCTCACAGAGCACTACGGCGGCTGACACAGGACAAAGATGTTGGAAGGGCAGTTGTGGCCCAGTGGTTAGAGAGTTGGACTCATGATCAGAAGGTTGCTGGTTCGATTCTCAGGGCTGGCGGGTAACGGCTGAGGTGCCCTTAAGCAAGGCACCTAACCCCCACTTGCTTACTATACAAAAATGTACAAATGTATAGTACAATGTAATGTAAGTCGCTTTGGATAAAAGCGTCTGCCAAATGCATAAATGTAAAATGTAAATGTAAAATGTCAACTTTACACTTCTTTGCCGAAGGACATAACATATTTACAAATCTCGTTCTGTAGAGCAGTTTGTCTGTTTAGGAAAAATGTAGAAACAACATTTTGAATTTCACGTAAGGGGACCCGCGGTGTTTGTAGATAGAAATAACTCATTCTAAGATAATAAGAACATGATGTAAGGTCTTTATACACCTCTGAAGACATAGTTATGTATATTATATTGCATTTCTGTCAAAAGATCTTCATAAATATCATACACAGCGTCTTTAATGCCCCCCTCAGGTTAGATTAAATCATCAGAAGTCAATTTTCGAAAGATCACTTTTAGCCATGAGTGTAGGTGAGGTCTCTTCTGAATCAGGAAAGAGATTTCATTGAGAAACGTCGGAGAGGCAGGAGACATAACCAAAGTGTCCCGTTGCTCTCCTTTTACCTGTCGAGGAGAATCGATTGAGATATTAAAGAGCTCTCATTGTATAATTATTTTCCTACCAAACTCTCATATAACAATTATAGTACGTTCCATTAACTCTAGATTTAATTAAAGAACAGTGAGCTGATGAATTTGTTGAAAGAAAGGTGAGAGGATGCTGTGACAGATGTTTTTCTCACCTCATCTTTATTCTCTGCTTAAAGCACATTATAAATTGTTATGATTATGAACCTTGTCACGAGGGCTGAAATGAACATGCGTTCAAAATAGCTCAAATGTGTTCTGTGCTATTGCATTGTTACGTGGAATGAAACTTCATTTGCAGTTCATATATACTGTTTATACTTGATCTCTTTTTAGCAACGTCAATATTAGATAAGAACATATGTTTGTCTGGTGCTGGCTTCCATCCACTCATTAGCAACCCTAGGGATTTTAAGCGAGAATATATGTATGTTAAAAACCAAACTAGGCTCACAAACTTGTGATAGACATCGCTATAGTAATGCAGAAGAGATCCATATGCTACTGACAGGAGGCTGGAGAGAGAGAAGAAGTTGTGTATTCCGACCCGCGACCCTCGGCACCCGGGCGATTTCAGAGAGTGCTGGACAGCATGTGACGTGTTTAAATGATGTTCTTTCAGCTCTGATGTATGTGTGAGTGATGTATGTGTTCTTGTTTTATAGACGCCTGTCACTGCTTCCATTTCTGCGTTTATAAACTGCACAGCGGCCTCTTGGAAAGGTCAGGTTATTATTTTAAGAGACAAATGGGAGAGCACCAGAAATGTTGCGTTAATATTAGACGCAAATTGTTGCTTACCTCGTGAACCCCGTGTTTGGCGTGGGTACCATCTGGACATTTGCTTAAAATGACGTTATCTGCCCACGCAGGAACTTTTGTGCTCCGCGGCAACAGGAAGTGGACGACCGTCGGGTCGCGTGTTGTGCCTCGGGAGTTGTTTCCGCTAACTTCGCAGCCGGAGCGGAATTGCACGCCGCACGAACGCCGCCCCCTGCCCTCGTCTCGTCCGATTCCCGCTTTACTCTTGACATTTGTAGATGCCAGATTGGGCTGTAATATACTGTTGCATCTATTGCCCGCCAGCATATGCCGAAATACCACCTGATATCTCGGTAAACAGAAATCATATTATTCTTTATTGTGTGCTCAGTGGGAGAGATTGTAAAGGGGATTTTCTTTGGGGGGAAAAGAGATAAAGAAGTTCTTAATGTCAATATGAATGAACAACCGCTACGCCACTATCGCCGCCTTAAACACGGGGGATTTCTCTTTTTTTAATATCCTGTGCTTTTTTCCTGGGCCGCCCCCTATCACAACATTACCATGCCGTGCTATTGATAGAATTTGAGATGCTCACCGGATTGTCTACGAATATGAGAATCTTCACGCTTCTGAGTCTCGTGGAAGGGAGCGGTTGTGCTCGGAATCGCTAATTAGCTTGTTGGCACGCCAGGCCGGTGGAGAACTGCCTAACAAAGCCGGTGTGCCTGAGCTCGGTGCCCGTTAATTAGGACTAATAAACTGTACGCCGTATGAAAACGTGTTGTTTTTTATGCACTCGCTTTCCGTGAACTGTTTTTGGGAAACCAGTGTTTACAAAGAAACCTGGGCGTTTTTAGGTAAGAGATAAGAGATGTTTTAGAAAAATGTATATATTTTAAAAAAGAAAAAATGTAATGCAATTTGAAATGCAATTGACCAGTACATATCAATTTTAGTCTATTTTATCTACATACTGAAGGAAAGAACTGTTGAAAGATGATTTTTGAAGAAGACAAACACCTTAAAAGGTAACCTGAAATACAAATTACGTCATCATTCATTCACCCTTTTGTCATTTCAAACATGTATGACTTTCTTTCTTCTGCAGATCACAACACAAGATATTTTGAAGAAAGTGATTTTGTGTCCATACAATGGAAGTCAATGGGGCCCAAAATCTTCTTTTGTGTTCTTCAGAAGAAAGTCATACAGGTTTGACATGACATGAATTATTCATGTTTAACTTGTGTTATACCAGTTGATCTTGTTTTTTTGTACTTCACACGCACGGTTTTCAACACTTTTAACCCGTAAGAATAAGAAATGATTGCCGCTGACCTGCGAGTCTTCCACCCACTATGGAAAGCTCTCAAACTATTTGACTTTCTTCCGAAACTTTCTCCGCACATCAGTCTATTCTTGAATGTGGCCTCTCACCCCGGCGTGGGAGAATTTACTGGGCAAATTTGAATGAACTAAATATGACGGCGGCGAGTATTGAAACCATGTGGTGTATTAGCACGTCTCAACTTTTCGACTGCAGTTAAAACAAAAGATGTCGTACGCGGAAGGCTCGTGCAAACACGCACACACATTGGCGCGTCTCAGATCAAGGTTTATAATTTAATGAGAAATGTTGCGTGAAGCTCCATGGTAACACAGATAAAGTGTGATGTGTCCCATCACCCTGCTCACACTATTGTCACTTCATCTTTCTGCATCTTCTGCTTGGCTTTGTGTGTCTTTCTGCTAATTAGCCAGCAGCGTTTTTATCAAGAACAGAAAGGTTAGAGGTCGCGGACCTCACGCGCAGACTCGCACTTACACACCCTCTCATGATGGGTTAGCTGCATTTGTTGCTTTGTGTACTTGGTTTCTTTTACACATTTTGCTCCAGTTATTATTATTACTTTATGGTCATGTTTGTCTGTGATAGTTGGTGGTGAAGGGTTTGTCGCTTTTTTAAAATGCTCACTTTTTTAAGTGCTTTTTTAAGAGTTACAAGTACACTAATTCCAAAAATGAAAAATCCAATCCAAAAATTTTAGGCAGCAACTATGATGTGAAATATCCGTTCATCATGTCATGCACATTTCCTATAGGAGGTCATTATTTTTCTTGCGTCGCAATGTTGTTTTACTGTATATTAAGTATTATATTATTTATAGCACAAGAATAGCACTTTGGATAATGAATTTGTGTAATGAAGATTTAAAGAACGTCTTAAACACTTCCTGTTGTGCTTCAGAGTTGAAACAGGATATTCAATGGAAAAACAAGTTAGAAGACTTAGAGTTTTTCTGCCGTGAGCTGTTTGAATTGTGAAGATGGTCTGTAAATGACAGGTGATGCAGGGGAAGGGTTAAAATCTTTAAGGGTGACAAAAGTTATTTTGGAGGCCAGTTTACATTTTGGTAAATGTTTTTTTTATATATAATGTACAACGATAAATCATTCAAAGGAAGATTAAGGGTGTGCATTAATGATGTTTATATGGTCAATTTAGGCTTTGTTACAAAAATATACATATAATGTATATTTTTACACAAATATACATTCAGTTCTCTTATATAATAACTCAGTTTTTAAAAATTGTGTTTTTTATTGTGCATTCCAATTAATATCAAACTGCAGTTGGGTTGTTTTGATTAAGTAATAATAACTTAAGTATAAAATACATCTAACTTAGACAATAAAACAATAAAAAACATGATTTTTGAACAAATGGATTTATCTGATTTTGCAAATAAACACTTATATCCCTTACAGAAAAGACACATGAAATTCACATGTGCAATAAACACGTGATCGCACGTTAAATGTGTGTTTTTGCAACACTTTTGTGTGAATCCCATGTGAATTTTCATGGGATCAGACGTAAAAACCCATGGGATAACGTGTATTGTCCTGACTCCTGTATATGGGTTTCCCACGGGAATTAACATGAAATTTACACAAAAGTGTTCCAAAACACAAATTTCACGTGTGATGTGATCACGTGTTTTTTGCACATGTAAAATGCATGTTGTACATATTTGATCACATTGGTGTGTCTTTTCTGTAAGGGATATTACAGGGCATATTTTTGCATTATTAAATCATCAATGTTCGTTCAAAGGTGTTAAATGAAAAGGTCCATTTTGTTTCAACTGCAAGCACAGCAAAGCTGTTTTTGGTTTTTCAGAGCGCTCGCTGTCGCTGAAGATTGGCACTACCCAGCATGCACTGTATTCAGCCTCATTTCCATTTCACACCAGCAGGGGAGAATTCTGGGATGGGGCCCCCTGAGAGTATTTGGAAGTGACACAGCCATTTCTGCACTTCTAGCTCTGTGACAGAGTTAAAGCAGAGAGATGGACAGCCTCCCAGAGCTGCTGCTGGCCTGCTGCAGAGAGAGAGAGAGCTAGCACGACTCTATTCAATGTCCCACACACACAGACTTAAAAAAAAACATAATTAATGGTGTTTGCAAAGGCAAGCATAACTTTTTATATTGCTTTTACTTTGTGTAAGAGGTTTGTTTACTCTGCAATCACAAATCATGGCACGGTTTGTGCCGGGGACATGAATGATACCTGTTGAGGAGAGGTGTGCTTTTACTTCCAAGTGATATGATTTATCATTTTCACTTGGGAAATGGGCTAAAAAACGTACATTGTAGGAGTGACCCGGAGTGGGGGATCATTGGATGACTTGGGCCACCTAGCAACCGACCTTAGCAACCACATACCTGTAGCGATTCCCTTGCAACCACCGAGACCACTGTAGCATCATGACATTCGTGTCGTCTTCTGCAAGCGTATATATCTAGTTCATATTTTATGAACGTACCTGCCTTTGCTGTGACGTTCTTTACACCAACCGTTTAGCTAAAGTGGCTGTTGACGTGATCTTTTTGACCGAGAACTTGTTCATGATTGCTTTGCAAAACGTATCATTATTGTCGTCACGGCCTCCTATTAATCACAGACCGTCGGCGCGCCGTCTCGCGTCCGTCCCTCAGGGAAAACGTCCCGAGGAAACGCTCGTAATGCAGAACAGTGAGGACAGAACGTGCTGGCGTCGCGGGTACCTTGCGCTTAACTAACACGCGTCTCATCAGCCGTGATTACAGCGCGTGTGCGTGCAGTTGGCGCACATTAGAAAAGGGGTGGAGAAAATAAACAACTTTGGGTGCTTTCGACTACGGAATCTGCAATGGAAATGCGGTTCTGTCAAAGCAGTTACTAAGATCTGAGAGGTGTTGACTAATTGCCTGCTAATTACACAGTAAATTGTCTAATTAAGCTGATGGTTAATTAGAGTAAGCTTGCACAGCAAGTCTTGTGGAAGTCTCTCTCTCTCTCTCTCTCTCTCTCTCTCTCTCTCTCTCTCTCTCTCTCTCTCTCTCTCTCTCTCTCTCTCTCTCTCTCTCTCTCTCTCTCTCTCTCTCTCTCTCTCTCTCTCTCTCTCTCTCTCTCTCTCTCTCTGTCCTATTTTTTATTAACAGAGAGGGAGCGGAAGAGTGTGTGGTGGCAGGCCTTGGAAACCTGGCTGTGTAATTGGCGCGCTGGCAGTGATTGGCAGTTAACATGACATGGAGAGGCGATAGAAGTTAGGAGTGACAGAATCGGGGTTTGCGGCAAACAGCGGCACTTGTCATTTGTGCAGGGGCTCGGGCAGCGGCCCCCCTCCTATAGCCAGCGGTGATGCGGCAGCCAACTGCGCTGCTCATGCACAGACTCCTTAGAACCGCTTCTATATGTACGGAACTTTGCCTCGAGCCAAAGAGAGGCAGGCGTGCTGTTTTTAGCCCTGCGTTTGTGACAGAGGGGGTCTAAAAGTCTGAGGCCACATTAAGGCGATTCTCTTATTTTTTTCAACCAAAAAGTAAACAAAGTTTTAGAAATATGTTTGGGAAACTTCACTATGAGAGGTATGCTTGAATTGTTTGAAATAAAAATATTTTTTTTTAGAAAAGCAAGAAGAAATCTTTCACATTTTTTGGTCTCTTTATTAAAGACCATAGCTACCTACTTGAACATCAAGAGTCCCATTAATATTTTTTGTGCAGCACACAATACACATACAATACAGATCATTCCAAAGCTGCTTTGCAAAATTTTTTTTTACATTCTTCAAAGAGCAAAACAATCTCAGCCACTTAAACCATGCTTAAACGTATGAATATCATTTCATGAGATAAAACAACAAAACACAATCTGCAAACATTTTACTAACAGCAATCACTGTAAATGAAAACTTGCATTGCCAAAATATTATTTAGGATCAGGCGTACAAAATAATTTAGGATTCAGTGCTTTGAGACTCGCCACAGGTCTACATGCTTTTTAACATTTTTATTTCTTTGTTCTTTTCTCAGAACCTGATAAAATCGAGAATCATGTCTCATGTAGACCGCACGTCTCGTTGGCATTTCCGCAGGTTATCCCGATAAGAGGCGTCTAAAACCGAGAGATGCGACACATGACAGGACCCTTCCTTCAATCTGTTCTGTCATCTAATCGATACAGACGGAGATAGAGATCCAGTCACTGTTCAATCACTGCTTCTCCGAGTCAAGCCAAGAAGCACTGAATACTCCTGGCAGATCAATGCGGGAAATGTCAAAGGTGAAATCTGGAACTTTTAGAGAGGGATTACACACTGCTTCTGTAACCTATACCTAAACCTGCCACGGCTAAAGAATAGATGGACAAAGAATAGCATTTATCACTTCCTGTGTGAAAGGAAGTATAGAAAGAGCGGATGATTTATGTCAAAACAAAGTCTCCTACAAAACAGAAAATATGTGCAAGACAGCATGCTATGTTCAAATCATCAATGAAGTTATAATTATATTTATAAATAAATAAATTATATATAATTAATAAATGTAATAAAAATATGTATTACATTTTACATATATGTATGTATACGTGCTTAGATGTATATTTTTGTTTATTGAGTTTAATTTGAATAAATTGCTTCATTAACATTTATTTACCACTTTGTAGCTTGTAGGAAGAAAACAAACCGACAATAAAACAATAGCAAGACACATTTGGCATGTGCAACAACAGTCACAGTTCAGTGATTTATGTTTATTTAACAAGCAAATTAGCTGAGGTGGTGCTGATCGGAGTTTCATCGCTTAAAAAAATCGCCCGGGCTCATTAACTTCAGCTACATGTTTACGTTTATAAATATACCAGTTTAATTGGGAGATCAAAGCACCCCCGACTACCTTTTGCATGGCTGAAAGATCAAATAAGTTGTGCCTCACAAATCTCTTTAGTCTACTAATTTGATCAAACTCATCTCGTCGTTGGGGGCTTCACTTCTTATAACGCGCGACGTCGAGGTGGATGAACGGCGCTCGATGTTCCCGATGACGACTGCTGATCAATGAGCCGAGAGCTTTGCTTTCTGGTCTATTTGAAGTGCAGTCTGCTAAATCTTTATGTCAGCTATTTTATCTGCTTCATATACTTTTATTAGGAGCGCAAAAAAGGTTTGGGTTGTGTTTGATTTGTTTCACGCAGCGCCCAAAATATACATTTACATTTAGTCATTTAGCAGACGCTTTTATCCTTACAAATGAGGTAAACTATAGAAGCAATTGGAACAACATAAAATAAAAAAATGCATAAGCGCAGTAAATATACGTCAGATTATCCGCTATAAAACGTTTGCCTAAGGTCAAGTCTAGAATTTTTTTTTTAATTTTAAGTTGTATTTTTATGATTAGAAATATATGAATGTTGGAAAGCTGGAACTACCATTAAACAACCAATATTCTATTGAAATGTTTTAGTATAGTAACTACATTCTATACTAAAACATTTCAATAGAATATTGGTTGTTTAATGGTAGTTCCAGCTTTGGCCACTCGAGGGAATATGGAATTTTGACCATCTTTTGCAGATTATCAGTCAAAAAGCTTATGGATGCCATTGGTTAAACTGAATCAAAGCCATCGCTGACATCATCAATCCAATAACAATTAAATTCAAGATGTTTATTCCTATTGCTAAGGGTGACAAATATATTGCACGGTCTAATTTTCAGACTTGTTTGTTGGACCCCAACGGCTAGTCCTGGTGACTTCTTTTTGCACCTAGAAAAGTAATTGGTGAAAACGCCTAATGACCGAGCTGACAGACAATATCCCTGTTCATTTATCAAACAGGGTTAATATCCTCCGTTCTGACATTAATTTATTAACTCTCTTTCAGTCGAACTGATCTCACTCACTTCTCACCATTGGAATCACGTTTCTGAAACGCTTCTCAAAAATTGCGGTTGTCATTTTCCTTTTTCTGTTTTGTTTAAATGTTTACATTCTTATATACTTTTGTAGCTGCTGAATTTATTTCCCTTAATAGATATTGCGTCTAAAAGCATGCGTTATGAAGTCCGTGGGTTTATCGACTGCATAAGATTCAAATCAATTTTTTACAAAACCAACATTCATTTTCCATGATTCAGTGAATGTCATGCCTGCCTGTATTACAGAATTGCTCCTGTTTTTTTAAAGCAGCTTGAGGCCTTGAAACTTCAATAGCTTTTATTTTTTTTCCATCCGAAGCGGAATTCTATTCATATGAGTTTGTGGAATGAAAGGCTGGTTCGTATTGTGCTGCAGAGTCCTTTCACTGAAGGAAAGAAAGTTGTCACATGGTTTCTCAAGGTTCTGAGTGTACAGATGTGTCTCTGGGATGTTGTCATGGATTCAAGGTTGCTTAGATTTTAAGTGACAGCCGTGGAGAGAGGATTACTGCAGATCTTTGCCCGATACCTCGGCAGATGCGCGTATACACGCTTATGAAGCTAAACAGTAGCCAAATGCACTCCTTTTAGGGTTTGATGTAAACTTGTCTGCAATATCAGGATGATAATGTAATGATCAAGGAGATTAAATGATTATTCTTTTATCATTTTCTCACCCTCATGTCATTTTCAACCAGTATGACTGTCTTTCTTCTGCAGAACACAAAAGAAGATATTTTGAGGAACCGAACAACATTGGACCCATTGACATAGTATGGACACAAAACCACTGAGACTCTTTTCAAAATATCTTCTTTTGTGTCACACAAATTTTGAATGTCACGAGGGTGAAAAAAACAACAGAATTGTTTTTCGGTGAACAAAAACTAACAGCCCACTTTTGACAAAACAACACACTTTTACAAACAAGATGCTTAGACCTCAGGGCACACCAGAACTGTAACTTTGTGTTTTTCCTTTCTGTTTGTCTGGTGTCCTGCATCGGTTGGTCTGGGTACACAGGAGAAGTGAACCAGTCGAGGTTTGATTTTTCTGTCATGGTTGTTTATAATGATTAATGCCCCGACTTGGGGCCACTCAGTGTAATTATGGCTCTTCGAGATTTTAGTATTTTATTTTCCCTTTCTCCACCCCGCAGTGGCTCCAAACTCCCCACTGAGAGCTAGAGAACAGTGCAAATATCTTACATTCAGAGCTCCTTTTGGATTTTGCAGTAAATTGTCGCCTTTGTTTTTGTAAATGTAGTATTTGCATGCTTTACAAATGCAATAAGAGTAACCAATCTAGCAGATCAATTCTGGTGTCGCCGGTACGGTCCTAATGAATCTATAATGTCTTTAACAAGTAAGACTGATGGTGTAATTTCACCGAGGCTTTGCGTTTCAAAGAAAGGCTGGATCAATCTGACAGAGCGAAAACATGTATTTTTATATCAAACATATCAGCACAGTAGTCTAGCACCCACCATGAAGGATATGCATTAAATGTGAACAAATGTCTGACATGTTACTAACTTTACATTTATAGATATCCTTCTTTAAATTTCATCACTTTTCACCATCATTTCATGTCACCCTTATGACGTAAACCTGTATGACTTGTGCACAACACAAAAGAAGATATTTTGAAGAATGTTGGTAACCAAACAACATTGAACCCCATTGACTTTCACTATATGGACCCTGAGACATTTCTCAGAATATCTTCCTTTGCGTTTCACTGAAGATTCACATAAAGGTCTTGAATGACATGAAAGTGAATAAATGATGACAGAATTTAATTTTTTGTGTGAACTGTACCTTTAAGGCTAACAAAAAATTCATTTATATTGATATTAAAGATATATGCAGTTATTATATCAGGAAACCTTTTACCTATGATGAATGTATTTCCTGTTCATTCTTTCAGTCTGACAGTAAAGAACAACTTGTGACTTCTGTATCTTCTGGAACAAGACAGTTGCCCGTGAGATGCTGTATATGAATAGCAAAGCATTTGATACTGTATTAGTTCGAGCCTGTGGTTTCATGTGCAGGATTATTGGCCATTGAGGCAGTTTATTCCATGCATGATGCCTAGAGAAGGAGAAAGCGAGACGTAGACAGGAAACGACAGCAAACATCTTTCCAGAGATAATGAAACATACATTGCTGCATTTCAAAGGTGGTTTGTAGAAACATAAGCAAATGTGCAGATGATGACTGTACATGTTATTGAAATGATGAATTATGATGAAGTGATGGTACTCAATGCAATCAGAATGAGTCAATGTGAGGTCAGAGTACAGTATATTCTCATTAGAATGGGAAGACGCGCAGACGCCGGTTGTGATGTTAGCGCGTACGTGCCGGCGTAGCCTGCTGTATTTTGATTAGTAATTCTTGCATGTGTCCGCTTCTGAAAGGCTGTTTGTTGTACAGACGGATTAGAGGCCTGTTCCGCTGTGATAAAACGTAGTTAGCTCAAAAACACACATGAAATGAGGGATGAGACGGAGCCTCGATGGACAAAAAAGGAATAATGTTTCTTCCAAAGCTTCCTCTACAGGTCGCTGTCTGTGAAGGCACGGCGGGACCCGACAGGAATGAGCTCCTTAGACCTTCTGCACATCAGAAACAAGAATACAGCAAGAGTCCAAAAGTCTAAGACTGATTTTAATTCATAATTAATGTCGCAATCTATGACGTTTTAGTTTATGAGCTGGCATGATTATATTTATTTTAAGTCTTTGACTTTTGCACTCTCCTCTAGGTCAAACAAAATAAAACATGACATCGGGCAGGCTTCATCCTGTCTTTGGCTGACTCGTGCCAGTCGTGCATATTAACACTATAGTTTGTGTGCGAAGATGCATTTACGTCTCATGTGCATCGGCACTCGTCGTCGGGAATCCAATTTGCATTGAGATGCACGCCGGGAAGGAGAGAATGGCGCGCGTCTTATCTCCCGTCGCTGTGTGCGCGGCACCTGTTTCGGCATGCCGCCGTGCTTTCTTTGGGTAATTTTCATGCTTTCTGGTTGCTTAATATTAAACATCTTGTTCCACCCCAGCCTGATAATCCAATGCGCCGGCAGCCAAATGTTCCCCGGTCACGGCTTCATTAAATACGGGACTCGCAGATTGGCCCCGAGCTTGTGGGATGGTTGTCTGAATTTTCCACAGAGTCCTCACTCGAGGGCCACAACACTTTCATTAAAGAAGAGGTTACGTCTTCATCTTCACGGTTGAGGCCACATACGACAGCGTCAATCTTCAGTCAGGACTCGCACAACGAAACGCGGGGGATTAGAGCAAGTTTGCAGACGTGACACTTGAATATTTGGTTTCTGTAGAAACATCACCTACAGACAAGACATTTTTTTTAGCTTGCTAGCGTTTAGCTCATTTCTGTTCGTTTAGTTTTCAGGTCATCTATATTGCTGCTGTTCTAACGAAACCTTGTATTTCCATTTTTTTCATTATTATTAGTGACTCTTTATGTTTTACAAATATCTAACCAATAAAAGGTATTAAAAAGTTCTTGTCAACACAGTATTTAATCATTTAAACAGTGCATTATTTTTTCCATTTTCTGAAAAACAGCAAATTTGGACATCTGAGGTTTCAGAAGCACAGCGGCGATATGCTAGTACACCCCTAAACATTGACGAAATTCACATTTTGCACATAGAATCACAAAATGTGTGATCTCTGATGTATGGGTATGGCTTAGATCCCTTTTTCAATGCATTATACCATCTGCTAGGTTGACGTGTTTCAAAGCCATATTTTGAACTACAAGCAACGATATTAGTGATTCTTATTATACTGAACCCCACAAATACACGAATAAACCTATATAATAATTCATAATGAAAAATGCGTAATTCACGCATTTGCTGCCTCACTGTTTCTGAATCAAATTCATGCTAATAAGCATCAAATAGATCAAATTAGCAATAAAAGCTTCTTGTCTTGCTTTGAAAAGCGTTCAAATGTTGTAAAATGAAGTTTGCGTGCTGTTATTGTAATTGTTCTGTAAAGTCGTAGGTTCTAATTAGGATATGCAAATCATCCTTTCACACTGCTAAATTATGATGGATGGTTTATCAGAGTTCAAAGGATTAAGCTGTCACTCTCTTTTGTTTGTTCTGGTGAGTTTATCGGCTCAATTTTCACAGGATGAGAGCAGACGAGACGCAAAATGTAATTTCTTAACTTCTTAGGCTTGTAGATTCAGGGTCCCGGACAATTTGGATTAAAGATGGTTGCCTTGGGTGCTTGCTAAGGTAAATGTCACTTGTAGTATTGATTATTTTTGGGTGTGAAGGTTGAAATGCTAATCAAATGTTACAATACACTGTGCTATGGTCAGCAATGAAACATTTGAGTATGTAGTCTGTAGAAGAGAGTTGTGATATTACTTGACTACATTCCTTTAAAATCCAATGTTGTTTCAACCTCATGGTAAAGCCTTGGTTTACAGAGATTTTACAGCTAAGGGGTACGATTTTATAAAATAAAACATGGCAAATAAAATGTATGATATGAATGAAAATAGTAGTTTAGAAACAACAAAGTGGTTGCCAAGGACCAAAACTAACCATTTTATAAATGGACAGATTGATTTAAACCAACAGTTGGGTTTGCCCGTATTTTACCTAACCGTGAGTTTAAGAAGTAGTTCACCCAAAAATGACAATTCACTCTCATGCCATTTCAAACCTATATGATTTTCTTTCCTCTGCAAAACACAAAAGAAGGTATTTTGAAGAATGTTGGTAAATGAAAACCATTGGTCCCATTAACTTGCATTAGTTTTGTGTTCATACAATAGAAGTCAATGGGAGCCAACAGTTTTTGGTAACCAACATTCTTCAAAATATCTTTATTTGTGTTATGCAGAAGAAAGTCATACATGTTTAAAATATAAGTAAATGATGACAGAATTGTCATTTTTTGGTGAACTATCCCTTTAAAACAAAAAAAATTTAACTTGAAAGATTCTAAAAAGGTAAAAAAAATCCTACATTAGACTATATATAAGTCACATCTAGAGACTAGAGCATGACTTAGACATAAGACTTTGACTTGGGCTGGTACAGTGACAACCTGGCATCATAGCAGTGCGTTCTGCACGCTTCTTCCAAATATATCAAATTCTAGTTGCTTTTCACTTTGGAAACAAAGCGCAGCGTGTTTACGCAGGGGTTTGAAATGTGGCACAAAGCATTTCTTGGCTTGAAACCCAGAAGATATGTCTACACTGGTGATAGCCCGAATTTGTTGGCTCGCCGGAGCCCAATATCGTGGGCCAAAGCCATTAGCCAATGGCAGTTCACCTGATGGTACGACTCTTGTGTCACTGCCAGCTTCATTAGCCGGCCTTCTAATTTACCGTGTGGACTGATTACTGTCCGACAGAGATGACCTGTACTCTATACATCTCATCAGTGATGGATATTATAACAGTTTGGCAGGGAATCCGCAACGGTTCCGATGCCAAGCGATGAATTTTCAAGTACAGCTTAATGTAGTCCCAAAAACATCTATCAGAGCTCTATGCTACGTGTGAAGAAAATGTAGTCTGGGAAGTGTAAGAAGGAAGATATTAGTGTGAACTGATGGATGAAATGCTTGATTTTGTAACGTACCTTCTTTTTTTGTGTGTGGTTTAAGTGGACTTCATTTTCCTTTCTGCACGGCACGATTTCAAACACGTATGATTAAATATGAATTTAGCTCCACGTTTAAAGCCCCCCAGGAGAGAAGGGGAAATAACACTATTGAGTTTGTGTCATGCATTTTTGTAGAATATAGCCGTAATTGTCTGCTTCATGTTGTTCTACGCAAAAATTAAAGCCTAAGACTATATTTTATAGCAAAGGTTTCCTTTGGGATATTAGGAGCGTGGCGAATTTCGTTCTGTTTCCAAAGTACGGTTATTATTAGCCATTACTAAAGGTCGCATGAGGTCAGACGGAGACTCTACGTGTAAACTAAACTCATTGCACCTATGGTATTGCTTTTCGTCCTGCAGGATCTGGTGACCAACGTGTCGCCGCGTATTGTACGTGGAACCACCTCGGGACCTCTGTATGGACCCGGACAGGGTTCCTTTCTCAACATCGAGCTGATCAGTGAGAAAACCGCCGCATACTGGTGCCAAAGCGTGAAAGAGCTCAAAGCTGACTTTCCTGCGAATGTAAGTTTCTCGTTCCATAACGTAGTGATTTTGCTGAATGCTACATGAAAATTTCAACCTACATATATGGTGAAAATACAGGAGAAATTGAATGTGGAAAAGTGATTAGAAACAATAAGATTCTAGTATGGATGCAATTACATAGCGTGTCAAAAATAGAAACACAGAAATAGATTGAATTCAGTGACTTTATACGGAGCATCTGCTGTTGGTATTGCTTCAACGTTAATGAACATGACGTGCCTTCTGTCACAGCATGTTGAGAACAAAATATTGTTGCCTCTTATCTCGTTCTTACAACGTATAGGAGGTCTTTGTGTTTGGTGGAAGCCACACGGGACTGTCTGTGTTAGCTAGTTATTTTCAATTTTTCCTCAGCGGTTTGGCTTTCGAGTCATAAAATTTGAATACGATTTCAATATTCATTTCTCATTGTTCCATTTATTATTCATAGTAATGCGATCCTCATGTTTGCTAATGAAATCCAAATATTTATGATGTGAGCCAGCTTCATCCATAAGTACGTTTTTTCTTTCTGCTGTGGTATTGGTACAGCAGGAACAGCTGAAATTACAGAATGACAACTCATTTGTTCACTTCTGAGATTCTGTATCTACGTTTCTTTTTTGTGCACAAGGAATATCAAAGGATTAATTGATTTCTGCAGGACTTTCTGATGGAGATCACGGGCCGCGCTAATGGAAGCGATGCCCAGCATTCACTGCGGTGGCTTTTGTAATGAGGATGAAAGTGGCTGAGATGTACAGAAGAGAAGCTTTTTTTCCCCGTTTTCTTTACTGCCTTAACATGAAATGGCTTGGCACGTTTATACATGTTTTGAAGTATTTCCTGTTAAAATAGGAAGTTCAAGCAGATCTGTTCTTTTTTATTAAACAATAGCTGTTAGTTGACATCACATCTGTGAACTATAATTTGCTGCATGCTGTTTCTATGGCTTTGTAGACTGCACTTATTGTAAGTCGCTTTTGATGAAAGCATAACATTTAATGGGATGTTATGTAGGTAGAGACAGGTGGTGTTGGGGGAGGGGCACTATTATTCTAGAGTGCATTTGATTGGACAGAAATCTGTCTAGGATGAGAAGTGAGCATAGATGCTTATCTTAATAAGATTTATCTATAATAAATATAATGCTAACTTAAATAGGTTCACATTTAAAAAAATATATAGGGCCTACTTTTTAATATATATATTTATATGTACAATGTTAACATGTATATTGACTGCTTTATGACATCGTAAGCATAATATATATCAAATTTAAATCATATGGATATGGTTCATATGTGTGTGCGTGCGTGATTGTGTGTGTATATATATATCAAATATTTGCACCATATGGTATACATGTACATATATATGTTTACATGAACTGAATTATTTTTAAATCCATGTGCACGTACACCTGCGAACACACTTTGAGTAGCTAAGTACTTTTTGTCACGTCCGTGAACACTTAAAATGTGTTTGCCTGTGTCGTTACAGAGAGAATAGCTTCTGTTATTAAATTTGTCAGCATGAGAGGAGAGGTCAGTCGGTTGAAGTTCCTGTGCTGTCACATCTCTCCCACCCGCTGCTGAAAAACTGTCTTTCCCTTCATAAAACGATAGAAACAGCCCTCAAAACCCATCAGAATGCTGCCGTGGCCGTTGCCATGCAGCCAAATTGCGGTTTGCTGTTATCAGTGCTTCTATTTTTTCCCATTATTAGGAGCCGGTCACAGCGATGCGTTGGGGAATTGGCGGCAGTCATTGGTCCACGTGTTCTCGTATAGCCTCCGGGTGACCGATCTCCATGGAGACACATTGTTAGAGTGTTAGGTGGGTTCGAAGGTGGTCGCTGGCGGCGAGGTTATTGAGCTTATAACCAGGTAATCCTCGATACCCTGAACCTCGCCGGCTCGTGCCGGTTAACGCGACGCGCCGAGCCGACAGGGTGGCTCAGACCGGATTGGTGTTAATAAACTTAAAACTAGATCCCTCTCCAGCTTTTCCGAGGGCCGTTCGGCAATAACACGACGTTAACGCGAGCAAAGGTCAAGCCCGAATCAAAACAGAACGTATAATACCCGAAATGAAGCCTGCGGCGTTGATCTCTTCATCATCTTTAGGAACCCTATCGGCTGCTGCGGGTTTATGGTAATATTACCAAACACTATTTCAAGGTGTATCAAATATCACTTATATGTCACTGTTGTGCAGTAAATCTCGGCGGTAAATGTCAGAGTACTTAACTTTATTTGCCCCCTGAAACTTGGCAATATTTTCTGCTCTTGTGTAGGTGGGCTAAGCTCGGCGCCTAACCGCCTGCTGCTTTTGGGTAAACGTAATGCCCGAGAGATTTATATCTAGCGGAAATTTGTCCCGGGGGGGATAACACAGCCTCCAAGTTTAATATCCTCCCATGAAATCAGTTTTCTCCCCGGACTCCTGTCCTCCCGTTGTTAGGACCAATCTTTTCCGTCTCCGTGCCGCCCACCCCTGCCTCATCAGCAGCGAATATAAGTCATGGGCATCTGATGAGACAAGAGTTTAGATGTAATCACATTGTTGGACAAAGTAACACTAGATAGGATGGCCTTCATTGCCCAGGTTTTTTCTAGACATCTCTGCAGCTATTAAACTCATAATGGAGTGCCGCCACGTCCACAGTCAACATGGTTAGTGTTTTTTCCTCGGGAAGATGAGGGATGTAGCGGCTGAAATGTTGACCCGGTACACTCTTTTCACCTGCTAGCGTGGGCAGATCTCTGGAGAATCGGACCTATGGCACCCTCAGTGGAGTTTGTCCACATATCACAAGCTTTTTATGTCTGTGATTACTGAAAACCAGTTGTTTTGGAGGCCATCTGTAACCTGGTTTATGACCGGCTTCTTGTATAAAAGACAAGCAGACAGCGCAGGCTAATCCAGAAAATGCTCTTATCTAATGCCTCGCTTTGGGGCTTGATACTGTTTTAATAATGGCAGCGCAACAGTGGATTTGTCCTGGTCTTGTGAATTATAAATATTGATTTTGTGACTTAGAAGGAGGCAGCTGTTTTTTAAAGACTAGATAATACCCTTTTGATCCATTTTATAATGTGAAACGGCACCTCGATGGTGCACAATGAGGTAAAACCTTGCCTTAAAATCTCTCAATGCTCTCTTTTCCTTTGGTGTCTCTTCCTCGTACTCAATCTCTCTTCTCTCCACCGCAGATTGTCATATCCAGCATAATGTGCAGCTACAACAAAGCCGATTGGATCGAGCTTGCCAAAATGGCAGAGGTGAGTCTTTGTTATGCTAATTTGCGGACGCACACAGTTGTGAAATAATAACCTTTTCCCTTAGGGATAATTTGGCACTTTTGATAACACCGTTTGTTGTATCCATGCCACTGCATACTGTCCTTTACCGAACTGCAAAACCAACATTTACTGTTATCCAAAAAAAAAACCTTTATTGAATCACTGGCAGCTAAAGTCGGCTACATTTACGGGAAACGCTTATCGGAAGCAACTAATCTCATGTTGCCAAGAAGCTGAGTGGGATGAGGTGTGGGATGCCAAGGAGTGAGGATGAGTGGATGAGAGGACTTCCCGGGCCAGGCATCTTTAGGCTGGTCCATCTGTGAGGATTCTCCAGAACCTGAGATTTTATTTTTTCATACATCCACACAGACGTATGCACATCTTCCATGCGCTCGGATACATCCGCACACCCACAGTTACTGTATAATCACAGGTTCTGATATTTTAAGTGGAAATCAAGGAAGACAGCGGAGTGACCTCGGGATTAATCATAGTTGACTTGCAGATCTCAGGCGCTTAATTGTGCAGAGAAAATGGCTGAAAGTAAACAGTCCGCATGTCAATGTGTTAATTCTGGTATCGATTACATCGACGCTCCCCCCATCCTAGCTTTCACCTCATTAAACCGGCTTGTCAAACCCTCCCAAAACCCTCTTTAACTAACGGAAAAGATGGACATCTGGTATTTCCCAACCCCCCGCCCCCCTCCACACAACTGTCATTATGTATTCGCGAGACGTCCCCTGTCACCGGAGCCCAGGTACGTTTTGCATATTGTGTATTCATAAGGCAGGCCTGTGATGTAAAGCGCAGCGAGAACATTGCTTCAGGGTACCGCTGATGTGTCACGCCACACTCCTTGCTTTAGGCTCGAAAAATTGGGTTCTGCTCTTTTACCTGTATTAGTTGAAAGCGGATCGATCCGTTTTCGTGAGAAGTGGACTAATGGGTTAAATAGCGTTTGTCTTCAGGTTTCGACGGCCGGTGGCCCGAATGCCTCGTCTTCCTGGCGTCGGCTGTTTAGCTACCTGTGCCAGCAAATATGAAATAAAGGCTCAGTTGCCATGGCAACACGGCTTTCAAAGAGAATCAACCATTCATTCCCACTTTGAAATCTAAGGGAGCACTTAACACTGTTCCTCGCCTAAGGATACTACTTAAAAGTTTTTTTCTTGCCTTTCCTCGCACGCTCACCTTTTCTCTCCGTTCGTGGTAGTGTCAGAGTGAAGTAAACCGTTCTGCTTTCATTTTCCACCTCTGTTCTGCTACTTCCCTCCATAAAATCGCAGCCTTCCAGAGAAATATTACATCATAACGACGCGCCCGAGGCTATAATTCATAAATGTCAAAGTCCCTCCGTGAGCTGTTCCTATTTTATCCAATTGAAAGTTGGCAGAAGAAAAAGGAACAGTGGATTGCAGATAAATGGTTGAAAGCAGGTCCAATAATAAGTGTGCGATGTGCGGTTGTTCGTGACTGGCATTGCTGCGCAGTCGGTGAATTCGTGAATTTAAAGTCCCGCAGCTGTCACTCAAAACTCCAGATCCTGCAGCCTACCGGGTTTGGTTCTCTCTTAAGAATCGATCCAGTTGTTAAAGGGGAAAAATAAATGGTCATTATTTATTTAGCATCATGTCAAACCTGTATATGACTTTTTTTCTGCAGAACACAAAAGAAGATATTTTGAGAAATGTCTCAGTGATTTTGTGTCCATACAATGGAAATCAATGTTGTAAATATCTTCTTTTGTGTCGAACAGGTTTGGAATGACATGGGGATGAGTTTTGCACTGTATTCCCACCAAAAGTGTGCCACCTTGAAATTCCTGTTTGTCTGTAAATATCGTGTGCTCTTCTGTTTGCTTACTGTATGATATAAGAGTGAATGTAAAAGTCAGAATCCGGTTCTGAAGTGGATTCTCCTGTTCGTCCCTCTTCCTGTTCCTCTCACCTTTGACGCACGTATCTCTTCACAACTGCTTTGCTCTTCTTATCATCCCTCTAAAGCCCCCTGAGATCAAACCAGTAGCGCTGATCCAGAGAGTATGACCGGGATGGGTAATGTTTTCCTTATCAGCTTCTGAGTTGATAATCCTTGTCAAAGACAGCGGCAGGTTTGATCCAGATCTGCTCCAGGCTGGGAGATCTTTTCTGGAGAACTTCAAAAAAGTCACATGGTGTGCTGCTGTTAATATCAGATGAGGATACTGTGGTACTTTATACAGTATACTGTATTCATATAGACCACTTCGCAAGATGTAAACACTGGTCCAGGGGCACTTCCGGTTTTTATATAATTATATATAAAAATAAATATTTGTTCAACATTTTGATTCAGTTGTAAATGTTCTGTTGGTTGTATTTTGTTCAAACGTTTATGTAATGTAAAAAAAAACTGAAACAGGAAGTTCTTGTGGACTATACCGTGGTATTTACGTGATGTCCAAAGGTACCCTGTAAATGCCCTTTAGCTCAGGATAGCAACAGCTTAGCAACCACCCAGAACATCCTATCGTCATGGCGACAAGTTGTGCCAGCCAAGCACCTCTAGCAGTATTCTTTAAACAATTATAAAAAATCTTTTATGAATGCAAAGTCTTCATTTTACAGTTCATACAAGAGAGATCTCACAGCAAACCGCTCTCGCCTGTTTTGTTTTGCCTTCGGCTTGTTTAAAATCTGCCCCCCCCTCTCTCTCTCTCTCTTTCTCTCTATCTCTCAGCTAAGCCCGCAATATCAAGCGTCTTGCAGTCGGCCTCTCTCGGAAAGCAGCTTACTGTGATGAGAGATGATAGCACTTAATTCACTGTGTGCGTGTCGCCCCTTTTGTTGGCCAGGAGGGAGAAAAGGCAAGCCTGCCCCCCTCCTCTCCTCTCTATAAAGGGCTTAAAGAAACCGGGTGAAATTAAACATTATTGATAATTGGCTTTAGGATCACGGCACATTGTGTCCATTTTGTACCTGTGTTTGCTCCTAATTGACCATGAAATCTGGGGTCTAATCCTGTGGGGTGGCAGGTCGGTTCTCCATCCTCGGCTGACAGTGATAAATAGCGTCGCCCAACCTTGCGGTCCTTTGCACTTTGTAAGGCTAAAATGCTTATTATTCTTTTCCCCTTTAATGGCTGTCAGTCTGCGGAAAATCATAAATCTACAGATAGAGTCGATGTGGCAGGTTTGTAGAGCTTTTTGTAATTGTTTAAATCCCCCATGTGATGTGGTTTAAAGCCCCCGTGGATCTGTAATTGCCTGTCAAACTCGGCTCGGCTACGTACCCCACCCCGGTCTGCGCGCCCGCCTGCCCGCTCGCCCGTCTCTGGTGCATCCGTGTGGAACACTTATCACGCACTCATCTATTTTAGAGCCAATGTCTCAGTCAACGCTGATTTGGTTCGCTCATTGTTTTGTATCTGCTTGAGTCTGATAAACAATAAAATAGTTTGTTTTTCTGGATCTATTCTTTATTTGTTTGTGTGTCTCTTTTTTCAGAAACGTTGCATCAAAACGTTTTAGTGAGGCATATACGATCGACATGCATGATTTGTTATGCATGCTATGCATGTTTTACATAAAAATAAGGTTCCTCAACATTTCTTTCTACATTTTTTCTTTTACATCGAAAAGCATTCTTGCTGTACAGGATTTTTGAGTCGTCTGTATGGATCTTTGGATTAAAAATGTTCTCGATTTCCATTTCATAGATTAACATACATTATAGGCTTTGGGTTTTACATGTTGACCAAGAAACAAAACAATGGTTTTCTAGATCCATGGATCTTATCATCAAAATAAAAATCTTTCTAGTTGGAACCTTTATTTTTAGAAAGTGTTATGTTTTATGCATGTGCCATGTCATGTGTCTGCAATGCATAGTTAGAAAATTGAATAAATAATCTAAGGCTTCTGCATCTCTCACAGGCGTCTGGTGCCGATGGCCTGGAGCTGAATCTATCGTGTCCTCATGGAATGGGGGAGAAAGGAATGGGTCTCGCCTGTGGCCAGGTAAATCCAACAGTACTCACTATATACAGTTACCAATGCAGAAACGTATTAAGCAGAATGAGATCAGAACAGCTACTAGGAAATGCGTTTCTTTTTTGTTTATCAGTTTTATTATTATATTGCAGACCTAATTGTTTATATGATGCGTGCAGATTTTCAGAGATGTTTTTTTGCTGATGATGAACCTATGCAAACCCAGTGTCCACATGCGCTGTTGATTGCTGTTATCGTGTTATTCATTTTGCACATCTGAATATCTGTCTTTACAAAGAGAACAAAGTGAATCAACAAAAGTTTTTCCCTGCAGATTTGGATGCGATGTGGGTGTGTGTTTAATAAGCCATAGATTCATGTGCGCTCACACGCTCGTTCTGATGAGAAACGCTGTCATGAGCTCAACTCTTCCACACCTGCATCACTGCCTCTCCACTTCAGCGTAACATTGATCTGTCAAAGCGCTTTTAATAATCATTTTCCATCACATCACGTTCAGCCGACAAATTAACGCAATTTAACAATCCACAACTAATCCCTGTTGCTCTCTGCACACGATTGTCATTGGAACGCGTAACTCCGTCATTCGAATAAAATGCAGCGTTTGTGCGCTCGGCCCGTGGAGGTTTAGGTGAGATTGTTGTTTGTTGTTTTTTGCGTTTCACGCTCAGGCATGGTGCCTATTACAGAGGAAAACAGCAATGTCTTGTTTATGGTTTTATGATTACACCCTTGGCAACTGTGAAAAGCGGAATAACATCCTGTCAACTGATAGTACTTGATAAAAAACATCACATCTCTGCACCTCAGAGAACTTTATTCAGTGATGTTGTGAGCTTTGTTTGGATTTCTGATGCACAGTTGTAAAACAGTCGTGAAGTGTTACTGTACTGTACATTCGGTTAAGCTGCTTATTTTTGCAGGTGGACCAACTAGACGTGGCTTTTGCTCCTTTAGGTGTGAAGCACTAGTCTGTTACACTTGATGGAGCTGTGAAGGTCTGTCACATGAATGAAACCCACAGAGGATAAACATGACCCGGTGTATTAACATTTCTCTTTGCCTCTTTGTTCAGTCCAGGATAAACGTGCACCTGACCGCAGTTATTTCCCTCCACCGCGGCTGTAAATTCATAGTTATATCTGTTGCGTTTGCTGTCGATTTTCAGCTCTAAGACAAAGAGGTAATCTAAAGCCCGAGGGCTGGAATCTGCCACGAGAACTAAAGAGACACAATATCATTTAATCACTCCGTTTGGCACCGTTTCTGCTCTCTTGCCTGTGGAAAAGAAGGGGAAAGCATTAATTCAGCATTATTTGTGACTGCGTGAAGAGAGATACGATTTGATTTTAATGGGATATTAATATTTCATCTCCATCATTCTCATTTCGATTTGTTTTTACAATAAAATGTTGTTTTTTCTCAACGCTGTTTAGCGTTTAACTCGCGGCAGATTAGAGATGCGTTTTGTTTACATGTGTTAAACATTAATGCTTTTAATGCCTGTTTACTTTTCATCGATGCTTTCTATATTAAGGGGTGAAAATGTATTAAACTGCATAGGTTTTCCAGGCATCATCTTCGCTAATATAGCCCTGTGCCGTGCATATTAAAATGAGGTATTTGTCATTAGTTTGAGCACAGCCATGCCTGCTTTATACAGTATAGTGGCCAAAGGTGATGTCCAATTTTGGACAATTGACATCTTTGCCCTTTATTCAAGTATATTGTGAAAGATTGTTCTCTATTTTGTGCCATATTTTGATGGTTTACTATAACCTAAGGTACCATTTAAAGCAAATGTCCTTTGTACATTACTTTTGGACACTATATGGAAAGTAAGCATTTAAGGCATGTTAGGAATGCAAAAATGTTGGGTTATTTTAAACCCAGCGCTGGGTCAAAAACAGACAAACCCAACCACTGGGTTGTAAATTAACCTGTGCTGGGTTGTTTTTACCCATTGATGGGTCAAATATAAACCATTTTCTGGCTGAATATAACCCAACGGCTGGGTTCATCTCTTTTTGACCCAATGCTGAAATATAACCCAGCATTTTTGTGGTCTGGTAAACTTTCACTGTTGGTACAGCGGTTGAGCAATGGAGGGCGTTTCGGTATACAATAATATTACGGGTTGTTGTCTGCTTTACCGTGTATTTTTTTCAGCATTTTTGAAGCGTTTGAGTGCTGCGACACCACATATGCAGTAAACAAGGCTATCAGTGAGGACGGTTTGTTAGTGAATTTATTTTTATATCTCTCTTTATATTACGGTAAATGGTAGTAAGTGCAAATTTCTCAGCTTAGAAAAAAATCACAGGGGTCGCAGAGTTCTTTCTTAAGTTGGACTTGCATCCACTGGGGTCTTTTTTCTGCCGTCTTCCTTCAATGTGTGTCCCTAGATTCTCCAAAATTAAAACCCGCTTATGTTTCCTGAGCTATTTTGAGCCCACCAAACAGGAGCGAGCGACACCCGACCTCCATCATACCTCCTGAGAGACCCGCCAGCTCTTAACGAGAGTGCCCACCTTCCCTGACCTTGCACTGTTAAATTAAAATTTCAGGTGTAAATCAGATTTTTTTCCCCCTGCATTCCTCTCTGCATTTCTCCCTTGGCCCTCCACCCCCACTTCTCACAAACCGAGGGGGTCTTTGGACCACTCTCCATCTCTCTCTCTCTCTTCTTGGCTTCTCTCCTCCTGTGACGGAAAATACATAAAGAATCCAACACGCCCTCTCCTTTAATTTCATACAAGACCTCTCCCCCTTAACCACGCAGCCACCTGCCAAATCAGTGCCGCCGGAGTCACCACGCGATTTGCTCAGCCATTATTGCTGCTCACAAGTCGATTTTCATCTCTGAATGCTCTTCAGTGGCTCTGAAAGCTCTCCTCGCCCGCTCGCTGCTCCCTCCGCCCGCCAGGCACGCCGTCTTTTTAAAACACTCACGACTCCCGCGGTAGGTTCCAAGCGGGCAGAAAGCACCTCTCCATGTGAAACCGGCCGGCGATGGGTCACGGACTCTGCCAAAGCGGGTCGGCCGCACAGGTGCGCTCTCTTCATCAAAGCGTGTAATACTGTGTACAGCCAACTGCTTAGAGGAAAAAGCGATTCGGCTCCAGACTCCCTGGCCCACAGACAGCGGCTCTCACCCCCATCTGGCCCGTAATAAGCTGTCACTGAAAGCCCTCTGAGGAAGCGGCGGTCTCTCGGTGCAGGAGCAGAGTTCTTACGAGCGGCATCTGGTTGGTGGCTGGTGTCTGGCTGCAGGCCACGACCCCTGTGCCTCATACTGAGGCGGGCATAATGCAATTTCCCACGACCCTTTGGGAGGCAAGCCTGTCCTGCTTCCTGTAAGACGGCTGTTGTTGTTGTTGTTTCTCTCAAATGCTAGCATGGCTCGACTCAAAGTAACTGTTCCCTCGGGATGCGGAGCTCGGTTTACAGCTTGACCAGTCACTCAACTTTCAATCTGATCGCACGGTTCAAAACTTTTATTACAAAAGAATCGAATCCTGTTTTTGTTTTATGGAAGCTTTTTGACTTCAAGGAATAGTTCAATCAGAAATAATCCTTATTTACTCACCCTCATGTCATTCCAAATCTGATTTTCTTTATTCTGCAGAACACAAAATAGATAATATCTATCTATAATAATAGCAATATTGGCCCCCATTGACTCTTATTGTATTGACACAAAACCACTTTCTCAAAAATATTTTTTTCATTTTTTGGTGAACTGTCCCTTTAAGATACATACATATTAAAATGTTTAAAGATGTGCATTTTTGCATTACCATACTATATATAAATCTAATACATGCATGCATATTTCTTTACTAGTATGAATGTTTGTATTTGACAAACGGATTTTACATTGGCAGTTTATTTCTCTCTCACTTGTTCTTGCCATTTTTGTCCCCTTAGTTCAGGATTTGCTGTATGAATCGATGAATCTCTCCCGCAGACATCCAGTCACATCGAACTCCTCTCTAAAGCCCTGATATTACCTCTCTTCTCTGGTAGACACTCGCAGCGGACAGGTTGAACCTTTACACTTCAGCAATGTTTATACCCCGTTTAAGTCTTGAATAAATCTGAGCAAATTACCGCGGATGAAACTCCCTGCTCGGTAGAGTGCATAAATCCAATATCTTCATAAAAAGAATCGAGATTGAGTTTATCATCTCAAATAGTGTAACCTTTCACGTCCCCTCTCTTTCAGAACGCATTTAGAATACTTTTAGGTGCAAATATAACTCCACTGTGTATCTCAGGTAAAATACACACCCAAGGACGCAAAACATCGAGATCCCAGCGCTTGAATTTTTTTCGATTTTGGTTTTTGTGCTCCGCTGAATCGCTCAGCATGTAAGAAACAGTCAAGGGGACATGGGGTTTTTCTTTGGGGTTGTGTATTCTTACAAATCAATTCTGGCTAATGGTTTTAAAAATCAAATGCTAACCTTTTCCAGTGCAGGAAGTGACCTTAGAACTTCGCTTTGCAGATACGGCTTGTAAATCACACTTTCTTATACAGACGGGCAGAGCCATCGCTCGAGGGAATATATGCCAACAGTTATTGGATATGTCAAAACAGAGACCTATTTCCTGTGAAAGAAAAGAGGCGAAGAAGGACGGAGATGAGATGCCGGCGAGAGAGCGATGCTGTACTGAATGAAAGCTCAATGTCGGGTTTACAGCCTTTTAAAGCGTTCTGACTGATCTGACATGAGGCTTTGCCGCTTGAATTAAACCATTTCTGTTTTGCTTCATAAGGAAGCTTTCATAAAGCTTTAATATGGTTTGTGTATTTATCTGAGGCCCGCTGGAAGCGGACGGGTGGTGCATCTGTTACCAAACTGAAGATAGTGGATGGAAAGACGTCGATGAAAGGAGAGATTTTAGTTTAACCAAACATCACATTTGGTGCTATTTTGTATACAGCTTTGAAAAATAAAATTTTGACTGCTGTGTTTCAGCATGCTGATGCAAAACAGTGAAAATATTTCTAGAAATCTTCTTAAAGTGATAGTTCACACAAAAATGAAAATTCTGTCATCTTATACTCACAATCTTGTCCTATCAAACCTGTATGACTTTCTTTCTTCTGCAGAACACAAAAGAAGATATTTTGAAGAATATTGGTAACTGAGCAACGGCAGCACCTATTCACTTCTATTGTATGGACACAAAACCAATGCAAGTCAATGGGTATCGCCGTTGTTTGTTTTCCAGCCTATAAAGAAATAAAGTCATACATGTTTGAAATGACAAGATAGAGAGTAAATGATGACAGAATTTACATTTTTAGATCCCTTTAAGCATTTTGTCATTGTGATGTTACACTGAGAAGAAAAGGTGTGCAAATGCAGAGGTCTTGTCTTTTACTTTTTACCTTCTCTCTCTTTGAGACACACACTAAACAGCACAGACTGACAGACCAGGGCAGCTTAATAAAGCATGAATCCTTGTGGAACAACAGTTCACACTGTTATGATCCCTCACGCTCTCTCTCTCTCTCTCTCGCTCTCTCTCTCTCTCCTTCACACACACACACATACACACATACAGTCTCTCTCAATCTATCACTCTCATTCTTTCTGTCTCTTTGACATATGCAGGTTTGTTTGAGAATACCTCACAGACATAACACTAATGATATTTTCTATTTCCTAATCAAACCTGTAAACCGTTCCACATCTCTGTTGACATTATTGCATAAAGTCAGACGCGATTTCACCAATTTATGAGCCTTGGTAGTACACCAAATGTCCTCAAGTTGTTTTTGCATGAGGACAGCTTATGATTTTACTTTCACAAGGATAGCCAAACCTGTATGCAAAAGTTAAGTTTTGCTGTTTTTTGTTAGTTGGTTTATTTTTGCTTATTTGTCGTGTGATTAATTTCGACCAGGATCCCGAGCTGGTCCGGAACATCTGCCGTTGGGTTCGACAGACTGTCGGCATTCCGTTCTTTGCCAAACTCACCCCTAATGTGACCAACATCATGGACATTGCCAAGGCTGCGCAGGAAGGTATCTGATCGTTTCTACAGGCATCTCTCCTCGGCCCTTTTGCTTCTGCTAATAGTGTTCAGCAGGGTTGGATAGATACCAAAATGACGTTTTCGATTTATTCTCAATACAAAATAGATACCCACTTTCATGCTAAATCGATGCCTTGAGCGAAAAATAAACATCCTCGGGCTACTAATGAAATAAAATACATTCAGGATTTCATGCAAATGATTTTGTGATTGTTTATGTTTCATACGTATTGTAGTACTTTACACAAAAGTCTGCACATTAGATGACACATGAAGACACAAAAACTAAATCCATGAGAGCAACATTTCCAAGATACCACATTAACCAAAAGTATGCCAAAGGTATAGAAAGGTGTCTTTTTTTAAAACTAGTTCCCAGTTCTGTCCCAGAATTTAGTTCCTGATTAACAGCCTCTACAGAAATAGTCGCAGGCCCGCAGGTTTTGGCATCCAGATTTTTGGGGAATCTGGCCTCTCTCCCTCCCCTTTCCCCATGCCTAATGTCTCATCCCTGTTGGCGCAGGTGGAGCAGATGGAGTCACAGCCACCAACACGGTTTCGGGGCTGATGGGACTCAAGGCAGACGGCTCTCCCTGGCCTGGCATCGGCCGAGGAAAGCGCACCACATATGGCGGAATGTCTGGTGAGTGTCACCCACCTCACTGGATCCATTTCTTTCTCCTCTGAGGTTTAACGGCTGTGCGGCACAGACAGTCTGTGTGTGTAAATCCATTTTTTTCTCGGTTTAAAGTGTGTGGGAGTGCATATGAATGCGTGTGCATGTTTGTTTGTGTTCGTATGACGGTCAGAAGCTTTAATAGAACAGGCAGATGGAATGGAGGTTGGAGAAGAGCGAAAGTCCTAGAACAGCTTTCCGCGGGGCATTTGCTGCTCGATAAAACAGTTTGCGTTTTGTATTATTAAATATGGACGTCTTGGTTGTGAGACTTATTTTCAGTGGCATGAGTACTGTATATTTGGTGCATTTTATTATTTAAATCAAGTGGTGTGTAAGGACAAAAAATAGTATCATCCAAAACCAAAAAAGATTAAAATATCTCAATAGTAGCATAGTGTATTACTGTATACTCATCCATCACCAGCGTTTTATGTCAATTCAGCATGTAGTAAAATTATGCATATTGCTATCCGGTTATTGTCTTATTTTTAATAGATAATCGCTTTAGTTAGGTACTGTTTTCATTTATTTGCTGTGGTGCATGCCTGCTTCCTCTGGTAATGATGGGAAAGAGCGTCTGAACCAGCATGTCTAATTTCTAAGATATTGTATTTGTCGAGAATGTTTCCAGAACCTCACCGTCATCTTAAGAATGACGGTGTGAATATTTTGTCATGTGAGTGTGTGGTAAGGGCATCAGGAGAGCAGATTTTCATCCCTGGTGATGAGCTTCAGAGAGCCTTCTAACAAGTGTCCTCCGGTTGCCATGGGATATTGACGTTGTCTGCCTCTGTGCTGCTTTTTATGAAGACATTAGACAGATGTGTCTTCAAAAGAATAACGTTTTCTTTCGCCTCTCTACGGGGGCCGAGCTGATGGATTTCCCACTGATATCCTGAAGGATTCTGGGAAATCTGGGAAATCAGATGGTGTTTGGGAAGGATAGTGTCGCTATTAGTGTTGTTCACATTTTGATAGAAACTAAATGTTATATCTAAACTGGTTTGTAACTTGGTCCAGATTTTTGGTACTATGTTTAAAAAAAAAAAATCTTTTTCTGATATTTTTTTTAAGCTCGCCTGGGTTTGCGCTCTTTTGACCAACCACACGGCAATCCAAACCCAGCATTATGACATTATTATTTTGTTTATTTTATTTTTACATTAAATTAAATTTTACTTTGTCTTGTTTAATTTGATTTTAAAATACATATATGTATATATATATATATATATTTCTTTTTTCTTTAATTTCATTATTTAATTTCAACATTTTACTTTATTTTACTTTGCTTTGTTTTCTTTGATTACATTTTTTTTCTAATTTTTTATTTGTGTTTCATTTAATTTTATTTTAAATTGAATAACATTTTTCTTAATTTTTTTATTGTTTAATTGTATTTTTTTATGGAATTCAAATTTGTCGATCAGAAAACTCTTGTGAACCATCAGCTGTCTCTTTTGACCTGGCCAGCAATCACCCAGAATACCTTAGCAACCATCTAGTAATACCTTGGCAACCACACATCAGCACTTGCATCTGCACACAGTGCTGTTGTAGTTTAGCTATTAATTGTTTGTTTACATCTTCAATCTTGTATTTCACGGTTTCATACTGATAACCGTGATCGATTATTACAGATGTCACCATATCCTCATGTTTGGTGTTGTAACAAGACTCGGCTCCTGTTCCACACACAGCCAGCGTGTGTGCTCAATAATTCATGTGGATGCAGTTGTTCTCTGGGTTTCAATACTGTATCACTGTGCTATCGCTATACTCTTGCATAGTTAATGTCATTTATGAGCCTCTCTTTCAATATGTGTGTGTTTGTTTGTGTCTGGACAGATTGAGTCTCTCTTATGTGCTGGTCTCTCCATCCACATCTCTCTTTCCCCAACCCCCTCTCTCTCTCTCTCTCTCTCTCTCTCTCTCTCTCTCTCTCAACAAGGGGAAGGTGCAGCGGTTGGGAGCCAGGAACAGCGCTAGCCGAGGCGCAGCATTAAAAATTAATCGTGAAACTATTGCAGCAGTATTTTATAGTATGTAAGCAAAACTACTCAATGTCATCTTTTTCACATTTAAGCTGTGCCAGTGTGACATCCCCCCAGGAGCGGGGGCGGCCTCCGACCTGCGAGGGTCTTCCCGGCTCCGCCCAACTAACATCCATCACTGTGTCCTGCCTGCAGGCCTGTGAGCTGCCAGGGCTGACGGTGCCAACAGCCTAGAAACAAATCTACCTGTGATGTACTGTGTGTCAGCGGGGATTCAGCCGCAGTGGTTAATTTTAAAGGAGCTTATCATAGAGAACAGAAATTTTCTTGCCTTTTGAAATGAATGAGGTTGATGGACCATGTAGACGTAAGCTAATGGTCGCATGTTCGCATGATGTACGCATTTCTCTCCAGTATGGATTGTTTTTTGAAAATGAGCGCCAAAAATTCCGGTTTCTGAAATCGTGTACATTTGTGTTGTTCAAATCCTGTATATGACAAAAGAAGATATTTTGAGAAATGTCTCAGTGGTTTTGTGTCCATTCAGTACAAATCAATGGGGGTCAATGTTGTTTGGTTGCCAACATCAAACTATCTTCTTTTGTGTTTTGCAAAGTCATACAGGTTCGGAATGACATGAATGAACGTTTGGGTAGACTTTCCCTTTAATAGATTTCAACTTTGTTTCCCAACTGTGTGATTTTTTTGAAAGGATGTGCATAGCAGGGAGTTTGTCACCGACTTTGTTTGGTCATTCATCTGCGTGTAACTTGTAATTACAATATTTCAGACTCCACTTGAAGGCTGTATAACATTATAAGTAGACCTGAGGGAAATGAATAACAAGCTAGAGTAGTTTACTTCCATTTTAAAAGATGCCCCGTTTCCAGTTCTCTTTTGCTATGATGCAATCCTTTCAGTGCCCTCATGCCTGTGTAGGTTTTTTTATAGTAGAGTAAGAGTCATTGTCATAGTATGCAATGCATTGTGTCCGCAGTTATACAGCTACTGTGTGTGTTTCTGTTCACAGCTGATATCGATCATATACCTGTGAGACCAGAGTCTTTCCTTCAAGAGCGCACAAACACACACCCTCACATTTACATTTAGTGCTCTTCTGACAGAACACACTGCCCGACTGTCGATTGCTTTTTTGAAGTGCGCCTCTGTATAAACAGACATGGAAAATTCATCTAGCACAAGCATGCATGCTTTATTTATTTTTTTGTCTGGCTGAATTGATGGCAAAGACAAATGATGCTTTAGAAAAACAAACGCTCTGCTGAAAACTGAGCAAGCTTAGAAAAGCTAAACTGTTTTATTGTACTCTGCATTTTTGCATATTAATCTCGTTTCACTAGATCCAAGAGAATAATCTCTCTTTATAGTACTGCACTGTAGTTAGATGAAAGTTAGTGCTGGGCGTCTTGTTTTAGTATGGTATAATGTAGTATTGTGTGCCTACAATATATTGTGCAGTGCAATAAAAAAAAGTTTGCATAGAAAACAATAGAATATTTAGCATGGTAAATATTTTAAATGCCATTGGTTATTTCATAGACACTAATATTATAGAATAAAACAATTCTGTGTGAAACTGTAGCAGTACTCCATGATAAATGTTTTAGACAGCATGATGCTACATTGTTAATATATTGTGTTATCGCAAGTGGCATCCATTTATCATGTTGATATATCACATTATTTAGCGGGGAAATGGCTTAAGCTAAAAAAAATACAATGATGTCATGAACAATTTCTGGTGATATTTACATTGATTTCCTGTATGCAGTTATTTGATATGGGCTTCATCCAAATTCTAAAGCACCTAACCCAGAATTTCTCAACTGAGCACACACACTAAAAGGGAAGCTTGGCACCTGTTTACAGTATGCTACTACAGTATAGTGCTAGTATAGTAAACAGATCTGCACAGCGAGTGAGTTGAGTGGACTTTTAGTATGCATACACAAAAAAAAAAAAATAACTATTAAGAGTCCGTTTTAAAGCATTATTTTAGTTTTTCTGAATTTAAGATTTATTGATAGGTGTTTAGGTAAAATGATGGTTCTTGTTTCATTCTGTGAACTACTTACAATATTTATACCAAATTGCAAATAAAAATATTGTTTCTATTTGCATATATTATTATTGCATATGTATTTTTCAGACCTCAAATACTGTAAAGAAAACAAGTTCATATTCACTTTTAAGCAATACAACAGTAATATTTCTACATGTGTTCTACGATTTGCTTTCACGCCAGTGACATTAGGGGTTAGGGATGGGGTTTCAGTATTGCTTTTTTTAGAAATCAAATGTTTTTATAAGATTCACAACATACAAATACGAATAAGTCACCTTGTAAAATAGTTACGAATTCCAGTGAGATCAGGTTGGTTTTTGTGTAAAATGTGTCACAGTGCTGCACATTTTAAGGCACTTCGGTGGGGTTTTTAAGACCCTCATTCTGTCACCTAACTTTTAACTAAAACGAAGTTCTGCAACTCACATTTTCCCTTTAATGGATTACAGATTCATCCAACTGTGTGTCAATGATGCTTGTAGCAACGAACAATTAAAAGTGCTCTGGGTCCTTTCAGTAGTCGAGTGGAGTGTGTGTGTGTGTGTGTGTGTGTGTGTGTGTGTGTGTGTGTGTGTGTGTGTGTGTGTGTGTGTGTGTGTGTGTGTTTGTGCGAGTATTGACCCTCCTGTGAGTGCATTAGCACAGTGTCATGGAGTGGGGTGGAATCAGGGCTCCTTTGAGAGCTCCAGGATGTTGCCTGCATGGTGGTGTTTGTCTGCCTGCCCACCGTTTCCAGAGAGAGAGAGAGAGAAAAAGCAAAGTTGTTCCCGGGAGAGATCTTTACTGTGGCTGTTATGTCTCTCTTCCTCTTTTTTTCTTCTTTTTAAATTTTTTTATTTATCGATGATATTTTATACCTTCGTTCCTCGTCCGACTTCACGACAGTACCCCTCAGAGATCACACCTGTGAACCGCTTTATAACCCCCAGAGCTCTAGTCTCACCTCATCTGCTCTCATGAGGCCTCATTCTGCGTGCTGGCTGTTGTTTGAAGGTAACAGGTACGTGATCTTTCTGTAATGATAGTGTGAGAATAGCACGTTTCAGCGCTCGACCACATTACAATGCAAACGCACATATTTTGAGTACCCTCTCTGTTTTCGTTTACTAGTTAAACAATCCTTGGAGAGTTTCACAATAGAAGTTGTGTAAAAAAGGGCCTGTGGTTCTCAAACAGGTCATATATGCACCATCTTACCATCTTTGTTGGGTCTCATAGGAATTGTGTGACATATGTTTTATTTGTTTTGCTTTGTGGTGTTATTCATTTTTGATTTGTTCGTATACACCATGCATAAACAACATGTGTATTCTTTTAGCTACACTGCAAAAATGCATTGCTTGCTTAAAAACTTGAATCATGTTTTACCTCTTTTTAAGAGCTTAATTCAAGGTTATTTTTCTTACCCCGTTGTAAACTCATTTAGTTTTGATACCTTTTTTTTTTTTTTTTTTTTTAGAAAAACAAGAGTAAGAAATAAATTTTTTTCAAGTCAGGTTTTCAAATACAAGTTTTATCACATTTATGACATTAAATGTAAAAAGTTAAATTTTTGATGCACATTATTGTGGACCGAAATGAATAAAGACAAAATTTCCATCATAAGTCGAAATGTGCAACTCCACAAAAAAGCTTTGTAAAATGAACACAGCGAGTATAGGATGCAGGAGGCTCTGGGCGGTCTGCCGTGTTGGACAGATCACGGTACAGTAGGTCTGATTAATTAAATTTGCCTTGCTCAAGACGGATTTCTCACCGCTGTCAAGATTTCAATTTTATGTTAAATATTCTCTAAAGGGCAGACCCTTAAATCTTAGGGGCGGGAGCAAGCAGCGGGCTGTGAACGTAACCATAGGCTAACTGCTAATGATAAGAACACACGGCCGTTGAGGCGTCCTCTGAATTAGATTGTCAATCACTCTCGTGTCCATCGACCGGCCGAGGAGACAAAACAGCGGATGATGAATGAAATAAGATCAGCGTGTGTGTATTTAGTGCATAAACGTTTCAAGATCCAGTTGATAGAGGTTACTTTAATGTAAAGGGATATAAAGTGAAACATAATGTAGGGTGATAAAGTGAAAGATTTCAAATCAAAGCTGTAAATTACAAAGAAACAAAGGTTTGTATTACAATTGCTTACATTAGCATACACAAAAGACTTTCTTGAACATAAAAAAAATAAAATGAAGACTATTCAAAACCATTTTCATCTATAATGCTTACATTTTGCAATGATTAGGTGACATAAATAAGCGTTAAATATTTAAAGAGCAAATGATCTCTAAACGTACACCTGCGAGTGTTAATTTGTTTATGGACTTGTGTACGTCATTGCATTGAACGCTTTATCCTCATTTGCATTATAATTGGATTAGTATTAAATAGGTGGGAATTTGCAAAGCAGGTTACATGGCTGTGTGGGTCGAAAAGTAATAATGAGAGGTTTAAGCAGTAATTATAGTACATCATCCACCCCCATACCTTTCTTTGTGGCCTGTTTTTATCTTTTGCTTTTCGAGATACTGTAACTGTACATTAGCTAATATTGCTAATTTGACATTTGTCCTTATCGCCATTGTTTACCGAGTTATAAGCCAGCAAAGCAATGTACTAAGAATAATATATAAACATTGAAAGCTTCATTAAGGTTTAGCACATTATGGTTACAGGTGTTATGCACTGCTATTGCAAAAATAGAAAAGGTGATTGACTTTGGTTATTACAAATTGTCATTTTAGGTCATGCAGACTTAAGCGTTGGTATTTGTTTACAAATCTTGGGTCTGTGCCGTCGTACACTATATGGACAAAAGTATTGGGACGCCCCTTCTAATGAACAGCTTTGACTACTTTAGTCAATTTGTGGGCACAAATCTTATAGATGGTTTCATCGGACGCACGTGCCTGGCCCGAAATTAACTTCGGATTGGCTAGTGGCTTATAATATAACAATTTATATATTTTTTAAATGTATATTAGTAATAATGTATACAACTATTTTATTCTATAATAATAGCATTAAATAAACAATTTGTTCAATTTTATTGTATATTAATATTATTATATAAACAAGCTGTTGAATGGGTCGTGTAACTTTGTTGCATATAAGTTTAGCCGAGTAACGGTTCTTATGCTGTAACCCAAAATAATACTGACTACACATATTTTTAGCTTGCTAGCTAATGTCATTTACTTTTTTTTGCTTGTTATCAAAAATAATCTGCTGGGACTCTATTCTTTGCTGATGTGTACCAGAAGTTAGGTTTGGGGCACAATTGCGTGCATGCACAGTAACATTTGTTTATGTTGTTGCTTTGAAACTGTCTATAAATAAGGGACAATAAATAAAAAAACTGAAAATATAGCTGATCCCGTAAGCTGTTGTGTTAACAACACAAATCGCGAGTCACACCTGTTAGTAAATAAACTTCAGTTCTAAACTCTGTCTGTGTAATTGTAGCCGTTTTGATTATTGACATCTTGTATCAAGGTAATTTTCTTGCAGCACGTGACTTTAAACGTTTTTTTGCCGTCAGTTTTTTAGAAAGTGTGTCAGTGATCGTCTCAAGAGGGTCAAGGCGACAAACTTTGTGCACGCCGCCTTTTTCGACAGATTCTGCCATGTTACTTTGTTTAATCGTATAATTGTGTAAACCTAATGCCATCATTTCATCAGAGAGAAAAGGTGAACTGATGACATTTTCTCAAATGTCAGAGTTATCTTAAGTCTTTTATTACATCACATTTAAACGAAGGCACGCGCATTCACGGTGTCCAGACGCTATTGTAACCTGAAATCGGTTATTCATGAGGTTGCTTATTATACTAATGTGACGGTCAGAGAGGACGGCTGATAGGCCTGTCAGAGCGAGTGGGTGTGGCATTCAGTCATTAACGGAATTAAAGTGACAGTTCACCCCAAAATCGAAATTCTGTCATTTATTCATGTCATTCCAAACTTGTATGACTTTCTTTCTTCTGTGAAATACAAAAGAGAATATTTGTGTAATGGAAGTCAATGGGGAGCAATGTTGTTGGGTTACCCAAACTCTTCAAATTACCTTATTTTCTCATCTTGTGCAAAAGAAAGAAATTCATACAGTAAATACGCTTTTATTTTCGGGTGAACTGTCCCTAACAATATTTGATCGCAGAGATATTGTACAATAAAAGATGCACGATAAAGTTAAATATAAACTAACACGGATACCTAGGGTGTTGTAGGGGGTGTTGTAATTTAACACAACCAATGTGAAGTGGATCACATGCTGAAGTTTGAGTAAATCCTAAATGTTAGCAATAGTAATAGTAATGGTTGCCTAAGCAAAAACCTCTGTGGACTTCCATATATATTGATTTTGAGAAGAAGCGGAATGCCATTTTTCTCTTCGGTTACAATTCAACCATTACGTCTTAGTCATTAGCACGGTATGGTAATGATGGGTGTGCGTGTTTGAGCTTTTCTTCCCGATTTCTCATTCGTCTCACATGTGATTCCACACTTCTGCGTCTTTCACCAAAAAGCACATTCGCAGCACCTAAGCAGCACTTCCGTGTCAATAACTTGTGTTCTTTTGATACAGCTCTTGTATATTTTGCAGCTTCAATTACCATTCCCGGCGTTCTGCGCGCGCTCCCGTGTTCTCGTGAGGGTGTTAGACAGCGTGTTCATTATCATACTATAGGTCAGGTCTGTGTGTTTTTCCCTAATTGCCTCTCCTTGTACACGATTTTATTTTTCTTTTCGTTATGCCTTCCTGCTTGTTTGATGGTGCCGGAGTCCAGGCTTCAATGTCCTGCCTGATTCCTCCGTACATCCGTCTGTGCTTGGAATTATTCATGGGAATAGCAGGTGTGACGTGCGGGGGTTTAGTAATCACCTTTCCTGCACTGACCGGGCCGTGAGGAGCAGGGCATTAAAGAGATGAGAAGCTTTCTGTGGTGCAGACCCTCTTGTGACCCCACAACAAAGCAAAGCTAAGCATGATGGACAGTGTTACAACATCATACGAACATCTTGAGAAAGGCTTGTTCGAAGGCTCGTGTTTGGCAGTATAGTGACTTGCTAAACAAGTACTGTTAATAATTTTAATAATTGAATCTGCTAGTTTCTCAACCATATGATCACCAAAGATGAAGGTGGGGTCACTAAGTTGTCAATGCCTGTCGACGCGGACGCCAACGCAGAAGTATAAATTAAAACGCATAGAAGTAAAAATCGCCCTTTAGGGGATGCAATATACAGTTTGTACAGTATAAAAATCATTGTCTATGGAAGTCCTCTTAACGTGTGTGTAAACAGTATCGGGGCGACAAGTTCTACCTGAAGAGTGAAGAGTTTGAAGTCGTCGAGTGCCGCTCATTCATTTCTAATGCAAATACAGGTGTCAGTGTCTTCTCCAGAGAAATTCTTCCTCCATGTCTGCAGAATAAAACCTCTTCTTCCATTTAAATCCACAGGATTAGATTTGAGCGTCAGCTGGCAGACCTGCTAATTGTCCCCTGACTAAGTAGAATTCGTGTCAGTAGATTACATGGATTTTTCGAATACTACATTTTTTTATTGAATGTGCGTATGTGTATGTGGTGGAGAAGATGGACTGAGTAGAAAAGAATCTGAGCAGAAACCATGTGGATGGACTGGTTGGTTTCACTTTGAGCAGTTCTGATAGCTTTTTAGGAGTTTCTCATCAACTTTGTCTTAGATATTTATACTTTATTTTGTGAGGAGAACTAAAAACAGAAGGAAAATTCATTCATATTTTGCCTTATATAATAAAGATGTCCATGGAAGACAGAAGTCAGCAAAAGTCTTCCACCTCATTGTTCTGTAAGAGCTAAGCTATTGAGATTTTATCATAAGTCTTTGCTCACTTTTAAACCAATATTTTATTTTAGTCAAGAATAAATTTTCATTTTAGGAGATTAATATTTTATTTCAAAAGAATAATCATCACTTCTTTAATATATTTGCTTCTCTTTCTTTGTTCACTGCAAGGAATCACCACCATTAACTTTTCTCTTACAAGATTCTTCAAAAATACAGACTTCCAGTCTTCTTTTACACCTTTCCTCTGTATCATTAATAAGGGTCATTTAGTGTGTGTGTGTGTGTGTGTGTGTGCGTGCGTGCGTGCGTGCGTGCGTGTGAGAGAGAGAGAGAGAGAGAGAGAGAGACGTTGCTCTTTGTCTTTAGTGACACCAGCGCCAAATGAGGAGAGACAATGTCTCCTGCTGATCAATGAGGGAAAAAAGGCTGCCAGTGAAATGAGGTTAAATCTAATGTGATAAACGGCTCCGTCTGTCAGCGGATCACGTCAGAGGTTTTAATTTTATTCAAGACGTTGCGGCGCAAGTAAATAAATAAGGGATGAAATGTAAGGAGGCACGGAGCACCCTGGAGAACTGCGGATTGGAACTTCGGAGGGTGGAGAGGATGATTAGGTCTTGTTATTTACTTAAGGGATAGTCCACCCAAAAATAAAAATCCTTTCATAATTTTCTCATCTTTATGTGATTCTGAACGTCTATGACTTACTTTCTTTTGCAGAACACAAAAGAAGATATTTTGAAGAACGTTGGCAACCAACCAAGATTTCCCCTCATTGACTTCCATTGAGTCATTTATCAAAATATCTTCTTTTGTGTTCCACAGAAGAAAGAGTCATAAACAGGTTTTAAATAATGGGTGAATAAATGATGACAGAATTTCATTTTGGGTGAACCATCCAAAACACTGAACCATTCATTGTGTCTTTCTTGCATCTTTTTAGGAAATGCAATTCGACCAATTGCACTGCGAGCAGTTTCCGCCATAGCCAAAGCTCTGCCTGGATTTCCCATCCTGGCCACTGGGGGCATCGACTCTGCTGAGTCTGGACTGCAGTTTCTTCACGCAGGGGCCACTTTGTTACAGGTATGCCGTGGGCGATGTGTAATGCCAAATGTCTTTTGTAACCTGGTATATAAACCTCTGCTCAGGTCAAACTATGTCTATAGTTTTGTTACACGATTTGTTTAGGTGTGCATTTTGTTTACGCTTGATACGCAATTACTTTTAATTGGTATTGTCAGCTCTGCGTTCACCACAGCTGTACACAAAGTTTTAATGAGAAAACTTTGTCGTAAATGAGATACAGTATAGTTAAGCATAATATTTAGATTGCAGATTGTAAAACTGTTTCTAAACTCTCCACATTGCGGTTCGCTTGTGCCTGGGGAGTAATCATTTAGAGAATCTGTATGCAAATTAAATCTCTATCTTTGAATAAATGCATTTACTATTTTTAAAGGTTGATTTAATGTTTTGGTAATGCCTTTTCCTTCCCTACCTGTTTGGCGGAAACACTTGGGATCTGAAGAGCTTTTTGCATTCACAGATTTGTCCTTTGAGTTAATGTGAAAATTTAATTACAGAATATGTTGGGCTCTTGATAGAATCATAATGCTTTCAATTACAAATTCACCGCTTTAAAAAGGCGTAATTTCTGTTTCATCTTACACAATATTATCATTATTTGTGCATTTCTTCCTTTAGAGGGTTTTTTTTGCATGCGATGAAAGGAAATATATTTTCTTGTTAATATTTTGGGTTTAGTGGAGGATTAGCGCTATGAATTGTGGGGTTTGGATCAGGGAGATGAGTTTGTTGGGAACACACACTGTGGCATGCGTTCTTTTCAATCGCATCAAAGAGTTCGACTGCTGAGAGGTCGGAAAAATAACCTCATGTGCAACACGCATCTGCATGTAATGGCATCAGCACCAAACACCAGAACACTGCTTCTGATTGCTGTTTCCTCCCAACGTGCGTTGCAGTGTTTTATACTTAAAGATAAACTTGCACATCCATGGCAGCCTTGGTTGTTTTTTCCCCACACGCTTGTTGAATTCAGGTCAGGTCTGGGTCGATGGAGAAACGAAGCACCTTTGGATAAAGAACGCTGCGGTTGAAAGAATGCGCTGTAATGTGAACAGTTTCAATCAAGGCGTCTTGTAGTTGGAAGTGAAGGAACACAGAGGCATTGAATGGGAGAATCAGGCTTTTCAACATGCATGAAACATCTCAAGGTAAACACGAGCGGCGTAGGCACTCGCGCTATTGTTTCTAAGCAGACACATCGATTCTGTGACACATCAAAAGTATTCTCCCAAGAACAAATAATATAATGAAGTCCATTCATATCCTCGATTGATTTTTTCTGTGGATCGAATAGTGTTGAACCTGTGGCGCTTTGACTTTCTTTGGTTTTTGAGGACAGCGTGTAGGATGGATGCGTCTATAGCAGAGCCTGCTTTATCTCATTAACTATGAGAATAGCAGAACTGTAAAGACAACGTAGAGCTTCTGTGATTCCTCCAAGCAAGTGTGCTATAAAGACAAATCAATCCTTTAAAATGATGCACGGGTTCTTGGAAAACAGCAGATCTGTTATTAAAATTGTAATTCAAAACATGCGATACTCATGTTTGCTACAACAGCAATATCTGTCGTACTGATGAAGAGCTTACATCGGCAGTGATAAAAATGTGGATTCAGTCGATTCAAAGTTATTATTCAAAACATATCTTTTTTTATACTTGACCTTTGATTAGGTGAGGAAGAATATGCCAACTGTTGTGTTATTGTTTATCCATGTTTTATACAATATGTACAATACAATATAATTTTGTGCAACTACCATCGCGAAATGCAATTGCAAATATGACAGGGATATGTGAAAGTATACTAGCATTAATAAAATAACACACTCAGTCTTAGTCAAAAGTAGTCACTTAGTTAAAATGTAATAATAATAATAATAATTGAGGTGTAAACATAAAGGAATAAGAAGTAAAACTGTCAGATGGAACTGATTATTATTATGCATTAAGTTATTATTATTGTTATGAACAGTAATAGTTCCTTCTCTTAAAATCAAGCAACACAAAACTTTTGAACCAAATCTTAAAAAGAAAGGGTTCAAACGAGTTTTATTTCTATCTCACATGTAGAATCTTCAATGAATGGCACTTGTTCTTTAAATCTTTTGTCTTACCATATTGTGTACAATGTTTGTAGTGTGTTTCATTCTTGAATCACGTTACATGTGGCATGATTTAACTAAACAGGACAGCAAATAATAACCCACATAGATTTCCCGTTCCCTATGTTTTCATGAACACATGTGCTTCATACGGCCACAGCTAGCACGATCTGCTTGTAGATCGATAGTCTTTTGTTGATTCATTACCAAATACATCACTTTGCGATCACCCTGTAGAGATCCGTGTTCCTCCGGGTGGCGTATTGACTCGTGTGTTTTAGTGCAAAAGTAAGTCACCTGTGTGTCACTGTTTAGGAGCACACAAGAGAAAAAACAGTCAAATGACTTTCAGTTACTCAGAGCAATGATGTCAAACGTTAACACTCAGCGTTGTTGTAAAACAGAATGTCTGTTCCTTTAATAAGATGTTGTTATGATAGATTTCCGCCTGTCATAATGAGACGTAAAATAGCTGCATTTAGAGGCAGCTGCAGAAGATCAGGACGGCGTTTTCATTGCGAGGTCTTTGGGGGCAATGGAGCAATATTTCACTAATGGCAAAGCTGGTTCAATCTTAATGATCCACTCTGTAATTTGGGTCCTTCCCGGTGCATGTAAACAGTTGCGAGCTGCAATAAAGCGACCGTCATCAGGTAGTAAAAATGACTTGTGGCGCGGAAAACATCAGGAATTTGTAATTTCGTTTCAAACTGCTAAATGTTTCCGCAGAGAGGGGTGAAAAACAAAACATTCGCCAACAACACAAAGTGAGCTTTTTACGAGCGGTGTGGTAAGAGTTTGATCCAACAGGATGATCCCAAAGATTGCGTTTTGTTAGGTTAGGTCGCAGCACAACGTTTTTAAAACATTCTTGAAACCACACCTGAAATAAAACTTAAATATGTTTCTGTCATGTTTAGGTTACAAAGATGATCAATGCCGAGGCGCAGATATGCGTTTGATTTGTTTTTACAACCAAAATAACATTTTTGAAACATTGCGAAAATACCTGGTTGATTGCAATCCATAACTTTTGCCTTATCTCCATCTGAGAAAAATAAAAAACGGCATTTTACTTTACACATCTTTACAAAGGTTGAAGTCAAATGATGTCAAACTGACATTTCTATACAGATCAAATTCCAAGTCAATATTATAAGCTTGACAGTATGAATTAGTAAGGAGACGGTTTTCAACCTTGGTCCTTTATGTCTATTAAAAAATGTATTTGCAGTAGCATTTTAAGTTCCTTAAGACACTTTCAAATATGATATTATAAAACAAAACCATGCTAGGCTGGAATATTTTTAGGATGTTTTGTTTGTTAAATCAGTACATTTATAGTAAAAATATCTCTTACAGAAAAGACACACGAATTTCATGTTTTTCACACGTAATCACACGTGTACAACATGTGAAAAACACATGTGAAATGTGTGTTTTTGGAACACTTTTGTGTGAATGTGGTGACGTGAAAAACGTGATCACATGTGGAGAAATATCACCACATGTTGCACATGTTATCCCATACATGTAATCCCATGGGTTTCACATGGGAATTTACATTGGATTTACACAAAAGTGTCCTTATTTACAACATGTATGTGCTCTTCACTGTTTTCCGCAGGGGCTAAATTTCCCTTAATAAATAGAGGCTATAACGTACACTGCAAAAATCGCTTTCTTACTTTGTATTTTTATCTTGTTTTTTTTTCAGTAAAAATGTCTAAAAATTCTTGAATCCAGCTGCATTTTCTTGATGAGCAAAATGACCAAGAAAATAAGTTTTATTTTTAGGCAAAAAATATTAAATTTAAATAAATTTGTGCCTAAAACAAGCCAAAAAATCTGTCCATGGGGTAAGAAAAATAATCTTTACTTTAGTGAAAAAATTAAAACTTATTTCAATTTCTTTTTTCATACCCCATGGACAGATTTTGTTGCTAGTTTTTATCACAAATTCACTTAAATTTTATAAATTTATTTTCTTGGTCATTTTGCTCATCAAGAAAATGCATCTTGATTCAAGAATTTTTAGACATTTGTACTGGAAAACAAGACAAAATTACTATTAAGTAAGAAAGTCATTTTTTGCAGTGAGACCCGTCATCAGCAAAGCACACTGTTTCCGTTCAGCATTGTGAATCGCTACACCCAAAGCTTCCTCGAGGTTACTTCCTCATGTAATACACTCCCTACAAAACTAGACTGTATTGACTATATTCACTGGCTTGTGAAATGTTTTTACTTCCAGTGACTTCCATAAAGATGCTTATTTCACCTGAAGCACTAGACAAAATATCAGTTGCTCGTATTTTCCCAGTGCGTTGGTCAATCCGAGCGAATCAAAAAGGACAAGAGCTTCATACATAGTCATTGTAACATTTGGATGCCAAACCGAATCTCTTTGGGGGTGCACAGCTAAATGCCAGCATTTTATTGCAGGAAATAAAAGAGCAGAGAGAGAGAGAATGCTGAATCTGAAAGCGATCTCAGAAGCAGTCGAAATCAATGCACCGCCACAGTTTTCCGAGCAGATAAAAAGGTTCTGCAGTCTGAAATGCCTTGAAACTACTTAGAAATTCTCACTTCACATTTATTTCAGAACTCGGCCACATTAGCGCTAAATACTCCAGGTCAGGAAATCTTTGATGTTCTACATCAAATGAAAAGCAATAATGGCTACTGACAAACCAGCAAGCATTGGATTTTACAGTCCCGTCAGATGTGAGGATCACTGTGTTCCTTCTTTTCTATTCTAATGAATGATTTGTTAACTCGAATCCCATATTTTTCTTTAAATGTGTTCGCAAATAGGATGAAAGCGGCCACGTCACTTCTATCTATTCATTTCTTTGAAGAAACAACGGCGCCCGTCTTCGCTCCATTACAACTCGTACACGCGTGTGCAAAACGTTGTCGTATTGACGGCCATCTGCTCTGTTAACTGCAATAATTGCGGTTCAATTGTTAAACTCCGCGCCGGGCGTCAGCGGGCACGGCGCATTTGTTGATGTTAAATCGAGGTGAAATGTCATTGGACTGAATTAGACTCGTTCGACAAAGGAACCATTGTTTGTTTGTTTGTTTGTCGAAAGTGATGTGTAGATGCGAACCGTGGCGGAACCGAGACGAGTAACAAGTTTTATGCAAATGAGAATCCTAATGAAAACATATCTCCAAGAAATGAGCTAGCCAGAGTAAATTGCCTCCATTTTCTCAGCGTGAGGTTCGCCGTGTGGGATTTAATTTTTAAATATACAAATGACGCAGCACAGCCAATGACGCTTCAACCCCTTGAGATATTCTTTGTTGTGACTGCGAGGAGAGAGACATCAGATAGGGACCGGGAGAGAGTAGATATGCGAGGTTCGACGTGTCAGAAACCAGCTGTGATCGTTTGCAGTGAGGCTGAATGCTAATCCTGTGAAAAAAGGCGGTTCTCCGCCCGACTCCGGTTGATGTCAGATCGGCGATAGCGCCGGGAGATAAGTGTGTCTTATCTGCTTCCTTAAGACGCGGTGTGACTGCCATCTGAAGTGCCGTAGACAAAGCTGGGGCTTCGAGCGCTCCATGCAGATCAGAGTCTGATCTGCAGAATTGTAACGCAGTCGATGCTGCCGTGCGGTTGAAGAGCAGGCGTAAGCTCTGCTTTATCGGCCTTGCCTGTGCCTTGCCGTTAATGAGAGAATGAATTAGATTTCTCTTAAGGTCAATTGTATTCGGCGTTCCAGGCTGTGCGCGTTTGATGCGACGTGCAGACGTTTTTCTTTTGTAACTCTTTTGAAGAATGCCAAGTGTTTTTATCGCTGGTTGTGCATGCGCATATATTTATTTGCATGGGTTTGGGTTTGTTGATGTGCATGCTGGGGGAAAGGTTGTGGGTTCAAACATGGCATGGCCCCGTCCGGTTTGGGTTTGTTTACATTTACATTTACATTTACATTACATGTGCTTGATGAATTCAAAACATTTCATGAGTCGTAGTTTTTGTCTGGTTTTCTGGTAATGATATCTTGAAACTTGTAGAAACAATACAGATATTATATCTTGACTTTAGTTTATTTTTCTCTTGCAAAGTTTTGTTTTTCTCTACATTTCACCACTTAATGTGAGTGTATTTTATGCATTATAGTTGTGTGTGTTCTATCATGCAGGTGTGCAGTGCCGTGCAAAATCAAGACTTTACCGTGATCGAGGATTACTGCACTGGTCTGAAAGCCCTGCTCTACCTGAAGAGCATTAAAGAGCTTGAGAGCTGGGAGGGTCAGTCTCCTCCTACGGTCCGCCACCAGAAGGGGAAACCTGTGGTCGTACTGGAGGACCTTAAAAGAGTGAGACAATTCCCACCTGTTTTACAACACCCTTTTAGAGCCCCATCTCTGTTCCTCTTAACATTATTTTCTTTATTACAGTTCTCTGACATGCCATTAAGAAGCTAAATGTAATTCCCATAATTCCACACCTTTTTGAACAAGTGCTCATTAATGTCGCATTAGCACTAAACCTGTGGACTTCCATCCATTTACTTTGTTGTTAGTTCGTAAAAGTCCACGTAATAACAGCGCAATCCAACACACAAAGTGCTTGCTCGCACTCCGGTATCCGCAGAGGTACAATCTCAGAGGTGACAGAACATTTTAGAGCGTTGCGTCCTCTTTATGCTGCCGTTTTACGATTTCTACTGGTAAAGCGAAGCAAAATAAGCAGTCTTAACCCATGTTCGGTCAAAGTACACCCACTAATAAGTACGCCCGCTAATGAAAGCCAAAAAGAGTCGTGAACGTTGAGCGGTCGGACTGAACGCGGAGCTTACAGCTGCATCGAGTTTTTACGAGTTTTGAAGCACAAAAGGGCTTTGACTGCAGGGAAAATAATTGGTTTACTTTTATGCCTCAACTTTTATTTCTTGCGTGCGGAATTTACATAACAGTAGCAACAAAATAATGTTGAATGGGGAAAAATAAGATTCGACAAAGGCGGCTGTTCGCATGTTTAATGGTTTGCACTTCACGTCGCCGGTAATCTCCCTTATTATTTGTGCACTAGGAATATTAGGCGCCATGTAAATGAGCAAAACTTCAGTAAACTCCTTTCAAAGCGCAGAATTAACGGCCTTTATCAGATCACAGCTTTTCTGCTAATACACCAGCCGAGGGAACGGCTTTGAAGCACGCCAAGTGTTTTCTAACGGCGGCCTTCTGAAGGCGGGACGGCTCCGCCGCGGCTCAACGCAATAGTTTAAATGCTAATGCCAAATGAGGGTTTGAGAATGAAGGAATGGAAAGAAAGAGAAGCAGACGCTGATAAATGTAAGTCATTACCATGTCGACGTTATTGGCAGAATCGGCACAGCGGTGGCAGCAGTGACAACTGGAGGATGTGTCGTGTGGAAATGTCACGATAGCTGTTCTGTATGCAAATATTACAATGACATCATCACCTGCAGTTAAATATTAAAACACATTGTAGGTGCTGGAAGCTTAAACAAAAACTGGGTTCGATCAAATGTATAGTGTAATGCGATGGATAAAAGCGTCTGCCAAATGCGTAACTGCAAATCTATTTCAAGTGTTTTCCAAGTGTGACCGTGCATCTAAAAAGCCCTCACACAGTATTTTAACACTTGCCACATACAACTAGATCTAGGTCTAGGTCTTATTTGCACTATTAAATTATTTGTCCAAAATCATTAAGGCTTCAATTAGTTTCTAGAAGGTTTTTTTAGACACTTGTCAGGGATGGTATATATTCATTAATGGTAAGATGACAAACAGAGTGAGTTTTACTGTGTGTGAGATGTGCAGATGCCTAATGAACTCACAGCTTTGCCACTATTAGTTTGATAGCATAAGACATCTTTCATAATTGTGAAGACAAGCAAGCATTCACGAGTCAAAGATGATTTGGTTCATATAAAACATTTAATTCTTTGATCTGCAGCATACAAAAGGTTCCTAGCCATACAATAAAGTGATTCTTGTACTAGCAATATTTCTCCCACATTACAAATAAAAATATTGTTTCTATTTGCATTTATTTGCAGAAAATTTAAACTGGAGAAATAGGTTGAAATAACAGAAAAGATGCTCTCAGACCTCAAATACTGAAGAAGAAAACAAATTTATATTCACTTTTAAGCAATACAACAATAATAATGGAACATGTATTTAGGAAAGTTACATAATTATTATTTTTTTGTGATAACCTCGATTTTTATAGTTTTTAGGTGTTTTGTCATGCTGTCAGTCTTTGTCACTCCTGAGGTTTGATTTTGTTGAAATTCAACAGACACTGAACTGGAATGAACGCAATACATCTAGAAATGAGGATTGAATTTAAAAAAAATTCCGCGGCTGTATATAAGATTTTTAAAAAATTAAAGCGGAAGTGCTTCTGGACTTCTATACATCTTGCGAAGTGGTCTATATGAAAAACCTAATGTGATTCTCTACATAGTTGCACTTTTAAGTATGATTCACTCAAAGTATTTCACATTCTATAAATTATGAAAAAATTATTCCTGGAGCTCGGTTGATAGAGCATGCGTTGGCAGCACAAAGGTCATGGGTTTACATCTGAGGAGCACACATACTGTTAAACAATATTCCTTGAATTCACTTTGGATTAAAGCATCTGTCAAATCTATAAATGCAAATGTAATGATGAGGTCACTGGTCATTTATTGCTCTATCAACACCCACAGCAGAATCTTTACATATGTGACCCCTGTAGCGTACATCAGCTCCTGTGAACCGAACAGACATTTTATTCTTCTGAAAAAGGATTTATTTTTAAAAAGAAGTCAAATTTGTTATGCCCTTTCATTTTCGTTTTAAGAGTGTTCAAGAATTTTCTATACTGAGTCTTTGTAACGTCCCCAGTAATACATGTATACAAGGTTTTAATGTCTAGATAATCGTAATTGTTTTAAGATTTTTACATCATGATCTGATAGTGGCTTTATTGTGTCATTACCAAAGCGGACAGCTTTCATTTAGAAAAATCGATTTCTTTTTACAATATCAAAGTTAATTGAGTTCTGTCCACATTCTTGTTTTATCACATATTCAACATGTTCCCCAGACTACTTAAAGGTAATGATTTGATCAAGGCCATGATCAAATCCTTCTTCCAAGATGTGTAAAATGTTTTAGCGTATATACAGAAGTGTCCCTGTGCCATACTAGTCAGTCATAAAAATGTGTTTGTCCACCGATTTCACAAATGCAAGCTAAGCGCCAAAACAGAATATGCTGCTCCATTCGACACCTTGAATGCATGTGGTTTATGAAAGGCTTTGTATCTTGTAATAGGATGGTTACACTGCAAACGCTACAGCTCTGTGACACACGCACAAGCTCCATCTGTTCCATTTATTCCCTGACCAGGGTGTTTTGTTGGCCCCTGACAGTGTGAGGAAAGACAACCTTGCTGAAGGCTTCATTACTGCTATAGTCCTGCCAGACAGCACAGAACTGCTCGAGCTCCCAGACCGCTGTTTACAAGTGTTAAAACCCTCACGATCTGAGAGAATCACATGACCAAGAGATGAACAAACATGAAAGCGCTTCCAAATTTACCAAACATTTGCTTCACTTCTTTGTGTGGCATTTTAACGCTGAAGCTGTGCCGTATTTACTAAACATTCGCATTTGGTTTAAAAAGTGAGTTTAAGAAATTGTTTAGTGTTGTTTTTAGGTCATTGCGTTGTCTCCGGCGTATTTTATGCTCGACAGTAATCCAATAATACAACCATATGTAAGCACTTATTGCCATTTATTACTTTTTTAGTTGACTAAAAGTGTCTTTTATTAGTGAAATTTTATTTGTGATTCAGCTCATAAAAACGTAACGTTGCTGTCCTTCTGAAACCTCATATCTCTATATTTAGTGATTTACATAAATCATCATTGTCACTTTGTTTTGCAAATATCTGACCAATAAAAAAGTATTAAAAAGTTATTGTCAACACAGTATTTAATCCATTAAAAATATGTTTTTTTCCCATTTCCTAATAATTTGGACATCCAAGATTTCAAAAGGTCAGTGACGATAAACTAATTTAGGTTTATCGTTTAACTAAAAACTCGGCTGAAATAAGCTTTGCATGATAAACATTTATTAAAGCATTTCTGTTTTAAATGTGATGATGTACATTTATTTGATAACATGCTTTTCGTTGCATCAGCCCATTCAGATTTATCCAAGAGTCACACTGAACTTGATCAAATGACTCATTGAAAGAATTTGACTCAATATTGATTCATTCACGAATTTGCATCGCTGCAACTCTTATTTGGGTAAATTCCCCGGTCTGTGTTTAACTGTGTAAATGTAACGCTTTGGAAATAGCAGCAAAAATTCAAAAGCGCATCACATCACAGAGGCGACGTACAGCGTGCATCCCCTGAGAGGACGACTCGCTGCTTCAGAGTTCTGACACACAGAGAGAAAAAACAAACATGTGAACACAACAGTGGGTTTGAATCCAGCAACTACCAGTGTTTTTTTTTCTTTTTACGCTTGTATTGCAGGATTTTGTTAAGTGTTTAGGATTCAGTAAATGTGCGTTTCTCTGCACTTCACAGAAATCACAGCGTCCTCCAAACATACATAAACTAACCCAAGCTGTGATATGGAAGATATCACAGAATGAACAACAGCAATGTTTTGTGTAGTGCGTATTATGCTTTTACTAGATTTGGTCTCACCAGACTGGTCTCTGGTCTCACCCCTGTTTTTTTTCTGAAAAAAATAAATGTCCTCTACGGAGGACAGAAGTGAATGTTTGGCTTCCAGGAAGTTCTAACAAATTTTCTAACACCACTTCCTGTCTTCCATCAACTTTCCTGTCCCTTTCTGTTTCAGTTTAGCGCTGCCGCTTTCCTCTCTGTTTTTTCAAGCTTTATATAAACCCGCCATTCGCTGCTCTCAGTCACATCGAACTCTGCTACAGGTGAGCTGTCAATCAAAGGCTTGACTCCGGGCTTCAGGAGGGGCTGTCTAAAAGCGAGCTGACAGCTAATATCAGTCTGTAGCCTCGCTCCGGCTGACACAACTCTCTGGAAATACAGCATTCAGGAACCACAAACCCCGCATTTCAAGAGGATGTCAATTTCGTGCCCACGTTGTCTTATTTTATCACTGCAAATTCATTAAACAATACAGGAGTTGAGTGACCGCCGTCTGCTTATATTTTTCAATTTTGTTTAATCTGATAAAGTTTGTTCTGCGTAAAAAGTTTGAGTTTTAACTTTTTGGTGAGTCATAACTTTGATTAAAAGGATAACAGTGAATTAATGTTAATTAAAATCACGAATGCGTCATTAAAATCTATTTTTTCAACATTAGAAATGACATATTAAGTACAAAGTAACTTAATATAATAAAGACATTTCAATAAATAAATATAATAAAATAAGTTTTAGTCATTTAATTATGTAATTCGTAATGCTTCATCGACGTGGTCGTCGCTGCTCAGCTCTTTAACTACAGTTTCTAGTTGGTGTCTGTCTCACTGTGGGATTGTGGGTAATGTAGTTTTTCATCAGCATTTCTATTTTAAACCATTTTAATACCATTTTTGCCCATGAAAGATGTCTATCCATATAACTTCTCCGTCATCCAGTCCAAGCGCTGGATTAAAATCATGTTTTTTTTTAAGTGACGTATGAAGTCATTTGTGCGTAGAGCTCTTTGCAGGCCTGCAGAGTTCAGTGCACGGCTTTAGTGCACATTAAATATGAAGGGTTTCAGCCGGCCGATGTCCTGTTTGCTTGGCCTGAGTGAAGATGTACTGTTATTGCCCTGCGTTTGTACGCCGGCTCGATGGGGTCTTTCATTAGCTCTCTATAAAAATCTGACCCACGAGACACCGGCCAATCACATCGCAGAATCCTGCGCTCATGCGGATCAGAGTTTCTCTGTGCTGCAGAAGTGTGATGGGCTTCACGTAGGGGGTCAGGCATTCAATTATATCTGCAGAGATGTTTGCCATGTATTGCACATTGTACGTATTCATCAGCGTTAAATCTGCACGTGACCAAGATGTAGTGAATTACATATTTATATCTGTCTGCACCCTTCATGACTTTCTTTCTTCTGCAGAACACAACAGAAGATATTTCGAAGAATATTGTAACCAAACAACGGTGATACATATTGACTTACATTGGTTTTGTGTCCATACTACCGTTGTTGTTTGGTTACCAACATTCTTCGACATATCTTCTTTTGTGTTCTGCAGAAAGGTTTAAAATGACATAAGGGTGCAGACGGACGGTCACAGAATGTATGGACTGATGCGTTCTACACATTTTGCTTACAATTTTCATAAAGCCCAGACTAAAAAAAGTCTTTGCGTATTAAACAAAACCAATGCTTCCAATTAGAAGCGTTTGTTTGATGGGAGAACACACAACAACACAGGCACACTGGGTGGTGGACGCCACCCGGTACTTTCCATTAAAGGACACACAGCTTGACGGCTCTGCAACTTTAGCGCACCGCTAAATTATTACACAACAAATAAAGCGAGTACAACGCGGAGCGTGCTGGGGGTTTCAAGTCTAAAGCTTTGTTTTAATGAGCTTCAGAGAAAGTCGCCCTCCCTTTGAGTTGTGCCCAGGGAAACCGCAAGACCCCGAGTCCCTCTCTCCCCGCGGTCTACGTCAGCACGCCCGAGAGCCGCGTGCGCTTTTTAACGCTCTGCGGTGTCAAGAAGAATCAGGAACAAGAAGAGAAGATAAAACATTGTGGCTTGTGAGGAGACTCGGTGCTGTCCTGGGTTTAAATTAATGAGGGCTGAACACTCTCGAGATAAATTTAGGTTTTCATATTTAATTATAGCCTGCCGCAGCGGTCGAGTGTGGATAAATCGCACAATTATTGTGCTTCGGGCTTGTTTATGAAATTCTTTATGGCTTTTATTTTTGACTCATGAGCTGATCGCTTTTCTTAATAGCGATAGACTTAATAGTTGGATGGTATGGAAGTGGTGGGCTGGAAATGCCCCACTGAGTGAATGATGCCTGCTGAAATATATGCAGATCGCTTTGAACCTGCGTCCTTCTTTCATGTAGATGGTTGCCTTGTACCCGTCTGTTTTTGAGTTTCTCACCTTCAAACCCGTGTCCTGAAACCCGTTTGCTGGAAATCAGAGAAACTGAACATTAACGTCATTTGATCAGCGATCGCACCGACAAGGAGTCAGACACTAAATATAGGTTTAATTTAGTATATGTGATGAAGCAATGTGAAATATTTAAATGCACCTACACTGTGTGTTCACACCGCCAGCGACTCTCAACTTTGTTGCATCACTAGACACTTTGCTGCCTTCAATTTTTAAGTATAATCAACTTGGTTTTACAAGTCATTAATACAATGTACATTGCTTCAGCTCATCAAAATAAGTTAAGCAATTTCAACTTATTTTTGTTTTATCACCTCACCGCTGGCCAAAATTTAAAAGAGAACAAGTCATGGGTTCGATTCCTAGGATCACTTTAGGTAACGGTGTTTGCCAAATAAATACAGAAGTAAATAAATGTAAACGTAAATTTAAATGTAAGTGTAAAGTTTAAGGACCAGTCAGTGAAATTTTGCAACATCTAGTAGTGAGGTTGCAAATGAATCTTTATACACCTCTGAAGACATAGTTATGCATATTATATTGTATTTATGTCAATAGATCCTCCTTCATATTACACACTGGTCCTTTAAAGTTTGTTTTATTTAGTTTTACATTTTATGACAGGATGTGTTGAGTTTTTCTAGGAGGTGTAACTTGGCAGTCTAACTGTGGGGTAAATTATGAAGCTCCAAGTCCCTCAAAAACCAAACTGTTTACACCTGAACATCTAGGGTCACATCATAAACTTCCTCAAACATAGAAGCACATATAAATTTACTTCTGTGATGAATATTGATCACCCACTCCATCCCCCACCGTTCCAGTCTGCTGTGGCTGCCACGTTCACTTCCCCTGTAGTGTTTCCCCGTGTGTGTGTGTTGTTGTGTTCACACAGCTGTGATGTCATGTCCTATTGTCACAGCTGCCCATCCCGTACACCCGCTATTCACAGCCACGCAGAGCCGTGTCGCGGTTCCGTCCCCAGCAGGCCGAAGACAAACTGCCTGCCAGCGTGCTCGTAATGCCCCTCCTGCATCCCGGAGCAGCAGCGTGTGGAATTCTTTCGCTCTGAACCGTCTCAATATGATAATCCGGGGAAATCATGGCAAACAGGTATTTCTCCACTTAAGCACGCGGCAGGGATGCGGCCCCCCATCCTTTGGCTCTTCTCTGCACCAGCTGCATGTGACGGTAATGTAGTGATTCTGTGAAGCGTGAATTACCTTTTTGCAAGGCATTGTGGGAAAAGCTGTGGAGTTAGTCGGAGGGATGTAGACCTGGAGGGGGGTGCGTGTGTTGATTGTCAAGCATTAAGGGTCACATTAATGTCACATTTGCATAGATTATTGTGTACAGTCATTGGATTTTTGCAGCTGTTGTTGCATTGAGGTGCATGGCGCTGTTGTCTATGGTCAATGAAGCCTATATAGATATGCACAGCTGCAAAATTGTTTATAAAAGATTTTTACTTTGAAAAGTTTTAGATTTCATCCCAAAATTGGGTTATAAATGGACAAACCCAACTTTTGGTATAAATTAAACTTGTTGGTTTTATTTGTTAGATAACTTTGGACCAGCAAACACAGCATCAAAGTTCCAGAAAAGTTGCTACCGATTTTCTAGTTTTGTAAGAACTGTCTTGAAGATTCAAGCCCAAGAGCAAAACGAACCAAAACCCTTTCCCTTTCGAACGGGAAGTGTCCAATATCATGTTTTCTTTTGACACACCACTCCTATACAAAGGTGAGCATCCACCACCCACAATTCCAAGCAATCGCTGTTCATCGCCACGGCAACATCTTAAGCCTGAATGCCAAATGAATATTTTTGCAAATATATTGCATGATTTTACAGTACAGGGCCTTCCAATGGTACAAAAGGGGTAAACCAAGGACAATAATCTTTCAGAAATCATTCGGCGTGACTTACATCAGTTTCCATTTGAAAGTGATTTCGACGACGCGCGCAGATGCTTCGGGGACAGCGGATGTTCTGTCGATTGTGCGTGCTTGCCAATAAGTTTTCTTTCTTTTTAACATTAAAACGTTGCAAAACGCGACAAACCTGAAGTCTCACCTCGGCGCGGAATGAAAGCAGTTAAGCCCGGAGCAGATTAGACTTTAAACCGCCGCATGTTGACAGAAGGGATCTCATTAATTTTCAGAGTTGAGAAAGAGTAGCCACCCCTCAGAAGAGAACAGTGTGGGTCTTTAATGCCTTTATTTTCCGCTCTGCTGTCTGTGTGCACTTGTGTGATGTCTAATGAGGGATGCAGAGCTGACGCTTTGGCACACATGGTACCTGAAACCAGTGGAATGAGTACTCACTTTAAGCATCTAGTATCTTACAGAGGAACACAGATCTGGCTGAAAGCGGTTTGTCAAAGTGTAACACAATGGAGCATAACAAGACTTTATTGGCTACATTGAAGAGTAATAAACAAAATTACCAAATTTAGTTTTTGAGAACATATAGTTTTACAAATTTCCAGGCCATAAAATATCCCACGATTTGGTTATTTTGGGTTATTTGGTGACTATAAAGAAACTATAAAATGACACCACTAGCTGTGGAAAAGTCATGATTTATGACATTTCAATGCAAAAATTATCTTATTCATCCACTCAACACACTATGAAAATGCAGGATTGTTTCAACCCACATGTGGGCTGTTGGCTTAAAGGGATATTTAGGCCAAAAATACAAATTATGGCATCATTTATTCACTCTCATGTCAATCAAAATCTGTATATGACTCTTTGTTCTGTGGAGCACAAAAGATATTTTTGAGAAATGAATTTGTGTCCATACAATGGAAGTCAATGAGTCAATCTTTTACTATCTTGTTCCCCCTTGTCTAGCCTCTGCCCGGTTTTGGCCCCTACCTTCATGAAAAAGCCGAGTTTATAGCCAACCACAAACAGAGACTGCGAGACCACAGCGACAACGCGGTTTCGGTCGAGGGAACAAGATTTTACACTCCCAAGGGACTCGTGCCGAGAGTTAAGGTATGAGTTTGCTTAATGTCCACGTTGAGAAAATATATTCTGCACCTGAACACCATTCATCTTTAGCCTGAACTTCTCATCTGTTTGCTTAGGATGTAATAGCAAAAGCTCTGGAACGCATTGGCGCCTATCAGGAGCTCAATATCCAGGAGCAAGTGCAGGCCCTGATCGATCCGGAGATGTGCATTAACTGTGGGAAATGTTACATGACCTGTAATGACGCTGGATACCAGGTGCTTACCTCCATCTGCCCACACGCGCACACTTCCTGTTTGTTCTTTTACTAACCGACACCGAGTCGCGGCTTTTGACCTCTCCGGGGCTCAATGGTGTTAACTGATTAACTAGTAGATAAAAATCTCTAAAAGTACAAAAAAGTACAGAACGCCACCACAACGCCTCTTACAGGAAGGGTAAAGATGGGTCATTAGCACACCTGATTTTCCTATCAGACCCTAATGAATATTAACTCTAAAAACCATGATGTCCATTCTCACTCCAGTCGGCTGAAGAACAGCGAGTGGGATCTCTCTGACAGTTATATTAAAGTATTCATCTCACCCTCTCCTGTTAAATAAATGTCCCATGCAATTTATCACAAGGGTATTGATGAAGTAGAGTGCGGTTTTTATCAAAGCAGTAATTGTTCACCGTGACGCTCATTGTCGGTGAGTGGATTTCTAAGAGGGATTACACATTATTAACGCTTTCTAATATAGAGGTTCATTCATCAACATAATGTGTCATGATCAAATAGGTAACCATCCAGCAATACAAAACAGCACAGCCGCACACGAGCGGCAATTCGGTTACGTTTTAAAAAGTGCCTGCGCTCGATCTCGCCTGCCAAAACAATCCCTTCATACCAATGCAATATTATACGGAGTGTTGTGATGGTTTAGAGTAACGGTTTGATAGGTGTGTGCATCTTCTGTTTGGTTGTTTTGTAACGTATTTCAGTGTTATATGAAATAATGCACCAGTTCTTCAAAGTGACAAGATGAAAAGATGAAAAGTCAATTTTAGCAGGATATTATTTTTATGACTAAAACTATTTGCTTAATTGAAGGAATAGTTCACCCAAATATTCTAAATTCTATCATCATTGATCGTTTAAAACCTGTATGTGACTCTTTCTTCTGTAAAACACAAACGAAGATATTTTGCAAAATGTCTGTGGTTTTGAGTCAATGGCTGTTAATGCTGTTTGGTTACCAATGTTCTTAAAAATATATTCTTTTGGGTTTTGCAAATATAAGCCATGCAGGTTTGGAATGACACAAGGGTGAATAAATGATGAAAAAATGTTGACCATTCCTTTAAAGAATTTACAAAAGTTTGTATGCAAACAGACTTAGTAGAGTAAGTATTTGTTGCATTTGATGATTCTGATGTCTTTGTATCTGGCAGGCCATTGTGTTTGACCCCGAGACTCATCTGCCCGTGATTCAGGACAGCTGTACCGGCTGCACACTCTGCCTCAGCGTCTGCCCCATCATCGACTGCATCCGAATGGTTGCTAGGACAACGCCTTACGTGCCGAAGCGAGGCCTCCCTCAAGTCGTGGAGCCTGTGTGCTAAACTTAACAAGAGCAAATTTTGCTTTTTAGTTGCATTGTGAATAGTTAAGGGCAGAAGCAAATAATTGTTTAAAAAATAAAAATAGCTGCATGTTATGCAGCCAATTATCCAAAACTAATCTAAGGAGTTAGCATGACGCTATGATGAAACAAAAGCATTACTATTTGATGAGAATGAGTTTGTTCATCTTGTTCTCAAACGATTGAATTAAAACAGCAGAAAAAGGGCTGTTAATGAAGATGTGGACGTTTGTGCTCTGGCTGAACGCTGTAGTCTGACTAGAGCCACAATGATGGATTGTCCACTGCATCCAGAACAAAATGCAATCAGATATACAAAGAGGTGGTGATGGGGAATGAGGAAATGAATGGATTTTAATTGAATAGTCGCTGGTTTCGCTTGGGAACACATTCCAGGTTTTCCACAACATATTATTGCAAAAGCTTGCTCATGTTTCGTGGATCCCAAAACACCTACCAAGTCTCCTCTAACTTTATTTAGCATTACAAATTTATCATTGAGAAATGCGTAGTTACCTGATTTTATTTGTGTTTGACATCGTATGTATTTCACTGTACTTTAACAAATAAGGTTGATTTAGATTACATAAGCCATCTGGACAGGGTCATTTAGAGAGCTCCAGTAATACACTGGACATTTCGCATAAAGGTCACATGTAACTATTTCCAGACATTAGTGATGAAGACTAGCTGTTATTCATCCTGGACCCAGAAGGTCAAATCTGACCACCTCTATCTCAAATACACGACCATCCATACCACACATTGCATACACACTAAGAAAGAAGATCTCAGGTCTGAACCTGGTCTTTGAGATACAGGCGACGAAACACAACTATGGGCCATCAGGTCAACAAGTGCATTTGTCCACGTCATACTTGAACCCAAAATCAATCATTTAGACATTGATTTAAACTAATTAAGCATACATTTAATTCTATAAAATCTGCTTTGTTTGATTATTTACATTAATAAGATTTATGGGCATAAAATTATTGATTTTCAGGGAAGAATTGTATTTAATTGTCAGGAAAAAATAAAATATGATCTGATCATATTGAAAAATACTGTAGTATACTGTAATATTTACTTGTATTTACTATAATTGTTAACATACTGTAGTAGTGTGGATTATACTATAGTAGTATTTATTTTAACAAACTGTAGTGAACTGTAGATTATTAAAATAATTATACTATTCTATAATAAGTATATAGTAAAAATACTATAGTATTCTGTTGTGTTGACCATAGTACATTGATCGACTGTAGTAATAATGTAGTATATTTTAATATTTACTATAATAAGGTTCAAAAGCACAATAGTTTCAGGAGACTACAGTTTATTATAGAAAATACTAGGGATGCGCCGATATGATATATTGGCCAATAATTGGTATTGGTCGATAAAAGCAATTTTTCACATTTTCGGATAGAGTCAGCTGATGATCAGGGTTGATATATATCCTGTCAATCAAAAGAGTATTACATAGAAGTTAATATAGCCACCAAACTATCAGTATTGGCAGATATTACTCTGAATAATCGGTGATCAGTATTGGCAGATATTACTCTGAATAATCGGTGATCAGTATTGGCAGATATTACTCTGAATAATCGGTGATCAGTATTGGCAGATATTACTCTGAATAATCGGTGATCAGTATTGGCAGATATTACTCTGAATAATCGGTGATCAGTATTGGCAGATATTACTCGAATAATCGGTGATCTGCATTGACAGATATTACTCGAATAATCGGTGATCTGCATTGACAGATATTACTCGAATAATCGGTGATCAGTATTGGCAGATATTACTCTGAATAATCGGTGATCTGCATTGACAGATATTACTCGAATAATCGGCTTTTGTATTGGCAGATATTACTCTGAATAATCGGCTTTTGCATTGGCAGATATTACTCTGATTAATCGTCTATCAGTATCAACAGATATTACTCTGAATCATTGCCGATCTGTATCGGTGAAGAAATTTAGTATTGGTGCCATCTCTTTTAAATTCTATAGTATACCACAGTATTTTTTCATGTTGGTGTACATGTTATTGACATGATTGTGATCAAATAAACCTTTTTAAATAATCATTAAATAATCAGTTGTACATTGTATTTTTTGTATGCCTGTCTGATTTTTTTTGCTTAATTAATACTTTAAATTTGTACTTATCTCTAACTGCACATGTAAACTTAAATATCAATAAAACAATCTTGGAAAAATATCTAAGAGCACATTGACAGCAGTGGTTACTACAGTATGTAACTGTATGCGATGCACAATTTTTTTTTAGCACAATTTTATGTTTTGAAGCTTACTTTATTAATACAGTTTTAACGATTGACCCCTTGGGGTTAATAAGGTCGGTGTCCGTATCTGCAACACGCTGAATCCGTTTGAAGCAGACTGATATAATTGACGTCTTGTATGTTCACATACAAGAACCATAGTTCATATGTATTATGTAGATGTCACATAGTATGTGTTGTTTACAGATGGGTGGAAGCCAAAAGCTGCCGGCTGGTTTGATTAGTCGTCGGGCAGAACAGAGCCTGCCAATAAATCGGGTTGAGCTCTGAAAGCGGGCTTCAGGGGTTACAGGTTAGTGTAAATGTTTACTTCCTCATTGGCTGGCTGGTGAGATAATTAGAATGACATTTTGCATGGTAGCCGTGTAGGATGCACGCCGCGCCCCCCCATCGCCGCTTGCGCCGTGCCGCACATCATTAAAAATCAACATGGCATCAATCTCGCACCACTGGTGTGAACCCGGGGCCAGTGCAAATGCTCATCAGTGGCGTATTAAGCTGGCGCGCTTGCGTGGGAGTGTGCCGTCGTGTCCCCTTTGCCAAGACGACTAGGGAGATGGCCCTAACGCTCACCAGCCAGACATTTCTAAAAAGGTCCCGTCCGCTTGTTAAAATACACGCTGAACAACAACAACATAGTTGAGCGCCAGGACGACAAATGTATTCATTATTAGATTAGGCCTACTGAAACCGTACATGGCAGAATTCACAGATGCAGAAAAAATCGAGGAAAGGTTTTCAGGTGAACTGAATATTAAACTGAAGACTGAAATCATCCGTGATTGATGCTTTACGGTAATTCTGGTGGTCATCACAAAAACATCACACTTTTGGTCAGGTCACAGCTGGATCCACTTTGTGGTGAATAAGGGTTACTCGCATTGAACACGGGCAGCCGTGGGGTATTTTCATGCATGTTTTCCCATTAGCTCTGGCTTTATTTTCAATCCATTGTATTCGGTTTGGATTCAAGCCAAGAGTGAGCGCTGAACTGAATAGTGATGCACCAGCACTTTCACATTTCTAAAATTTCTAAAAAGTAACCATGCAGGTTTTTTAAAGTTTGTATAGCCACAAATGTTCAGGTTGGACCGTGTAAGCAGCTTTATGTTAGGAGCATCACACTATGTCATAGTACAGTGAAGTCCTCAGAAGCTTTTTCATCGCTGTACCTTAAACCCGTCTTGGCAGAAGCGAGGTCTGCTTTCACCGCGCTATCCTGTGCAGCGGACTGTAGCTTTTGCGGGAAACGTCATTTATCAGGACAGCTGTAATAAACAGAAACATTAGCTCAGAGCTTCGTATTTGTCCGCATCTACCGTTCGATACAATATCTCGCCGCTGTCTTCACCGTGAAGGTGTGCTGAGAAATCGTTGTGTCTGACATTTGGAACTTCCAGGCTAAAGTGACAAATGAATTAGAGTTCCCAGCACCTAGGCTTTAATGGATCTGAGGTGCCGCGCACCTCCCCTTGCTCCAAAAACAGCATTTTACGGTGCCAAAGACCTGTCAGAGTCTGGAGCGTCACAGCCGTGCCGGCGGGGCTGGAGTGCCGAGGTTATGAAGAAGAAAACGCTGCATGGTCGTATTGTCATCTAGGCCGTTTTCTTCTTTTTGTGAAGCTTAGCCTAACAGCTGGTTTGGTGTGTTATTGTAGAAGGCAGTCGGCTGTTCTGTGGCATTTGTAAGGTGCAGTCTGAAGAAGAGCTGACACGCATTGTGAAGCGTCTTTGTGGTGCCGTGCTCATGCGTGGCGTTCAGAGGAGGAGGGAGGCTGAGAGAAAGAATGCATTTCTAGATTTGCTTCAGAAAGGACACGGTCCCCAGAACATTGGTAGTAATAGAGGATCCACTGTAGTGTGTAATAATCTATTTGATTTCTGGTGTGTGCGTGTCTGTGCGAACTCAAGAGATCTCATCTTCCTATCAAAGGCAAAAGAATGAGAAGGTGAATAGTAAACTGCATATTGAAAGTGTGGCAGCTTATTTTAGGGATATGATCTTCTCAGACGATTACTCATCTACCTGTCAGTCTGTCTCGTCCAGCTGTCTGTTTATGTGATGTCACATACATTATTAAACGAGTTTGGGATTCGAACCATTATAGCATAATGGCTTCCTTTTGCCAATTTCAAATAGCTAATTTTATGACTGGATTTAATATTAAATACTAAAATATTTTTCATTGGTATTTGTCATAGACAAAATGTTGTGAAAAAATATATATATAACATTTTCAATTGGATAGAAAATTAATAGAAAACAAGATATTAGGGCTGTCAAATCGACTAATCGTGATTAATCGATTCCAAAATTGTGTTAATGTAATATATTTGTGTTTGAGCGTGGCGTGTTTATTTATATGTACGTATAAATACACAAGCATACGTATATATATTTAAGAATATTTGTACACAATATTTGTTATACATGGGTGTCCTATGGTGTAACATAGCAAACGTGTAGAAAAAATATAAATAATATCAAATTTAATTAACAGTTTGCTTTCTGAATTTGTCTGTCACACCATAGGATACATGGTATGATTTACTTGTCAATCCATATACATATAAACAAAACACAAACATTTATTTTGGATTCAATTAATCACGATTAATCAGGCATAAGAAATATAAAAACGTCTGCAGAATTCTTCAGGTTATGGGACAGTTCACCCAAAAATCAAAATGTTATTATCATTTGTTCACCTTAATAATGTCATTTGACTCTTTTTTTCCGACACAAAAGAAGATATTTTGAGAAATGTCTCAGTGGTTTTAAGTTCAAGTCAATGGGGGTCAACGTTCTTCAAAATATCTTCTCTTGTGTTCTTCAGAACATTTGAAAAATATGTTATAAAAAAATCTATCTTAAGATCTATACAAACACATAGGAAAACATCCTGAGGTTTTCATATTTTATACATGAAAGACTTAAACATCAAGTTATGAAAAGCAAGTCTTACCGAAGCTTATTAGTTTACAGTAATTGTAACCAATGCCTATATGTTTCCCTTTTTTGTATTGGTTATATAAGTTCATATAGCATGTATGTGTGTGTGCATGTGTTTGAGGACACTCTGATACCAGAGCTTAACAGGTAAAGGTCACTGGGATGAGATGGAAATACCAGTGAACAGAGTCTAAGGAGAAAGGACAGAATGGTATTTGGACCTGCTGATTCAGGACTTGATCTTACAGTGAACACAGAGTGTCATACCCTTCAGTTTCGACAGAGGGCGCTTTACCCATCACACAGACAGATGGACACAGCCAGACAACTTCAGCATTCTGCTACAGACCTGCAAAGTGCGGCAAGTTTTTAGCACTTTTTCCTTAACTGCTACTTTAATATTTGAGTCCAGTGAAATGTTTAAGTGCTTAATTTAATCACAGATACGAAAGCGTTTTCACACTCGCTGGTAATGAGGGAGATAGAGGTAGTCTGGGGAAGGTGCTAAGTATCCTGACTGATGTGTGAATGTGGGGATTTTATCCTTTCTATGTTACAGGTAAAGCCAGTCAGTACGTGGTATGTTTCTAAAATCGGGACTGACATGATGAGCCTGGTTTGAAATGTTTCTTACATTTTTGTGTGTTCCCTGATAAAACACGTCTTATTGTGCGTTTTTGTGACTTGAGGAGTCTATGGCATACTAGATTGTTAAATGAAGGACCTAGAAGAATCTTTTTAATATCTCAATTTACTTCTAGACATCAATTGGTTAAATGGAGAGCAGTTGGAAACCTTTGCTCAAGTTTCTTGCATCTCAGATATTTCTACTTTTGATATGTCTCCATTTGAGTTTGAGAAGAGATCTCAACAATGTCCCAAACTGAGCTCAGATTTGTCGAGTCTGCCATCAAAAGTAAATAAGATCTCAACTTCTCATCAAATTCACCCAAATCCATATGATTTTATCTCAAAATCTACATACATTTTACACCTCCATACGTTACCGTATTTTAACATCATATTTGTCTCATTGGTCATTTTTTACTGAAACGCAACTGAACTCTCTGAGCAATACGGTGGGATTGTCCTTCTACGGTTTTGCTCCGTCGAATCCTTTTCACCTTTATTTTTTACGAGTGTATGTAGTGTAAGCCACATCACTACTTGATCTTTGAAATTTCGAGTGCGTCAAACCCGTGGAAAGCGTCGCAATTCCCCCGCTTCTGTTTCCCCTTCGTTCCTCATATCAAATTCTAAGATGGAAGTTGTTCCGTCCCTTGGAGGGTCCTTGCATTGAGCTCCACTTTACAGAAATTGGCCTCCGCGCCATCAAAGCCCAGCCGAGGACTGCAGGCGGCGGGTGACATTTTGATTGAGATATTTTGCCTCTGATAACATGCAAATTCCAGCGCAGCGACATGAACTGAGCAGACAGACTTTATTTTTACTCCCTCTCTTTCCTTTTTTCTGTTTTCCTGACTGCTCTGTTACTCACGGCGTGATGCTATCTATTACATTACGGCATCTGTATGCATTCTGTGACTGCGGCGGCGTTTTAATAAGGGCACGTCCCTTTCTGTCCTGTGGGCTGGGTTTTGCGCGGAAACAACGCTGTCATTCATTTCATCGAATAAACACACACTGTATATATTCATATGCTTCCTCTCTGCATATGAATGCACGGCTGTCTGTGATTCTGCTCGGGATGCTTCGTAATTATTTAAATGGCATTCAGTTTATTGCATGCGTTGGGTTCGGATGCACAGAGAAGCTGACATTTCAAGCAGGATGTTTCCATTTCTGTTGTTTTTGTGTTGCATGAATTTAAAACGTATTCTTTGAGGTATTTCTTTTAACCATCATCTATACAATAATATAATTTTTTATAATGCTACAGACTTTGAAGGACATTGCACATGCTTGTCATATGTTCTACACTTAATGTATGCACATGCTTGAATGAGTGTATATGAATATACATACAATATGTATATGTTTATGTTTATGTGTGTAGACGTATTTTTTATGTTTTTTCAAAACAATCTCACAGGAATTCGTACAGTATTAAAAATACCTGTAAAACTGACGGTAATATTCTGGTAACTTGGGCATCAGAAAATACTGTAAAATAACATTTCTGTAAACTAAAATTACCTTTTTTATATTTTTTCATATTCATGAAAATTCTGTAAAATAAAACGATAAAATTTCACAAAATTACAGTGTAACTATTTTACAATGTGGCAACTTTGAATTCGTACAATGTTGTTAGTACGTTTCAGTACGATTCACACTGTCGATGTTAAGTTTAAGGCTGGGCTTAAGTATTGCTTTTTTCTAGTAATCACACTTTTTTGTACGATTTACATCATACGAATTAGCCATCTCGTAAAATAGTTACGAATTCCCTGTGAGATCAGGTTGTTTTTTCTTTTCTGATAGTTTCGTGGTTGCAGAGGATTTGCAGAAAGAATGTCATTGTAGACCACTTTGCAAGATGTAAATAACATTGGTCTATAGAAGCACTTCCTGTTTCAGTTTTATAAAAGTTACAACAAAATACAACCAAGTGGACATTTAGAACTGAACCAAAATAAATGAACATCTACAAGATCTTTAAAACATCAAAAATAAACTAAAAGAACTAAAACAGAAAGTGCTTCTGGACCAGTACTGTGAACATTTACATTTACATTTACGCATTTGGCAGAAGCTTTTATCCAAAGCGACTTACATTACATTGTACATATTGTATAGTAAGCACGTGGGGGTTATAGGTACCTTGCTCAAGGGCACCACAGCCGTTACCTTCCAGGGCTGAGAATCGAACCAGCAACCTTCTGGTCATGAGTCCAACTCTCTAACCACTGGGCCACGACTGCCCATATCTATACTTTGTAAAAGTATATGTGAACCAATCTATATTTTGTAAAAGACTATTTATGTATAGGCCTATATGACAATAAACTCTTAAAATGTTTAGATATAAACTCTGTTCCAAAACCTAGTGAGGCAGCAACATTTTACTGTCTTTTTAAGCTAGTTTTATGACTCGGAGGAGATCAAACTGTAGAGATATCTCACGGTGAGCTCTTGTCAGTGTGACATCTCTATTGTTTTGAAGTTCGTCCTCTGCTCTTCTGAAAGCCACGTCAGAAGAAACCGGAGGGGGTTGTGGAGTGGGGGTTGTGCCACCTTGGTCCATCAGTGTAATTGTTTTGCGGGCCGAGGATATTTTTAGCCCACCAAAGGTTGGTCCCTTTTGTTATCGCACAAAGCCTCGACAGCCCTGCTCACAGTCACGTCTCTTTGAAGGAAAAGTGCTGTTGAGAAGAATTACCTCTCCAGCATGTCCCGGGTTCTCCTGTGTGGTGCGGCTTTGATCAAAGTGAATCTTTTGCTCCTAACATCTCTTTAAAGCCATGTAAGGTCTATTGCAGATTTGCTCCAGACATCTCCTGAATGCTGCTACACTTGTCTGGTATTTGTAATTGCTTTCCGGCGGCTGTCGACCCGTCTTGGTTTGGTGGTTTTTTAAATTTCTGACCATGTTAATGCCCTGACAGACTCGATACACAATATTTTTTATCTATATATATTTAAGAACTGAATGAAATGTAATTATGAATTCTGGGGTTGTTTGTCCTCCACACATGTACATGTTACATAGCTTTAGGACTTTGACAAAAGATGGTGTCTTAAAAGAAATATCCGTTAAAACTCTTGGACCAGACTTTTTATTTGTGTATAATTCATAAGCTAAACTGATTTTAATCATTCTTCATTTGTACAGACAGACATTTAACTCTTCTAGCGGAGACAGCTGGCACGGGAAGGTTGTCGATATGTCCTATATTCTGCTATTTAATTTTGCCACTCTGCCAGTGGGCCCTGCTCGGAAACGTGCCCAATGCCACCATGCCTCATGAAAGCTGGCGTCATCCCACCCTGTCGAGCATTTGGCAGCGCTGCAGAACCATGCGCCATTAAAAAGCTTCTGGAATTTCCCAGAATTTGCCAAAGGCCTTGTTTTTATATCCAAAGAGCATGACAGGGCCAAGGGACGCTGGAAGCTGTGTTTGGAGAGACAGTAAAGTGCAAAGTCGGGTTTCCGGACCCCTCCCATTAGGGCTCGAGTCCACCCTTTGGGGAAGAGGCAGGAATCGAGGATTGTTTTAGTAGAAAGGCGGTTTGGCCGCTAATATCTTTGCGGACCCTGAAAGACGTCAATTAATGGTTGCGCAAAGCGCCGGTGCTCTTGTGTCCTGTGGGGCGGAGCGGCCAGCCTTTTAGAGCACTAGAGAAAGCAGATGTCTGTAAAGTGGTCCCCGGACAGACACACTGATAAATGCTAATGGAGGCGATTACCTCAGATGGCAAATGGACCTCTTTGACACGCGGCATCAGCAGAGGCCAAAACAAGCTTATAGGTGCAGTTTGGGTGGGTTAATGGAGATGGATCAGAGTTTATTGTTTGCTTCAGGTGGATGTTTAAAATAGGTCTGTGAAAGAAGGCTAAATGTGAAAGCAGATTTGTTTACATTGATAATTAATGCAACGGCCGGTTGCTCTTTCTTAAAAGGAGATATTTTGAGAAATGTCTCAGTGGTTTCGTGTCTATATGGACGTCAATGAGGGGGCATGTTGTTTGGTTACCAACATTCGTCAAAATATCTTTGTGTGTTCTGCGGAAGAACAGGTTATGACATTCGAGTCAGTAAGTGATTCAATCATTTTCATTTTTGGCTGAAATATCTCAACATTTTGGCTTGTGAGTTGCCCCATGTGCTACAGTCCCCCAAATAATCAAGCTTGTTGAAGACAGGTGTGCTATTACTTTTCTAAGCAATAAGAGGAATCAGTAAATGATCAAATGAGTGAAAAACTACAGGGATCCAAACCATATCTGGCGACCAGAATATCAGAGACTTGGCTTTGGGCTCTAGCAGCATGCAAACTTGCAAACACTGTTACAATTCTGTCATATTATCTAATGCAATTTTACTTTGTAACTCCACAGCCTCGAGAGCAATATAGCAAAGCCAAACCAAACCTTTATCTTAAGACACGAGTCGAATGGCATACATGTAAAAGATAAATGAGACGTGCGCCATTACCGACCACAGGAAAGAACGCAATGTTGTGTGGAGATCCGAGCGGGTCTCTGCTGTGCATTCAATGACCCTGCGCAAGAGAAACCCAGAGCACGTACCAACTCTGCTGATCCGTTCTGCACCGCGAGAGAAAGAGAGAGAGAGAGAGCTGTGTCCGTAACCTGTAGGAGGTGAAAAATACCCTTGGGATTATCTTCCCTACACTGTGTGCAAACAACCCTGAGCCCAGAGCCACGCGGCGGGGCGCTCCCAGAATGCCCGAGTATCACAGATCTCGATTTCTCTCTGAGGAGCAAACTGAATATGTGCAAGACTCTGACTTTTTCTGCTGGAAACAATCAATGCTTGTCTGGAATTCAGCAATTCATTGTTATGGCTGCAGCAGTTGCTTGAGTTTGGACTTTGAAGGGTGTTTGTGTCTTTCAGTGATATGGTAACACAAATTTACCCAGATTGCACAGAATAACACTGATTCAACGTTAAATCAACTTTATTTGCTATATGGGGAGGTATCATTATGCATGAATATAAGACTAACAGCTGATTTCTTTTTAATATCCATAATCCCAAAGATAACTTTTTCAAAAAAAATGTATTCACACACATGTTGTTCCAGACTTGTATGTCTCAGTCCCCGTTCACTTTGTAAGGAAATAAAAGATGCGTTTTAAAGACTTTTTATACATCATACAGGGTTCTTTAAGGTGACCTAGCCCTTTAACATGAGTGACAATCTCATCCATTAACCTTCACATTTGATTTCCTTTGGAAGTTTCTGGAGCTGCCGGAGCGTGACACGAATAAACCAAGATCACGGGGTTTGTTTTCTAAGGCATGCATATATACTAATAAAATAGCGTATGCACTGTACTGTAATATAGTGAGTCACTTTGGATAAAAGCATCTGCCAAGTGCATAAATGCTGTTTTCTGTACTATTGCATCCCTGCATTCATGAAAATAACATCCGAGGAACAACATATCGAACAAGAAAAAAAGATCAATACTGTAAAACAGTACACCATTACACAAAAGATTATGGCATCAAAAATGCTGCATGTGCTGTTTTTACAGCTGAGCAGAAACTTCCTTCAAAGAGATATCACACAGCAACTGACTGTGAAAAATGGTAAATAATTGTAAATAATGATGTTATTTACAAACATCTTTTAAACAGCACATTAAATGAATAAATCTCAGCTAATGTTAATGAAGGAACACACCGATTCTCTTGCACCAATTAAGCTCCCCTTATGAAAATAAACGGCCCTAAAAACACCTGGGACCCATTTTTATAAATATTCACTGTAGATTTATTCCTGCAACTTTGTGTCTAAGACATACAATTATGTTTAATAAAATAGGTAGGTCTCACCTTTGATAATGATTGGTCAGTAGTTGTTGTTTATTTACAATAAAGCGCAGCTATGACTTCATTACCAACCTACTATTTTAATTTGTATTACGTTTGTATTTGTAGAAGAACAAATCTTTATTCTGTATAGGCATCCCAGTAAATGATCTTCATCTGAACACAGGGCTGATGTTTGCGAAGAACTACACATCACAAATGTTCCAAGCAAAAACACGAGTATAAAATAAAACGACGCGCCAACCAAAGATATCAGGCAAAACATAAGAGAAGGTATTTTGATGTTATCTGTAATGTTTTTGAACTTCTGTGAGTGGAGTATTATCCCTGTTTGCATCCTAAATAAAGCATCCTTTAGGGAGATTAGATCAGTTACTGTGACCTCATCTCCTGCATTGATGTCATTTCCAGTGCTGGACGAATCCTTAGAGAGAAGCCCAGACTCTGGCCGTGTGTCATTATGCCAATAACCTGTTTGTTAAATAAAGCCCTTTGCAGGAATCAAGACCATAATCTCCAATTAACAGCCATGTAAGATCTCTGCGACCTGTGCGCAGAACTGACAATAAACGTACTAGACTTTAAAATGATTGTGAATCAAAAACATGAAAATGGAAACCCTTATCACATGACATTATTTTCTTGACAGTCAGAGTTAATTTAACGATTTTTTTGGCATTACAATGACAGTAGCTATAGAAAACATTTTAATAATGAAATATACATATGTATATATTCTGTCTTGATCCAGAAATGTCTTGATTTTGGAAACATATAGCATTTAATATAGGCTATTGAAACCTTGTATTCCAATATTTCATGATATAGATTTTTTTTCTTTTAAATTATTACTATTGGTCATGGTTTGTGTGAGGGTTTTGCAAATCAAAAAGAAAAATGATTCAAAAGAGCTTGTCAGCTTAGCATTTTATCAATAATTAAACATTGATTAATAATGAATAATGAAATCGTTTTCTGTAAAGTGGCAGTTTTGGAGATATGTGCTTATAGTACACCAGCAACAATATATCTTTTAAAATATTGCGTAGTACTGTTTCAATGTCATGAAAACCATGCGGCTACAATCATGGTATCATCACAAATGTGTAGTTTAAGATTTTATGTTAATACTTTTTGTATGAAAAGGATGGTCCATGAGATCGTGTTTTTTCTGTATTGACCACATGATGCATTATCTAACAAAAGAAACACATTTTCACTCTTGCCATGAGCAAACACAAGACACAAGGTCCTGTCTGCACATTTAAAGCTTAAAGCTTTACTCATATCTCACATTGTTGAGTCTTACATTATTATAAATTCCGAGAAGGAATTTACCTTCAGCAACAAGAGTAGCGCTTTTGCATTCTGCTGCCGGCATTAAAGTCGAACAGATGAAAAAAGAAAATTCACAGCTTTGTGTCTGCACCCCATTGACCTTCTGTAAATTGCGTTGCTGGAAGGGGTTTGGTTATGCACCTACAGGATTCCTCTCTGCCTGCGTTTAGAAACGTAATTCTACTGAGAAAGCTTAAGGTTGCGTGATTTGTGTTTGTGGTGCCCTCTCAAAAGAAAGAAAATATGCAAAGTTTTTTTCCCTAACCTCGCTGTATGATTAAACTACAGTACGCAAGGATGCCGAAGCTACAGGAGGTTGGAAATTAACCTCTGGAGGCATTTTGAACAAGAATTAGTTTGGTTAAGACTTTAAATTTACTGAGGTACTTAGGTGAATTGCCTCTGTGAAAAAATGATGCCATTACAAACATATGAAAGAAGAATATTTTAACAAGAAAACGTGTGGTCGGGAATTGTCTGGATCACAATACAGGATCATAATCACAGCTGGTTGTTGTCTCTATATGATAGGATAGGTTGAAAAAAGTACAATGGAAGTCAATTTCTTCAAACTATCTTCTTTGTAAAAGATGTTTAGGTTAACTTACCAAAATAAGTAAGCTGGCTGCAATTTTGAGTTCATTCAACTTAAAATTATTAGTTTACTAATGAATTTCATGCAAACTTGTTATGTTAACCAATATTTTTAATTTGAATTACTTCAAAATTACAGGTTTGAAATGACATGACTTTTATTTTTGGGGGTGAACTATCCTTTAAGCCTTTTCATCATAACCCGACAAGCCATACTTGAACCTTCACGTAAACTACTGAAATAAGTGTGGATAATTAGCATAAAGATAAAAGCCTGTTTAATACTGTAAATTACTATTTCATACAGCGATCCTGCAGATTTCTCTTTAATCTCTGATAAACGTGTGTGATTTCGTGAACCTGCCTCAAACGGGAGATGGGGGGCGTCGTTTAAAGCAAGAAAATGAAGATATCACACCTAAGAGTTTCCTATCCGCCACGCATGGCCCTGTAATTAAGAGATTATTTACACATGCACACTCCTGTCGTCTTCTCCCTGAACATCTCATTAGTGCTCTGACCTATCCACCTGCTTCCTCTCTGACCACGGGAAGGGGGGCTCGAGAGCGAGAGATGGAGGAAGATAGCGGTACGGGCCGCGAAGGGGGAGGCAAACCCAGCGTCTGAGGTCCGCTTTGAATCATTAGCATGCGCGACGCCACTCCCCTTCTGAGCGCAGCGAGCCGTAGATGGCCGAGACCCCGCCGTGGCACAGAAACATCATGATTTGTTCTACGAGACATTAGCCGATGGACCAAGAGGGCACAGCGTATCCGCTTGGAAATGAGAGGACGAGTGCGAGAGTGCCTGTGACTAAGTGAGAATCTAATTATAGGCTTAAAGGGAACGATTACGAGATTTCCACCTTTCGCGGTGAAAACGGCGAGCGTTAACGAACGCGCTACTTGGCCTGCGAGTCAGAAACTCAAGATGGTGATCAGCCCCGGAGGACAGATGAGCTTAAACTGGTAGTACTACACACTAATGGAAAGAAAAGCATTGGTTAACACGACGTGAAGAAACGTTCTTTTAAGATAGACGGTTTCAAAGCAACAACATAACACACTGGGCAACGCCGCGCTTTTGTGGCGCAAGCTTAACTTCCGGTACACATCGCTGCAGATTAGTTATGATAACAAGTAAATGACCGAGCAAGTATGTCTATTTTGGGTTACCAGTAGAAGAACAGAGTAAACGCAACAAATTGTTTATTTTATACGATTAATATACACAAAATTCAACAATTATTATTCATTAAAATATGAATATAACATATAAATAGATATATTATTGGCCACTAGCCAGACCGATCAACAAACGTAGACCTGAAGTTAACTCAGGCGCGTCTGATGAAACCGTCTATACATTAACTCTATCATTTCACCCAAACCTCAAGCAGAACTATTTAATGTAGCGATATTATGATACATTATGAAAAAACGAATCTTTGAAAAATGGTTGCAATGTGAATTTACATAAGAATCATCACAAAAATTGTGTAGATTGTAGCTCAATTGGAATTGCAATAGAAATGTTTGAATAACAACGTTTCTGTCATTCAGGTGTTGTTGCCATGATTCCACATGATTAACATTAACAACGTGTACCAGAAAACAGAGTTTATTCAATAAGAATGCTATTGTTAATCTTATCAAATGAGAAAACTGAACTTATTTTCCAGTATATCCAGAAATAATCTGGATATAATAATGTTGCGCTGCTGAGAAAGGGATTCTGGTAATTCTTGCCTGTGTAATTTCATCGAAATCCTCCTGTACCACACAATGCTCCCCAACTAAACTCCAGGCAAATTGAAAGCAAACAAGCATATTTTTGCAGATTTCAAACCACTTTGACAGGCAACAGCATATGACAATCCCACAAAACCTTCACACTGGGCAAATCAGCGAGCCAGCGAAGTTCTCGGGGTGATGTAACCAAAGCAGAAAAAGACAAGCGTGTGAGCCGAAGAGAGAAAAACCTGCACATACAATCTGAATCGATACTGTCATTATCAGAGGGCCCGAGCTGAATTAGATGTCACACCACCGGGGGCAACAGGGCTGATGCACGTTTAGATTATGAGAGCAGGTGATGTATTGAGACGGTGTGGACCTTTAACAGAGCCGAGCCGACTCGCCTGACTGCAGCGATTATAGATTAGCAGTTATTCTAGCACAGATGATCAAGCAGGGACCTTAGTAAAGGGAATACAATATTACAACAGCAGGCGTTCGACTGGATCTCCATTAAAGTGAAGGCAAACTGAGGTTCTCGCTGCTTGGAGGAACATTCAAATCACCGCTGGTCTTGTCAATCTGTTTAGAGAATTAGCGCGATTGTGTCGGCTTCACATTTTTACGGAATATTAAAAACGCAGTTGAAAACAAGTCAAGTTCCACTGAGAGCAATGTTTTTTTGGCTTCAACTTAATTTTTTTTAAAATTAATTTTGTAATGACCACTACGCCACTAAAGCTGTTGATGGAGGTCGACTCGTGTTGAACATTTTCTGTTCCTTTAAGCATTAATGTTTTTGAGTATTTTAATTAAATCATTTCATTTTATCTTACTATGTTTCCTAAAGGCATATTTTCCAAAGTTTTCGAAATTAAATGCATTCATTAACATACAAACACAGATTTTTAAAATCAAAGCACGGTCAGAAATGCAGACCGGCTTTTCATTGAGACATCAGGCCAAAGGTTTTATGCCAGGGTTTTTATATGGAAAAACAAGGCCAGGAGATGAACGCCCCCCTCCCTTGTGCCAGGGTAATGGCGGGTGGATACAGATGTCTGGAGCACATGATTCAAACTCCAGACGAGGTATTGATTCGGTCTGGGTCCCTGCTCTGATTTATTGTGTCATTTTTGTTTATAAAGGTAGATCGAGAACACGAGTGTTTCGATTTAAGTGTGCAAAATAAAAGCAGTGTGAAGCAACGGTGCCGTCTGGCCCGTGATGAATTGCGGCATCCGGTACCCAACTTTGAAGCAGGCTAGAGGATTGTCTCCATCAGACAAGGCAAGACAGGGCGTCCATCACAGCACGACCATCCAGCACAGAGACTCAATAACAGCACAGAGAGGAAAACGCTGCGATGAAGGAATGCTGAAGGGTGGAATTACAAAAGTTTTGTTTTAGGCAAAGACAATAAACTGTCGTACCCGTGTGTATGCTAGTTCAGACGAACAAGACAGACAGCCCGAGGGCTGGAAAGTGAAGTGGAACAAACGACAACTCAAAATCTGACTCTTTTATACAGTTCACACAGCACTACTTTCAATTTGGCTTTCAGATCCGATTCTTGGGACTGAATGAAATCAGATCAACAAAGTGCATTATTCAGAAAGTGTATTAACCATATGTTTTTATATTCATTCATGCACATGCTGGGTTTAAATTCATTCACTATTCAAAACACACAGGCAAACTACATAAAAAATGTGTACATTTGGAGACAACTTTAGATGTCATATACACAGATGAAGAAAAAGATGTTTGGGATTTTGTTTGTCTATCCAAAATGGCAAATCTTTGATAAAGAAAAAAGTACATAAGTATAATTTAGAAGCACATGAAACTGTGTTTTAAACTGCAATGCAATTTGACAATTTACAGGTTTAAAAAAAATCTGAACCAACATATGTAGCTTTTGCATAAAATAAAGGATATACGTGTATTGAAGAGAAATAAAAACATAGAACATAAGATGAATATGTATTACAGCATTAAGCCTGAGACACAGATCAGATATGCTATAGAACTGAAAAGTAAAGCAACAATTTCAGATCCAAGGACTCGTGGGCAATGTGAAAAGATGTGAGGAAAAATTGCATTGGTGGAAAACTGCATTAGCTGGATAGTCAAAAGTTACTAAATCGATCTTTGTAGCAAGAGAACAGACATCAGGCAAAGCTGAACGAAGAGACTGAGAGAAAGTGAAATTTCAGAAGTGTTTATTGAGCATGCTACATGTATAAAAAGAAAAGACAACCAAGTTAGACCTTCCAGCTTTTGTTAGAAAAATCCTTTTAATTGTACCTCATTACAACTATTCTGAATTATACATTCCTAAAGATGTAACAAAATAGGTACGGATCATACATGTCCCCCTTAAAATTCACGTTATCTTGAAGTAAGGTATAGAGGTTTAGGGCTGACATTGGCAATACATTTCACAATTTTCTCTCACAAGTCTAAAAAGAAATCTGGAAGTGAAATGCTCTTTAATCTTGGGGTAAATTAAGACTTTAGCACACAGACTTTGGTCCCAAATCACACTATGACGTATTAAACGTCTTTGCCAATCCATGCAACAAGACACTCTGAATTATCAATGCATCTGTCATAAACCTCTGTGCAGGACAAAGAAAAAATAGGGAAAGGTAGGATTTGTATAAAGCTGGGAATAAAGAACCTGAACGAGCAATTACAACGTAAAATGAGAAAACTTCAGCTGGATTGTTGGGTAGAGCTTACTCTTCAGTGACAACCAGCAGAGAATCAATGATTTATTTACAATTCACGGCTTAAATCAACGTTTCCAAGTTTACAGCCAATTAGAATTTAACAAGTGTAAAAATCAAAACTAAACCCGAGAAAACTAAAAGAAAACAGTTCAAAAAGCTATTACACACTATACACATCAGACACAAGGAAAATATTTTTGTGTTAACAAAACTTTACAGTGTAGTATTCTCTCCTTAGCAGAATTCGGTATGAAAAGATTTATGTAGGTTTTGTAAGGCACATTCTTCTTCTGCTTGTCGTAAGAGATTCAGACCATGAGATCTGTCCACCACTGAAGAGAATAGCACATGTGTCTCACCCAAGGCAAAGAAATTAGGGAAATGGGTCAACAATGTCCTCAGAAACAGTCACAATATTTCAGTTTTTTCTTTAAACATGTTCTTGAGGAATGATGACAACTGGAAAAAACTAATCTCAAATTGTGGTCCCGATGTACTTCAACAGTCAGCATGTTACACAAGGAAAACGTTAGGAGATGTTCATTTAGATGGTTGATTTGGAGAAGGAGACCTTTAGGTGATGGTTATTACCCATGTTGTAATTGTGGAGGTCAATTAAGCATTGAATGGCTTCTTCAATTGTGGTCATCTGAAGAAGAGCCATTTTGTGATCTCTGCAGACAAAAAAGACACGATTACACAGATAAAAGAACAGAAAGAATACGGTTTATAAGCTCAAGAGGTCAAACTAAATGTTATCTGAACTGCTCATATTTTTTACAACCCTACTATGAGCATTAAAGAAAATCTAAATGGTTACAGACTTACTGGAAAAACTTAAAAGCTTTCACAGTGCCACCGGAGTTGGAGAACAGGACTCTGAGGTCTTCTTCGGTTATGTCTTGCCTTCAAACATGACAGAAAAATGAGTTAGCTCGCAGACGACTGACACAAAGATTGACAAGAGGAAAAAAGAGCTTTACTCACGGGATGTTTGACAGATGCAGCGTGGCAGAAGGAGGGAAGATGTTCTGGAAGTTCTTGGAGCCGGGCTTTTTGAAACGGTGCAGCGGAGAGTTCGTGAAGTCTTTGGTGAGACCCTGGTCGTCCAAACCATCCCTCGGTAACTGAACGGTCTGGTGCTTCGACATTGTGACGCGGACGATCTTGGAAAACATCTTTTGACCGTTTAAATGGCTCATTGCTGAAAGACATCAATGCAAATGAAACATGATGACAAATATTACTTTAAAGTTAAAAGAGGGATAGTTGACTCTCCTCTGTTGATCACAAGAGAGGATATTTATATCCATACAATGGAAGTCAATGATTGGTTATCAAAATCTTTTAAAGTATCTGTATGACAAGAAAAGTCATACAGGTTTGCAATGACATGAGGGGGAATAACTGATATAAGAATGTAACATCTTATCTTACCAAGCTGGGCCTGGTTCATATCGGCCATCTGAATCAGCGCACTGTCCTTCTTATTAAAGAGAATCTTCACACGCTGCACGTCCCCATAAACCCCTGTGAAGAGAGCGAGCAGCAGACAGAGAGAGAGCAGAAGAGAGGACAGAGCGTCGAGTGAGACTCTGAGAGTGAAAGATAGACTGACAGAGTGACAGAACATTTATTAAAATAGAGATAACTAATTACAACCTGACAACAGGTCTGAGGACTCGGATATACCCTCACATTTAACTTACAAAGAACAGATGGAACAAAAAAATGTGCAAACTTAACCGACACATCTCATGCATTAAAACATATCTAAAATAAAAAGAAGAAATTAGAAAAATAAAGCAGAATACTTGCATTGTAAAAGCAAGTTAATGGAAATGATTTAAAGTCAACATGAAACATTATTTTAGTTTAGTAATAAAGTTAAATTCAAGTGTAACAAAATATTGTGAAGGATTGTATCTTTCTACAAATGCAACGACACCTATTTTAAAGCTTTTTAATCAGAATTCTGCACCATCTTGGTGTATCCTACGTAACATAACGCTACTTTTTCCAAGCGTGGTTTTTACATAAACTTTATTAAAATAAGGTTAACTTTACTATCATCATAAACAAAGTTATACTTGAAGCTGCTGCAATCTGTAACTTTTTCTGGTTAAAAACAAACAAAAATCTGTTATTGAGACATTACAACAGTGATTTCTAATATCAGCTGTCAGGATTTCACGAGAAAATATCATTTGACTTCAACCCACGTAAAGGTAAGTAGTTAAAGTAACATGCAGTATAATGTTTTAAACAAGAGATGTGATAGAGAGGCAGACGTTACAGACTTAATCATGAGTATAAAAAAACGTAAATATAGGCGGTTTCAACGCAACATCATGTTGGCTGCACCCTTTTGTGACCCAATTTAACACGGTACACATGCGAAAGAATTAAGAGTCCGTGCTGATTATTTCTGACGAATCAAAGAAATAAGTAAATGACATTAGCGAGCAAGTTAAAAGTATATCTAGTCTAGTGTGCGTCCAATGAAACCGTCTGTACCAGTAATGCATATCAGTGATGTAATTTAGATTCCAGGTTGACTTTAAAACTTACAAGCATATGAATACCAATAAATAAGAATAATACAACCAAACAGGAAGGTAGAGCTAACAAGAACATACCGAAGAGGGTAAACAGACTTTGGGGCGTAACCATCTTTAGAAGGAGAGAGGAGCAAGCGGACAGATAGAAGAGTCGAGGAAGAGCGGAGATGAACAGATCATCCAAAACGGAGGGTGGTTTCCCGCAGAATGGTGAAGTGGTCATGGATTCATGGATCGGGGCGGTTAAGTGAAGGGGTCCAGGGAACAATTTGGTTCAAGCAAATAAAAAAAGCATGAATAAAAGGGCATGATTAAAAGAAAAGGTATAAAAACAAACAAACAAGTGGGGGGAGAGTGTAAACAAAACGGGGGAAATAAGAGGCAAATGCAGAATAAAAATAAAGGAGGGACAAAAAATATAATACAGGTCAGTACACAGGTAATGCAGGAGCTTGGTCAAAAATGGCTGCTTTAGGTATTTCTACATTATGTAAGCAAAAAATTGTGCCAAATGTAGATACCCGGTATAAGGGTAAGGATACATTCATAACCAAAATAAAGAGGAGCATCTGATAATGACCAATGAACAACAGCAGAGTAATGAGTTTAAAAGAAGCATGCAGACAACATAGTTTCAAGAGTCTTAGCCGGATTAATACTGTGGACACAACAACCACCTTTCAAAGTTATGGTGTGAACACAGAAAATCACATTAGAGGTGATATCTGAAGAACACAGAAAATAAGTTGGTCTGAAAATCAGATGGGGAGACATCCATCAGTCATTAGCTTTCAGAGAGAGAATGAAAGCGAAAATAAAGAAATATTGTAAAACAATTAGAAAGAATGAGATGTTTAGTCAAGGTTTTACAATGAAAAGTGAGTGATGAACAATTTGACACAATCAAACCACTACTTTTGATTTTGGGGTGAAATATAATCTGAATTTTCTTCAACTTTAGAAAAAGAATAATTAAATATATAACTAAAGAAGAATGTGACGTTTTGTCTTAATTTCACACACGGAGCATAAAAGACAGACAATGGTGTACATGTGAGAAAGATGAGATGTACAGAATACTGACCTCTTCATTCAGATTACTGACAAGCAGAACCCCGCTGGCACTTGAATGACCTGAGAGAGCGACTCTACCGGCTGCGGCTGCAGCTGCGGCGGCTGCGGTCAACGGATTTAGGGCACCTGCAATATGACACACAGTGACATACACAGATCAGACAACTGGCACCAGGACTTCAAATTTACATTTACATCTAAGCATTTTGGCTTTTATCCAGAGCAACTCCCATTGCATTTGAAGAATACATTTTATCATCTTGCGACATTGTCTACAGTTTGAGCAACAGGAATGCTGTAGTTATACTGACACTTAAACATCTCGACAATATCAGCATAATGTATGTTAATATAAAAAAATTCAGCAATTTTCTAGATACAGGAGAATGAGTTCAAGTCTTGTTCAGTCTTTCAATAAACTCCAACTTGTTGAATCCCTGGAGTTGTGGTTAACATTAAGCATTGGTAGATAATTTTCTTTGGAAAAACAGAGCACATAATTGCTAAATCTGAGCGGTAAAAAATAAGTAGATGTTCTCCATCAGCCCACGTGTGTTTTAGCCGTGACAGCCAAAAATAGACAGGTAAAACATTAGTTCTTTATCCTGATGCTAGTGGGAGCAGGTTAGATGATGTGGGATTTTAAAACCTAATAATTTTAATCCTAATATCAATAAAATACCTGCTTGATTACGTAGCAGGGGAAATGTCAAACTGCATTTTAAATTAAGAGGCCTTATGAGAAGATCTCTGAGAAAAGGTCAGCGGAGGCACTCGGAGACGCGGGCCTATGTGACATTTTACAGTACTTAAGAGCGCATTCTAATTATATTCTGTCTTTCATAAACACGGCTTTCTATTTTCATTTTCATGCCATTCATTTCTGTGTAAAAATCAATGAGGCTGATTTAAATACTGTCCTCGGTCAGCGGCACTCAAAACAATTACGTTGCGTATGGGCGGCGGTTTCAGCCGAGAGATGATGAACACAAACAAAACAAGCAGGATTGGGGAAATGAGAATTGTCTCTTAGTCACAACCGGTTGCATTTTGTATTTAAATACAAGTGCGTCACTAAATTTTAAAACATACAGCTCGAGCATTGTTCAAGTTCTTTCGTTCGGTGAGCTGTTTTTTTAAAAAACATTCTCTTAAATAGACAAATCAACCTTGAACGAAATTTTTTGTGTGATCTGTCCCTTTATGTGCAAACAAAATTGCAAACAAAATCGATAAATTCTCATCCCTAGGAACATGCATGTGGAAACCAAAAAAAAGACACCAAATAGATAGAAAAGTGAGATACCTGGGATCTTACCGAGCAGGGAGCTTGAGTCTTTCCCCAGAGCAGCAGTCACAGACGGGTCCATAGCGGGCTGCCCATCTCCAGCAGGAAGCTCCGGTCTGGTGTAGTCTCTGCTCTTATCATTGTTATACTTCACATTCAGATTGACGAGTTTTGAGTAGTCTATGCGAAGGGTACAGCAGGCGTTGTAAATGTTCTGACCATCTAGAGCCTAGAAAAATAAAGATGGAAAGACAGCAGGATAGAGAGAATGTGGCACCTCCACCCAAAGTATACTTCGGTCTTAGCGTGCGCTAGCCTTCGTGTACGATCGCCAGACATGCAGACATGACTAGAAACCTTTGCGATAACAGGCACCAAACTATCGCAGAACACGTGCGGTCAAACTAACCATATTTGTGGCTCTAGGTATACGCTAGCGTACCCGTAAAACCGAAGTATGCTTTGAACTTAAAAACGCTCTTTATGCCGCTGAGAACCCACCACTTTAGCTTGCTGTGCACTGGCAGGATCGTTGAACTGCAAGAGGGCCTGAAACTGATTGTTCTTGGTGAATGTGATGATTTTCATGACGGTGCCGAACTTTGAAAAGATCTATTGACAGAGAAAGCAGAGCATTGAGGAGCTATCAACAGAAGGAAAAAAACATTGAAGAATTAACACCCAGCATCAACAGCATCAAGACTTCAATCAAAAAAACTTAGTCTGAAGCTATGACTAAGAAGCAGGTTTGTTGTTTTCCCCACCTGTTGAAGCACATCCAGGGTCACGGGGTAAAACATGTTATCAACTATTATCCTCAACACCGGACTGGATGCGGAACCTCCACCGTCACTCGAGTTGGACGTTGGAGTCCCACTTGACTAGAAACCAGGTAGACGCATGGTTAAACATACTAGCCAAACAAATCAAATCTATTATTAAATTTTGATCTCTCCATTTATTTAGGTGTAGTCTGTCATTCATTACCTGGTTCGAATTGTCGGTCTTCAGTTCCTTGTGGTTGGAGTACTGAATGTAAACAGGCATGTTGCGGACGTGAGGCGTGACAGCAGAGTAATAATTGACCATTGTCATGGCAGCTTCCTCTGTGCTCAGTTCCAAAAACGCCTGAAGACAACATGAGAGACATTCATTGAAAGAGTTTAAACAGTCTCACGAATTGCAAACATTATGAAATTTAAGGTGAAAGCAAGTAGATGTTCGATCACGCACCTGGTTTTTGCCTTTCAGAGTGAGGATGTTGGTGACCTTTCCGAAAGGAAGCCCGAGGGCGATGATCTCTGCTTCCGAGACATCGCTGGGCAGCTTTCTGATGTGGAGAACGCGAGATGGCGGAGAATCGCCTACTCTGTCTTCGACTCTGAGTTTTTTGCTATCACTGCCGTTGGACGTTGCATCTGGGAAGGGGATTGTAAAATACAGATTAGAAAGAAACACCAAAACATCAAAGTGACGTTCACTCAAAAATAAAAATGCTGTCATCATTGTTTCAAAACCTGTATGTTACGCTTTCGTTTGTGAAACACAAAACAAGATATTTTAAGAAATGCAGTTTTGTGTTCATATAATGAAAGTCAATGGGGACCAGGGTTGTTGGCTGTGATAAGATGTGTGTAGTGTACATAACCAGTGGGTCGGGGGTTATGGAGAATTTGGACTTACCACTGATGCTGCTAAGCCCAGAACTGGGGCTGTTATACATGCCGCCGGACAGCAACTCATCTGATCCTCTCTGTGGAGACACACAAAGAGGCCGTGAAAGATACAATCCTGCCCTCCAATAAAGCCATCCCCCCCTTCACGATCCCCTCAACCAAACAATGAAATACAGCTCTCCGCGGACAGCTTAAAGAATCAAGGCGCATAAAGCGCACTACCACGCAGCCCTTGCTTTCCCCTTTATTTTTCTCAATTGTTTCTTTAATCTTGTTGAGTCTTAGATGTCAGATGCTGTCATCTCATTCTGAGCTGCCCACGTTCCCCCGAAGGGCCCCGGCAGACTGTTGGGGCAATCGGCCCGCCAGTCGAAGTGCAGCTAAAAGTGACGAATGATATGGCAGGCAAATGGTGAACCAAACTTTTTAATAGGACCGTCTCGGGGTTGTGCCAAAAAATCTGCCGAATTGTTCTTTATGGACGGTGCTTTTACGGCAGCAATAAACTCAAAGTTGAACCGGCCCTCTGGTCATCAAGACAAAAAAAACAATCAATGGAATGGCAACCTTTTTCACATCACAACAGCCAAAGAATGCAGAGATCAGACCAGCCCCAGCATCAAAACCCATTAAAAAAAAACAAAGGAAAAACTCAAAAACCTCAAATTTATCACAATGAAATTAAATGCTTCTTTTTTGACCCGGCTTCCCAGAAAGGCGAGTTAACGTTGTTTCCAGAGGAGGAAAATTCTGTTGTTGGCGAACAAACTGAGTTAAAAAGCCTGTGTTCAGAAGGCATCTCTGAAAAAGAACAAATTCTTCTCTAACTATCCTAGACATAAACTGCCCCCATTCAATTACAACCAGCCTAATTTTATGAGAAGCGGAGATAGAGACCTATAACAGGCCTGTATCTAATATATAAGGGACAATTCTACATTTCCTCACAACACTTTTCTTTCAATGACAAAGAATCAGCCCCATAATATCCGATAATACACTTAAATGGCTGGGCAATTCTTCGTCCATTCAAAAACGAATTACGTTCGCGTTACCCTTGGCTTTTTTTTGCGGTTTGACGCCACAAAATACGCAAAACAATAAATGCTAAACCCTATGATGACAGATTACGTCTCTGACAGCAAGACTACAAAGTGTATATTAAACTGTTTTAAATGAGCTGCCTAAAGTGACTATGAAATACTCTAAATTACATCTAACACATCTGAAAACTCACCATGACAAATCTAACATGCATGTAAATTATGTTTGATGCCAGCATTAGAACCACAATGCATTTGGTAATGAAGATAATCTGTCAAGGGCTTAAAATTAGTTCAGATTTGACTTGCTCTGTCAATATGTTGTTTTGACTCAACCATAGAATGAAAGCTACTTTTAAGCCAAACATTTATTAGTCTCAGACATCACACCCAAAGACCACACAAAGCTGAAAACACATCAGGACTGGATTTCCAGAAGACTTGTGTTTTTCATTCTTTAACTGTCCACATAGAAACAAAGCCACACTGTGGTTGGCTGCTTTGCATGCCTGTCAGATGGCTTCTGGAACGGGAGTGAGAGCAAATAATAAGAATGCTAATTGTTGCAGATTCGATCACATTTTTTAAACCGAATGCTTCACCATATCCACTTTTCTCAACAATTAGCACACATGGTTTTTGGATAAACCAAGAATGTGAAACATACCAATAAAAGCACCATTACATATTCTCCAATGATGGCCAGGGAACGCTAGCATTGTTCTGGTATCCATGGGGTTACATTTCTATTATTTTCCACTTGGCTACACCAGCCAACTATTGAGCTATTAAATATTACAAGAATTACTAATGGCAGGACATCACCAAACAAACTAATTTGCTTTAATTGAATCTATATTGTACCATAATGCTTTTGTAAAACTATTACTGTGGTATCATACTATGGTAGCATAACATCCACCCATGCAATCATCAATCGAGCTACATAATCGTAAAAAAAAATGTAAAATCAACGCTCACCTTTACGCCAACTACAACATCGCCAATCCTGTGGAAACAGAAAGGGAGATTTAGTCAATGGGTACTAAACAGTGGGAACTTAAATAAAAAGGCAGGGAGCGAACAGATGAACAATAAGATGATGAACATTTCAGCACTTCAACACTATCCTTCCCCACGGTCTTCTAACAGGCCAGAAAAATATCTTTGATGCCCAAAAATGCGGTCTAGGTGGGCAGCTCAAAAAATTTTGAAAATAAAATGCTCAAATGCGTCTAGCTCAAGATGTTATTAGAAAATGATGGTACTGTCTAGATAGGGATCTCACTAGGTTTTGAGAACATCACTAGTTAGGCAACTCGCAAGCTTTAAAGATTATAATATGCATTCTGTATGTGTATGGTGTCAAATGAATGATGTCTAGGTAGGTACTGGTAGAAAAGGCAAGGATGCTCAAACGTGCTGTCCAGGCAGGTAGCACAGTCAAGTTTGACACACAGCCCTTGAGACTAAACTTTTAGCAAGATTTTAATGATAAAACTAAAGGCGTGTTATCATTCCTAGGATACTAGGAATGGGTATAGGAAAATACTAAATAATATATGCAGCTGACAACAAAAGAAACATCATTGTAACCCAAGCAGTACACCAACATAGAAAACGGGACAATTGAATAACGTTAATATGAATAATATTGGTAACGTGTTAAAATGCAAAACCTGTGGCTCGTATTGTTTACGTTGTGCTGGAAACGTGCGCAAACAGATACAGCTAGCGTAGCTCCTCTAGCTAACACACGTTTGCTTGTTCAGTCACGATTTAAGTTATTTTATTATATTTAATCAACAGGGTTTTGTCGACTACACTCTACAAAATAAGTAAACAAGACATCCAAACTTAAAAGGATGTTTATACGAATATAATTGTACATGTTTGTTGACGTGTTGAAGCGCTAGCGTGTTAGCCGCGGTAGCATTTAAACAAGTGTGCATAAACTCTTACGCCTCACGTGCGAACGGTTGTTTTATAGAAATGTGAATGAAGCGTGCTTTAATGCTCACCCGTCCATTGCTGACGATCTTTGTTAAAAAAATAAACCCGATGTACAGTGTGTATTATTCCTTCTCTCTGGCTCAGACACACACATATACGTACACACACGCATCAGAGACAAAATGGAGGCGGGAACTAAGTGTGGGAGAACAAACACAAGCAATACGTTACTGTAAACTCAATGGCCATCTACTGTACGTCTGCGTAATATTGGATGCACAACGACTTACTGTAAATACAAATTAGAGATCACAGATCAGAGATTCTGTAACCTGCAGTGCAGTTCTTTACAGTTGATAAGACAAACATCACACACACGCGTTAGGTTTGCGCTCATTAAATCACATTAAAAATAAATGTAAATAGAATTACCTTGCTTAATTAAAATTAGTATGCATAATGCTATTAACATTCACCAAGTCAGTCAAACCTGCTGCAGCAGACGTTTAGATATCATTGACTGTGACAGACTTACATAATGGTATTTTGGCTCCATGCTTGATGCCCCAGGTGAAATTAAAGTCTAACAGCTTATCTTAAAGAACCTGGGATTTAATTAAAAATGACATTTCCCCAAACACTTGGGTCTAGTTTTGCTTCTGATGCTGCCATGTTGGAATTAGATTCGAGGATTCCTCTGAGCAAAGGGGAAATAAGAAAACTGTCAGCTGATCGCCAAATCTCAAATGGTTATCGTACCATTTTGGTGCACAACAGCAGATAGTTCTTGACACAAGTCTTAGCTGATATAAGAAGGTAGAATAAATGATACCAGTAATAATTTAAATGCCGAACACATTGATAAGCGCCTTTATCTTTGTTGTGAAATGAGTTATACCTAGGTAGTTTGGTCCCTTAAAAGTACATTTCATGTCTACATGTAAACTGGACCTCATTTTGAAAACATATATTAATGGTATGCATACGGGGCGATGACGTATTTCCGCTAAAATCTCGGCCAGCTTTGTTATATCCGGCACACGTAACAATGGCGTTTTTGGTCACTTCAAGATGCACCCAGGATTACGGTTAATGAGTTTAATCATCCAAACACTACGTCATACATCAACAACCATAAAGGAGATGGACTTCAAGCTATAGGTTTCACGCTACATTCACAGATATAAAAAACCACTAAGATGGCTACTTGAAGCTTGATCACAGAGGCACTTAATGCTCAGCAGTAGTGCTGTCGATTTGTTGAAATTCTTAGTAAATCACTTGGTAAAATATCACCTCAGTGCTATGAGAGCGGAAGTGGCTTAGCTGGCGAGATTTTAGTGGAAGTAATAAATGCATTTATGTGTGTCCACATCTAAATGCAGTGTGCATGCAGTCCGATCGAATGTGACCAAGTGTAAAAAACAGACTAAAACCATTTTGCATGAGCATGATCTATTGGACTTCAAATAAAAGCCTAATCTATTCAAAATAATGAACGACAGGTTTATAGATGAATAGATTTTATAGACCTTTTCATCCAGTTTCAATCAGTTTCAGAATGTTACTCAGGCCATTTTGTATTAATGACAGCATGATGCCTGCCATTTTCTTTAATTACCAAAGCAGCGCTGCTCCTGCAATATTAAAACCCTGCATTGATTTCCATTTTTCTACATACGTGTCGATGGGTCTAACCTGTTTGCTGAACACAGGCCTGACATCTCAGTCCAGCTGTGCAGAATCAATGTCCTGATGGCGGAAAAACATGCTTTAGAACTTTATCGAAAATCTTGCTGGGCTCAAATATGTCACCACGGCTATGTTTGTACATACGTTCGGTGTTCGATCGTATTGTTTCTTACAGAGCACTCTGAAAATGAAAAATGATTTTGAATACGCTAGTAGAATTGAACACCGTGCAGGTGACCACTATGGATATTTTCAGCAGAATCTGACATTGGTGTGATTTGTTTTCAAATGAGGCTGTATGTGTCAGTCCGAACATTTGAAAACGTGTCTTACAAACGACAACATATTTCTTATTATATAAAATTTCACAATATTACTTATTATTGACTAGGCAGTTCAGTAAAAGTACTGGTGGCTGTCTTATTGCCTACACAGTTTCATCATGCCAGTTTTCAAACTGTGTGGGAGATGCACAGTGCAACTTACATGGCCTATTAGACAACATGCATGTTGATATCCATTTTCAAGATTTATGAGAAATTGAACACACACACAGTCAGCGGATGGTCCAAAATAAATCCAGTAACAAAATATCTGAAACTATCTGATTTCACCATAATGTTTTAAGTGGTTGTGCAATATTGTTAAAATTACCTCACATAAGTATCTTCCAGCCATTCGGTTCAAGACAAGATGATGCTTTATAAAGCAATAAAATAAACTGCATGTTTGCAAATTAATTAATGGGCAATATTAAAACACTTACTGCGCTGAGCTATTCCATTATTCTAGTTAGTGTTGGCAGTATAACGCAAACTTATTAGCAGAAATGTAAAGTATTTTGAAGAATGTTAAAGATTTGGGCTTGATCACAGGTTCTTGTATGATCAAATATTCATGTGCCTATGTTGCAAATGAAACTATTGTGTTGATTTGAAGGACATGACGACATGTTCGCAGTTTCCTATAAATGCATTTTGTCAGAACTACTTAAGAAAAGTACAAATATTGTTGTGTATATACCCAGCCAAATACTACCCACTTTATTTTGCTAACCATGATGTTTTTGGACACTTTTGCTCATGGAATATATTGTTTACGGCTGATGTTTTGCTTTAGCGTGATATTACAGTGATGTCAGGTTGTGTACAAAAATATGTTTGAAGTGATTTAATAAAAAGGAATTCTGCTATCATGCCATTTTGAGCGAAATTTCATTAACATTTTCAAAACAAATGCATTTCAGACCAATAAAAGAAACATTTCTTTAGAAAATGCATTTTAAAGTAATGCTTTATTGCAAAGAACACGTGTGTGTGTTTGCTATTTTATTATCTATAAAACTGAGACAAGGGAATGTTGCGATGGAGGAGGAAAACAGAACCAGGTCCATTTTTTAACAATTTGATCCAATTTCCAGGATTCTCCAGCCTCCATTTTTGAAGCTCATTCAGAGCCATGCAAAGCCCAGGCCTGGACACTTGAACACTAATATGATCATGTCATCTCCCAGTGTGGCCCACATAATATTGGCACAGCTGCAGCTTCAGGACGCCTTATGATTATGAAAATGAGACGAAACAGAGAACAGCAAGCTGTCTTCTGTCTCTTGCGGTCCATCACCTTCATGGCGCAGATGCTGAGACCGGCACCATCCACTAAATGTGGCCCAGTGCTTCCTGGTGTTATTGTTCCCTATCATTACCTTACTCTCCATGTTGCCTTTTATTGTCGTTATAACCCATTTGCCTGTGGTGAAAAGCCCGGTGAGTAGAACGGCGTTTGTGAATTTCACAGTCGATGAGTCCTACGAGACGGACAACTTGCCAAGTGGCATTCTTAGCAACTCGCTCACTCTCCAGCTGTAATATGCAAAGTAAGCACAGAGCACGACATCAAAACCATTTACACCTGGTGTGATCGGGCAATCTGATTACAAATGGACAGAGTAAGTGTAAATGAAGTAAATGGTTTGTGATCAGATTAGTCAAACCACATTTGGAGGTAGTCGGAAATGCACACGACCGCATCACATTTGTAGTGTATGCGTTAACCTGCTATATCGAACGACTGCCTACTTACTGTTATAAAAGCAAACCCAAACCAAACTGCTCCTGAAATACTTTAATGTTGCGTAGTCTCAAACTTTCAACTACATCTTTATTTGACACATTTTATATATTTAAACTCATCAAAACGTATATGGAACTACATTATGTTTTAATCAAAACAATCCCAAAGCAAAGCCATGCTATATGTGACCACAAAATCAGTCACAAGGGTCAATTTTCAAAAATTGAGATTTATACATCCTTTGAAAGCTGAGGGTGCAAAGAAAATCTAAATATTGAGGAAAATCGTCTTTAAAGTTGTCCATCAGAGGCACTGTAGCAGGCCGGAAACAGGTTTGTTTTAACTCTCTCCTTTGGCTTACCGCTGCAATGACGTTGTGGACAGTAGATGAACCGGAAATGCTAAGCTTTACATACCAAATGCAACCTCACGTAACTTTTGCAATAATAAAATACATTTGAAAACTAAATTGATATTGCAACACAAGAATTTACACTATTTTACGAGATGGCTAATTTGTATGAATATGTACGATCTAGTTTGCTTTCGCGCCAGTGACGTTAGGTTTAGGTTAGGTTACTAATAATCGATTCACGTCGCACAAATTCATGCCACCTCGTAAAATATTGAAAACCAACCATTTTAAAAACTATAATAATTATAAAGGGTTAAAAAGGAGACACAATAATCCACTGTAGTTCAAACACTACAGGAAGGAAAGAAAGAAAGAATAGTACAGTACACTTCTGTGTAATAACCATGGCACATGTGAATCTGTCACGAAATGAGATGTATCCAGAGCACGTAGGAGTGAAGCTTGTGGAGAGACAGAGAGGCCTGTGAGTGGATCCAGACAATGAGGACATTAGATGAGCCTGCTGACCCGTCAAGACCTCACTAAACTCAGCAATCAAAGATGAACCGGAGCTACAAAACCTCTCATCACTGCTATCCACCGCTTCAAGCCCTCACAACCCTAATTCCTCTGAATTCTTGTTATTAGCTTTCTCCCGGGTTGTATACATGACTAACAGCGTTATGTTCTTTCTGTGGGAAAGAAATATTACTTGTGTTGGAATGTAATACAAAACATTTCTGCTGTTGGGGTCACGTCTATACTCTGTATTTGCATAGGAGCTTACAGGCAGGCTGTAGATTTAGCCTCAAATGACACCATTTGTTTGCTTTTGGGTTTCGCTGTGTTTCTGAGTTTTTATTTTGGAGACAGGCAGATAAATAAATGTTCTTTATTGATTCATGGAAATCCAGAAGAATCGTTGTTTGCAGCATATTGGTCTGACTGTGGAGGGTAGAGTTTGCACTTTCACCTATGGGCTTCGCTGCCGAGGGCAGTTTACATCCAGCTGGGTTAAAGGTCAAAGGTCAGTTATGGTTCTCATGAGTTAGGCACACGCATGAAAAGAAATAGAGTCCACTGCATTGCCAAGAAAGAAAAGAAAATAGATTTTAGACTGGGCTGAGTTGAGCTCCAATATTTTATTTGACTTCCTAAATTATTTACTTCTCTGCATAAAAAGTATGTGTGATTAAGACATTTCCTGTGTCTTTAACATTTACGTGCATCTAATATAAATAAATTCATTTGTCATGTTTTTGTTGTCTTGTTTCCAATCATCTTTTTTTTACAGTTGTATGCACATGTACAGTACTTTATTATGCACATCATACATTTATTGTAAAAAATAAATTTCCGGCCAAAATAAACCATTAAAAACAGTTTAAATTAGGTTTCCACAATTTTTTCGTGTAAATTTGCAGTATTTTTCTGTATTTTATGTTTTTTATGGTATTTTAAGGATTAAACTAAAAATCCTGTAAAAAACAGACTTTTCCAGCAGCTGGGGCAACAGAAATAAACCGTAAAAGAACAGTTTTTCCCTATAAAATTAAGTTTCCCCCGTTTTTCTTTTTTTTATGGTACCACTTTACAATAAGGTGCTATTTATAAACAATTAGTTAATGCATTAGCTAAAATGAACAAAAAGATGAACAATACTAATACAGCATTTATTAATGTTAGTTCATGTTAATTTCAGCATTTACTAAAACATTATTAAAATCAAACACTGTCATTGTTAACATTAGTTAATGCACCATGAACTATGAATAACTGTATTGACATGAACTAACATTAACAAGGATTCAAAAATGCTGAAAAACTAAATTGTTCATCTAATGTTAGCTAATAATTTACTAATGGTAACTAATAGCACCTTTCTGTAAAGTGTTACCAAAAAAAACAGTATAAAGAGTTTTTTTTACATTATTCATGGAAAATCTTGCACCTTTATGTATATTACATAATATTTAATTTTTAATTCTACATATTTAATTGTTCTATTTCTTGTGGTATAAATATAAAATATTTAAGTACTCAGACTTACTTCTGTGTGAGCGAATACAATACAATACAAGCTCATTCTAATTCCTACGGCCAAATATACTACCAAAACACATGAAATAAGAAAAATGACTTTCTTTACATGGTTTGTTTTTCCAGTCCTTTTCTCTCCAGGTCTCTTTTTTACCTGCTGGCATAAAACAAACAACTACTGTTCAACATGTTACCATGTTTTTACATGTCATCTTCATTGCCATGGAGTGCACCTTTCCCTTTGATGGCATAATGGTTTCAGACAGAGTAGGAAAGCTTTCTGCGAGGTAATTTGACATAACTGGTTTCCCCGGACTTTCTCTCCTTCAAGAATTCTGTTCTGTTGTGACAGCAATATAATTTCAACACAAGGTGAGCGATCCAGTCTGCATCTGAAATCAAAATGTATGAGTTCCTCTTTAGTCCAAGTGAGATACAATCACTGTCAAGTGGAATAGCCATGTGGTTTGAAGCATTTTGTGTGATCTGCCCATATTACTGATGTTAGCCTAAACTGTAATGATTGAATGAGTTACATTTGATCAAAAATGCCTTATGGGACAATGACTGTATGGGTATTCTTACTGGTGCAAACTGGGGTAAATGTGTTGTGAATTGACATGATGATAAAACTGGATTACAATCTCCATATGAAGTTGAATGACTCTTAAAAATAAAACCTTTGCATTTATGAATCAGGCCAACAAAAGAATATGTTAATGTGATACACATGCGATATGAATACTGCGATACGCAGGACCTATATGTTTACATCCTGTTGATATTGTCTTATTGACATTATGTTTATGTTTATTAAAGATAGAAATGAGAACAGATACAAATTATTTAATTGTTGTTAGCATAAATAATAATAATAATGCATTTATTTTATATAGCGCCATTAAAAGTTGCTTTCTCAAAGCGCTTAACAACAAAACAACACAATAACAACACTTATTACAACAATACAATACAAGAGAAGAAACTAAAAGTCAAATCAAGTATAAGCGATCCTAAAATAAAATGTTTTAAGAAGAGATTTAAAAGTCGCAAGTGAGTTTGCCTCCCTGATGTCCGCTGGTAGAGAAATAAGGGAAGTTGGTCTTAGAAGATATTTGATGATTGTATTGTATTGTATTGAAATCGAATTTGATTTCACACTTTAATATCTCGGACCTAAGCACTCTTTGTGACATAGTTGAGAGTAATATGACATCAGGGTGTTTTCTAAAAATAAAATAAAAAGTCAGGCAGGAGCAAAATCCAATTGCTTTCCATTTAATCTCACAGCTGTCTTGAAGAAACACTTGATCTATTAAAAAGATCTTGTTTGTGTTTTTTTGTTTTTACCCCAAAGGAAGACATAAGTAGTAACAAACAACAAAATTTATCTGAAAAGAACAATTGCTGGCATAATAAGGAAGACCGCCAAGAATAAAATTTGATGGCATAATGTGCATAAAAAATGACATGATTGTTGTGTTAATACTGCTCAAAAACCCATCAGAGGACCACTGTGATATCATATCAGACTGGATTCTCCACAGGCAATTTAAAAGCCTCATAAGCCATTACAATAAGGAATAGCGGCTGGAGAAAATAAAACCGTCCCATTGATAAATGTGCTGAAATAACAAAATTTAAAGATGAAATGGAAGGTCTCCCATCGAGAGACTCATATACAGTCAGATCATCACTAAACACACACACACACAAATTTAGCAAACAGAATTTCTGTCACCTCTCAACGGTTTGGCTTTTCTCTCAAAAATAATGACTGCTAGGCCCCGCTACCTTCAGACACGAGGTTACAAGAGTGGAAAAGACAAACTTGTGACATGCTCGTTCGATGGCAGTGAGCAGTGAGTGTACCGTGATGATGTTTATACACCGCAGTATTTCTTCCTTGAGAAGACGGACCGCTGGATGCAAAAGTCAGAGCTGTGTTTCACACTTCTGTCTGGCTCCACAGAAGCCAGCGATTAATCAAACATCCATCTCGACTTGGAAGAGCCGAGACACTTTAATCATTCCAAATACTTGTGTGTTTAGCTGTAATAATTTGACTCTATCATGCTAGGACAGTTCTTGCTGTGATTTATGGGTAAGCTCTCAACGGCTCTCTCTCTCTCTCACTCGCTCACTGCATTTCCCTCTCCCTCAACTCACGGCTCATCATTTTTATTCCTTCAATGGGAAAACACACAGTCACTCGGTCCAGATCAGTAATGATTTTGCAAAACGGCTTCATACACTACTAACACGCACCCTTGACAAATGCATCGGGCTCGTGCGGTTCTATTGAGTCTGGGGTCTTGGATGACCTGATACAGAGATGATTGAGAGGAATCTGTGTTTTTGATGACAGATGAAATAAACAAACAAACGGATAATTAAACAAACGCTCAATGTCTTAATTAATCAAACACCATCCGTGTTGAATCAAGTCTCTTTCCTATATAAAGGGATCGTGTGGTTAGAAATGATGAATACATTTCTGCACTCAGATGTTGGGTTGTTCTTTGATTAATGGAGCTCGAAAGCCAAACGCTTTGAAAAATGTGAGGCAGAATGCGCTGACAGCTCTACCTGATTTCTCACACTTGACATTATTAGATATCGGACATTGGTACTGTTATCACAACTGTATTAAATTTTATATTTCTATATAATGTGGCAATTTTGTTATTTGTAGTAGGTTTAAATAAAAAAATAAACTTCATTCCTAAAAACTGCAAAATAGTAAGTGCATTTCTCATGGCAATTCATACAAACATCAACATGAATTGGATAACCTGTAAAAATGTTCTCTGTATACTTGCTTTTACATTGTATCTGAAACTTTGTATTACTATAAAATTACACGAATATTGCTTTACGCTTAATTCATCTCTCAAAACGGAGTTGGGTGTAAAAGGGTTAAATTAACGGTTAACCATTTGGCTCAATAAACACAGAAATATCTATATTTGACCCAACAATGGGTTTAAACAACGAAGCATTTTGGGTTGAACCAACCCAGGTTAATTTATAATCCAACGGTTGGGTTTGTCCCTTTTTGACTCGATGCTTGGTGTAAAATAGGGTGTCACCATCTACCGATATTGACAATAAGTGTGATATTAAAAAACAAAAGTATCGGTATTGTGCTAATTGTACAAATATCGTAAAATATTCAGCATCCATTTAAAATGTTGCTTTAAGAGTAACAGTGTTACAAACTCTTCCTCCACCTCCATAAACTTGTATTAAAAGCGTAATTTGTTGACTAAATAACAGACAAAACACAAATTAAACAAAATTTTATGTCACTGACAGATCATTTATTTCTTTTTAATTTAGTTTTTAGTTTCGTGATTTCAGGTTTAAATGTGCCTGTGGGGATATTTCATTTCTCTATGAAAGCAAAACCTGACCCGCACATCACACCCGAACCCTCCATAATCAAAATCATTTGACTTCAATCTTTGCAAATTCCCAGAATAACACATTTAAGTGCATTTGAATAGACAGACAGTGAGAAAGAACAATTATCCACAAGGAAAATCTGCCTCGAACATTTCATTGACAAAAAAATGGTTTCCATTTTACACCCTTTGTTTTGAAGCTCATTACCTGGCAGCGTAAATGGAGGTGTATTTATGTGCTTTATAAAATCACATCCACAAACAAACGCACACACACACACACACACACACACACACACACACACACACACACCATCAATGATGTGATGTAAATGAAGCCCTAAAATCAAATTCATTCTGACAAGCCTTTCGCAAATCCCTTCTGCCGTCTGACACAATTATCCAGACTGCAGTGCCAACAAGATAATGGCATCGGCCGTCCAGACATCAGCAGTGAGAATGTGATTAAACGCAGGTTGTTCCCTCTGTTGCTTTAGGGGCTTGAATATACTGCCTACCGAATAAACAAATGCTTACTTTTACTCAGTGGCCTTTAACAGGAGAGTTCCTGCTTTACGATTCGACCGCTGCAAATGTCACAGTAAAACTGTGGTGTCTGCTCTTGTTTATCTGACCATCTTGAAAATCGCAGGTTTGCCGGCCCCGTGCTTTACAGGCTAGTTACGGGCTGGCCTTTCAGTTCCTGCGATTTTTCGCAAGCTGACTTTTAAAAGCGCATGACGGATGGCTTTGTCGCCGCGGTGCCCAAAATAAGCTGGAAACTGTATCGCTCAAAAGTTTTCTGTTTAAGCAAATAGCCTGGTAAAGCATAAAATGGATTGTAGGGGCCCGGCAGACCTTCCCATGAACCCGAGCCATGCTGCTACGGATTTAAATGATGCCACACATCAACGTGAACGCCGAGGTTCTTTCTTTGCTTTCTGTCTGGAGCGATGTGGAAAGAAAGGAGATCAGACTATTGACAAGACGGTTGGGACGGCTTGATCCAAATGTTGTTTTGAAGCTGTTAACCTTTTAAGGGGGCTAAGGGAGAATTTATTTTTGTTTTATATCTGCAGACTAAGATGACGCTACACTTCGGGACATTAAGGCAAGCAAAAAAGCTGTGTTATGGGGTATTGCCAGACTGAGAGTTCATCTTGTGAGTTTCTGAACGCCGCGAGCGCCTCTTATAATGCGCAGATGCAGATTACTGCTGAGATGACAGGAAAGGATTGCGAGTCGTGGATTCATCGAACATTGAAGCAAATAGTTTATTGTACATAATATAACACTGTGCAATATGAGATAATGAATCATGCACGATTAGAAGAAAGATCTTTATTTAGGGTCGACTTTAATTTTGTGTTGTCTTATAAAACAATAAAGAACCCTTTAGGCTAAAACCAAACTCATCTGTTAACTGTCTAGATCTACGATTTTCTCAGATACTAATTTGATCGATATTGACGTCTCTATCAGCTGTCCTTTTCTAATGGCGTAAAATAAGATTCAGTCACTTTAAAAGTTATGAGCCCTTATTGGGATACGAACAGCCGTTCATTCATTAATTTGAGTAAATAGCACCAAGATGAAACTACAGACCCCTTCAGAAAACGTAATCCTGTTTAGTGTTTTTTAAATTGCACACACGTTTAAACAGAATACAAACCAGCAAACACTTGCAAACTCATCAAAATGTTAAACAAATATCGTTAAGACTTTATTATATATGTAAGGTTTGAAAAAATAAATACAAATTAAGTGCTTCTGAAGTAGTGTTTACATCTTGCAAAGTGGTTTATAGTCGGTTTTAGTGGCAATAACGCCCGGTAGACCTCCGGAAAGAATCAATAACTGTTGAGTAGTTTTAATTTAATTTAATACTATATTCATATACAATAAAATATTAATCTAAATAAATAGTAATGTAAATATTTAGAAAAATGTGTAATATTACATAAACATTAACTTTGGGCCAGGTGCGTGCGTCCAATGAAACCGTCTATACATCGAATGTTAAACCTTAAACAATCCGCATGGTCTGCATTCGAGTGCATCATCTTAAGGTTACGACAACAGCTGTGTGATTCATTTACAAGAGGTGAGGATGAACAGGAAATCTCATTTGCTGCTCATTGATTCACCACTGGGCAAAATCACTTTCTCTATGACCTGCAGTTATACTATAGTCCTTACAGAAAACACATCCCAGAGGAAAATGTTATTGTTTAAAGGATCTTTCATTGCTTAGGAAATATAAGACTAAAACAGAACTGTCAAATTATGTAGATTGTATACAGGAGGTGAAATAATCCGGATTTGGGAAAATGTAATGAGAAATGTTTGAGTTCATATCGAAACCTTCAAAAATCTTGGCTTATTGAACAAAAATGTGACATTTTAAACCTGTATGATTTTCTTTCTTCTCCAGAACACAAAATAAGATAGTTTGAAGAATGTCAGTAACCAACAATCGTTGGTATAGACACAAAACCAATGCAAGTCAATGGGGACCAAAGGTTTTCACTTACCAGCAATCTTCAAAATATCCTCAGAACAAGGAAAGCCATACAGGTTTGAAATGACAAGAGAGTGAGTCACACAATAGATTAATGTGAAAAACAAACACAAATGTAAGTCACACAGCTGTGCTTTGACATGACGGTCGGTGAGTACACATACACTGAATTTTGGTGGGCCAACAGTTCATTTCATCCATTTCAAGTGTAATGTAAGAACCGAGTAAAGCTTTTTTTTTTTTTTCATTTTTCCTTATCCATGCAATCTTTATAAAGCTCCCTCGCAGAACAGCCACAGCAGTAATTTCTCTACCTATTTAGATGTTCAGGGCATTATGGGAATGGACATTGCCTTCTCTCTTTCTCATTGTGCCGCAGCTGTTATCTTAAAACCACGGGCATGGAAGAAGTCTCTCTCGTTTTCTCTCTCTCTCTCTCTGTGTGCCTCAAGCAACAGTAAACTCACCTCCTCTTCATGAAATGCTGCTGCTGTGTCTGAAAGGCTGTCGAATTGCTCAGGGGAACAGCACAGGAGCGCGGTACTGCCGCCATGACTTTATAGACCCATTTTTCACCCGCGCTGAAATAAATGAAGAATCAGAACACCGCACATGTTACAAAAATGAAAGGAATGGGAAAAGATTTCCAAGTCATTCACACTGGAAAGAAGAGAATGCCTGGGAAAATAGTCCTCCAGGTGAGTATTGCGTGTGGTTGCAAGGCCAAACGTTTAAATATGTCCACACAAATGTAGTCAAACGTGTCAAAATATGCGATAACTGGGTGATCTTTACTAGTAAAAAAGCGATCAACGAAGTGAAATGGGGAAAACTGTGTATATGAAGGCCTTGAGGTAAGAGAAGCCGAGGTCTTCCCACTACAGGACAAGAAGTATAAAATCCTCTCTCTCTCCGAGATAACATGCGTTTGTCTTTGGGCCAAAACACGGCTGGCATTCAACAATGTTTGTGTATCAGGAGTCCATTTTTAAAATGCAAAACGAATCATTTCTCACTAAATTTCCATGTCGGACAGACATAGCCATAACCCCGAGGCCTTTGTCTTCTTGAAATAACTTCATAAAAGTTATTTGATTCCAGCGGTGTATGAACAAATTCTTCTGTGGTGTTTGACCACAAATTACCCATTAGCATCTATCTCTGGGCCCTGTCCCGTTGCCCATTATTGGGGAATTTTACAAAACCTGTCAAGAATGTGTTCAGGTCATATTTCACCCCAAAATGAAATAAAAGAAAAACAAAGATAGGTTTTGTTTAAAGAAAATGAAACATGAAGTGGTGCGTTGTGATGTTATTTTTATGACAATAGAGCACATGTAATAATTCAAATAATTAAATGATATATTATTTAAATTGTGAAATACTTATAAATCACATAAACAGTTGTAGTACTGTCCTTTACTTCATGTTAACCTAAATAAAAATCCTTATATTGCTTAAAATTGTATAGACTGAGGGTTGAATCAGCCTGCATAGACCCATGATTTTTGCTTTCCTGTCTGTAAAAAACTGTAATATTACCGCAATGCAAATCACCACTGAGTATAATGAGAGTTACAAAAAAAACATAATGTCACATTAAAATCAAGAGAATCTGGAGGAAATGTGCTTAAGCGTTGCAATGTTACAAAATCAGCTTAATTTTACAAGCACAATTTCTTGCTTCATTTCTTTTGATTTTGGGGTGAAATTTAACCTGTAAATGTTTCGGTTGCATTTAACCCAATTGTCTGCCGGTTCTCCTGGCTGGTTTGCCATCTGCAGCGGTATCGCCATAGGAACCGGGAGCAGAACAGAACAGACATATGACATCACAATGGATCAGCGTGCAACACAAGGCCACCAATCAACATGAGAGATGAGCCAAGAGACAGAACACTCTGGGGAAAGAGAGAGACGGTGAGAGGTTGGCAGGTTGGTTGGTTCCTGTGTGTGGGTTGAATTCACTCTTGTCATGAGCTTTCCTCTGACTGTCTGTGTGTTGTTACACACTCCATAACCTCTGATCAATTTATAGACCACCACATTTTAGTTAAAAAATCTTATTAGAAAAAGCATCTTATTGATTATAAACTGTCTACGCAAACTAATATGATCAACGGAGATGCACATTGTCACATCTGCGAGACTCGGTGTGGATGATATTGCATCATATTACAACATGGCCACTGAGATACAGTTATATGAATTTGTGGGATTGCAGAGGTACCTGTCACAGAATACAGATTTAAACAAAAGACTGTCATTCAAAACCTGTATATACACAAAAACTATATTTTGAGAAACATTTTAGTGGTTTTGTGTCTACAACGGAAGTCAATGAGGGCCGATGTTGGTTGGTTACCAACGTTCTTTAAAATATGATCTTCTGTGTTCTGCAGAAAAAAGAAAGTCATACAGGTTTGAAATGACATGAGGGTGAGAAAGTGATTCAAGAATTTAAATCTTTGGGTGAAGTATCCTTTGACACAATCTGGATAACCAGACGAAAACCGAAAGGGCCGTGCACATATTGAAAACATTCATTTTTACATTTTCAATAATCTTAAATGAATTATTGGCTGCCTGGTATATAATCCGATATTCAAATCTATCCAATTTACCTGAAAAATCAATAACACATTGTTTCGGGATTACATCTGAGGTTTGCTTCCACACACACCGGCGAAGAGCTTTATCTGTGTTCCTCTCTAAACAGAGCGAGAAAAAAAAAAGAGAAAAACACATATAGAATCAGAGTCATTGACCTTAAATCACTGAGGTGTCTCCAGGGAAAAAAGCTTTATAAACTAATGGATGAATTGCCTCATTTTTTCACCGCGGCACAATTAAGTTGCCTGAAGCTCTGTGTGGCTTTTCCAGCAAGAGCTCTTTTATAGCTCTGAATATGAGGCAGAGCTGATTTATTCCACAGAAAATGTGTAGAATATGAAACGCTTTGGTCTCCGACAGAAACAGAATAAATATTAATTGTCTCTCATTAAAACGGAGACGTGAGGAATTGTCGTTGTGGAGATGACTGTAATATTTATCACGAACACGAAGATGCGATTACGGTCACGCTAACTGATGTAGCGCTTGACTGATGTCAGCGTGCAAGGGTTTAAAACCGCTGAGCGCTTTGAGTTCAGATTGTTCTTAGGATGTCAAACCTTTTATCTGTCTCGATGACTGGAAACAGGATTCAGTGTGTGTTTTATATTGCATATGTATTACAATGTTTTGTTTGAATCACAACCCACAGACGTCTGCATGCTACATATATAGAAATTATATATATATATATATATATATATATATATATATATATATATATATATATATATATAATATTATGTATATATTGCATAGATATTGCTTTTAACAATGGAATAACAGTTTCAAAGGAAAAACAAACGTTACTACGCATGCAGATTACTTCTGATAGCAAGCAAAAGAAATAACAAGTAAATGACATTTGCTAGCAAGTTAAAAGTATATCTAGTCAGTATTATTTTGGGTTACCAGTAGAAGAACCGATACTTGGCTAAACTTAAATGCGCCAAAGTTACACAACCAATTCAACAAATTGTTTATTTAATAAAATATACAATAAAATTATTATACTATAAAATATAAATATGTATTTAAAGTGATATTAATATAAATAAAATGTAAATAGTAAATGTAAATATATTATTGTCCACTATAGCCAGACCATCAACAAACACAGACAGGAAGTTAACTTTGGTCCGATGAAACAGTCTATAGAAAGATTTTAATGCATCTGTAACAACCTACGGGTGAGTAAATAATGACAGATTTTCATTTTTAGATATTTATATATATGCACCATTTCTTCAGCATCAAAATGTCTAGGCAGATGCAATTCAAAGACTCAGAGACCACAGTCTAGACTAGACACTAAAAGAGAAACCGATCTATAAGCACCTGTTCTTAAAAAACCCAAACAAATGCAATGCATCCAACATGACAAAGAACAAGACAGACACAAAGAGAGAAAAACAATTATGGAAAGACATGGTGTGGTAAACACAGACGTCTGCAGACGATTTAATATTCCACTTTAAATAATGACTTCCGCCTATGAGGAATGGCTATTTGCACAAGCAGAATCAAGCATCATTAAGATGGAGGTTAGGCAACGTTTTTCCTTCCTCCGGTACATAACAAGCACGCAACAACACAGCTCTATTGCCCAGAAAATATTTAATGAACCATAAACAGTGATCTAAAGAAGCAGCCGCGTCCTCTGACGTATGGCGACTGGTGTCGGCTCTTTGCAGTCATAGTCAACCAGAGTTAAAGGGATAGTTCAGCCAAAAAAAAAAAATGTCATCATTTACTCACTCTCTTGTCAATTTAAACCTGTATGACTTTCTTTTTTCTGCAGAACAAAAAAAGAAGATATTTTGAAGAATGTTGGTAGCGGAACAATGGCTGTTTAGATGTTTCTCTTTCAGAGCTCATGAGACTTAAATGGACAGTTCACCCAATAAAGAAAATCTTCTTTTTATGTTTTTCCTCCACCCAACATTAAAGTGTAACTGCTGATTTTAAATACACTTTGTATTCATACAATGTCCAATACAGTATGTAAATGTACAATGTTTACACTTTCTCTGTGTTACTTCAACCGATAAATGCAGTTTAGTTGTCAGTCCTCCGTTGTCAGCACAGTAGGAGATGTAAAAAGTCTACCGGATGACACGTTTTGAATTTCTCGGTCCATGTAACACAAGAAGAACATTGTTCATTTATCTACAGTATATTACAGCTTTTGCAACAATGCAATACAGATTTACAGTTAAACTATGGAGACCGATGCTGTATGTTTTGCCTAACATCATATTCCTACATTGCATTGAAGGGATGGGTGCCATGGCTCCACCATATATATATATATATATATAAATAACCTTTTTATGGTTTTGAGACTAATCAATCATTAATCAGCATTATCTTATGAGAAACAGATGATTAAAATAAATCAATTTAAAATAAATCTTTTATTTCTGATGATGATATTAACAATAAAACTCTAGAGAGTAAATATTACTAAAATAATTCACTGTTTGAGTCCCTGAATGTGTAGGCCTCTCTTCCTGCTAGGTCACCGTGGCTTTTAGAAGAGACCTCTTATCATCACGTGTAAAAATATCCTCTGCTAGCACACGCTCTAGCCTTGAGGGGTTTTGTGTGTGTGTGTGATTGTATTGTTTCAGAAGTTAGTTATTAGTGGCAGAAAGACCATATTTAGAAGACCGGATGTAAAGAGATGAGTATATGTTGTGCCTAAACTAGGGTTTCTGTGTCAAACTTATAATCAGTGAAGATATGCTATGAACTGGACGTCCAAGCTAAATTTATGTATTGTCTAACCTAGCACGAGATTTTATTTATCTAAGTAATGACGGAGGTTTAGATGGCTCTGTTAGTATAAATATTACTGCATTTTGATGTAACAGCAGGTCGGTCTGTGGAACTCCTTGAGAGTGCTGAAGCTGACTTCTCCTGGCAAAACTACAAACAATTCTTCTTCAGTAAATTTTCTGTTATTAATTACATTCCTGACTCTGTGTCTTCATTCATCACAACTGGTCTATGGGTCTTTACTGTAAAATCCCCTACAGCATTAACAAGTCAAAAGTTCTGGGCTCAATTGCCAAGGACACGTATGGAAAATCGTATGCCTTGAATGCACTGTTCGCTTTGTATAAGCAGAGAAACCGAGTGGTGACATACACAGAGAGTTTATGTAATTCTCATAAACAAAGCAGGAAATGTCTTAAAACTCACATTTTCTCAACAAATAAACAAGTCTTTATTTCACATCGCTATCATTTTGAAAGCAATTCGAAATTTTCTTAATATAAAGGTGTTTTTTGTTCAAAATTAAATGCATTGCATATACTTTTTACAATATTGTACAACATGCAATACAATATATTATTAGAAAAGGGGTAAAAGGTTTAGGAAATGCTGATCTACATTGTATTTCTCTCTTTTTTATGCTTGATTTTCTGTTTGTTTTAATTGTTTATTGACATATTCCCAGTTTACTACCGATTTATTTCACAGCCCAGCTACTTGCCCTTTTAATGCAATAGAAACATGCCGTCTTTGTAAAGCACACATTGTTCTTTCCTTCCCATTTTGTTTAATTTCACTGATTGTTTAATATGTAAAAAAAGCTCCACATTTTTCCAGGAACGAATCCCTCTGAGATGCATCTGAGAAGAGAACCCCAAGGCCTCGTTCCGAGCCGGCGGCAATAAGCGTTGCTTTTATTAATGTTTATAGCCATCTCTTGTTCTCAGAAGTGCTATGACAACATGTGTACATCCTAATGGGCATCTGTATCTTTCTACAATGGCTCCCAGTGACTGCCAATCAGCTGAAACCCAGCGAGCGCTTTAATAAGTTCAGCGAGCTATTTACCGAGCGGCAGGAGCGGAGTGAAGGATGGGTCTTAAACGCGTACCTTTCGGATCCATCATATGGAGATTTTCGTTGGATCGCACGAGGGCCACTTTTGTTTGCTCTCTGAAGAGCTAAGAAGGCGTTAAGTGTCAGGCCGCGGATGAGATCCGCTGCATGTATGGATGCTGATGAAGCTTCCGAGTGCCTTTGTTGGTTTATTTGGTGTGTTTTTAAAAAGGGTGAGAGAAGCGAAATGGTGCTTTTGTGTGTCTTCGGTACGCCTTGAGCGAATGTCCTCTGGGCCTGTCACGGAGTTCTAGCAGCAGAACACACAGTTGGTCCTGTGAGCTGTACTATTGAGTTGAAAATTACTGGCCTGCATAGTCACACCATCTGTTCTGTTTACTGCAAATGCCAAGCAGCGTTTCCACAGCGGGTGGGGGGGGTTTCATTCCTTACGTGTCTTACGAACGCACTTGTTTGTTCAGAGCGAGAAGTGGACAAACAAACCGAGTGGACAAGCATTGTTGGGTTGGTTTTCTAATACAGATGCGTGAAGCATTTTTTGTATGAATATTCATAAAAAATGCTTGAAAAATGCAGATCTGTGTTTGTTTATTTATATGTAGTAGCCTAACTTAAAGGTGCAATGTGTGATATTAAGGAAGATCTATTGACAGAAATGCAATATAATATACATAACTATGTCTTCAGAGGTGTATAAAGACTTTACATAATGAAGCGTTACATTTTAATAGAATTAATTAACATATGCCGCGGATCACCTTATATTGAATTCACCATGTTGTTTCTACAGTAGCCCTAAACAGACAAACTGCTCTACAGCGTGTGTTTTGTAAATATGTTATCTTAGTCGGCAAAGAAGCGAAAACATGACGACATCTTTGTCCTGTCTCAGCCACCGTGGTGTTTCGAAAGGGAGCAGTTGAGTGAGCCGTTGGTTGCAATTCGCAACCTCAACACTAGATGCCGCTAATATCTCCACAATGCTTCTTTACCTGGTAGAGCACCAGTAATAGAAATATCACAAGTTCCACTTCCAATGGGTTCAAATGTAAATATAGGTATCACACTTTAGATAAAAGCACCCGTCAAATGCGTGATTATTTTCACTACTGACTTAGGATATAATAACATCAAAAGCAAACACTCACATACATAAAGGTTTCACACCAAATAAGATCTCACAAAAATATACGCAAATCATTGACTATATCGCAAATGTTGTTATATAGTAGTTGCTCTTTTGGAGCTCAGAGGATTTAGAGTTATTAGTGTTTTTAAAGTATCAACGTAGTCTCAGATGTTTCTCATGAATTTAGTTTAGAAACATTTCAATAGAAACAAATGAGACAATGGAGGTGTACAATGAATGTAGATTATAGAGGTCATTTCTCAGGAGATATTTCCAAGATGCATGAAGACGTAAGCAAAAGTTTCCATTTGCTCTCCATTTAATCTCATTATTGTCTAGCAGAAATAAGAGAGATATTAAAGAGATCTCATCTGCGATTTTTCTTCTGGGAGAGTGACCTTATGGGAATCTGATTTGGCTGATATTGAAAGTACCTAAAATGACATCATCTTGCAATTTAAACAATTGTGTACTTTTCTCTGCTAGGTTACAAAAGCTGTTCAATCTTTTCTATTGTACATGTTTCAGTGTCTTCATATTGGTCATCTTCCCAATTTTTCTATATTGATGCTTCTTTGTTAATTAGTTTGTTCATTGTGTCTATGATGGTGTGTGGGGGTTTAATTATGTTATTTACACAGGTAGGCCAACATGAAGTTCATGCGCTCTATGATGCACAAGCTCTTGCGTGCTTGCCTTACATGAGCGAGCGTTATGCAAATACGTTGTGTGTGTGTGTGTGTGTTTACGGATGTGAGCGTGTCATCGCTGTCACTCTCTCTCTCCGTGCCCCCTCCTTTCTTCCACAGCAGGCTGGCTTGTTATCCGCTGGCGTGAGGCGGAGTGTGACAGCGTGATAATCCGTGCAGATATGTGCCGCTGACCCCGAGATGTTCCTGCCTGCTGAGAATTCTGGGGGAACTCAGTCGTCTCCCACACACACACACACACACATATGCTCTCACTCTCTCCCGCTACAAATATTCCAGTGGACATAAGCTCACCGCAGAATTTACGCTGTTTGTTAGTCCGACACATCCAAACTCAGGGTGTGCGAAAGTGATTTGATCTTCCGCTCCGGAAGCTTCATTACCTGGGTCACAGTCTGACTCCGGAGCTGTGAGGTGTGATGCTGGATCTCTGGCAGGTGTGTGAAGAACCGGAGAGTCATCGACACCAGGCCTCACTGACTTCATCTGACACAAACAAGAGCTGCTCGCATGCTGAGAGCCGATGGTGGGCGAACCTGCGAAACGTGCATTTGTGTGAAATATCTGACAATTAAGATAATAAATAATATTTCACTCCCCCGCCTCTCTGTTTTACCTGCTAAGAATCCAGCTGAAATAAATACATGTTTCGCATTTTAACGTTTCAGTTTGGTTCAAACATAATTTTCATATTATGTAGTTTTTGTAATAGCTGTTGTAAACATAAACACACCAAAACAACAGTAGCATACAATAAAGCAAGAATGAAGGCAGTGAAGGCAACATTTAGACCGGGGCAAGTTTTCACGTTACACATAAATTCATGCAACTTTTCTGTGAAAATATTTTGTTGGCGCAGCGTTTGCATTTCTGCTGTTTCATAACTTGTTTTGTACTCATTTTACTGTTCAAGTTTTGCTGCAAAGCTAATAGTGGCCAGGCAACAATGCAAGCCTATGGGGCATGTTGTCACAAATGTTCAATGAACTGTAATCTTCTTCCAGAGTAAAACAAGGAGCAAGATTTTGCTATACAGGAAACTGACTTTCAAAAATGAGACAAACTGTGACAACTTGCCCCAATCGCATCTATTAATACCATCTGAAACCACCACACTACTGCCCAACATTACACTATCACATTTCACACATCCTCTAAAACACAAGCTGAATCGCACATATAACCCTCAAGTACAAACACGCCTCTCCAAAACACAGACATATCCAGAGCTCCCTCTGGTGGCCACGCTTTGCAAAATATGAAGCTGCAGGTTCAAGAAATCCACTTCCGTGGAAAAAAAGAGGAATACAAATCCAGCTTTGCTGAAATGCCAGACATCCAGAGAGAGAATGCGTGTGCACCTGAGATCCACATTACAGTACCATCACAGACTGCAGGCCTTAGCCAACATCTGTCCACTAATCACACACAGATGACAGAAATGTTAATTAAAGTTAATGTAATCAAACTCTATCCATATGGCCTTGTCCCTGATTAGTAAGAAATGCTTTTTTTATCCTGCTGTAACTTGTTAGATTACATCCATGCTTCATCACAATGCTGCCTGGAACCAAACAACACACAATGGACCATATTAAAACACTTTTGAGGATGCAACGGTGTAAAGATGAATACAAACAACAGACAGCAGCAAGCTGTGAGCGCTTCAGAATTAATGCTAAGTTGTCTTATTTGTTAGTTTACGGTTTGATAATGAATACTGTGGTATTAACTGTAAAATTGTATTTAAAAAAAAAGAGATTAATAGCAACATGTGTAGCATTTTACAGACACAATATTAAAAACATATTTTTCATATTTTATCGTGTTGTTTTAGAAATAGCTCAAAAAAACAACAGTAGCATACATTAAACCAAAATCAATTGTATAATGATGGTAGTTTAACTGAAAAGAATGGTCTTCTAGAGAAAATGTAGGCCGGGACAAGTTGTCACATGTGTATTACATATAATTTTATGCCACTTTTTGTTTTTTTGTTGACGCAATATTTGTAAATTACCTTTAACCTTTGTGCGGTTCAAAACTTGTTAAATTAAAAAAGGTGGTAAAAAAAACTTTACAATAAAGTTTTTAATTGACTATAATTTCATTAATAAATACATTTCTTTATTAAATTGTTAATTGTTTATAAAAATATTTTAAATGCTCATTTAAAGACATATAAATATTTAATGTGTTTTATTTCATTTTTAGATACAGTATGTGCGATCCACATGGACGCCACGCAAAGTCACATCCGTTAACCGCTAGGCTACAACAAAATAGAAATACCTATGCCATTTCATTCACCATTTCATGTTTATATGCAGCCTACAGTGCATATAATTTGCCTTTTTATCAAAGTTTTGTTGCAGAGTTAAAAAACACCACAGTTTTAGTATCTGAATCATATCTCTGTACACACATCAACCGAGGCTTCAACACGACAACAGCCAGTGTAGATTACACACGGCCTCCGGGTTACAAGCTCCCGACCGCCCACTCCGTGAGGGTTTGCCAGGAATTTTGGGCGAAGACACCCACTCCGACTACAGAAACAAACATTATGCATGACAAAGTAAATGAAAAGTGAAATCAGAGAAACGCAATTACGCCTTGAAAGAAACAAATAAACACATCCCGTGTGGCAGGCGTGTTAAAAGCGCCGGAGCGGAGAGATTTATGACAGGGTACGGTGAATTAAAGCAGTCTTGAACCAGTGGCCTGTTGAATCGACCGCTCATTTATTGGTTATGGAGAAATGAACCCCAGCTTCCCCCGAGCTGCCGGTGAATTTAGGACCTCACTGGGATTGTAAATGGTGTGTATTGTTTGTCATTGTGTCATTAGGCTATTATGAAGCTTTGCCACCTTTGCCATACGAGAGCTGATGACGTCGTCTCAGGAAATTCAGAAAAAGGAGGCCTGTGATGTGTTCCAGACAACTCGGATTTCGGATATTATGTTATTAAATATCCTACGTCCGACCTCAATGCGTCATATTCGCATTTTCACCACATGGTGCTACGTTATCAGTAGCTATTCAAACGAAGGCATTTGTGCATAACAATTTTTTCATTGTTTCACATAACCGCAAAGGGACAGTACATCAAAATGTACTCATATCTCATCCTTTACTCACCCTCTTGTCATTACACACATGCATTACTGCAGAACACAAAAGAAGATATTTTGAAGAATGTCGGACCCCATTAACTGCCATTGTATGGATGCTAAACCACCAAGGCATTTCTCAAAATATCTTCCTTTGTGCTCCACAGATCAAAGAGTCACACTGGTTGAATGATATGAGGGTGAATAAATATTTTTGGATAAACTATCCAAGATATGAATCATGCATTATATCAACAGATTAATCCTGCACTTTTTATCCCTCTGTGCTTTCAGAGCGGAGATGTTCCCTCGCTGTCTCTGGCTGTGTAGACTTCAGGACAATTTCCTCCCGCCAGGAATGTTAGGCGAAAACTAATGCAGACGCACGTTTATATCTCATCCTTTCTGTGGCCTGCCGGTTCTCCTTCCTGAACTTGATGGGTTCAAACCTTGGGCGGCACTATATTACGTAGACAGCGAACCAAGATGTACAGACAAAGCAAAAGTACATGTGGACACCGGTACTACCAGACTGGGGGTTTGTTTCCAGACACGCTGAGTGACAGATGATTGACTCGTGCGATTGATGTTCATTTTGTTGCTGCCACGTGGCCGAGCCCTCAGCTGGCTAATAATGCCTTCGGTCCAATCAATAGATGGGAAGATATTACTAAACAAACATCTCTGTTTACCGAGGAACAGTAAAACAATCACCGCAATTTGATTTTTCGGTCATTACTGCAAATGTTCTTGTCTCTTCTGCTTGCCGACGGTAATGTGAAGATTTAGAGTAATTGGAATCGATGAGCACATCGTTGCACGGAGATTCTGTTCAGACGCGCTAAGGCCGTGCTCAATAGCTTCTCTTAACTGGATCAGCAAACCCTGCCCTGTGTTCACACTTATGATTACAGACTACAGATTAAAAGATTATTACGGGGTTCAACAATACATTGCAGAATGATATGTTGCGATACAAAAAATTACGATATGTATTGTAGAGCGATGGTGGTTTTACAGACGTTTTTTAATCCTGTTGGCTGAACTGCCAACATGTAACCTGTGTCAACATAAATAATGTTTGAATGCTTTTGAAATGTTGTGCTTTTACTTATTTAAGAAGTTTTCCGTTCAGACTGCCAGCGACGTTGTGTCGCCCGTCTCTTGCTATGAGAAGGCGTTCCTAACGTTTATAAACAAACTCTGCAGTAACTGACGGGATACTTATTCGTAGTCGCACCAGAAAGTCGCTCATCATTGAACAATTGAACTTTGTTGCGCCGCCAGACACGCCCACTTCCTGTCGCCAAAGGTCACTGTCGCCGGATGTCGCTAAGCTGCCATACTGAAATTATATGTTCAAATTCAGTAAATTCTGTTATTTTTCAGTGACAGACATTACATTTTTATAGATTTACATACAATAGATTGAACATTCAAGTTTCGGTGTTGTGGGTTCTATATTTAAATTCTATTTACAACAACAAAAAATTATGGTTAAACTTTTCTGTTTAAAAATAATCACAAATCTGTCAAGTACATAACAGATTAGTATTAAAACGGTCTCTTTCCGTTACCCTAATTTGCAATAGCAAGTTTATAATGAATAAAAATAATTACATAAGTAACCTGCAATTTTATGTTTTAAACACAGACAAAGAGGCAAAAGTTATGAATTTCATGTTTTGGAAATAATTTCTGTCAGTTTGCTTTCATTTTTAAGAATATTGTCGACCAAGTATCATGAATTCTATCAAGTGATGTTGTGAGCTGACTGTACTGTTACACCGTGTCTACACCGGACGCAGAACCCATTATGATTTAAAATTTAAAGAGTCGCTGGACGTGTTTATTTCACGTACAATAAATTGTTCATTGCTAAACATTGACAATTACACAAAAGAAACACCCCGCAGTGGTAAAATATATCTGCTAAACTTTCCAGACAAACCGTTTTAGCGCCGCAATGTACTTGGCCCGAGATCGCCATCGTCAATGACCCTTATCGCTACATCCCGAAAGAAGAAAGCGGAGAGTGTAAAAAGAAGGTGAAATGGAAACAAAAGCCGTTCCGCTGCCTAACGTGCTGAGTGCACTGATGAGCTAATAAAACCCCACCAAAGTTTTGGACCATTTCTGAAGATGATCGTGTAGCTGTAGATGAGGCTCGGCGGTGAATGTGACACTAGGACGCCCCGGCTCATTAGGGGGTGGATTTTCTCTCTTCTCCACCCGCCGCGGGAGGAGGGGCAGTCATGCCGAGGTCCTCATCTTCAACTCCCTTTTGTTTCTTAATGTTCAAAATCGATTAAGAGATGATCGGGCCCCGGCAGCTAATTAAAAAGGAGCAGGTGCCAGAATGTAAACAGCCGTGGCGCCACAAGCCAACGTGGAGCGCCACAATTATTCATCCCGAACGCTCGGCCCTCATAAAGTCGAAAAGGCGCGCAGACGGGCTAATGGAGACTGACTCACCGAACACACATACACACACTCAGATATTCCTTCTACATCTGAACCTGTGAGGAAAGACAATTGACAGTGACCGAACAAAGAGATATACACACAAAAATCTCACAAAAAAAATAAATAAATCACGGACACAAATGAGAATTGGTGACATAAATATATTTCAGCAATGTTTTTTATAAGTTACAGAAAGCACAAAAAGTACTGTACAGGAATGTCTCCTTGGAAACATGACTTTGGCCTGTACTTAATATTGTCTCCATCTGATTACGGCAGAGCTACAATAAAGATCGGCACAGCCTCACCGGGCTGCCACATGTCACCGCTTCACCAGCGCTATCTCCATCTTATTGACAGACTAGAGAAGAGACATGAAATTTAATTAAAGCGGGACATAAATCAGTGCCTTTGAAACACAGGAGAGTGATCGACAATGGAATAACATTCAGTGACATCGGGCACGCTGCGGATTTCAATGGACCCATCAAAAGATTTGTGGCCTTCCGGTCCTCTCTGCGGCAACGTCACACCGCTAACCGTGAAATTTAAACGGGTAACTGTACGTCAGGTTAAGTTAAGGGTGATAAGAAGGCGTGATGAATGGTCAGACAAGAGTCCAAATACACATGCGTGACCTGCCCTTTATAAAAGACCATTATGACGACCAAGCTTATACATTTCATACAGAATGGTGTAGAAACAGGTGTTTTTGGACCTCAGTAAATGGTTCTTAATGATAATGTGAAGCCTTTTAGCGCTCCGCTCGAAGGTTGGCTCACGCTGTGCAGCGGCTTGCTGAAGGACAAACTTTGGGAAATGCTTTTCGAGAAGCTCAACAATGTGACTAAGCTCCTGTAATGCACAAGTTTGAATATCACTGCTGTCCTTCTGAAACCTTGTAGCTCCATATTTTTTTTTTGTCATAAATCATTATTAGTCACCCTTTATGTCTGCCGCTGGGTTTTGCAAATATCTAACCAAAAAATAGTATTAAAAAGTGCTTGTCAACTTTGTACTTTCTAAACGATTAAACACTATAGTCTGTGTTTTTCGATTTCCTGAAGAACAGCACATTTGGACATCCGAGGTTTTGGAAGAACATCCGAGGTTTTGGAAGAACATCCGACGATATGACAATATGCTGTGCTTTATTCTTGAGATTTTACTTGATGCACATTTCTCTATGTAATTCATATTTTATATTACTGTATTGCAATTTTTGGCTTACATTATAAACCTTTTAGAAAATTTGAATGCATATTCATTTAATATAGCAGCAGTCCTTCTAAAACCTTGTATCTCCATATTTTGTGATTTTATTTTTATATAAAAAAATATAATCATTATTATTAGTCACCCTTTGTGTTTGTCACTGGATTAAAAAGGCGAACTGCGAATTTGGACATGCGAGGTTTGGAAGGACAGCGATGATATTTTGGCAAATTTCATTATACTTTATTGTATTATGAAAGGTAACATCCCTTCACCAAATATTACTGTTTTTAAAGAGACATGTGCAAGTTTATAACATTTTCTTCTATCCCAGACTAATGCTCTTAAGTATTTCAACACAGCAACAAGTGCAACCAAATAGTCGATATATAGAGAGTATGGCTCACCCAAAATAAATCTCTCCATGCAGTCAACCATAATTGCTACTAAATTGTTTAACATTTCCTGCACTAGTAACGGTAGAAAATCTGACCTTTAAAACTCTGACAATTAAAAATGCATCAAAGCCTGAGAAGGTGGCTTCCGGGCTGTCAGTTCAGCTCTAAGAGAAAGAGAGAGCGATAGAGACAGAGAGAAAGAGAGATACAATTCACAGAACAACAATGCAAGGGGTCACAAAGAAAGACGCACACTGACTCTGTTTCTTCTTTCACCATTACCAACTGTCTGAAGTAAATAAAACAGTCAGTGTGTAATGGCGGCACGGGCGACCCGCGTGGCGAACTCCGTCGTCTCCGGCAGCACCTCAGAGGGGATTGTGGGTAGGAGTTTGATAAATGATTGGTGACCGTTTGGCAACGTTGGATAATATAAAGCTTTAAAAAGAACGTGAAGCCTTTGATTGTGTTTCCAGGCGGATGTGGACGCGTGCCAGCGTCTTCACGTGCATCAGCGCCAAATCCTCTCCAGCAGAGAGCTGGAGGTCAGATTGGAACGATAATTGACCCAGTGAATCACAAAAGCCTTTATCTGAGACGCAGTCGGAGCTCTTCAGAACAGGTGCATCAAATCTAATTCAGATGATGTCCTGATCACAACCATTACGCTCTCTCTTTTACTCTCTCGCACGCTTTTTTTACATGCATAACTACACAGCGCCCACGCAGAGAAAGCCACGAAATTAAAAATGATGTCGATTTGGCAACAGTTTTCAGAACAGTGATCAGAATATTCTAGGCAGTACTGTACACAATCTTTTGACAATATTTTCTAAGACAATAACACACATTTTTCTGTTATTTTCTATCCTATTTCTAAAATATTTTATCCACATGAGAAACGTTCAAGAAGTAGAGGATTTCAAATCATACACACATATGATTCCATGAAGGATGCTATATTATAAGCTATTATAGGCTACATTATAACAACTATATAATATGAGAGAGAAAGAAGTATATTTATTGGTTGATGAATATGATGATGTCACTCACCAAGTGTCCACAGAACTGTTAACTGCCCGTTATGAGATGCCCCGCGGCTGTGATGGACCTCCAGGCATCTCTGTTGTTTGCCGTGGCCTCTCCCATCCAATAATTCCTTGCCAAAGTACTTCACAAAGACGAGTGAGAGCCAAGAACCATAACTCGAACAACAGACAGTTCAGCAAAGACCAGGTCTGGCCTGAGAGTCCGTGAAGACACACAAACACACACACGTGTTGCTACACGGCCTGTGAACGACATGAACAGGAAGGTCAAGACATTTTTTTGGAACATAGTAGCCTGTTTCTATCTGGTCGCTCATTACTTAATAAACTACCTAATAAACATCTTAGAGCAGCTAAAAAGTATTTTATGAAGCACAGCTGCTTGCTGTCTTTAAGTCAAAAGCATCTCATTTGGAGATTGATCCACTTTAACAACTGAGTTCCTGAAGTACACTGGTTTTGCAGGACAAGATGCACACGACAAATAGTGTTTAGTAAATCTCTTCACACATCAAATAGATCACCCCTTACAAAAATAAGTTTACTAGATAGAAATAAAGTCTATTTTAAGTATACTTTATGTAGTAAAAATACAAACATCAATGCTAATTTTTAATAGTTTTATATAGTGTATATTTCAATTTGAGACTAAACTGCCCCACTTTTTAGATTATAAACTAAAATGTATAATAAACTACTAGTTTAGCAGTTTTTAATACTGCAAGTATAGTTGTAGGTTTTATTTAAGTGAACTTGAACTTAGCTTTCCTGTAGCTCAGTGGTTAAAGCATGTGCTAGCAACGCCAATGTCATGGGTTCGATCCCAGGAATTGCACATACTTAGAAACAAGATGTATAATATAATGCGATGCAAGTCGCTTTCGATAAACGCGTCAGACAAATGCATAAATGTAAACTTAACGTCATACAGTTTATTATAGTATTTGCACTTCGTTTTGTTACTGTGTTATTTTTTTTATACCTTCAACCTTTTTTTATGTAGAAACTGTAGATCACAAAAAAAAATACTTTAGTTGGGTTTTTACAAAAAGGGTCACATTTCTGAGAAGAATTTACTCTATATAAAAAGAAGACTAAGTGTACACTTTCTTAGTATTAGTTTAAAAGAAGTAAGAGTTCTAAGGAATTCAATGTCGGATCATGATTACATGGAAGATCTATATTTACCAGGAACTCTTAGGCAATCTTGTTTGTACCTGAAGACACACAGATTTTCTCTCTGTTGTAATTTCTCCAGCAGAACCAGCAGCCACCCTCTGTCCCTCTGTAGTGCCAAATGTACTGTGAGTGATTGAATAAAGACCAGGGTCTAAATTGAGCCCATTTGTCTAGACTCCTATACTCATTCTTTTCTGTCTAATTACTTGTGTGTGTGTGTGTGTGTGTGTGCGTGCGTGCGTGTGTGCGTGTGCGTGGCCTTGTTATAGAGACCGATCTGGTCTTATAGAGACCAAAATTGAGGTCCCCATGGGCAAAAAAAGCTTATAAATCTACAGAACAATAATTTTTGAAAATCTAAAAATGCAAAAACTTTTCTATGATCTTTAGGGTTAGGGGTAGGGAATAGAATATACAGTTTGTATAATATACAGTTGCAAATCGATAAAACAGAAATAGAGTAAAACATCAATGCGTTATATTTTACAGTATATAAAAAACTACTAGACTGCCTTGAAATGTGGTTGATTTGCTTGTTATAGTTTTAACTCTTTTCAGTTTACACAGATATGAACAGAAACAAGCAGAAGTCAATCTCTTACCTGATTTGTCTCTGATCGGTTATGTCAGATCGTGGAGAGCTCAGATCTCATTACGGTTTTTAATTCAGTTTCTTCTGCCATGATTTTGTCTTAAGGGGGGGAAAGGTAATATAAAAAAATCAACACTCAAATAAATATTACACTAAGGTGCTTAGCAAAAGAAGTATATGGTGATATTTCATGAAAAAATCCAATAGAGGCTGAAAATCCAATAGAGGATATTATGTCCAAATGTAAAAACAAGAATGCATATAAAAACAAATTATCATTATAAATTAAATGATGTAATAGAGATATACATCAATTCTACCTATCGTATCTTGTTTTAAGAGTTTTTTTTTTAAGATATTACAAAAAAATACTGATTGCGGAAATACGCAAGTTTTTGCAACGCACGGATCTATTTCATCCAAACTAGCTTTTCCATACGTTATGCATTTAATGAATAATATCATTTGAACCCCATACAGCATTGTCACTTTTCTCTAGCCTATAAATGTTTTTTTCAATACCGTCTCTCCTTGAGCGCGTTTAAGTGCGAGACTGTGCGACTGCACCGAGGTCATTATGACAGTATGAGTCAGACAGATATGAAGTCTACGCTCTGACACGTTTGCCCCCTGCGCTCGTAACTCCACTTAAATACGGGGTGTAAGACGTTACATCACCATAACAAAAGCGGGCCACCGGATGTGTCATACGCAAAAGCCCGCTCTAGATAATACATCACAGGGGTCATCAAAACATCTCGTGTAGATAGAGATTCACGTTGCTTAGCATTGCTAACCCCGGTGTTTTTCAGTGATGGGAAAGTAAGTTTCATGTGCACTGGATTTTGTGTTTAATAACTTGCATTAGCCTGAAAACTAGGCCTGTGATGTATTCGTGTTTGTTAAAGCCATCTATGACAGACAGAATTGCAAATAAAAATTGTTTCAACCTACACATGGCATACTTATAGTTGTTTCAGCAACTTTAACACAATGACACACTGCAGATATCTATATGGTTTCAAAGCAAACACATAAACAAACGTTACTGCGCATGCACGCTCTTTTCGCCCAAACTTGACTTCCGGTGCACATCCACAAAATCCCTGCAGACTATTTCTGATAACAAGCAAAAAAAAACCTAGTAAATGACATTAGCTAGCAAATTGTTTATAATATACAATAAAATTCAACAAACTGGTTATTTAATATAATAATTACAATAAAATAAAACATTAATATTAATTAAATACAGTATAAATTAGCCTTTAGCCAGTCCGATCAACAAACACAGGCCGGAAGTTAACTTCGGGCCAGGCGCGTGCGTCCGATAAAAGTGTCTATGTGGAAATATGTGGTAATATGTGGTAAAATTCACACCAGTGTTTATTTCCACGCTTATAAAAATGGCAGCATGATTGGGAAGGACAATTCACTCCCTTCTAAAATCCATTGCCTATGCCTGTATCTTTCCACTCGAAGGCACCTGTGAACGCCATGACAGAATTTCTTACAGTTGCCATCAATAACTCACTTTGCGTGTACATCTCAATGAATTTAACAAGCTGTCGGGCCCGTGTGTGCTGGAGTGGAATAACTAGACGGTCAGAAACAGCTTACCAGTAATTACAGTGGTTAAGGTATCATTTCTTTCCACTCTCATTTTGGTTTCTGAAAAGGAAAGGTGCGATAAAAGTAAATTGTGGGAGGTATGGCCAGGTGGTCTCAGGTGGGGACACAATAGTCCGAGCTCGCTTTGCCACATTAATAACAAGATTTATGGAGCACACGCCCTCAGAGAGAAAAAATAAAAAGCACAAATCCAAAAGGACACCAAACCTTTTACACATGGTCTGTATAGCATTTGAGCTTTAAACAGTACAATTAAAATAAAACTTTCTGTCGATGAAAGGTTTTTCTAAATGGATAAAAGTTCTTTAGACTAAGAAAGAAATGTTTCTTTTGAACTTAAAAGACTAAAAGATTCTTTGGGTACTTCTATGACATAGATGCAAAGAACCACTTAAATAATCTCTATTTTAAAGGCTGTAAGGTAACAAAAATATGCTTGGGGAAAATTTTTTATATGTCACATAAAGGTGAAGATGTTAAAATACATTCTTTAAAAATTTCTTAGTTTCTTGGAGAATTTGTACACAAATAATAATTTCATAATTCAAAATATTATTTTTTCTGTATTTCTATACTATTTTTAATATATGTCTATTGTTTCTTCTACATTGGGTTTTCTATACAGCTATAAGTGTAGAAGTGCTTGAGAAATAAAAAATTAAAGAGACGGTCAACCCAAAAATTTACTCCAAATGTCATACATATTTTCCAGTATACATTTTTTTGTTGTGATAAACACAAAGGAAGATATTTGTAAGAATGTCAGTAACCAAACAGATCTCATCCCTCATTTACTGCAATAATAGGGAAAATAAATATATGAATGGGGGATGAGATCTGTTTGGTTACTGACATTCTTACAAATATCTACTTTTGTGTTCAGCAGAATAAAGAAATGCATACAGATTTGGAACAACGTGAGGGTGAGTAATACAGAATTGGGTGAACTGTCCCTTTAAAACATTGTAAACCATATGCAGGACACATTCATCATCTCAAGAGAAACAAATATGAGATGCAGGAGACTTCCAAAATCTCATTGCTGTCTAAATAAAATGCATCAGATTTTACTTGTGAATGTTCTTTAGTAAGTATGAAAGGCAGCGCGTGTATGTCTTCTTTCATACAACACACCTGAGCAGAATACAAAGCGGTTAGTCTTTGTGTTTCTCCAGAAAACAATTTAAATGTATGAAGGCTAATGTGCTATATCAATTATAGATGAAGTATTCTCATTTCCAGGCTGTTGGTGTCTATAAGCTTCGCATTCTTTTATCTGTGCTCATTAACCCTCGGCATGAGATAACTATTATTTTTCATTAAAAAGGAAAGTTGAGTATGTTATTTGTCTCACTGCTCTCCAGATCCAGATATAGCGTTCAGTCAGGTGTAACAGGAGGAATACATGGATGTTTGTGTGTATGGCTGTATCCTGGAACAAACGGACGGATTAGTTATTAAAATTATAGTTACGGTTCTACAGTCCAGAACTGTAAAAATTCAAAACTGTTGTGGATTACCCAACATGCACAAAAGTGTGACTGCCCATCATAAACAGTGTACAGACTACTGAATGACTTTCTTCTGCAGAACACAAAAGAAGATGTTTTAAAGAACATTGGCCCCCATTGACTTAATATGGACACAAAACCACTAAGACATTCATCTCCTTTTGTTTTATTGAGAATGACTATATTTGTTTTATATTCTCATTATAATGAAACAATGTCTTTGTATATTCAAAAAACTTCAAGTAACTTTAATAAAACAATAGAGCTTGTTTTAATAACTCTACTTTTTCCTTTTTTACCACACTGACATTTACCACACTGGGCTAAATGAGGTGAGTAATATTTTATGAACACAGTTGCTATTGTAGAAAGATATGGCAGAGGTGGTATAATTTAACCTTAGTCTGCGATGTATATCCCTCTCTCTCTATGACACACACACACAATCCTCAGAGGCACAAAAAAAACACACCAGTTTGTGTACACATCCCAGTCTGAATGTCCAATGAAATTTCTCAGTCTCTCTTCGAGTCTTTTTGGAGGTCTGTCTCTCAGCCAATACAGTAAGACAACGTGCTTCACATGCAAAGTTCCAGTCGTGTCCCAACTTTGTGTCCTGCACCGCATTTGATAAATATTTAAAACGCCACAATGAAAGTGTTGGGGGCAACTGGCCACATTGATTTTTAGATTTGCAGACAAACACAACGAAATGAAATGTCAGACTGCAGGAGATGATGTTTTCAAGTGAAATGTGGCTGTTTGTGTTACCGGCCAGAATGAGAGAGGCCAGACCTATTTACTGAGAAAAGTTGTTCTGAAATCGGTCCATCTTTAAAGGTGCTGTGTGTAATATTTCAGAGGATCTATTGACAGAAATGCAATATAATGTACATAACTATGTCTTCAGAGGTGTATAAAGACCTAAAGACATAATGAAACGTTATGTTTTTATTATCTTAGAATGAGCGGTTTCTAACTACAAAAATTTACCATGTTGTTTCTACAGTATCCCTAACCAGACAAACTGCTTAACAGAGTCGGCAAAGAAGTGAAACCGTGACGACATCTTTGTTCTGTGTCAGCCACCGTAGTGCTTCGAAAGGGAGGGGCCAGCGGTAGAGTGAGCGTTGGTTGCAATTTGCAACCTCACCGCTGGATGCTGCTAAAAACACCACAGCTGTCAGATTTCTAAATTCAAAAGAATTAAACTTTGGTGCAATGGATCACATGCTTATGAACGCATTTCTGAGCTTTTTGAGGATACAGTTTTCTGTGCATGTAGTCTTTGATCTAAAGAGGGATTCTGGTTCATTTTGACAGATTTGTGCTGTGTATGTTTATCTGGCCGTGTCTTCATAACTTTCAGAATGATAGACACTGGAATTTTAAATGCATTTATCTAAAGAAATCAAACCCTGCAAAACTTTTGTACTTACAAAAAAGTACTGTGGTAGTATCAGGGTGGCACATTATTTTACAGTCCTGTTTCCCATGTATATACTATGTACTTATTAATAATAACTAATAATAATAATACCTAGGTACTGACCCTGAACCAACCCCTAAACCTAACCTTATACTACCCAGTACTTTCTTAGATAAGTACACTATATGTACATTATACGGACTGTAAAATAAAGTGCAACCCAATTATATATACCATTTTACTCCAAGGTACTTATAATAATGATATAAATACTATGATACGTTTACAAAATTGAATTACAATTACAAAAAAGAAAACTACAATACTAAAGTTATGTACAGGCTCAGGTAAATCATCAAAACACACGTTTGTCTTAAATGATTATATATTTTGGCTCAGGCAGGTTTGAACGATAGCTGTGCCGGTATTGAATTGCTCCTTCCTGTCCAGTTCTTTCAAACACCCTAATTCTCAAGGTATTTACTTCACCACAATGGAGTCATTGATTTCAAATATGTCTCATGGTTTGTGCCTGATGTTCAATGCACACAAGAAGAAATTCTGATTGACAACATCAAACTTTGAGCAGCGCATTGATTATGTGGAAATTCTTTAGCAGGGGGCTGAATGACCTCCGGAAATACGTCTTTTTTATTCTTTTTGGACTTTAATATGTCGGATTTTCCTAGCAGGCTAAATGTTTTCTTAGTCTCTTATTAGTATTGCTAAATGAAAAATATATCCATGCGTACACTTATGAGCCTAGGATTCAATTTCAAAACAACATTTCAATCATAATAATAAAGATTGTGATTTAAAACATACCAGTTTGCATTTCTGTAGGTGGGAATGTCCCATCATGTGCATATGCACATCACAAAACCTGCTGAAAGAAATAACGTTTATTTATGTGATTAATTATAGTTAAATGAATGAAGATACCTGATGATGTTAGGGGTCATTCTGGGTGGTTTCTGACATCAGACTCTCTTTATTGATTTAATTCTGTCTTATAGGACGCCAGCGGGGAGTTCTTGAACCACCAACTGTTATTTTACCCAGACAGAAGGTCAAAAGGTCTAAATCAATAATTAAGAGACATCAGGTTAAAAAATTTGTTCAATTACAATATTCGCCAAAGAGAAAATGAATAAGCATTACGTAAAAATAATATTAAAACATACATTTCTATGTAGACAGAATGAGATTAGATGATCTCAGAATCACCTGAAAAACAACAGGTATTTTTATAGTGTGAGAAAATTAAACATTAAAAGTAAAGTCAAGTAAAGTAAAGTCATTGAAACTTTTTTTATTAATACGTATATATAAGTAATTTAATAAATACGATTAATATATAAGTAATTTTGATTAATATGTTTTCTACTTGCACTGCAAAACGAATCCCGTAAAATGGGCACCAGAAATAAGCCATAAAAATTTCATTTTTCCCAGTTTTTCTTGTAAATTTGCAGTCTTTTTCTGTAATTTGGCAGGTTTTGACCGTATTTTAAAAATACGTAAAAAAATCGAAATAACGTTTATCACAGTGTACTTCAATCAAGAAAATATCAAAAGTTAAATCTAAAATATTTTTTTCATTTAACCCTAACCAAATTTTGTGAGATTTCTCTTAAAACCACATTTAAATTCTAATGTCATTTTGCTTCTAAATCAAATGTATCTTGAAAATATGTTAGAACCCTAATTTCATTAAAAAATGTTTTTTTATCTGGCCACATGAAAAAGTGATGTATTTTCAATCCTGTAATAACATCATCCAGGGTAGATATGGGGGGTAAAATCTCCCAGCATGCACCAGTAACTGTGAGTGCTAGTAAAAGGGGTCTAGAGCTGAAACTCCAGCCCCTCCTGACCTCTTCCTCTTCTCCAGCTCTCCTTCCTTTCACAACTAATTGCTGTAATTAATTTGCGCGACCTACAGTCAATCCCAGTTCTTGTTATCCCCTGTTCAGGTTATTAGCGACGTGTGAAATGAGTTTACAGCTCTCGGTAGAGGTGAGAGCGCGGCAGCATGGTAGACGTGTACCGGTAGACGTTCTGCTCGGTCTGAAATGTGTCACCGCATGCACAGAATCTGTAACTGTATCATAGTGCAACCCAGTCTCAAGGCATTGGCACGAAATTTGGAATCGTGGACACGAATTCATGTCACTCAGAATGACTTTCGATACACAGACTGCGTGTGTATGTACATTAATATATTAATAGATTACAGTTCATGACAATGTCACAAATTTCTGTGAGACGGTGTCGCACAGTGACAGCTGACACAAAAAAGAAATTTAACAGGTACGTTGAAATGGAAATATGGATCCTAAAACCTGGTTGCTTACATCAGCAATTACATGAACATCATTTACATCTTCAGTTCACCCAAAAATGAAGAATCTTATATTATTTTTTCATCCTTACATGATTCCAAACCTGTATGACTTTCTTTCTTCTACAGAAGACAAAAAAAGATATTTTGAGAAATGTTGGTAACCAAACTACATTGACCCCCATTGACTTCCATTATGGACACAAACCACTGGGACATTTCTCAAAATATCTTCAAGTGATGATGATTTTATTTTTTGGTAAACTATATACTCCAACTTGTCTATGAATCAAACAGTCATTTTCATTTCACTTGCTCAAGGCAGATACAGAAAAATCCATCTGTTTCAAGGTCTGCAGAGAATCCAGCAGAAGTAATTTACATAAAAGTCCCAAACATCATGTTTAGATATTACCCTCAAACCTCAGCTCTTCTCTTCCTCTGCTCAATTCTCTGGATGGCAGCGGTTATTTTTGCAAAGCCAAACAAGAGACGTTTATTCTACCCGCCCCTCTTAAAGAGGTTACATCTCACAGATCTCTAGAGAGGCTGGCATCATCGGAGGATGTGCCAGAACAGCTTGGCGCTGTTTGCTCAACGCTGGCTCCGGACAGCCAGAGGAGGAGACTCGGATAACAGGGGTTGCCAGCATAACTAGTGACCTTTTCAAACAACCCACAGGGGGGAAACTCGCCGCGTTACTCGATCTCTGATGGCCCCGTGGGCCTAGACACAATACGGACCCCTGATGCTGAGAGGGAGGCCCCTACTGCCTGCCACCATCAAACCTGCCAGTGAAGGTCAACCGGGAGAAACCCCAGCATCATTTCTTTCCATGAGACTGATCCGTCAGGAAGATGAGACGGGACACAATATATCAGCGGATACACTGCACCAAGGACGAGCTTCTGTTTGTTTTCACGCTCACGTCTTGCACATGTTATTTCTCATCAGAGGCAAACCAAAACGATCATTTAGGGATCATTTTGGATGAAAGTGTGAATCTGTGGTTTTAAGAGGAAACAGTGGCACCTGCTGTCACAGAACAGCAAAGCCATTTCAACTCCATTTTCAGCATTTATTTTACAACTGTGATCTGCAAAAAAAATCTGGTCTCTCTTAAAAGAACAGTTCGCCCAAAAATAATGATTCTGTCAGTATTTACTCAACGTCACTCTTAAAAATAAAGGTGCTTAAAAAGTAACATTTACATTTATTACATTATGGCATTCTTCACAGCGATGCCATGAAAGAACCACCTCTTTCTTCCCTTTTACCTATAATCTGAAGAACCTTTTTTCACCACAAAGAACCTTTTGTGAGACATGAGCTGTTAAAGGTTCTTTATGGAACCATTTAGAAAAAAAGGCTCTTCTATGGCACCGTAAAGCACTTTTATTTTTATGGATGCTTACACCATGTTTTTTTATTGAAGCAGATTTCTTGATGGATATATCTGTCGAATGCAATACTTTCTAAGCTTCATTGGAGCAAAAATTATAAATGAATAATGATTTTCAATGTGTTCTGCACGAGCTATCATATGACTTGAAAGGATTTGAAATATAGTTATAGTTATGGCACAAAGATATACATGTCATATTTTTAGGTGTTTGACAGACACCGTCATCAACAATGAAGTAAGAAAGTAAAGAAAGATTTGCTATATTGAAAAACAGCATTTAAGTAAATAAAGTAAAGGGTGTGCAAATAATAACGGAATTTTTATTCCATCAGTTTGTCCAATCTTGACAAAAGAAAAGAAAAAAGTGTATTAATAAATGACTAAAAATTTACCAAAAGCCATGGTCCCGACTCTGAGAGACGGCAGGTGACTGGATGTTCTTGGCTTTTGTGACCCAGTCTGTGAAAACCACCTCCACATAACATAAAGAATATTCTGTGAGTAAGGCTATGTCAAACATTTAAATCATAGTGAAATAAAAAGAGTAGAAAACACATTCTTTCCCCATTGACTTCTATCGTATGGACACGAAACCAATGCAAGTCAATGGGGTCCAACAATTTTCTGATACCAACCTTCTTCATAATATCTTCTTTAGTGTTCTGCAGAAGAAAGCCAGTCATACATGTTTGAAATGAGGGTGAGTACATGATGACAGAATTTTAGAAATCAAACTTGGATGCTCCAATCAGGTTTTGACATTTTAGCTTGGCTTTCACAGACTGGGTCACATTTGGTCCCTGTAAAGCTCCATGTGTGTTTTGGTTCGAGTGCTGATACAGGACCACCCTTCAGTGTGGATTCGAGAGTGGCGCTCGACTCTCTCCAGCCCCTGGACAAAGCGCAGCGGGTGTGCCGATCCACCCGTAGTCCATACCTTCCAAAGGGGCAGCTGGGAATGTAGGTCTGTTCCCCCTGCGGTGCATCTGACAGGGTCACGTGGTTCAGTCCACAGCGTTCATCATCGATCCGTGTCACGACACGAGCGTGCAAAAGCACAAGAACAAGTCATGCAGGGGGGATTTAAGCGGGAAGTCATGGTAGCTAAAGATGCGGAAAGATACTATAGTTGGACATCAATTGATAGAGATCAAATCTTGAAGATAAGATTGAAGGAATAGTTGACCTAAAAATCTAAATTTTGTCATCATTTACTTTCATTTATTTTCTCTTTTATCTGTGGAACACACAAGAAGATATTTTGAGAAATGTCTCTGTGGTTTTGTGTTCATACAGTGGAAGTCAATGGGGGTCAGTGTTGTTTGGTTACCAACATTTTTCAAAATATCTTCTTTTGTGTTCTGCAGAAGAAAGTTATAGAGGTTTGGAATGCCATGCGAGTAGTTGTCTGTGCTTGTTTAGCAAGGATATGAATAAAAAAATTACCTGGAAAACTACCTGGGTGTAAGGTTGCTTTTAAAAAACACACAGGTCAACTGGAATACAAGGGCAAACGAATTTTCTATGCTGAGAACTAATGCAGTCTGTATGCACATTGCACATTACACACACACACACACACACACACACACACACACACACACACACACACACACACACACACACACACACACACACACACACACACACACACACACACACACACACACACACACACACACACACACACACACACACACACACACACACACACACACACACTTACCCCAGCAGCCAAAGCTTTTGTTATGTATATTAGCACCATTATGTAGTTGTGAAAATGTGAAATCAGGAGAGGCAGGAAGTGCAGAGAGCTCTGAGGTATTAATATTCTTCCAGCATCAAAGATATTTCCCTGGAGGGGCCGCTTTAGGCCACACTGTTATTACCATGTTGCTCCATTATCTCCAGCTGTACTTGATATTAAGACAATAATGGAGACAGTGGGATTATGGCAGACGACAGGAAAACGTAAAAAGCGATTCGGAGAGACGTGGCATGAGGATCGGGGGGGTAAGGGAAGGCAACAGGGAGCATGATGGGATTTGTACGAGAGCCTCATTAAATAAAAAGACAGAGAATTAGTTCTTTGCATTTGGTTCTTTTTCCCTTGTAAATGAATGCCCACCTTATCCAAACATCTTAACCCCCCTGACTGATGAATTTGCAAAAGTGGTTGGAATACTTGAGAGGCCGCTTTTTTATAAACCTCCAAGAGGTTTGTGAGCGATCACGTCTTGCGTATCGCTAGATTAGTTGATGAAATGTAATTTTTTCCCTTTTTGATATGATCACGTTTGTCATTTGACAAAATAAAAGCGTGAAGATGAATACAGAGAACATGTTATTATTAATTAGACAATTTGAATTTTGATATACGTTGTATTTAAATGCACAGATTCATCCAAAAATAAAAATTCTGTCATCATTTATTCACCCTTTATGTTGCAAAAGAAGATATTTTGAGAAATGTCTCAGTGGTTTTGTGTCCATACAATGGAAGTCAATGGGGGTCGAATGTTGTTTGGTTATCAACATTCTTTAAAATATCTTCTTTGTGTTCTGCAGACAATAGAGACTCATACAGTTTTGGACTTACATGAGGGTGAATTAATGATGACCCGAAAACTCCCAAACCATTGTTTTACTTTCAATAGTTTTCCACACAACCTTTAATTCCTGAAATCCTATTGGAATGAGCACCACAGGCACCCATCAACCCCACAAATTAAACTCCTGTCCCTCAGTACTCAACCGGGTCCAGAATAAACCCGGCACTGGGGAAACTCTTAAGCTCATTTCTCGCTTCTGAACAGTGCTTATCAAAGTCTAATTGTGGCAGCACAGTCGGGCGGGCCGATCCTAATGGGAACAGCACTGGCGCGATGCGGGCGAGCGTTCGGGCTCCGCTTAGGACACGGAGAGATGGGAACAAGAAGTCCTGTTAACAGAAGCGTCCAGCTTCAGAGTAAATCAGAGCTTAATGAGATAAAATGCCCATGCTCAAAGTTGTTTTTCTAGCCAAGTAGGGAAGAGCTGCTCACCTTGTTGAGTAATTTGCTTCCAACCCGACCACCTCCTGCAAACCCCTGAACACTCGACGGTGAGCTATCAAGTTGTTTTTCCTTCCTGAAACAGAATAAATCCATCATAAACATATGGTGAGCACATCCCGCTACTGTTTTTAACCCATTGGCTGGAAGAACAGAAACCTTGCAAAAAAGAACCTTGTTTAGGAATAAAACTGACATTTCCAACTTAAGTAAAACAAGATTTTATTTAATGTAGTTAAATGTAGTTTTTTTTTTTACAGATGTTCCACGTAAAATGGAAATGTTTTGTTTTACAGATTGTCCATGTATTTATAAAATACGGTCAACAATTTTTAAATTACAGAAAAACAGGAGAAAACATGCAATTTTACAGGGCAAAACTGATATTTTACAGTTTATTTCTGGAGCTCCAGCTGCCACAAAATTTCATTTTTTTCACAAGATTTTTTCGCAGTTTATTTTTAAAATACGGTCAAAAACGGTAAAATGACCGCATATGTACGAGAAAAGCGGGAAAATTATTTATTATATATCCTTATCATCTGCAATTTTACAGGAAAAACATGCTATTTTATGGTACATTTAGGTCGCTCCAGCTGCAACTGTCTAAATGCATTGAATTGCAAGTTAAATCATTTCTCCAAGGTTTAAAATGTGAATTACATGTTTGTACGTTGGTTGGCATTTTAACAAAGTCACATATTGTGTTTTTGTTAGCAAAAACAATATCTGAACATTTCAGATGGAGCTCCCAGACAAAACACTCACAAAAGCAGAGATGCGTTTGTGCGGCTAAGTCTGACTGCCATTTACATCAAAAGAAAGCTTTTCATATTTGCCAAGGCACTCATACAAGAATGTTAATGCACGTTGCCATGGAGATCTTAAAGGGCCACAACATCAGGCCAGAAATCCAAAGCAGAAATAAAGAAAAGCCTTTGAAATACTGCACATCAAATGTGGATTTACTGTATGAAATGTATCATAATCACAGTCATTTGCACTCTTTTCATTCTTGCCGCATATAATAAGTCGCCTGGATCTTACTAAATTATGTGTTACTAAACCACAAGCTACTGAATGCAATTCAGGGTACCAAGGTCAATGTTTCAAATCAAATGAAAGACACAACAATGTGCACACTGCATCCCGACCCGTCTGTTTAAAACACACGGGCACAACCCTCGGCTTTTAGTTAGGTCAATCGGCTTCATATGTGTACGGGACTCTCTCACAAATGGCACATCGAGCTGTAAAGAGAGAGATAGAACATGGGGGAGGTCTTTTAGTCTACAAGGAACGCTGCAAAGTGAATGGCCCTGACTTCCATTAAGAGCATTAGGCCCCTGTCGCCAACAAACCCATCTTACGGCGTTCAGAGCTCCAAGTGCTCAGAGGATATTACCGCAGAACCACAATTTCTCTCTGCGGAACATTATCCATTAATTCACCTTTGTCTGGGTGACGTCAACACATTTACCATCTGAACACATGTTATCAAAGCATTTCGGTTCGTATGGGAGAAACGGTGCTTCTGATCAAGCTTGAAAGAGAGTAAATAGGGTCCACTTGCCATATTTGCACATCTTGGTTCAAGGTTCAAAAGGAGTCATACCGCCAGGAAATAATGCAGTATATTATCGATTTAATTCATGTTTATTTATATAGTGTTTTTTACAATGCTGCATTATTTCAAGTGTCCTGAAGGCGTAAGAACGAGTTTTTCATGACAAATGAACTAAAACAAAAAAATATAACCCATATTTGGGTTACAGAAGTATACTCCACAGTGTTGTCTTATAGGTTTAATGTAAATTATCTCAGAATATCATCTCAGATTCCCTTTTATGTACATTTTTATTTCTAGACAGATTCCTATTTATAATTCAAATCCTATTGTTATTTTTTTATCTTACCTATTTTTGTTATTCTGTGCTTTGCATTTCTTCTGTTATTATCTAAGAAATGTCACTGTTGTATCTTGTGTATACATAAGTATGTGGCGAACAAACAGATTGAACCAAATCAAATGAAATTTAGACTTATTTGTAATTATATATAATAGCAGTATAAATAATAGCATAAATAAAAATAATTGCAATACTTAAATAGCAGTATTTATCTGACTATCTGATTTTTATTTATTATTTGCAGAAGTTTTTTAGATTGCAGCTTGAATTAGGATGGCAGCATCAAGAATGTTTTGTCACGTTCAACTTTTTGTCTCCAAAAATCAATTAGAAAATTATCAAAATATTCTAAATGATCGAAAATATGTCAATAAAAGTGTGAAAAACACGTCGATGAATCAACAATGCAGAGATGGTGCATAAGTATAATTAAAACTAAACACTGGATCTTTTTGTGGATGTACGTGACAAGCTGTCGTAATTACATCTTGTTTGCTCAGGTCTGCCAAATGTTCAATTAGTGACTAAGTATCACCAGAAATCTGATGTCAGTGTTACAACAGTCTAAATTTGACAACACAGGACACAGGTGGACGATTGTTAGAGCAAATTACACCTGCGACTCCCTCTTGAGAAACGCTGCCCTCTCGCCGACTCTAACTTTAAAGAGGCTTTAGTCGTGGGCCGCTGGTGTTGGATTCATCTGGTGCCAAACACGCTCAACGAATCTGTCTTTCTGATCACAGCTTGTCTATCAAAAGCTCTAAAAATGGAAATTGAGGAGGCATATCCATCAGCTACCAAACACAACACACCCTGCATCCTTGAACCATTAATGTGAGATAATTAGTGAAGCAAAACCCTGACACCACAACATCCTGATGACGGCTTTTTTACGGGGGAGTTCGCCCAAAAACGAAAAATTGTCATTATTGAATCACCCGCATGTCATTCAAACACTCAATGGCTTTCTTTCTTTGGGTTCTCTAGTTAGAATGGAAGAGAAATAGACTGATTCAAGGTTCTAAAAGATTCATAACCGCCATTAAATAATTCCATTACTTGTGCCGTACATTTCGATTCGATTCAATTCAAATTAATTCAACTTTATTTCCATAGCACGCTGCATTTCAAGTGTCTTGAAGGCATAAAAATGGAAACTAAAATATAACCCATTTTTTTGGTTACAGAAGAGTTGGTCCAATCCACTCCCATTGTAACCAGAAAATCCAAAACAACCCTTTTTAAAATAAAAATGTGAACAAAAATGTATACGTGCGTGCGATCCAAAAAACAAGGAATCGTGTATTTTAATAGTTAACAATGACAAAAAATTACATAGTTGGATGAACTAAAATCTACTTTTAACATTAGTATTATTTTCCAAAAGTATGTTCAGAAATATTACTATTTAAAAACAGCTACATGAATTCTGCATGAAAATGACCTACATGCCATACATTTCATGGCTTTCAGAAATCTTAGGAATCTTTTATGTATTTCAGTCTAGTTCTTTAAAAAAAAAATTCTGATGTGAAATTCATTTATTCCTGTGAGCATGTGTCTGTATTCTGAATGTACGTTTCAGCTTTGAAAGTGGCACATCACACAAAAAACTCTCTGTTCCCGTCTGCCACAAAACATCCTCAGCTCGGCTTTGAGCTGCTGGCTGACCGTCCCGCACGATCACGCTGAGGCAGATATTTTCGTCAGACGAGCAGCAGGAGGGTCTGGAGCGACCGGGGGAGACCAGACCCCCTCCCTGAACGGCTCAGCGGAAAAAACCCCGCTGCGTGACATTAGACCCGGAGCAGGTGGGGCCACGGATGGCTGGGGGCCAGGAAGATGGCTCTCCGAGTAATTAATGGTGAGGGTTTTATTCCGAGCTCCCAGCAGTCAGCGGGCTAAGACCTTTCTGGGAATTACGGAGCTGTCATAGCACAGCACAGCAAATATCACCCAATCTGAATCAACACAAGCTGCCAGGAGGAGAAACACTTTGAGTTTAACCTCACCTTCGCCTCCACGTCCTCTGGAGATGAGGGCTATACCGTGGCAACATTTACAGCCGGGCATCCCGGGCACCCGCGTGGCCTTCGTAGTGAACCTAAGAGGGTAAAAGGATGGCTGTGAAATTGGAATTAATAATGCAGACCATAATGTGTTTATTCAGGTCAGATTATTGTTTCCGTAAGATACGGACGGGCCGGAGAGACATGTCCACATGCGAGGATCAGCGCAAACATCTTTGAGAAAATCATTGTTCAGTATACCTTTAACCCAGTTTCCCTACCGGACAATTCCCAGGTCACCATTGGCAATTAGGAAGAAAGAAGGAAGGAGGAAAGGTGAGCAAAGGTTTACCTTACCACGTTTCCACTCCAGGTCATTTTTTACTACAAAAAGCAAACAAGAAATTATTTTCACCACTTATTTTTAATACATGATATTTTATTGATTCATCTATTATTATTATTATTATTTAATTATAATGCATGTAGTGTAAAGCAGCTTTGCAACAATGAAAATTGTAAAAAGCGCTATCTAAATATATTAAATTGTTAAAATGTAATTGAAAAGTCCATATTAAGGTAAATTAAGCATTTTGTTTTTCTTACAAAATTCATAATTCCAAAATATATATACAAATAGAGAAGTTGTAATTATAGTCTACCTAAGTTCTGATTGGTTGTGATTTTCTCTTTCATCGTCATATAGATCTTAAAGGGATAGTTCACCCAATTTTTTTATCATTTATTCACCCTCATGTCATTCCAAACTTGTATGACTTTCTTTCTTCTGCAAAACACAAAAGAAGATATTTTGAAGAACGTTCGTAACCAAACAACATTGACCCCCATTGACTTCCATTGTATGAACACAAAACCACCGAGACATTTCTCAAAATATCTTCTTTTGTGTTCTACATAAGAGTTATATATACAGTAGGTTCTGAACGTCATGAGGTTGAATAAATGATGACAGAATTTTAATAGTAGAGCGAACTATCCCATTAACTGTTTAGTGACCACCCTAATATACTATATCACCACAACTTTGCAATCTCGGAACCCTAAAACAGCCTTCAATATGCTTCATTTTCCATGCTAACACCGTTCTGTACTTCGTCCCTTGACGCACGTGAAAAATGCAGTCTTTTACTTTCCTATTGAGCCGAAAGGGTACATTAAGAGTGTGCTGTATCAACGCAGGGAGACAGTTCTCCAATAGACACCAGACATTGATATGTTGCCAGGGAGACTCTTCCTGGTCCAAGCAAATAGAGGCCAAGAGAGGGTGAAAACAGCTTACAAATGGCTCTCTCTCTCTCTCTCTCTCTCTCACCGCAACCAGTGAGAAAACTGAGAATTTGTTAAAAGGTCGCAGTGGATCAAAGTCATGTTGCGACAGGCTACCTGCCAAGCTACTGGAGAGCTGCACTTGGCAGACCAAAGAGAGAAAGAATGTGCCATCTGCACCCAGATCAGTGAACATTAGGACGAGGGCCTAAAAATGGACCCGGCCAGAGGATACACACTGCTACCCATCACTGTCATATTACAGCCCTTCCTCCCCAACCCGATAAAATGCCCCCCTGACAAACCTTCCCCCAGCAAACTGCCAAACAATCCTTGATCATCTGCCCAGTTGCCGCAGAAATAAAGAAGCACAGAGTCAAGGAAGACGGGAGGCAAATTCCTCAGCATTGTTTTATTTTGGAGCCCTGGCGAACGCTGAGGGAATGTGAAGATTTTATACGCTTTCCTTCGGCTGTTTACAATCTCCCGTATAGTTTAAAGGTCAGCTTGAGTCAAAGAAACATGATACATAGTGGCGGTCGTGGATGCCGGACAGACTGTTCAACATGCAATACTGAAGCTATATGATATGAAATTTTTTATCTTTACATAGAAAAAGATCCTTCTAACATATCAATAGACATCAATAAGACAAAATGGAGAGGTAATGCAGATATTTCAGATATTTTTCAGATATGAGCCAGAAATCTCACAAATGTCTCCATCAGAGTTTCAGAAGAGATCTCAAACTGAGCTCAGATTTGTCGAGTCTGCCATGAAAAGTCAATATTATTGAAGATCTCAATATGAAGACATTTCTCATCAAATTTGCCCAAATCCAGATTATTTTACATCTACAATCTACATTCATTTTACACCTTCCTACTCTTCATGTATCTTAACATTTATTTTTTCTATTTTTATCTTTCAACTTAATGAGAAACCAAGAACTCCATCAAATTTATAAGAGCATCTTCTCTTTGGTTGTCGCGGCTTGTTTCATCTCGAAATCTAAACCACTACAAATTGTTTTCAGGTGGTTTGTGACGCTTATATTTTTAAGGATCTCATATTTTACATCCACACTTTCAAACCAAGTCGTGTGTAAGAGTTCGACTCTAATGAATAAAATGAATGTTTTTCCCTCTCTTTGAAGTCCAAGTCAATGAAAAACATCTTCATGTCTATAATTATTTAAGAAAGTGTGATTTTCAGGTTCTGATCTGACATCAAGCCTTCTCATTTAGAGCGGTCTGATTCATGCTGTGGCACTTCGGATAATAGAGAGCGAAGATCAGACATGCTTTTTAATAATGGAAAAGATACAGAGCGCTGAGGTAAATGAGTTCAGGAACTTTCTGATGGTGACATCGGCCCGTGAGCTTCCAGACAGACCTTGAGTGAGCAATTAGATGGAGTTAAGACGGGATCCTTCACTAAACTTCTGCGTGATGGCTCAATTGCTCGGATAAAATCTGTCTTGTTGAGCGCGAGTGGATGAATCATACAGATCATCCATAACTGACAACGAACCTTGATGCAACTTAGTTACCACCGTCATGGGCTCCTGTCACCGATTTAAAACGCTAGGAAGTTTTGCTCTTAACCGATCAATTTTTTTCACAGCTTTTGCTCGATTTTACGTCTCCGTAGAGTGCGAAGATACGAGGAGAAATCCGACTTATCTTTATATCAAGCAGAACGGCTCGGTATCAACAAATCCGATTTTTCCTCCGTTTTAGCTGGCAGCCGTGTTAAGATTCTGTCATCTGATTTCGCAACAAGCAAGAGGTCACTGTCAATCTAAAGCACTTCAACAAGCTCTATCTGAAGATCTAATCCACAGCCCAGTCCGGTCGATCAATGGCCTCTGGACCAATGAGAGCGGCTCAACCCGAGCAACATTCTCAGATTTATCAGTCCAGTCAAGCACTGTGTCCATCAGCCACGGCTTCATTTACCTGCAGGAGCGAATGAGGTGGACCGGAGAAGTGCTGAAAGAAAACACGGACACACATCTTTTTAAAGGAACAGTTCAATCAATCAAAAAAAAAAGCATCAGTTTTCATTTATGCATTTGGCACTTTTATCAGAAATGGTGTACAGCACGTTCAAGCTATACATTTTTATCAGTATGTGTTTCTTGGCACCTATGACTGCTCTTTTGCAACCGAGAAACACATATTTCCCACAAACTTTGCAGTTTTTGTTTGTTTTTTTGCTTTTAAGAATTTTTTTAAGAAATCTCACATAGATCATTTTCAAAAAAATAACATATTGACCACAAACAAAAAGTAAGTATAAATGTGTAAAGCCTTTTGTAGAACAAAGGAACGCTTTTGTATTCTGATAATCCACTTTTTTTTTAAGATATCCAAAACGGAATTATAGTTTATCAGTTTTAGTGAAATAATTGATAGGGTTGTTATTGAGAGTATTATTAATAATTTGTTTTAATTTTGTTGAGTTTTCATGTTAATTTTACATACAAATTTTTGCTATTTTATTATTTATTTGTTTATTTTATATATAAATAATATTTATATTTTGCATTCTAATTAATATCAATCAAGCTGCATTTTTTATTACAAACTCAAAAAATACAGCTAACTAATACAATAAAAATTTATTTTTGTACTTTTTTTTATCTGTTTTTGCAAATAAACTCAGTTATTTTTTACTTCAGTTTCAGTTTTGTTTAAATTTTATTTATTTTTAGCTTTATTTAATTTTTTACTTTATTTGAATTTGTTTTAGTGCCTCAGCTCAGCTTATTTTAGTCTAAATTTCATTTTTTTTTTTACTAACAATATTTAGGCCGATATTTCACAAAAATGTTGAATAGTTTAGTCAACTATATAATAGTTTTATCAATAGTTAATTAACTATAATAACTTTGATCCACACGTTAAAACTGTAATAAAAAACTAAATACCATTTTACAATAACTGCAAGTGATTTTTAGCAATTGGATGAAAAGCCAGAGAGAATTTGAGAGAAAGAAATTCAGCAGCAAGTGACAAAAAGGTACAATAGCACTACTGAACTACTTTGTTTACATGGACCATGATAATATGAAACTAAATTCAAAAAGTCATTATATGATTGCTGTAGTATCACCGTCTGATCTTAGTACCATACAGTAGTTTTATGTCATTTATAAGCATCTTACATGATGTTGAGTCCTAATCTGTATTAGGTCCTCACAACTCATCTGAACCCTTTTAAGGAAGATCCTAATAGATTCTGTTCATTAGACAGCAATAATCATGAACTCATACAGAGTTCACGTCGAATACCACGTACCTCATTAGCAACTCCATTTAATCCTCATTCAACGGTCCAGCTTTTGTTCTCCGTTCATTTCTACGGCCAAAGCATCTCGCCAGCACAGCGCTGCGCAACATTAGCATGCAGGCCGAACGGGTCAATTTGTTCGCGATGTAATGATGAAATGCAATTCTTTGGATTCATCATATGTAGAGGTGGTATAAAGGCTGTATGCGATCGGGGGTTGTAACTGGATGATGCTGCAGTGCTACAGATCAATAGGAAACATGTTATAATTACTTGTACATATCAGAGACAGTTCTGATGTAAATACAGGCCTGAGAGACAGAAGGATAAATTGGTCCCTGGTGTAAATACAACAGGATTCTGCAGATTCCTCCTCAGAGAGATAAAGAATAATGATGTGAGGACAGTACTGAGAGATACTTCCGGTGGCATCGCTAGGCCCTTTTCAGGTGGGCTAAGGCTGATTCACAATGTTTAAATGGTCAATAAAAACATAGTTCTGAATAATAATGCAAAACCATTTGTGAACTGACTAATAGCACACTAACATCATTTGTAAATAGTATGCAGTATGCAATATATTTCATACCTTCATCCGAATTTTGTGGTAGCCCACATGAAAACTATTTACTATAGTAAACTGCAGAATACTGTAGTATATTATAGTAATAATAGTCGACCAAGACAAAAAGATTATGAAGTTTGTCAACAGTTTGCCAGTTGTGTGCGTAAAACACAAATTATACATAAAACATAATACATACACATTATGTTAAAAATACGTTTAAGTTAATTATGGACACCTAACTGAAATAACCCTAAAAAAACTGCTCACGACTGTCATGAGATTATATACCAATAAAATCACGCAATGTTTAGAAAACACACATGTGATTACATGCATTACACAACAGTACGTCATGTATATAATAGACGTGTAATTGTTCGGCAGTAAACATTATGTCAACGATTCAGATCAGTGCAAAAGACAGATTTCTCTCTGTCTGTTTCATGCGCCGTAAAACTGTATCTTCATTCTTGTAAATAATTAAAATTCCAATAAAATGTATTTAATTATTTGTAGGGAGGGACAGAAAATCTAATAACATTTGCATAATTGGGCATTAATTATACATTCAGGTTTGTAATGAGTTAATCAGCATCTTCCGGTCTACGGATAACATTCATTCGCACTGGAATATGGACCATTTCAACATACAAACCATTTCTTTGATATGGTCATGAGACAACAAATACTAAACATGAACAGGCTCTCGTGTTTATCTATGTACAGCTCAATACACTCCACTAAAAATTGTGCAATATTACCAAACTAGTGCATTTGGGCAAAAGAGACACTTAAAAGATATCATCTCCTCGCCCAATCTGATGTTTGGTATTGCATCTTTTATCTCTACCCCATCCTGTAACAAAAACGACAAACCCACAGACAAACATCCATAAAAATGCATGCTAAGTGCCCAAAGAGCACTTTGGAAACAGAGTGGGTGCTTACAATTTTTAGACTCATACTACTGTTCAATAATTCATAGGCAACAAAAAATATGTACACCCCTCCAAGATTTTACAACACGAGTTGTAAAGCATTTGTCGCTGCCGGCTGTCGCTTTTACACGGCGTCCGGTGAGACAAACTGAGTAATTACAGCCGTAGCTTTCTGCGGCCGTCCCTTCCCCCTCCACGAGCGGCCTTCACACATCCTGTTAGCAACATTGTTCATTAAATGCTGCACTACTTCAGCGACCCAGGAGTCTCTGAAAGGGTCTTATTGGGAGTCATCAAACACAAGCACTTGGATAATGACACTGTCAGGAACAGGCCGAGTGATATCCTGAGAGCAAAGCCTTCGCACGTCGCTCTATCAAAGGGCGGCGAGGTCTAGCTTGAGGTTTAAATCCTACGGTAAGAAACGCTCATTTACTTTAATGAAGTCCTGAAAAAATCGCGAGTCGCCAATTAGGAGCCGAATTATTGGAAATGTTCATGCGACTTCGGCTTTTCCTAATTATTCAGGTGAAACTTCTTATCTTGCGGACGTGGAAGTGTCAGAGCTTATTTTACACTGAAAAATAAGCAAATTTAAAGACAAGATGTTTGTTTTTTACTTTTATTCATTCATTCATAATAGACATGTGGATTTTCATAGGAATAAAAGTCTACAAGTTGTTGGAGCCTTTAACAGAGTCATTGAGATGATAACATTTTTCTATAAAGTTTTTTTTAGATTTTTTTTAAGGGGCAAATTTCCAATAAATAACCTGAATTTAAGTTATAAATTCAGTTGTAAAATAGGTTCTCCACAGAAAAGCCATAGAAGAACCATATTTGGTTTCCCAAATAGAGAAACAAAAATTCTGTCATCCTTTATTCAACCCCATGTCATTCAAAACCTGTAGGTATTTGTCATTCAAAACAAAGATATTTTAAGAAATGTCTCAGTGGTTTTGTGTCTATATGGAAGTCATTGGGGGTCAATGTTGTTCGGTTACCATGTTCTTCAAAATATCTTCTTTTGTGTTTTGCACAAAAAAGAAAGTCATACAGGTTTAAAATGACATGAGGATGAATAAATCGATGAACTATACCTTTAAGATCTATATGATGTTTTATGATCAAAGAGAAAATCACAACCAATTAGAACTTAGCTTAATTTCTCTATGTGCACAACTGTAAAGATGGCTTAATTTATCTTGGTAAATTAATTTAAAATTAAAATTTAATTAAATTAAAATTGGTTACCAACGTTGTTCAAAACATCTTCTTTTGTGTTCTGCAGAAGAAAGTTGAACGGGTTTGAAACGACATAAGGTCAGTAAATGATGAGCTCTCTCTTTAAAAAGAACCATTCATACCTTTATAGTCTGTAGAAACTTTTCCCACTGCAAAGGAACATTGCAACCTTTCTGCAACCTTTCTGCAACAGAAAGGTTCAATGGATGTATATATGGGTTTTTTTAAGAACAAAGAACTGAAATTGAATAAATGTCATTTGAACTACTTTTCTGGTGTCATTTTTAAACTTTGAAAAGAAAAACTCATATTGTGCGACATTTTCATATTCCAATGTTTTTTCTTATTTTTCCTCTAACAGGAGTAAACATCATATAAGTGCGAACAACATGATGCTAAGTGACACCAAACTAAGGTGAAATGTTCTTTAAAAATGTAGCTCTTTTCACATGAATCGTACAATATTTCATCTATAAAGTCATTTATCAAATTTACCGGGATCATTCCGAAACTACCCGACACCCAATGAATCAATGTCCTCCAGTTGGCTGGGATGATTGTTTGTGTAGGATTACAACCTGAATAGGTTTGTTGGGGCAGGGGATAAAGCCAAGAGCCAGATGCTCATCTCTGAGTGACCGGGGTTCATCTTTCCTATCGGATGTTTGTGCGTGTATGTTTACCGTGGCCCGGGATGGCTGAGGGAATATTTGCCTGAGGCATTTGATTGCATCAGTCTCACTCTTCGCTCCGGTCATCTTTCTCTCCAGTGATTTAGTTCCTTCTGTAATTACTTCTAAAATCTCTTTTTATTCTCACTAACCTCCAGTTGGCCCAATACACTCATTTTATAAAAGATGCCTGCAGCCAGTGGCGCATCTGAGAGAAGAGTCGTTTCTTTCGAAATCTCCGTTCGCTCATCAAGATGGGATTTTTTTAAACGTCTCATCTCCACAGCATATGGCGACTTCCTCGTCCTCATGGGAGAAATCGAAGAGCCGGTGATTGTTTCAGTAAATCATCGGGGCCTGCAACTTTTTTCAGCCGTTCGCTGAGCGATATAACATCAGGATTTTAGCCTCTCGTACGGAGGTGATTTAACAAGAAAGTGAGAAAGGGGGGTGCTGGGTTCAAATCGCTTTTAAAATGGCCGCCAATGGCAGCGGTCTGATCTCAAACGCGCAGTATGGTGGAGCAGGTGTCTGAGAGCGCGACCCATAATTCCCTCTGACTCTTCAAGACGCGCTGGATGATCGGAACAACTGCGCAAAGACATGTTAATTCTATCATAAAAGACCTCAAGGTATCCAACATCTGCGTCTTGACAGCATCATAATAAAATGGCAAAACATTTTGAGATCCTAAAAAGGCATTTATATGAGTTCAATGCACAGTTCAGTTCTTTTTTTGGCAGCTTACCCAAGAAAAAACTAGATGACATGATGCCAGGGTGTCGCGAGTGGTTGCCAGATCTTTGCTACACAAAAAATAACAATTAAAAAAGGAAAAAACATTTGTCAGAGCACTCTCATAGCATCGCAAAGGTTGTGGGTTTGAATGACAAAACATATATGTTGAATGCATTGTAAAGCTGTAAGAGAAGATATTTTGAGAAATGTGTCCATACAGTGGAAGTCAGTAGGAGGCCATGTTGTTTGGATACTAACATTCTTCAAAATATCTTCTTTTGTGTTCTGCAGAAGAAAGAAAGTCAAAGGGTGATAAAATCTTTTTCGTTTTCATCTCTTTAATATTTTAACTTCAAAGCATTCAAATGAACTGCTCTCCTTTAACAAAACAAGGCAAAACAAGCCATAGTTTATATTACAGAAGTTTAAAACATTTAAAGAGTAAATGATGATCTCAACAAAGAACAGGACAATGCACCGTTTTCCACCATTCTGACACATTATATAACAGGCTGACAAACTTCAGGTATTCAGGAACGAAGCAAACTGCAAATGTCAATGCCGCATTTCTAAGGATCTAACACTTCCACTTGTTTGTTAGTTACACCGTTCAACTGTGAAAAATGTGCCATAAGTACACATACATTAGTGATATATATAAACATCCATCTATGCATTTTCTATATTGTTTACCCTATGTAGGGTCACGGAGAGCACTGGAAACCATGCCAGCATATCTAAGGCACACATGCTTCTTTAAAACTTTCTCTGCCATTTGTTGAAGAATGATGTTGCTTTCTAAATTAATCTACTTGGCAAACGTCAGCCAACGAAATCCAGAAGCCAAGCGTGTTTTGAGAAAACTTCAGGGATAGCAGAAATCGCCATGGCAACTGGATTAGATTAGAGCGGGTTAATGTGATCTGTGATGTGATTAGTTTAGATAATATCTGATTAGATGTGATTAAAACAGATGAGATTACAATCGCATTAGGTTTTGATATGGCACCGTCGCACTAGTCCACTTGGCTCTCGATGAAGGCTAGACGATTTGAAAACAATGGGATTACATGAAATAAAATCAGTCCGGATGGGCGGAAGGCATACATTCCTCCGGAATCACTAATGATATTAATTGGTAATAAAAGATCGTGAGAGAATGTTCATATTACTTCTTTATGCTCGCGTGTTTTAACATATTGGCGGATCCATTTAGGGTGTAATTTCATTTGCAGCGTACATGGTAAATGATATTTCGGAATTTATTGAAAATCAGTATTCACTCACTAACACGGAGTTACTGGATTCCAGGAACCATCTACAGGTGTGTGTTGAATGAGCAACCCAGATGAATTGAGGTGGATGGCCTTTTTTTGCTCTATAAGAGTATGACTTTACAAGACAAATGAATTTGGGCTAAAATAAAAACAATGCAATTTTCAAAAATATTAAGTTTTATTAACAAAAAATTATCAAATATTACTAATAAATTGTCATTAAAATTATCTATCAATTAATTGATTCATCATTAATACCAAAAATTTGTCATGTGGAGAAACATACACTGTAAAAAACATTCTGAGTAACTTTTCTGGTTGCTGGGGTGCCAGAAATAAACTGTTTTCCCTGTAAAATTACATGTTTTCCCCGTTTTTCCCCATATTTAAAAAAAAAACATGAAAAATCTGTAAAACAAAACAGTAAAATTACGGGGTTTTTTTTACATTTTACGTTGAAAATGATATAAATTTATGGGTGTACCTGACTCTAGTGTCTGCAGTTTTCTGCCACTTGCACGCATGATGACTGAATGTATTTGTGTTCATTGGTAAACAATCAATACGATTAATAAATGAAATAATTAGTTGATTAATCAATCGTCGATTAATTGTTAAAATCCATAGTATGTCAAATTTGACCTGAAGAAACTTTGTAATTCCTGGAGGAAGTTTTCTACACTATAGCTAATACGCCCGAAAACAAAACTTCACAGCAGACGTGTCAACCTGCATTCAAACGGACAGCTCGCGCTTCATATTACAGCCTGAGCACATCTGCCGGGCATATTCATCCCAAGTCATTACAATTACGGCACACTTCAACGCCTCTGTAAAGAGCAGGATTTCCACTTTCCGTGGGTCACTTGAAGCTGCCTCGTCCCTCTCTTTTCACGCTCAGGTAGGCAGTGGATAATCTGCTCACCTGCATATGTTAACATGCACGAAATTACACCGCGCTCTTTCAACAAGGACAGCCAACGGATGATGTCACATCCCGGCTAGCGAAACGTTTCCATTTTACAAGGATCTTCAACCGACGTGCTAAAGTGAATATTACGGAGTTAATGTGGTGAGATCTGTAAGGTTCCGATGCTCCTGTAAATAAATATTGGCACGGCTACGAACGGGTGTTTGGGAAACTCCTTAGCCAGAAGAAGGGCAGATGGAAGTGCGATATTCGTAAAATCCCATCGGCTTTGCCAAGCGCCTGTGAAATTAAATCCAGTTTAACGGATCACGTTGCCCTTCAGCTCATTGTCTAAATAGATGTGACAAATTTATCACAATTAGAAGTTGAAGGTGTGACGCCATCGTTGTCACAGTTCTCCTTCCAAAATGAGCGTGCGATTACGATGAGTTTAGGAACGTTGAGTAAAAGATACAGACTTCAATATACAGTAGAGCTTAACACATTTACAGAAGGCAACATTTTTTTTCATAACTGAATCAATCCAGGTTTTTGTGTCTTTACTTAAAAGAATTGCACTTTTTTATGCCTTAATGTTACAAAATCTAGAAATGTTGTTAAATTAGATTCACTAAGTTTCCACACTCCATTTTAATTAATTTATCTATTTTTAACCCCCAGAAACTGCTGGGTTATTTCAACCCATTTGGGTCAAGAATAGACAAACCCACATTATAGACGGCAACAACATAAAAGTTATGAGCCCCAAACTTAACTTCCAGTAGACCTCCACAAAGAATCAATAACTGTTGAGTAGTTTTAATTTAATTTAATACAAGTAATATACAGTAATGTATTGATATAAATAATAATTATATCAATCAAATAACATAAATTGTTATTAAAGATATAAAAACAGACTGGAAGTAAACTTCGCGCCAAGCGCGTGTCCGATGAAACCGTCTATAACCCGTAAGTACATTTTAATGGTACATAAATCGACAAACGTTACATAAATTCAATTTATGAATGGCTTACAGCATTTACAAAAGCATTAGTTACCAACCTCAGAGCTCTTAAAGGGTTTCGACATTATCATTCCGAATGTCATTCGTACATCCGGTACCCTGTTGAGGTTTATTCTCAGACTTCATCTGAAGTGCTCTGCAGTATCTCAGCGATGGCCCGATGCATAAATGTGAGACAAGGTGATATCAAAACTGGCCCTCATTAAAACAGGCGGACGGTCTTACCGCATGCTGGCTAGACGTGTAGAACAAACATGTCTATTAACAGGAAGGGGCGTGGGGGGGGTTAGCCAGAAGAGGGTTGGCACCCTGCCAGGTCTAAATTGCTGCCTGAAAGTGTCTCCTTGCCATATGGGTTTTCCTGTAGTGCTGAATGAGACTCAGCACAGGTTAAGATGTGTCAGATTTAACTGGGGATTAATTGGTACTGGGACTGTACTGGGCCATCTGCGCCATCAGTCTGTTCATCTGCCTCCACCTCCTGAAGAGCTCAGGAGCCCCTCCCCAGCGCCGGGGCTCTAAATGGAGCATTGTGTGCGTATGTGCGCCTATAACAGACTGTTGAAAATCCTAAAATTGATTAGCCGGAATAATCTTTCCTGTGTATGTGTGCTCTCTCTCTCTCTCTCTCTCTCTCTCTCTCTCTCTCTCTGTGTGTGTGCAATCGCCTCTGTCGAAAAACATTATGGAAAGTAGCGATGACATTTTCCTGTATAGTGTAAAAATCAACTGTGTTGCTTCCTTGTGTAAAGACGCCCCAGAGCTGAATGAACGGGGGTCTGCGTGTGAATATTCAAGAGTCTCTTTTTAGTGCATCACGGTTTGAAAAACACATTTGTGACCCTGGATAGGTAGCATCTTAGGTAGCATGAGAACATTTGTAGTAATAGCCAAAAATATACCAAAACTTTATTTTTGCGAGTGGATGCAAAATCATGAACAAAAATGGCTGAAAACACGCCTACAAACTTAACTCGCTGCTGCCGCTCTTTGGGAATTATCCACTCGAGTATGTAAAGCTTTCGGTTCATCTATTCTCCATTACAACCGTAAGCCAATAGAGAGCGTTAAAGCAGGTCCTACCATACACACACACTCAAAAAGACACCATGTAAGTTAAATCCATTTTGAAAATCTTGTGGATTGGTAAATTATTCAGAAAAGGCCCTGATGGCCATCCTCAGTATGTAATGATATGGGTTTATGCATTTGCATACATTTAGTATAATCTGTGCCTGGACAGTCTGAATATCCTAATAAAGGCAGACTGCTGAAATTCTCTCAAGCTCTGGAGAGGAACACAAATGAAATAAATTCACATCATAATCAAGAATAGCCACCCACAGTCTCCGGTGGAGATCATAATTCATGTTAAAAACTCAGAGATGGGAGAAAACGGCCACTCAGCGCAGCACGACACAGCAAGATTTACCTAAACCATAATAGGAATGACTGTATAATCTAGTGTTTATCATCAGACTGCCTTAACTTAATAGCCAGATGAGACTTAATCTAAATACTCAAGGCCATGCAAACTACAGTTTTGTATTAGAAAAAAAATATTGCAAATTGCTTCAAGGAAGTGTATAACATTAACAAGTCTTCATCTTTACAAAAAAAAGATAAAATAACAGCCTCATGCAAAGCATTCTGGGTACCAAAAATTCCTTATCAATCTTTTTGGTTTTATTTTCTGATTTTAGGTTCCCAGAATGCCTTGCATGAGGCTCTTATTTTATCGTTTTTTTTCTGTAAAGATGAAGACTTGTTAATGCTATACATGTTCATTTAAATTTGAACAAACTGTTGCCAATAAATTAGATAAATATCAATTTAAAGTCAGTCATCATGTCATCTTATGATTTTATTTTTTCTGCAAAACACAAAAGAAGACATTTTGAAGAACGTTGGTAACCAAACAACATTGGCCCCCATTGAATTCTATTGTATGGACACAAAACCACTGAGACATTTCTTAAAATATCTTCTTTTGTGTTCCACAGAAGAAAGAGTCATGAACTAAAACAGAAAAAGAACTAAAAAATCCTCCTGTGGGCCAGAAGCTTTCGGGTAGCTGTGTCTTCTCTCATCTGTTGGATGTCTACACTGGTTAGAGGTCACTTTTTGTAGAGAATGATAAGAAGAAGTGAATGAAAGGAGGTGTGCAACCTTACAAAAGGCACACACAATAGAATAAAATGCAAATAAAATGCATGTCTTGAATGCTTTATGCAGCATAAACATTTTTTTTCCCTGTTCGTTGTCCGAGTTTGATCAGTTACATGTTATTTATGGTTCAAGTGTTTGGCTCAATAAAAAAGTTTCCAGAACTGAGAGCTCATGAAACCAAGATGCCAGCATCCAGACTGCACATATTCCATTTACATAAATGAAAATGCTAACTGATACCTCTCTCTGCGACACCAAACACAAAGATTTTAGTTTCTGAGAAAGGTTTCCAAAAACCCTCCAATCTCATGGATTTTCTTCATTCTGTGGAACACAATGGGCAAGTTTAAGCTTGTTGTCAAAGTTTGAGCTTTCTTGTAAACAAACAAATAAATGTAATTTTTAAAAAGGGCCATAAAAGTATCTTTAAAGTAGCACTATATTTCAAGTAATCTGAAGCCAAACAATCCAAACATGACGACAAAAAATGACAACAGAGGTTTCATCCAAAACTTTTTCTTGTCTTTCTTGTCTTGTAACTAATGGTTCAGTGATGCCAACTTTCCAATTTTAAAGTGCCTTCACTTTTGGACTTGTTTACCCAGGACGGCTTTGTCTGTGCTATTCGCTGCTGTGTTATAAGTAGATGATCAACCCAGCATGTTGTCACCTACTGGCTGCCCATGAGATTTTTAAGCCAGGGAAATGCAGGGGTCTGGCCTGATCTCTATTCAACGTGGCACATTCTGGTATCACTAAAGGTTGCTTTCGTACAAGCCGCCCATGTGAGCTTCCAGAAACAGCTTATAATGCTTCAAAAAGAAAATTGAAAAAGCGCTGTAATCCCCGGACCCCTCTGTGCATGAGCACACTTACACCGTCAAACACGCAAGCTCGCCATGGCAAAATCCAATACACACACGTCTTGCGCACACGACTCTGCCCGGCTAAGAGCAGGATTATACGAGGGCCTTAATCCCCCCGATTGTCCGCCCTGTCGTCCCCTTTGGAGATCGAGGTTTCAGACTGTTGAAAAAAATCTCTTGCTGGTTGCCACCTGCGCTCCAGGAGGGAAGCCTTCCTGTTTCTCATTTCCTGATATGTTTACACTGCAGCAACTATGAATATAGACAGACAGACAGATTCTTTTAACTATGAATACAGACAGACATTAGATGAGTAATGAAAACATGAACACCATACAGGGGTTAAAGATACTTCAGTTATTGGTTCCTACAGTAAATACTCGAGTAGCTCCTGTAAGCTGCTGTGTGAACAGGACAAACACAGACTGTTTAGTGTTTCTCCAGCTTTCTCTCAGCTCTCTCAGCTTTCAGTACTCAGTAAACTGTATTCCAGACAGCCTGTAGGTGGTTGATACCAGCTCATGAACCCCAGGCCCAGGGAACTGTCTCCAACACTAATCCATGTGGATGTACCTATTTACCCCCTTCTCAGGAAGTGAATCCTCCCCACCCGCCACAACAAACACTGACAAATTACATTTGTTAAGAATTCAAACAGCTCATTCTGGCTTGAGCCGCGCTCTCGTCTCGTTCTAATGACACCGCACTTCGTTTGCTGGGGAACTTGTGCGCTAAAGCACAACAAATTACAACGTGACATAAAATCATTTTTAACGTGGCCATTTTGTTCCGCTCTTAAGGGTGAACGCCGGGCTAATACGATTCAAATAATGTCTTTTTGTTTTTTATCACTATAGCTCCATTCCAAAAACTAGCTGTCAGCTGCTTGTATAGTATTTTAATGGAACATCTTTACTGAAACTAAACCTAATAAGTGACTGAACTGGACTGAATTTTCCAGCCCGATCTTATAAAATGCGTATAAATAACGCGCTAGGAGCAAACTCGTAAAATAAGTACGCCAAATTGCAATTTTATGTGAATATATACGCCAAAGTTTGCGTGCATATGATACGCCAATTTTACCGTGCATGCATATTTGTCATATTAACCCCCAACCCAAAACCTAATGTTATTACTTATAATGTTATATTATTTCAGTGTTTCCTTTTTATGTATGTTTCAAAATGGCGGCTCTCCGCCGAGGGCGTATTATTTCCATGCAAAATTGGCGTAGATATACACGTAAAATTGCAATTTGGCATACTTATTTTACGAGTTTGCACCTTCGTGTTATTGATACGCATTTCATGAGATCGAGTTGGAATTTTCTTTATGTAAAATGTAGGAGGTTTGACTAGATTCGTAGTGGCTAGCAATAGCAAGCTAGCTTTGAAAGCTTAAAGAGGACAAGATCCCACGAGAGAGAGAAAATATTGTATTGTAAAGTTGTGAAAGAAGTAAAACATTTCTATGGACCGTCCACTTTATTCACTAAGCTTGTTGCAATGCATTGTGGGATTACCTTCTCTCTAAAGAATACAAGTCGTACTGCCTCAGATTTAGAGTTTATTGTGGTATTATAGAAAGCAGAATAATATTGCTGCCTTTACCTTTGGGAAAACACTGTTGATGCTGTCTAGGCAACTCACTAGGAATATGTTTATAAATGTATGTTTTATTAGAGAAGTATCATCATCGTGGACTAAAAAGACAGATTATTGATATTCAGAGCTGAGAGAAGATAAAACCGCCGTACCTCTCAACCTCCATTGGCAAACATTTATGCAAATAATTGCACTTCATGAACGACGTCGTTTTACATGAATATTCTGATCAATCTTGCGGCTTTTGTCTTGTTTGAGCAAATCTTATCATGCACATTTTAAATTCATACAGTTGCATCCGAAGCATATGAGTCTGGTGGAGGTAGGTCAAGTTTTTGTTGGATCATAGAGAGAGCAGAGTGTCTGCAAGCACTCCATTGAACGACGTCTCGGCCAATCGGAGCGCAGATCCATCATCACTACGTACAACGTAGGAGAGGAGAGACGGTTACAATACCAAACAGCTCCCAAAACCTCTCTCTCTCTCTCTCTCTCTCCATCTACTGCCTTCTCAATCTATCATATTTCTGTTTAGATAAACTAAGCAAGAAAAGGAAAATATTTTTGTTGAAAAAGAAAACCGCAAAGAAAACACTTTATCGGTTGTATGACATAAATGCAAAACCAGTTGAATTAACATATTTCATATCGTATTATACCATGCATTAAGACATAAATCAGATAGCACGCTTTTACGAAAACCTTCAAAGAGAAACGTTCCAGCTTTGCTTCTTGTTTCTGCATAACTTTTATTAAACTTAATTCTTCTTTGAATGATGCGACAGCTGCTTGTCTCACAGCGTGACGGATGCCGTTCGCTATCATCTGCCGAATGACTGACGTACGCAGACGAATGAGCAAGAAAAGTAATTTACCCCTGATAATCTTAACCGCAGGATAAAAAAGACCTCCAGTGCAGCACCGATTGGGACTGAGCTAGAGAGGAAATGTGGAAGTTAAAGAATGAACTCTGATCCCAAACTGTGCAAAACTAACTAAAATCTGAAACTAAAATCTCAGGAAAAATCAGCATCAGGTGTGAAGATAAAGGAGAGCCAAGAAACCAGATGCAGCAGATATGTGCTATTCGCTTGGGATTTAACGTTGTGTGTTCAAAATATGCTTGTTTCTTAGATTATTGCTGAAATGTTAAAACGGTGAAGTCTGAGAGGCTGCGGCGGAGTAGCAAAGGGATAATGAAAGCTTTTACAATCTGCTAGCCGTTTAATCAAGCTCTCACACACACAACTGAAACTACTCTACATTAAAATTGGTCCGCCACATACATCATGCAGCATGGCAGACCATAATTCAGAGACTATACAAGAACAAATCACTAACTTCACACCAAATCTAAATGGCGAAGAAAGTGCTTGCATCAGACGGAGCTCTAATGCTTGTGAGGGTTCTTAGAGGAAAGTGTAATTGCTCAGCGTTTGCTCTTGCATTGCTCAAGAGACTTAATGGAATTCTTAAGAATGTTTCGATTAAGTATCAACTTCATCTCATTGTTTGTCTCAGAATTTTATAGAGGAAGTAAAACAGAGCTGTAAAAATGAATGCTCCGAGACATATATACTTTGGCAAATTTCAACAATATATTTACGAAACACGTTCTGTAGAGCAGTTTGTCCATTTAGGTCTACTGTAGAAACAACATGATGAATTCTATATAAGGGACCCAAGGTGTATGTAGATAGAAATAGCTCATTCTAAGATAATAAAAACATAACTGTTCATTATGAAGGGTCTTTGTATACCTCTAAAGACATAGTTATATTGCATTTCTGACAATAGATCCTCCATAATAATACACATAGCACATTTAATATCATTGCTGCAAAAACACTCCATCTGCAATTGGTTCAATAAACAAAAAGTCCCGCCCCTAACACACACACTACTGTCCCAGAACCATTTATTTATACTAGTGTACATACATCTCTTTAAAAACTGGTATCCTGGTACCTTTTGTCGGGTTCATATGAAAACATTGCATTGATGCTGTCAGACAGGGAGAGAGACACCTGCATTCTGATTGGTTGATATGGTCCGCACACATAGTTAAATGAAGGCGCTCTGATTGGTTTGTCATTGATTGTTTCGGTGGCCTTCAGTCCGGCCCCTGATGCATGACGGGAGGGTCCTGACCCTTCTGACAGAGACCATCTATCAGTATTAGCGCGCAAAGGGCGGCACGACCAGAAGCTCGGACAGGTGGCGCTACGTGCTTCTGTACGACGGATTTACACGCACACACACATCAACAGGTTCTTTCAACTTTTAAAATGCAGTTTTGTGTACTGCATACCGACTTCTACATAGGCTACAGTACAAATCCATTCTGAATAGGTGGTTGATATGTAAACACGGCCGGTCATACGTTAATGCGCTCGTGATGTAATATCAATACCACAACTCTTTTTTCTGCATTTCTGCAGTTTGGTTTTCATTTAGTTGGACTGGGAAAGAAGGTTTAAATTGTGCATCAAACGTTTTATTTGAAGGTCAAGTGTTGTGTTTCTGTGCCACTATTGGCTCCAAATGAAACTGCAAAGTTTAAGGCTTTCCTGTAGCTTTCCTGTAACATTTTTTATAGTATAATGCCATGCAAGTCGCTTTGGATAAAAGCTGCCAAAAGCATAAATGTGCAGTCCGAATGGGCGGCACAACTTGTTTGGAAACAATCACTATATTTCCAATTCTGTTTGGCACACAAATCACACAAACAGACACCCTTTAAAACCCATCCTGTTCTCCATGATGTCCAAAGCATTTTGAATCTGGATTTGCTTCAGCATTGACAATCTCGAACCACCCCACCGGGGCAGATGGTGAGCGTGGAAGTTCACTCCACTAACACGTCCCTGCCTCTCCCTCTGGGCCGTACTGCCCGCCCGCCCTCAGCTGCACGCTCTGGGGATTACACGGGTCAAGATTTCCGTCTTAAAAGCAACAGACCCCGGGCCGAGCCTGGGCATGCAAGGGCACAGTGCCAACCAAACAAAGGGCGCAGCATGTGTGTGCCAACAAACAGTGAGAGCGAACCGAGAGAAACCCCAAGAAAAATGTTTACTGTAGCACAACCTGAAATAAGCAAAGTGCACTTGACTTGAACAATCCGTAACACAATCAAGTCACGAGCGCTTTCTCGAAATTGCACAGCGCGGAGGATAAAAGTAAGTGCGGAAAGCAAGAGACGAATATAGAAATGCATGTTTGAAAAGCTTAATCAAACTGTAATGACAGTTTGGTTAATTCACTGACAGGAGACGCCTTCATGCAAGAGTGGAGAGAGGCAGAAATAAACATTTCTACAGGGTTATGTACAGTCTGACAGTAAGTGTTATTTAAAGAAGTCCAATTAAGCATAATTCTCGGCATAATGTGTCGATCCACTCTCATTAATTTGAGTTTTTATTTAAAGAGACTTATAATCAGATGTGACACATTCACGCACGCACGCATTGAACGAACACATGGTCTTGTGAAGGGCAACGGTGCTCTCTGGTGACTGATGCGTGATACTACAGCGCAGTGAAACGTGTTGAATTTTGCATTTTAATGTGTTCAGATGAAGAGGAAGATGCACATGGGCATGGTTTGGTGCCAGCTGCCTTTTTTAATCATACCTTATGTTTTGCTTCGCAAAGATGCAAAAAAGCATAAAAGATGCAAGCCAATGTTTTAATGAAATGTTTCATCCGCTGGTTTCTGCAGATATCAAAGATTGAGTCAAATGAAAGAATCTGATTTTGACTTTTTACCAATAGAAAACACTAGAAAATTTAGCACTTTACATATGATGAGTTCATATGAACATATGACTTTACATATGATTTAGCACTCATACATATGATGAGAAAGGACTTGTGTTGACAAGTAAACCTGTGTTTTAAGGTGTAACAGCAAAAATAAAAAACCTAACAATGAAGACAAATCTCTCTTATGCCATTTTATATTATACATATTAATAATACAAAAATATATATTACTAACAGGTTTTTTTTTTTACAGTAAAACACATGTAGGCTATGGTATATATGTCAACTAGCCATACATCTTCAGAGTGCCAAAATCTTTTTCTTTCAGCTTGCATCTCATTCAAAGCCTCTCACCCAGCACATCTTTGTGAAGATATCACTCATCCAACCTCTTTTTAAAAACGCAGGTGCGTTTGTCTGGTTAAAACCTGCTCCCACTGTGTGAATACAGGACATCTGCACACCTTTGATATATTATTCATGAGTGCAGGAGGGTGCATGTTAATGAGTGACTGTAATCTGCCTGTTTTTGTAATTAGGAGATTTTAATAGAGAGAGACGCTGGGTCGACCGAGGCAGGTGACTGAAGATTCGCCACATTAAACTGCAGGACATTGAAACTATTAAGGGTCATACAGCAGAGGTACTGAAAGAGTGGAAGAAAATGTTCTAGTGCAAAAAATGGAGACAAACTTTACACACCGACATGCATACATACATAAACACGCTGTTAGATATTTTCATATGATTCAAGAAAGTGCCTTAAGGTACATTTAAAAATTGAAAAATAAAACAGAGCAAACGCTGAGGCTTATAAGAGCTTCAAGGAAACTTCAACACGGTCTCAGAATGTCTGATTCTTGGAAGCGACATTGCTTTTGAAATCATTTGTTCAAAGATAAACTGGCACCACACAGTGTTTATTATTGAATATTGTGAGTTTCAATAAAACAAAGGAAAGTATTCTGAAACTCAAGCCAGGCAGCATTTCTTTAATGGATTAAATAAATACAGCTTTCTAGCAAAACCTTTCTCAAAAAGATTGAGTTTTAAGAAATAAAACTATTCATAACAATATAAATAAACAAAGTGTGTGTATACTTTCTGGTTATTTTTATTATTCCTATACACTGAGCACTTGTTAGTCTAGTACAACTACCTGTATTATGAACCTTAAAGGGAGAGTTCACCCCAAAAATGAAAATTATGTCATCATTTACTTACCCTCATGTCATTTCAAACCTGTACGACTTTCTTTCTTCTGCAGAACACACAAAAATAAAATTTGAAGAATGCTGGTACACGAAACCGTCGGTCCCCATTGACTTGCACTGGTTTTGTGTCCATACAATAGAAGTCAATGGGGACCGACGCTTTTTGGTTACCAACATTCTTCGAAACGTCTTCTTTTGTGTTTTGCAGAAGATAAAAAGTCATACAGGTTTAAAATGACAAGTGGGTGAGTAAAATATTTTTTCAGTATCAGTTTCAGTATCATTTGTTTGCAGATGCCACTTGTTTTGGTTATCTAATGCAATGGCATTTATAAATTTTAAGCGCCCAAATACTTTTGGGGATCCTCTATACATTCTGAAAAGTTTCAGCAGCCATTATCGCAGAAATACAGATAATTATAAAACTTCTAAAGCTTTTACGTCTAAAAGTTGTTCCTCGCTCTTTATACTGTATTCAAAAACTTCATTCAGCAGGATTGAATGTTGATGTTCCTAACAATAATGTTCAACTAATGAAGCCAGAGAACAAAATGTAAACTTGGAAAAACACAAAATTAATTTAAAAACCGTAATCGCGTCACTTTCACCTTTTAAATATATTTGCGGTTTTTAATTGCCATATTAATATCAAAGACTGTTTTCATGGTAACGTTTAAATAGTTTAAAATGAATACACCAAACAGTACACAATAAAGGTTATAAAAGATCGTTCTCACTTTTAATACGTATAAACAAATGATAAAAACTCGCCCACACATTTTTAAAAGTCTCCGGCGAAGACTGAACTTTAAAGTTAAATTCATCTCATCTAGTTCATTTAAGAGCTCATTTATTTCCCTCTGCGAGTTCATTCAGGGTTTGTTCGGAGTTGAATATCTTTCTGGGAACATTGCATCCAGTCGGCATCCCAGAATTCCACCTGCTGACATGCTGCAGGGTGTCTGTTCATGTACTGTATCTGCTGATTACAGTAATCTCCACGCAGCCTCTGTCTCTCACACACACCGGCACCGCTGTTATTAAAGACCCGCAGAGATAATAGCAGCCGTGCTCGAAAACCACTGTGTGCATCTTTCCTCTCCGAGGCCACCGGTGCCCCCAACCCGAGAGAGCCGGAGAAAGACTGTCTATCCCCCCGTCCATTGTGCTGTTTGTATTCAGTGGTCTTCTATCTCTCGGTCTATCTGAGGTCAGAGGGTCTTTCAGCTGTTACCAGTTATCACAACCACAAAGCTGATGTCTGGAATTGGGGCGGTTGGCAAGGCTCCTTTTCTGCAGAAAATACGAACGGTCTGTACTCCCCAAATCTGGCCCAATCCAGAGGTCAGGAGAGGCTTTATGCCACTAATGAATCCAACCTGAGCCCACAAACACAGGTAGCCTTACCGGTCACCGACCAGTAATTGGATAAAGGATCATCATCAAAGGCTATTAGCACTCATGGCCAGATAGAAGCACCTTGGTCGGCCATTACAATGAGATGGGGATAATTAATCCACTGCTCTCTTCAGACACCCAAAAGAGCTCATTTTCATTCAACATCAAGAATTCATTTCACTAAACCAAGCGGGAAACGTTAAACGAATAAGATGCGACTTATGGCCGAGATCGATTTCAAGGAAACGTTATCTTTTTGCTTCTGATATTGCTTTACCTTATAAACATGCAATTAAATTAATATATTCTAATTACATCAAAGTAATAACCAAATACAAAAACAAATACATTTAAATGTGTAAAATACAGAGTAAAAAGTGATGCAACATTAGATCGGAGGCTTTTTGCTAAAAGCTGTGGTGCTGTTTGAGATCAGAAAGTGTCCAAATGTCATTTTAAAAATATATATGTTTACACATTCATTTTTTAAAGTTTGTACTTGTTTGAAAAGTGTCTTTGTGATCATTTTCTGTAAAATGCTATTTGGTTTGGTGTAACGCAATGATACCCTTAAAAGGGATAGTTCGCCCAAAAATTCTGTCATCAGTAGACGCATTTGCATTACATATTTGTGCAAACCTTTTGCAATATTTTGTAAATATCGATAAAAAACAATTGCAAAATGAAGTCGTGTCCATTAACCAATGTTATGTGACTAAAACCCATCCTCTCCAGATAATTCAATCCAAAAATTAATCTCATCTGTTGTCTAGAGTCCAGACATACCGTGGCATCTTTAAATAATGATCATGTGACTTTTTACATAAGCCATGTGACCTGTAAATACGGGAAAAAAACGTTTTCATTGCAATTCTGCGAAATATTCCTTTTTCAAAAACATTTTTTGCGATAAATGGGAGTTTTCATGAAATTTACGTGTTTCCGTATTTTCAACTCGCAATTTCAATTTGCGAAGGGTAATGGAAACGCACTTATTTACTCACTCTCATGTGGATTTCAAACCTGTATGACTGCAGAATACTAAAGAACATATTTTGAAGAATGTTGGTAACCAAACAATGGCAGTACCCATTGACTTCTATTGTATGGACACAAAACTAATGCAACCGTATAGGGGATGCTGGGGTTCCAAATGTCTGGTTGCATTTAATTGCTTCAACAACTAATCTAAAAAATAATTAGTGCGCGTTTTCATTCGGATGCTGGAAACGAGCAGAACCAATTAGATGGAGCGAGGTGTCCATCCAATCGTGAGACCTAAGATAGGGTCACAATGGTGCAGACAATCGAACACAAAACAATTATTCCACAGCTGCTGATATTTCATCTTTCTCGCCGCGATAAGAAGCCACGGAGATGCGCCGGGGGCTGGTGAAGGGGGGTGAGTTTATTGATCTGGACGGGGCGGAGCCGTTCTGAACGCTGCAGTAGTCATTATGCATGAACTGGTTTCCCTTTGCACTTATTAAGCCGGTTGGTTTTCTAGCCGTTTCCATCAGAGCTCATTAAAAAACAATGCAGAAGGCCTGCCTATCTCAGCGTGCTGGTTGACTGCACTATAAAAGTCAAGAACTCATCACTTCCAGTGGCGTGATAAGCCGACGGCACAAATTGAAACCGGTTTGATTAGGCCTCGTGGAAGGCCCTCGCTCGCTCTTTTTTCCAGTGGACTGTGTATCGAAAAGTCCCCCGAGGGGGAGTGAGATGGAGCCGTGCCAATCCTTTGGCCACAGACTCGTAAGGTCCATTCAGAACATGACCTACGATGCGCGCGCGCACACTCTCTTTTATGACAAACAGTGTGAGGTCCAGTCACAGAGCCTAATGTATTCAGAAGCCCTGCGGCAGGGCGCCGGGTACATAAATTATCGAAGGTGAGAGAACCAGACAGTCTTGTTTCTGAATGTTGACGTCTGTAGAGTTTTACAGCCCAAGGGTTGCTACATCTACACAGACTGATGTTGTAAAGACTTTAAAGACTAGCCTAACTTTCTTATATCAAGGTTAAATATCCCTTTTCTCATTTCTGGGATCTTGCTTTGTCTTGATGTGTGGCACTGCTTACATTTGACTAAATAAGTACATTCATCCAAATTACATCATGTATGTTCAAAATTCATGCAAAGTTTATATAGAGGAGACTGGGGCTAGTTGTCACATTTATTGGTCCAGTGGATATTTCAGAAAATGTCTGTATTTGCACTGTTTTTGCTCAAGATAAAAGAAATTATTGCATTTTTACAATTACAAATTACGAAACCTATAGGACGTTATCACAAAGGAAATTGCCATAAACCTTTTCAGCAAAATATAAACAAAGCAGTTAAAATAAAAAATATTATAAAATAAAATATTATAATAATATTTTCAACACAAAGCCCCTTCTTTTAGCCAACACGTATGTGACATTATTTTCACAAATGTTCTTTATATAGGATGATTTTATGGAAATAAACAGTAAATAAGCAAAAAATGAACTGGGTTTTCACAGACGGGGTCAACATTTATAATTAAACACATTTATAACATTCAAAACACTTGTGACCAACTATCCCATATGATAACATCCTATGTTACAAAATATGCAGTTTAAATTGATCTCGAGAGCTACATTTATCTTCATCTGTCACGAGATTTAGCAAGCAACTCACATTTACGTCACCATAAACATTTAACATTAAAAACAAGAACAAAAGAGCAGAAAAGCATCAAAGACTTTCGTTTAAAGCGCCAGCATCCATTAATGTAAGTTAACAGTAGTTTTAGCATTATGGTAATTCTCTGTTATTAATAACATGTAGTACCAGAACACATTAACGTTTTCAGTGTGTGTTTACGGTAAAATGCGTGGGGGAAAGATGCAAATCAGACATGGGATTTGCATTTAAAACAGCTTTTGATAAACAAGCAATTACACTTAAAGCGGTGATAAAACACAAACATAGGCTACATGAGGGTTCACACAGAGGTCCTACTACTGATTGCTCTTTAGCAAAACTTAGATTAAAAGTTGTTGAGAACACTGCAACTTTACACAATATCAACATAAAATGAATTTGCTGTTTTTGTGTTTGACATTTCTTACTTGTGATATTGCGATGACCGTCACGCGCTACTGCTTTCCTGCGCAGATGAAGTTGAGCCGCAGGAAAATGACGTCATTACAAAGCTGATTGGCTAATGGAAGTAGTTAACTAATTTGCATCTGTTTTTACTACATTTTTACTTTTAAGTTATTTTGGTCTGACACTTTCTTTTAGCGAGATTTCTGGCATTGATATTGTTTTGGATGCTAAAAATGTTTTGTTTTTGTATGACAAACCGTTAGATAGAAAATGTTTTTTTTTACTTAATGTATTTATTATTTTAGGCAAGTTTCATATTCACAAATGTCGATGGTCAAAAAAACCACCAAACTTTACATGCTTTAAATTAGATATTATTTTTGTATGTACTTACTAGTGTTTGTTTGTTTGTTAATTTGAATACCCCTGTGTATATAATTTTCTAATCTTTAATCTTTTTTTAAGGTATGTTTTGATGTTGTTGATGTTATTTTGTATTTGTCTCAAGTGTTTGTTGTTAATTAAGCATTAATAATAAATTTTCATAATAAATTTATATATATATATATATATATATATATATATATTGTATAATGATTCATGAAATAATGGAAAAAATTTATTGTTTTGGACAACTGGACGATGTTTAGCAGTGAAAATCATGAGAATTTTGTCATTCTTCTGCAGCAACAAATGTCATTTTCATCGACTGATATAAATCATGAGTAACAATAACCAGCTAGTCTTTTCAGTTTATTACTCCAAATAATTAATGTTACAGTGCTGGAATCTGCACAAAGCCTGGATATACTTGGCACAGCTGGGCATCTTTTGGTATGTAAATGAAACAGACTGGGTGGATTGTAGGGGGCTTGAATCCCCCGTCAGACTCAACAGCCACAGGCTGTTTGGATATCTGCTCTCTGCACTACAAGGGGATTTTCTGGTTTTCTGCCAAATAGAAGCCTGAACGAAACCAAATATACACATACAGTATCTGTGTCACCACACGCAACACATGCATTATTGATGGGGTAATTTCAAAAGACCACAGCGTGCAAATCGGATGCAACGGACCTAAAATGATGATTTAAAAATGCAGGGTTGGTGAAAGATCAGTCAGTTGAAATGGATCTCACGTTAAAGTTAACCATCACCAAAATTATACCCTCACTTTATATGGACTGACTAATGAAAACTCATCCCTGAGGATGAACTCAATCTGGCATGTAGGTGAATATTTCTTTCCCACACCTATACTCACAGATACCAAAAACCTTATTTACTCATTTGTTTCTATTCTGGTCATTTTAGAGAAATTATTTTAACACTTTTATATGACAGGGTTAGGGTGCCATCAAGATGAATAAAATCCACTGGATCCACTCCAGATATTAAAGGACAGATCCAGATTAAGAGCTTAGGTAAACTCGAAGCAGGTAAAACAGGTCTAATTTGATCACTGAACATGTAACACTGCCACCATAAAGTGCAGTGAGCATTATTACTACAATTACTGACAATGAAAGTAATGGCATTATTAATGTAATGGCACCACCTGCCTGTAGCAATAGGAAATTACATCTATTTTTATTTGTTTAAACGTGTGATTTGAAGCCCACAAATCTTTTGAAATGTTTGACAAGATGGATTTAATAAGTGATGAACACTTGGTACAGTTCAGCACTAAAACAAAACTACCAGCGAACCATTTCAGAGCAGTTTACAAATGTATTCAGCTTGGGAAATCAGAAAATAAAACATTTTTTTAAACCAAATGTTGACATGAGTATTGTAGTACATATGTATACAATAATAAAACCATTTGTTTAAAATAAATAAGTTCAAAGAGAGTAGGGGCTTTTAATTAAATAAACCATGGGCTTCGTCATGTGCAGATCAATAACATTCACAAAGAAAGCAGAGACTATTGTATTAGTTCACTGAGCAACAATGAGCTGCCAAATCCCTCTTACCAAAAACTCAAAATTTGAAACATGAAAGCAACTCTTGATATGTGTAACCTCTGAAGAAGATCAGATTAAAAACAAACACGGATTCATTGCTCTCTCTAACAGAGACCATTCAGCATCGCTGGGCAATAATGCAAAATTTTCTGAAACTTGCCTCAAATTGATGTGAAATATCCAACTTTACTTCAAAGTCAGACACAACCAACTTCTGGAAAAGTCTTCAACTAACTGCACATAAAGTACAATATGTTCATGTTCGGGGACATCTGAAACACGTCTGTGACGTGTTCATTTGTAGAGCAGTATTGCAGTGTTAGTTTCTATGACGTCCAGCGCCACCAGGCCACTTTCATTCGATCCCAAACAGCATCCAGAGAGTCAACAGCCGGACGCACGTCCAGAATAGAGAACTGGTAAGTGTCTTTATCAATGTCTCCATCATAGTAGTCGATGACGTAGCGAACTTCCTTTCCACAACGGTCTACGATCCAATCATGCCGGTCGAATGGTAATTCATATCTACAGGAAAAGTTGATAGATATAAATGATTAACATTGTAGTTTTAAGTCAGAGTAAAGATGATATATTTGTCACAAGATCAAGTTAATACATACTAAAATTATATCATGAAAAAATACAGAGAATTGAACACATTTTTATGATCGTAAACATAATATTTAGCGGTGTCATTTACATTTAGCAACATTGCAAAAATCCTTAAATAAATTACATTATTTATAATGACTATAATTAACTTTTCCAAAATCTGGCAACCGTGTTACCCATTTTTTGTCATTTAATTTTGTATTCATAGAAAAACTAAACCTAGTAACACTAAACACTAAGAAATACTTCAAATTTGTTAGTTAAGAGTGTCTTTCATGTCTCACCCCATCCAGTTACGTATTCTGGCTCTTGGGGAAAATTCCTTCGCTTTGCCACCGAATCTTTTCAGAGATGGACCACATGGACACTCACTGCAAAAACAAACATGAAAACATCTCACCGCAACAAACCTTTCTACTTGATGTTGATGTACACGACAATTTGTAAACACGAGGCTGATCACGATGTCAGGGTCACACAACCAGCAGAATGTGACAAGCGCCATACTATCACCTCATTCAAAATAAACAGAAGATCTGCAAGCAACAAATCCACAAACAATCTAAAACAATGAATGCGTCCACCCTTGAAAATTCATACACTGGATGAGAGTGCATAGCACATCATTTGGGACATGACGTAATATTGTTCTCACCTGGCGTGCATTGCTTCCCACTTTAAAATTTCCTGCCATGCTTGATCGTTGTTCCGATTGTGTATTTGAATTATATTACTCATGTCCTTAGGAGCAAGACTATCGTCCTTCCAGCACCACCTATCAAAAACACAAACAGCAACAGATTCTTATAAATAAGGGTTTTTACAAAACAAATTTAACCTATGGCTCATTTTCCAACTCATCACTTCTAGTTTATCTTCCAAACCAATCCTGCTGCCTCTTGCCATAATGTACTATTTTTTTCCAACACTCTGAATAATCGAGTTACAGCTCTCATGGTCTTCCTGTAACTGAGCCAAATGGGATATTAGCCTATTATCATGAGACACAATAATTTATAAGATCCAGGTGGAGCTCCAATAATAATATCTAAAACATGAAGCCAAATGTAACATAAAAGGGAATACATCTGTGGACTGGGTGGGAAGAAAGATATATGTTGAAGACATCAAGTTTAATCGATTTTCAGTAATAGCCCATACACAGTCCATATATAAATATAAAATGCTTCACTGAAACTGACCCTTTCCTCAGCATGGCATTCCAAAACATCTGTTCTGAAGGATAGACCCATTTTTGATCAGTGCCGGATCGTGGTATTTTGGACTCTTCTCTTTTCACAGACAGAGGGAAGGGCTGGTCGGGGGCTGGCATCTGGTTTGGAGGGGGCATCTGTAGAACACATTAACACACAGTTTATTTATTTTGTGTAAAAAACACCTTAAAGGGACAGTCCACCCAAAAATTCTGTCATCATTTACTCACCCTCAGATTGTTCCAAACCCCGAATAAATGTCTTTGTTCTGATAAGCACAATTGAAGATATTTGTAAGTAACCAAAGAGATCTCATACCCCATTTACTGCCATAGTAGGGAAAATATATGTTTTTAGAGGGGATGAGATCTGTTTGGTTACTGACATTCTTCCAAATATCTTCCTTTGTGTTCAGCAGAACAAGGGAACCTGAGGGTTAGTGACAGAATTTTCATTTCTGGATGGACTGTCCCTTTAACCTTTCGCCATTCAACATTGAGTCAAAACGGAGACATTACAAATTACATCAGCAATTCCTGCCAGAATTCATAACATAAATGTAATAAGTCATCTAGGTATTTTATGTACAAAGACATTTTGTAGCAACAGTAAAAGTACTATGGTAGTATACTATTCCAAACACGAAAAAAGAGATAGCAGCCAGTTTACCATGTTAGTGGGATCAATATGTCCATCTGCAGCTTTCATTGGACATCCAACAAATTCATATGCTCTGTCCTGGTGCACTGGGCCGGCCGGTGGCGTCTGGGACTGATGCATTGGGCACTCGGGCGGAGGGGCGTCTGGGGGTTAAATGACACATTATCAATCATTATTATTATATAAATCCACATGTGATATCGTTATGCTCGTGGTAACAGATGGTACTCACTTTTGGGCTGCTCTCGATGCATGGGACATCCAGGGGGTGGAGATGCCCCGGCCGAATGAGGTCCTGCCATTGAAGCCTCTGCCCTAACAGTGGCAGCAGGACTGGACAAAGTTGCACCCATGACAAACACCAGCCCTTAAATTCTTGGAGGAAACCCTGAAGTAAACAAACACAAAAGAAGCAAGATCATCCAGAGGTCATGGCTTTGAATAATTTGTGTTATGCTGATGTGAGTCTGAAGACTTTGTTGCATGGAAACTCATTTCTATCAATTGTGACTATATGTGGGTATATAATCTTAAAAAACTAAAATTTCAGGTAATATTTTTAAATGGGACAGGATACAGAAAAACAAACAATTTTGGTCCCTCTAAGGTTCGCTATTTGTGTAACTTCGCAGTTTTCATGAAACTTATAATAAAATATATAGTAATAAACATACATGAACATTATTTAAACATACACAGTTACTCGTATAGTGCAAATACTGTATATAATGTAAATAATTAAAAGAGAAAGAATTTATCGATATAACGTACTAATATCTCATCTTATCTTACATTTACTTTGAAAAACATTCATAATAATTTATAAACACCTGTTCAGACATTTCGGCTTCTATTAATCTTAAAATGTTGACGTTATAACACACTGTACGTCATGTAACAGTGTATGCAGTATGAAGAGCGGCAGGTTTTGACAAAAAAATCAATGACATTAAACACCAAACCGAATTTGCTTTAAAAACACATTTTACAAGCTATTTTACAACATGATAAGATAAAACAGAGTTCAGCTCACCTCTGCGTGTCTGCGCGTATCGGACGCAGCGCAATGTCAACGCGAACGTGCTATTCCGCTTCCGGCTACCCAGCATACACTGCGGAAGGGGCGGAGCAACTGCCGCGTCAACTCATGAATATTGATTGTAAATGAGAGATTTAGCTTTAAATTCCTCTTTGGCTATTAAAATCCCCCATTTGCTTGTTGATTTAAGCGAATAAGTATCTTTTAAAGTTAATCGTTTATTGTATTGTTATTATGCAAATCGGATTGTTTCATTGCCCTGTTGAAACAATTAGACTGCTTACTTTTAATGGCATTCAATTGACATGTTTTCCAAAGAGACAGTGATCGGATCCAAATGAACATATTGCTTTATTGAGGCAAACGGCATAATGTACGTGAAAAAATGTAAGACAGACTTGTGAAGAATAAACAAACGCTTCGAAACAAACAGTGCTGTCATTCTTTCAGACACATGCACTTTCCATCATTATGGAATTACAATCCATGTGACAACCCTGGTAACTGTAAACATACATGGCACGAATTTCCTGTGACATGAAGATAAAACATTGAATGATCCTCTTTCCACAATCCTTTTATCAACTTAAATGTATTAAAGTTTATAAAATGCAATAGAAGTCTGAATTCCAGCCAGATGTACTCAAATTTCTATTGTAACACTGAAAGTTTGGATCTACGTAAATAAAGATTAAACACGAAAAAGTAAACGTAAAACTTAATATTGGTCAAGCAAAAAAGGCAAGAAATATACATTTATTTGATGAGACATTAAATGATCTTTAAATCAGCGCTGACTTTAAAACAACCTTCCAGAATCTTGTAAATCTAAATTACCTTCCCTTCTTTTTCAATTGCTTGTTACAGATTACTCAACTTCTAAAGTTATAATGCATGTTTGTAGGACTGGCTGTATTCCCTGTTTTTCAAAACTACAGTAACCTGCCTAATACACTATATTGCCAAAAATTCATCGCTCCACAATGGCTTGTACACAGGGGTACAGCCAATTTGGAACAGAAAAAAGCTTCCAAAACTGTTGCACCCTAGATGGAAACTAAATAAAAAAAGCCCCTGTTCCGGTCTTAAAATGACGACGCCTGGTGATGAGTTCTTTGCTCAAAGTTTTCATTTAAAATCCCATCACAGGTGTTCAGCTGGGTTCAGGACTTGACTTTATGCAGACCAGTCAAGATCTTCCACACCGACTGAATCGATCATTTCTTTCTGAACCTTGTCTCATACACACACGTTGTCATGATGGAATAGAAAAGGGCCCTTCCCAAACTGTTGCAATAAATTTAGAAGCACACAAGAATATCATTATATGCTCTAACATTAAGATTCATGCACATGGAAATGACTTAAGAAGCCAAACCTGTTCATTAGAAGGGGGTGCCCTAATATTTCGGCAATATAGTGTATCTAAGATTAACCGCAACCTTTGGTTACAACATTGGCACAAACTTAAAACAATAAAACATTAAAAGTTAGGTTGAACATCCTTTAACATGAACATATAAATGTTGTACAAATGTCTTCTAAGTAAAAAAACAAAACACAAAAAGGCATTTTGAGCGATTGACTGCAAAGGCAAAAATCATGACAGATTTTTCTCTCTTTAAGTTATGTTAGTTCAAAAGTAAATTCAAGGAATTTCAAGTACCTCCTTCGATAAAAACAGAACTACTTTTGACATCGATTCCACAATGTTAAAAGCAATTCAAAGCATTCTTATGTCTTTCATAAATATTCATTCAATAAAACCCCACAATTTCTCACATCTGCGCTGCCACTGAATGTGTGCGTGTACTCCGTATTTATGCAAAATTCATATTCATACACAGTGAAAATGAATTTTAAAATTAAAAATAGTATTTCTGTATTGTATCTGATATCATGTCTATCAACTCTGATACATTGACACGTTTATATCTTTCTATTAAAAAATAATAAATATGTATTACAAACATTTCCATGCTCTCCCAGTGTAAAACTGGTTAAATAAATTACGTGTGGTGCAGGAAAACTCTGACATCGACTCCTTGAACATTCCGACTTTGGTAACTAAAGCTCTCCTAGTTCTTTAAAAACCATTTTCATAAACCATAGTTTTAGTATTGACTGAACAGACTGTACATAAATGTATTTAAAATATTCATAGTCTGATAAAATATGTACAATGCAAACATTTCCAGAACAACATTGCCGCATGCAACTGTACAGTGCGAACGTACTGGAGTCCGTTTCACTGGAACGTATCGAAAACCGAACGGAATCTGGTGCGTAAACTGATTTCATTCTGAAAATGAACCGAGGAGCTCGCGTCCGACATTTCAAATCAAACCCGTGGAAAAATATCTTTATATTTTGGCTGTTTAACCTGCATTAGGCCATTTTCCTTTCAGAATCATATTAATGAGCAGTCAGATCTTGAAGGTCCATCATTTCCTCTGCTTGAAATATGTAATGTACAATATCATTTGCAAATAAATTAAGTGTCTCCTCATATGGTTGGTCTGCTTCCTGTGGCCTCCGGAGGACTTGAACGGATAAATCTTTCAGGTAATGTTCACGGCTGTAAAGTAAAAAAGAACATCAGGTGATTCACCCAGCGCTTGGCCCACAGTCTAGAAATTAAAACTAGTGTCTGGAAATTAAAAGTCAGGCAAAAAACAAACACGCTTAAAAGAGTTCCGTCGCTTTAGCCGGTGACATTGCACAATCTGCACATTTGTTGTACAGTATTATAACAAGCACAGGAAAATGGTCCTGCTTGGCAGCGATCTCAAACTGGGATTTTGGTTTCAGGTCTTATCTCTATGAAAGTGTTGGCCACACTAAAAATATTGCCCTGGGGTGGTTTTCCGTCTTTGTGATTGTATCGGTCACAATCGAGCATAGAGTCCCACCTGTCCACGACCCCTTAAAGCTCATCGAAAACCCTGCACACGAGGCATATGCTTCAACCGCAATTTCCTTACATCCATCAGTCAGTTTTCCCATTCTCCTGGCTCTCGGGTTTGGACTTCCGACTGGAGCGCAGGACTTTGTAGCAGCCGCGAGCGATTTTGTGCATCCACATGACGTTCATGATGTCCAGACAGATGCTGGAGAAGATCCAAGCGCAGCGCCCACCGAAGGCGACCTTGTAGAAGGCTTCCGTCCCGTACACGGAGCACATCCGGCTGTAGTAGACCGGCATGACGGCGATCCGCACCAGGAAAAACACGAGGGCCATCAGTACCCCGTTAGCCATGTTGGGCTTGGAGGCTTTGGGGTAACCTAACACTTCAAAGAACCAGCTGGAAAACACAGGTGAGCAAAGTAACACGCTGTAAACCAAACTATCTTAGTGTTTATATAAAGACAAACCAAAATAGTATACATAATAATTTTAATGTGACGTAATTTATGGTGAAAAAAAAATTTAGTTTAATAATATAGAACGGGGCACTGACATTTCATTTATTATTTCATTAAAAGTAAACATAGTAGGCTACAAGATAAAAGTATAAAAACATGTTTAAAACTTGGAATAACGTGCATCGAATCACCTAAAGAAAAGAAAATCAGGGCACTCAATACACAGGAAAATAGTGTAAATTGGACATTGAATTTGTTTTTATAGCAGGCATATTTCATTTTACTCGGCTAAATACCTACCGCTGGTTTACACACGGCGTGGAAAACTCCGCCAGCAAACGGAAATTTGCAAAATAAGGCAACATTCCTTGACCCTGAAACAACAACGTGAAGAACAAACAATGACACAAACACATGTTATAGAAAAGAATTACATCATGAATCGGCTTCAACAGTCACAGTATATCCAACTACTGCTCGAGACAGGAGATATTCATCTTGACAAACAAATTTTAAAAAAAGACATTTAAAGCAAATAAGATTTTTTTAAAGGAGAAAGTTGCATGGAAATTGTTAAGTTTAAATTATAAAAAAAAAATTACAAACCGTATATTATTTGTTATTTAAGTATCTATGAGAAATTACTTGTTGCTTCTCATTTCAAGACGCACAATGACTTTCTTTCTTCTGCTAAACGCAAAATAAGATATTTTGAAGAATGTTGGTAACCAAAAACCGTGGGTCCCCATTCACTTCTATTGTACGGACACAAAAGTCAAGTCAATGGGGATGATTATCGGTTACCAACATTCTTCAAAATATCTTCTTTTGTGTTCTGCAGAGAAAAGAAAGTCATACAGGTTTAAAATGATAAGAGGGTGAGTAAATGATTACAGAATGTTCATTTTGTGGTGAACTAGCACCAACAATACGCCGCATATTGTCAATCAGGCAAATATCAAACTGACAATGCAAATCCTGATGGACAATGAAATGTACCTCAAAAAGACCTTGCAATTTTTCAAAAAGTACATCACCAATATGACCACATATTTTCTAACAAGCCTTACTGGTTTTGACTCTGGATAAGCAACTCTTAGCTGGTTTGTGACCTTAAAACCAGCCAACAGCTAAAACCAGCTCAGCCTGGCTTAGCATAGCGACAGGTATGATTTACATTTGAATTCCTCGTCTACCATTTGCATCACATTTTAATAACAAACTTACCTTTGGGACTGTAATGAAAACACACATTAGCATACTTACTCCACTCGACACCGAAAACAGAAAGGAAAGAAATTATCAGGTTGGCTAGCAAGTGCATGCTGGTACCTCTAGGTACTGGTAAGTCCATACTGTAACTGGGCTTCAGTAACTGCTCAAAATTCCATAACAGCAGGACAGCAGACAAGAAAAGGAGACTCCATCTAGATCAGCCAAGTCTGACGCTTATCTCTTAACCCGACTAAAATTGACACTGGTAGTTTTTGCATGAAGGGTTTTTGCTGGTCAGTGGAAGTGAGGCTGAGATATTCAAGAAGTCATGTTAGGTGGGAGACAGACATCAGACTGACAGACAGATTCTTGGAAAAAAAGGAGCAGATACGATGCAAAAAGAACGAACAACACAGAAGCGGCAACATCAACGTTTAATACTCGTTGGACATGCACTTTAAAAAAAAAAGGAAATCACACAACACACAAAAAAGTGTGAATTATTAAAAAATGTTTGGTAGGCAGTTATCTCTGTAATCCATTTTTTTTTACATTGAAAAAAATTGAGCTAGGAAAAAACGTCTTCTACCTGACTAATCATCATAAGCTGAAATGGCGAGTACGTTTGACGTCATTTAACATGCTAACCCACATACATAAACTAACCTGCCATATTATATTTCAAACAGAAATGGCGATATAAAGGCAAACATTATGTAATGCAACTTTAAAGTATATTTGATATCACAAAATGTAGCGATTATTTATTCTAAAAACGAAGCACAATTAACATACTGAAAATATTCATGTTTTTATTGTATGTGAAATATCCTAAAAACGAGTTCACTCACTAAAAAAATCCAGCAAAAGTTGGCAAAAAGTATTTGTAAAAGAAAATATTTTAATGCTAATAGCAGTTCAAAAATGACACAGAAAACAAAAACAACGAATTTATGACGAACACTTCAAACTGACAGACTTCATTCCTTAGTGAGACCCAAATGACACTTCCAGTTCGATGTTAAATGAAATCTAGTCTTGATTATTTAAAAACATGTATACCTAGGCCTGAAATGGCAGTCATAAAAGTGACCAGTGACAGTATGGTCTACATTCGGACAACAATATGCAGCTTTCCATAAATTCAGTGTCAATTATATGTGGGGTTTATAAACCACAACACACAATAGAGACGATTATGATTCAGTCAATGATCGTAAGCAAAATTTTGCAAATTCCAAACATTAATTTTCACATATGAGCAGTTTTTTATCATTGACCAGATCAGATTAACACCTAATCAGCAGTTGTTCAGAGTCATGTTGTCACGAAGCTAATGGAAAAATGCATATTCTGTGCCAATCTGGTGAGTATTCAGCAAAACCCATAACATGAGCGTGGACCGTTGCATCTCAACGCAGCCCAACGAACGAGCATTTCCTTGCCGTTATTCGTCCTGCAGTTGAGACGTGGATGTTAGGTTTTATTAGAGAGAGGGGCTCAAAGCAGGGGAAGATATCAGAGCATGCACACAAGAAATCCTCCACCGACACACAGGAACAGCGAGCATCAGCGCATGCAAACGATCGGGTGCAGTCTGGGCCTGAAGCGGCCAGATCTGACCGATACAGTTGCGAAGTGGGTCAGAAGAAGAAGTTGAGAGAATAAACTTCGGCATAACCTTCAAAGAGCATTCCATGCAAAAAATACCATCATCATTATCATAGTCACGGTCAGCTACAGAACCTGGTGACCTAGAGGGTAACCGTTCAACTGAACCAAGAGTGAACAGTGATGGCCTCGGTGGGTGATGTAGACCAGCGATTGAAGATCAGGGTTGGTTTCCAAAACCATATGAATACTAATTTTACTAGCCTCGATTGTGTGGCATTAATCATAAGCTAATAAAAATAAAGTAATAGTAATACTACTAATAATACTGATGATAATAATAATCATCATCATAATATAACAATAGTAATAATAATATAAATATTAATAACAATCAAAAGCTAATAAACAAATTAACTAATACACATTTTTCTAATAATATTACTATTACTAATAAAAATAATAAATATTAAAAACAATCAAAAGCTAATAAAAAATATCAAGTAATACTAATACTACTAATAATAAAAATATAAATATAAATAAGCTAATGAACAATTGTGATGAAGATGATAATAATAAATCATAAATAATACTACTAAAAATGAATAAATGAATGAATAAATAAATAAACATTACTATTATACTAATAAACAAACAAACAGATATATATATATATATATATTTATAAATAATATTAATAATAAAACCCCATTACAAAGTAAAGAAGTCTACCATCCTAAAGATGTTTTTAGTTTGCAATAACAACCAGCTGTATACTTCCTACTAAATAAAAGAACATTTCAATTTAAAATATACTATTACATAAACGTCACAATACAATAAAAACTAGCTTACATCACTTAGAAGGTTTAGGTCATCTACATAAAAAATATATGACCACGGTATGCCACTAGTCCAATCAGAATCAAGTATTCAGCTACATTACTACACTAAAAATGTATTTGTAAAACTGCCAACTGTGAGACACAAACAGAATAAGCAAAAAATGTGGAAAACTGACTTCTAGCTTCTGATCAATCGTAACTTGGTTTGTTGATGGACGCTGGAAACGTTCAGCACCGGCTACACACCTCACAGTTTCCACTGTTCACTCTTGGCCGTCTCTTTCCCATCTTGCCTGCATGTTCTGTTATGGGACAACAGGGAACTCACCAGTACATAGTAGTAAGCATACAATGCTGCCAGGTGGTGGATTACAAAAAACTTGTCTCCTATTGCTCGCCAATAGTAAAATATAAGCAGCAGATCTGTAAGATAAAAACAGACAGAAAAACGGATAATATTAATATGTAAACTCTTCATGAAATGCGGGTTCTCTTAATTCTGTGCTAATATATTAACTATTGAAACAGGACATTTGAGTACAATATGGGATTAAAACGTGAAGATACACATCCTTGCAGAATCTTAAAAAACAGATCCAGATTTAAACTTTCTGTTGCCTCTAAAAAAAACAAGTCTCCACATCCAGACAGCCAAAGTTTTCCGAAGGTCTCACCAGATATGAGGTAGCCTGTGGTAATGCTGACGTTTATCTTCACCAGAGTCGGATCTCCCCTGTTGTGGTATAAAAAAAAAAACACTGAAATTTTTGCACAGAGCTCAGAATCACATTACAATATTGATTCATCTGTAAAGTGTTTTCCCATCATGCTCTGCATTCGTAATGGGTCGGTCTTGAGGGCCGAGCGCTCACCATACGGGGTCCTGATTGACGGCCTCATCGAAGAACAGGATATAGAGGCAGAAGAGACCGACCAACAGAGCGTGGAGTGTGGACACGGTCCTGCCGAGACATGTCAAGAAACAAAGGGACAGTTCACCCAAACAACGAAAATTCTGTAATCATTTACTCACCCTCATGTCATTGCAAACCTTTCTTTCTTCTGCAGAACACAAAAGAAGATATTTTAAAGAATGTTGGTAACCAAACAACACTGAACCCCACTGACCTTCATTGTATGGACACAAAACCACAGAGACATTTCTCAAAATATCTTCTTTTGTGTTACACAGAAGAAAGAGTCATAGGAAGGTTTTGAATACACAACAATAAGCTATCCCTTTAATCCAGAGTGATTGACAGCTGCCAATTAACTGCTTGTCTAAAGATCTTCATCGGCTGACTGCAGGCTCCTGCCAGGCCTGTAAAAATGAGCGTATTATCCCTGACACTCACTTTTCCTGCAGACAGTCTGAGTGACGGCTTACAACCAGCTCTCCAGAGTGTAATCTGAGTTTCCTCTGATGCCCTTCTCTCTTTTGATAAAAAGTTTAACAAGAAGACACTCTGGGAGACTGCCGGCTTAATTCGGCATTCTGACACTTAAGAACGGTTATTACAGACAAATATAACTGCATTTGTGCTTGAAGAATAAAAACACAGGATAAATTCTGTACAATTGAGGCACTAGGGATAATTGACCTGAAAGTGAAAATCTACAATTTCAAACCTGTATGACTTTTTCTGCACAGCACAAAAGAAGATATTTTGAGAAATGTCTCTGTGATTTCGTGTCCATACAATAGAAGTGAATGGGGTCAAATGAGACATTTCTTTTGTGCTCCTAAGAACAAAGTCAGTCTTGTTCCAGGTATGAATGACATGATGGGGGTTCGATGATGACAAAATTTCTATTTTTAGGTGAATTATCCCTTTAAATACATGCTTTTGAAAACACTTCTGGTTGTCAATTACATCAGACTCACGCTACAGGTTAAAGTCCCCATGAAGTAACAATTGAAGTTTCTATGTTTAGAATGAATATGTTTACTTTTAGGATATCTATAACCTACTGTTAAGGTTTGTCAAAGTCCACAACTTTGATGTAAGCATTTAAAGGAACAGTTCATACAAAAATGAAAATTCTGTATTCATTTACTCACCCAAAAGTTTCAAATCTCTACATATTTCTTCTGTTGAACACAATTTTGAAGAATGTAGGACAGCAAACAGTTTTGGGGTACTTTTGACTACCATTGTAACATTTCCTACTATGGTAGTCAATGGTGGCCAAGAACTGTTTGGTTACAAGCTTTCTTCTAAATATCTTTCTCAGAACAAAGAAACGTATACAGATTTGGAACTAAAAGTTAAGTAAATGATGACAGAACTTTACCCGAAGACGTGCATGATGTTGTGTTTCTCTACCTTGAGTTCCACTCGATCTTCTGTTTGTGGGTGAGTTTGAGGAAGCCAGGGCTGATTCTGGATGATGCCCACGGGCTCACGCTGTGAAAGAGCCACTGGAACGTACAGAAACTCACCACAGAGATGAGCAGGATCAGCTGGCTGAAGGGGTCCATGGCCACCCGACCCCACTGCAAGAGGAAAAAAGAGACGATAACTATAAAATGAAGCCATCAAAGTCCTGTTCAAATCTCACAGCGAGCATTATCAGATGGGAACACCTATGTATAGAAAAAAAGCAGTAAATGTTTAACAGACCTGCCCTTTGGCATTTTCATATACATTAGTGAGAAGCAAACGTGGTGCTGTAAAACCCATGGTTCTCTCTGTTGCTTGTAAAAGTGGGAAGTGAAATACAGCACTAGCTCTCTCTGACACAATATATATCCTCTGCTTTTATATAAAGCGTCAAGCAAACGCCCCACTGAGATTAATGCAGTCAGACGTGATGCAAAAGCATGTTGACCGACACAACATGAGACACGTTACACAGTTTATTTTGGTGCCGTGTTCGACTTGGAAGGCACAGAAGGTTCTGGGGGGGGCTGTTTATTCAATGTTACGTCATATTTACAGGTCCGTTAAAACTAGGCTAAAGTCCCAAAATCAAATAATGAGATCAAAGTTTAATTTTAAAGGGATAGTTCACCCAAAAATTGTTCCAAATCTGTATGAAACACAGATGAACACACAAAGATATTTGGAAGAATGCTTATAATCAAATAGTTCTTGGATCCCATTGACTACCATAGTAGGAAAAATTACATTTTATTTATTGAGAAATATTTGATTATACTATTGACTCCACTATAATCTTTGACATGGCCTTACTCGGTTGTTATTAAAGATAACATAGATATGTTATTTATATTATGATTTTATGTAGAAATCAGTAAATAACAACAAAAAATGATGTGGCTGTATATAGCAGTTGTAATGATCACATGATACTAAATCTACTTCATCTAAATGTCAAACTTGTCTTGAAAGTGAAATCTTTGTTCTAAAGCAAATGGAACAACAGTTTCAATAGTTCCCTTGTTGTTGTCTCATTCTGCACCAAATAAACAACTCCATCCTATTTGAAGCACATAGTTAGGAGGCAGTGATCCATAATGAAAAGACCTTTGGACAAAATATTGACACTTTTAGGGTCTAGCAGGCACAAATTGAGAGCCATATCAAGACAAAGTTAAATAGAGACCTCTGGTGCTATTCTGGGTCCTGCATTTAAAATCATCTTTGATCCCTTTACCCTTTCCTGTTCTTTGCGGTCTCACTTCCTGCTATAGGATTCATTATGAGAAAACGCGACACAGGGGTAATGTTCACACGATCAACTGAGCCAAATCTGAAGATAGCGTTCTGCTTGGTTCAAGACGACGTTTGACTCCTCCTACTTCCAATGTAAGTATGTAACAGTCAGCATATTTTTACAAACTGTGGAAAACGTCAACATTTTTCTCAAGCTCTTAACAGAGAGCGTGACCAAGATCAGATCTGTTATCAGTTCGCAGATTTTCGTTTAAACAACTCCAACTAGTTTTTAAGCCACCCAGTTTACCAATTGAGCCTGAAGGACTTTTGTCTACCACTGATCTGGTTTTGTGTGACCTTCAGCCCATAAAAGCTCATGAAAAACCTTCTTACCTGAGGCTATAAATGAAAGAAAAAAAATAAACAAAAAGCACATACTGTACTGTGAACATAAATGTGTGCAGATTCAACCAACGGTCAAATCATTGATGTCACAATTTGTAGATTTTAGTGCACAGCCATAAAAGTATCCCTAATACTTAAGTTAACTTAGCAGATAGACACATTAAAGATATACAGTCTCTCTTCTTTCTATCTAATATTTTGTCCAATACAATAACACCTTCTCTAATACATCACCAACCAGCAATAACAAGAAAATCCTGATTTTGACAAACCAAAGCAACACAAAAAATTCAACTGTGATTTTGAAATCATTATATGTGACCCTGGACAAAGGGTCAATTTTTCGAAATTTTGATTTTTACATGATCTTAAAGCTGAATAAATAAGCTTTCAATTGATATATTGTTTATGATGATGTATAATATTTGGCCAAGATACAACTATTTAAAACTCTGGAATCTGAGGGTTCAAAAAAATCCAAATAGTGAAGAAATCGCCTCACTAGCATAGCATTTTACTCACAAAAATAAGGTTTCTATATTTACGGTAGTAATTTTACAAAATATCTTCATGGAACATGATCTTTACTTAATATCCTAATGATTTTTTGCATAAAAGAAAAATCTATCATTTTGACCCAAATAAATGTATTTTTGGCTATTACTACAAATGTTCCTGTGCTACTTAAGACTGGTTTTGTGTTCCAGGGTCACATATAGACTTTACAAGCTCACGCCCCCAGATCAAACAAAAACTGTGATAAGGACAAAATGCTCCCAGATTGCATTCAACAATGTTCAACCTGTTTAAACATTGTACAAGCCCTCAGGAACTTTATGCAGAGTCCCAACTGAAATAACGTCTTACGGCAATCCAGACCTCCATCATCAAACTGTCAGAGCACTAAATCTGCATATCATCTGACATCACGGCAAAGATGTACATTAACAGACCACGTGTGCGTTTGCAAACAGAAGTTAGTCACTCATGCTAGGCCCCTAACCTTGCCTGAGGTTGCCTGAGCATTTGAAAAACACCATAGAGTATGTATATTGAATTTGTTGCATGAAATGTTTAAAGAATAGGCCTTGCTATTAAATAACAGCTCAGGACAGATGCAATTTTGAATGTTTTATTCTTTAATGAACATTATTTATGAAGTTATTATTCACATCCACTGAAGATCTAGCCTATTCAGATTTAGTAAATGTATGTAAGTAGTACTTTCCACAGCATTCGTGCGATCTCAAAACAGCCAAACTGCCTTGACTAAACTAACTAATGTGACATCAGAACATCTCCTAATGGGGTGACAGGAGTAAAAGCATGGCATCACTATATTTAGATCTTCTTTATGAAGCTATAGGCTTTACCATACACATGCTCATCCAATCAGAACAGGACGGGTGTATTTAAAGTACAGTATATATGTGACATCCAAAGAGGTCAAGGAGCAAGGCCACAGCTGTAACGCAAGGCAATGACCAACACGTGTGATCTCCTACACATTTTCTGCATGTCAGTATAGGACAGTATTTCATCAACATATTTACCTATTAGCTTTGAAATTACAGATGCATGTAGCAGACGCTTTTGTTTAAATGCTTAAAAATCAAATTTCGATTAAACTGTCGACCGATTAAATCTCTTGGTTTTCAAGTTCAGCATACAAAGCTGGACTTCTGACACACTTAAGTGCTCGGAGTAAGTGCATATGATATTTATAAGATATATTATGAATGAAAGCTTGGCTTTCAAGGTCGAAAGGAAGGCTAACAGAGTGGTTGCTTATTAGTCCCATGAGAAGACTGTAGCAGAGAGATCTACAGAGTCCAATACACATACAGATACAGAGGCATTTACTAAACCAGGTACATTAAAACTGTAGCAGCCTCCTCCCTCCCCTTCCCTAAACTGGTCGACTTTAGTAGCCTACATTTTAAAAACAAAAGTACAAACATGTATTATATATTCTTTTATGTAGTAGCATAAGCACATGTTAAAACTGTCTGCTGTCACATGTTAACACTGAAAACTGAAACTAAATCCAGTGAAGGAAGAGAAGGAAACTACATAAAGTAGTTTTCAGCATTCAGATAAAGCAAAAAGTCAAATGCATATGTATAGTTTACATAAGCAACTTGGAGATTTTTCGCATTTATGTCATTTTCTCTTCATGTGTCAATACAGGCGGTCGCTTAACTAGCGTGCTGCATTGAACCGCAATGCTTGTGTAACAGATGCACACACATACGAATATATATGCTTCGATGTATATTTTATAAATATTGTGCATGCAAAACATACGTAAGATTGCAACGCACTGATGATGATGATGTAGTATAAATATATATGCTCTCTGAATATAACATGCGATGGAAGCAATAGATTTGTGTTGTTACCAACAACATGCCTGCTACTGCTTTCCATTTAGGCCAAATTACACCGCAATGCTGGATGAAAGCAAACGTTCATGCATTGCAAAAATACAGACGTTAGCACGCTTAACGTTACCTCTTATCAACATCAACAGCGTCTGTCGGTCAGTTGGGCATGCTCTCCGAAAACATGTCGACAAATCCGTGAATTTTCGTCATTCAGCAACATGTATGATTTTCCTCCCTCCACGGCGATGTGAAACGCATGCTTTCATGTCAAAGCCACAAAAACGGCTCCTTATAATAACGCCGTTCTTTTCGTTTTGTGTGTGTGCCTCGGTGAGATCATGTTGTTGAACAGGCTAATGATGGTGATGTGAATCTGATGTGTGTTGATGATGGCAGTACGGAATGATGGTGGAGGTGAGAGGATCCAATTTCAGCTTTATTCTTAAAGAGATATACACACACAGAGTACACTCCCCCCAAATAAACAAAAAGTAAAAGACCTCTCTCTCTCTCTCTCTCTCTCTCTCTCTCACGCACGCGCAAACACACGTTCCACAAAACATCTAGTGTGATGTATTTTGACCTTCTGTAGTGGTTTAGGGCAAGTTTACTTGTAGAAAATTTCACAACAGGTTATTTTAAAAGTTTGACATAGAAACGATTTACAAAAAAAACAACAGATAGACATACTGAGGCAAAAATCATAACATTTCAAATCATAAAAAGCAAAAGATACGTATAAGAAAAGGCAATGAGACAGAAATCAAATGAACTGAAAGTAAAGTGCAGTGGGGCAGTGGAACGGCTGGTAGCGATTTGACAGCTTTTGCATCACCTGCTGCGTTCCCATGTGTAAAGATTAAAGACCGATGCCAAGTATGAGTCAGCATCTGTAACAATGCCAAGTGACCCAAAGGGCAATGACACAAAAAAGTGTCTTAGATTTTCACAGAAAAAATGCAATTACTTCAACTCGCCACGAGATGGCAGAAAGTCTACATATATTTACCTTCCTAGTGATTTTGTACTGAATACCAGATGTCGTCTTAACTTTTTCTGTTCATGGACATTTAATGGAATCCAGGTCCTTTCAACAATACATTTGATTATTGAATGAATTCTTTAAAATTGGGTGAATGTGTTAAGAAGCCACATGTGATATTTCAATATTGTCCTTACTGCTGCATGTCACATATACTCTTTAATAGAAATGTTATCTTGGGCCTTTTCAAATACTCTATAATTCCACTTTGCAGGTGTCAGTGTTTTGTGTCTCATAGTGTCACTCGCCACCCGTGCACGTTATGTCCCCCATATGGAAAATATCCGTCCTCTGGTGCTTCCTGAGGAAACAGAGAGTGACCTAACCGAGCAAACACATTCAGGAAAAATGAGATATAGGGAATTCCTGACAACAGGATCACGTAAAAGCTTTATTTCATTAATAGCCTGCTGTCTGTCCATATAATCAATCTATGAATGTTATGGATACAAGTTTGGGGCCTTTTGTTAGTATTAAATTGTTATTAGAGGGATAGTCATCATTTATTCAGCATCATTTTGTTCAAAAGATAATTTGAGAAATGTCATACAGGTTTCGGATGATATAAGACTTTGAATAAATGAACTATGCCTTAAAATAATCGTTTATTATTAAATAATTAAGTGTGTGTTTTGTAGGCCTACTCAGTTTTTTTTATTGTAAACATTAAATTTTCATGAAGACCATATAACAAATAGGCATGTGCATTACAGACATTAGCTAAGATATCTGTCTCTGTCTGCTGGTGCCAAAAATGAAGAGATTCAATAGGTTCAGCCTGTTCCTCTTTCCCACAATTCAACCAGAACACGCCAAGGGTTGCTTTACCGGCTTTAGACTTGCGGCAAAACACGAGTCATGATGCCAATAGTATTGACTGAATGGGTGAAATCAGAGCGGTTTTTCCGGTGGATAAAGAGATGCGGAGTCAGGCCTCAAAAATCAATCGAGCACTGACTACTAGACTATTTCATTTCAAAACCTCTGACCAACACCAAAGGCTGATGTGATTTGTTTAGATATTTAAGATAATACGAATGAAATCTGTTAACTGAAGTGCATTGAAGTTTAAATACTTTGTTGACATTCTTGACTAAGTTTAAAGAATGACATTGATGATGTCTTGGCCAGCATCACTAACTAATCCAAACTAGTTTTTTGTCAGTAACCTTACCGTAAGCCCACATGAACATTCCTACCTTAGAGGGGAATGGGTTCAGAATTACAGACAACCTTCTGTTTGGAACAACGCCACCTCAGTCCAGCAGTCCGATAAAACCCTACTGCTGTGTGTGTGAGAGAGAGAGAGGGAGGGAGGGGGAGAGAGAGAGAGAGAGAGAGAGAGAGAGAGAGAGAGAGAGAGAGAGAGAGAGAGAGAGAGAGAGAGAGAGTGGTTTATCCATTCACAGCGAGGTTATGTAACGTTCCAGAACCTTTGCGTTACTCAGACCAGAAAAGTCTGGGCACTTCAGTTGAATTCCTTCTGAACAAAAAGCATTCAGAATGACTCGAATGAAACAGACTGCACTTTGTGGCATGGTTTCAACAATCCCCCCTCCAAAAAAAATCCCCCGTTTTTTGGTCTAGCGGATTCATTGCATGAACGGCTATTTCCTTTCTTCCTCTTTGACTTGTTCAGAGTTTGTTCACATGTGCTATTTGTTGCTCTCAACTTGTGAAATCCTCCCTAGATGGTGATTCATCTTGGAGGACTTTTATAGAAATTGACACTGTAAAAGGGAGAAGAAATAATGAAATGTTGGTTTAACTAAAGTAACCTGGATGCCTTAAAAAAGCTTAAAAATATTGTTTGCATGAAATGTATTAGTTAACTAATATTTTTTCTAATAATAGTTGAATAAACTCACAACATTTTAAGGCAGCAGGTTACTTATTTTTTTTATAATTCCCAGAGCCATTAAATCTGAAGTTGACGGATCTGCGTGATATTCTTCACTTTCTTCATCATTCTTCTTCACAGAGAAGCATAAACCCATCTCAAAATCCACATATTGTGTCATGATCCAAAACTAATTTACTGAACTAGAAATGCTCATAAATCCATCATTTCAAACCTGTACGAGTTTCTTTCTTCTGCAGAACACAAAAGAAGATATTTTGAACAATGTTGTTAACTGGCACCCATTCACTTGCATTGGTTTTGTGTTCATACAATGTTTGGTTACCACCGTTCTTCAAAATATCTTCTTTTGTGTTGTGCAGAAGAAAGAAAGTCATACAGGTTTAGAATGACACAAAGGTGAATAAATCGTGAGAGAATTGTCAGTTTTGGGTGAACTATCCCTTTAAGATAATGTTCCTATTAAACCCTACAAATAAAATCCCACACACATATTCTGTGGTGTGAACCCACAGGAAGTCCAGGTTATAACTGTTGCCGTTTTCCATTTGTAAATAAAACAAACTAGTTGACTAATTGGTTGTAAAACAGAGGAAGTCTTACCTCCTATTTTAACCGTGTGAGATTTAATATTGGCTTGCATTGTTAAAGAGCTGATGTCATAACAGTGTGGTATAGTTTGCAGGTAACACTGTATCGCTGTAAATGTGCATAAAGAAATGAGGTTTAATTTGGCCATTAAAATGAACTCAGGATGACATATGTGTCTCGATTAAGATACAGCTGTTTTAGATTTACAGGAGGCACTAACAGAGCAACTCCCTTTAATGAAGATAGAAAGCACAGATTTCCTCCCCGACATTAATATGAAATTTATCTCACACGTTCAGAGCTGAATAGAAGAAGTTTGGATGGCTGGAGGCAGTCGGTTTGGACTTGTGAAGGAGAGAATCAATACTGAACTCAATTCCTTACGTTCAGAAATGTGTAGTCTGGAGATTGCGAGCGTTCTGCTAAAAAAATATCCACAGGCATGCGAGGAAGTTTCAGATGTCACGGACGCGCGGTTTCAGCTTTAATTCAGCATCATTTAAACTCGGAGGCCGCTCGAAACCATCATTAAACCTCACGTCTCAATTCTTCCCCTACAATCATGGCGATAATGATGCAAAATATCCTTTTAAACGTTTGGTTAAGACAAAACTGATGGATCATCGTGAGGCGAAGAATTTTAATGCGTTCCTGGAGAAGACGTTCAGATGTTTTGTGTACGAAATGGGCAGCTGGTTTAAACATTACGGTTAAAACTCTTTCTATCTGACCAAACAGGAACAGAAATCTTCAGGTCGGGCCTGTTTCTCACCAGTGAGGAATGAATCCCATGTTGATCAGCAGTCAGACAACCAATTCCTCCAAGCGTGTGTTTGTCTGAGGACTAATATATCTTTGTTCTTGATCCACTCTTCCCCCTTCACTGCTTCCAGCCTGAGGAACCTGGTGATCTGCTAACAAACTCCAGGCTGTCTCCACACGACCGGCTCTTTTTTTTTACTGTCTTTGGATCCATAATGTGCTTCTACACACCTGTACTCATGTTTCTGTTGTGCAGGAAGTGACCTCAATAGACAGAAGCAGATATTGTTATCTCTGTAGATAAGTATTGGCTGAGGTTCAACAGTATACGGTGTGTGTTTAATATATTGCACGGGGATTTGTAAATTAATAAACCTTATCTCGTAGCATAGGTGGAAATAATAATATGATTTTCTACAAAATATATACAGCGTATAGTAAACAGTAACTTGTAGTATATGGTAAACTACGTTTACAGAAGTTTCATTTTTATTTTACAGAATGCCAACGTATTTTTTTAAATGTGGCACAAAAAAATGTATTTAATGAAATGTTATATTTAATATTACTGTTTTTTTACAGTTACAGTCTAGTATAATATAGTGCTATATATTATACAATAGTTTTCTGTAACAGGCCTATAGTAGATTGATTAACTGTAAATACTACTTTAATATTTACTATAATAAAAAAAACATACTCCGACTCTCTCTTTCTATCAATAGCCAGTGTTCTGGCTTTTGTAGAAACTGTAACTTGGTGTTAGCACTTATGACATCGCTTTATCGTTTCCTAAACTCTCGCTTTGGATAAAAGCGTCTGCTAAATGACTAAATGTAAATGTATAGTAATGCTCAGAAACACGACATAAGAGTTTACTATAGTAAACTGTATTAAAAATTCTAAGTATACCATAGTTTTTTTCGTCATGTATTTAGTATATTATATAATAATATTAAACTAGATTTTTCTGTGAATTAACCTTCTCTCCTCTGCAGAACACAAAACACCTTGGACCCCCGCTGTATGCACAAAACCACGGAGACATTTTTCAAAATATATACTTTTTTGGACTCCAAAAGAGTCACAGATTTTTAATGACATGAGGGTGAATAAATGATGGCAGAATTGATATTTTTTGGTGAACTGTCCCTTTAAGAACTCAATTCTTGTCTTGCTTTAAGGCTTTTCCGTGGTTGCTGCAGTAACAGTCCTGTTTTAGACTTCTATAATTGAGTCTTGCATTTTTGTCCCGGATTCCACAGCTCGCACAAAGCGTCGATTATCCCGGAGCAACACAGAGGGGAGGGGCTGCCGCGAATGCCTTCCCTTTCTCACGAAGCAGATTGGTGGTTCAGTCACTGTCCCGGCTGCTAGACCGTCCTGCATGTACGGAGATGCTTTTGTGAGGTCCGCCCCTCATGTGGAGCCACTTATTTACACAATGGAAGTTCAAGCAAGTTCACCAACACCCATCTTGACAGCAGTAATGCAATCCTTAAAGTAGACTCTCGGTTTTTTATTTACGTGCAGCCACATGTGCTTTTCTGAAAACCATATCGGGGTTAATCTTTTTAATTAAAACAAACTTATCATTGGGCTTTTCATCGCCATGGCAACTGAATAACTGTACGCTCTGCGGAATTACATTACGTGCATCCGACCCATAATGCAACACGCAACTCAAACATGTCATTTTCTGTACATATAAAACCTCTTGTGCTCTCGATTGAAGTGTCCCGCAGGAAAACCCAAACTGGCAAGGGATCGGCAAACTGGTCCAACACTTCTGGAATGTTCCATCCTCGCATCGCTTTGCCATTCAGTCGTGTTTTGGCACACAATGCGGCCCACTGGAAGCCGTAAAGGTCATGACATTAGAAACATGATTCATTTTGGTGGTATTAGATGTTCCAAATCCATCTGTAAAAGTCTGAATTCACTTCTCTATAAAGTCATTTGTGCAGCGTTTTTACTGGGTTTAGTTTAAAGATGCAGGACATTTCTCCTTTCTAAAAAAATGCATGTGCCAAAAGCATTTAAACAATTCACTTGAAACCAAATCTACAGGGATAGAAAGTCCGCACAAGACGCAGCATTTGCATCGAGTTGCTCTACTTTAGATTTTGCACGCTGTGGTTATATAACCGTTTCCAGAAACCGTGGGCTATCGACAGGAGGAGCAGCTTCCAAACGTCTCTGAGGGTAGCCTCAAAAACACAAGATTTATAGCTGCACTAAGGCCCTGTGCCACTTCAATTCACCCTCATAAAATATACACGAGCACAGAACCAAGTAATGAAATCAGGGCTGTTCAGAAACCACACCTCAGCATGGCAGGACAACTGCAAACCGCCACTTTAACTCCTAAAGATGAGGAAAAAACCCAAGCCTAACATTTCCTGTCTTATTTAATTCTGATCAAATTAAAGACAGCAATTAGAATTCGAGGATGATGACAAAGCTGCAATACATCAAAAGTCAAAATGCGAATGTGAACGAAATGGTTTGCCAAATAGATGCTAGGAGAACCGAGATATTCAATAGTTTATTTATAACATAAAACTTATTCATATCAAAAGAACCATATGACAGAAAAATGGTTTACACTGAAAAGCAGGGCAATAAATACAATGGCAAAAAAATCTGATATTATGGCACGCAAAATAAAAAACGTAAGAAATATAGTGGAATGTTTTTAAGGTTGTCCAGTTTGCTTAAACAAATGAAGCTTCAGATTCCGGAAAATATTTCCAGTGATGTGGGAATTAAAAAAAGAAGCGCTTAGAATTTTTTTTAAATGGAATGTCTTTAAAAGGTTTTTTGAGTCTGTCATGCATTGTTGTGTAGCAAAATGTCAATGAAAATGCTCTAAAATCTAAAGCCAAACAAGCAAAGCACAGGGCAAACTAAAAACTTAATGCACAACTTCTGTTTTCAATACTTCATATAAAATGTTTCATAATAATAATTCAATTTCACCATTAAGACGGCAGATGTGAGATAATAACTGTTTAAGACGCTGCCACCCGCACCGCTGGAGGGGTGGCGTAAGTGTCGTAGGCGAGAGGCATAGCAAAAGACTTGCTCTGTTGACATACACTGTGTTAATACTGCTTTGACTAACATTCTCTCTCTAGTAGTCGATGCCCTGGTCGTTGTAGTGCCCTCTGTACTCGTCATTGTATCCTCCCTGATACTCTTCATCCGGATATTCCGCCTGATAGTCACTGTCGCTGATTTCCGAGCCGTTTGTGCCCGTGCCTTGGCTGCCGTTGGTGTGGACGACGGCGTCCGTGGGGGTCGCGCAGTACTTGGGATCGTACACCTGTCTGCCCAGCCCGTACACGCTCATGCCCTTCTGAGACGCAACTTTATTGGTGCCCATCTGCAATGAGATGGTGGAGTTGTCCAAGGGCTGCTGGGCTACCTTTTGGTCATAGATGTCCCGTCTGGTGCCTGGCGCTGACATACCAGCCTGAAAAAGATGATCATTAAAATAAAAACTGTGTTTGGTATACGATTGGGGTTAATTTTGGGTGTTCAATGGGTGTACCTGGCTGGCTCCTTTGTTGGTGCCCATTTGCAGGCTGATGGTGGTCTGGTCGTATGGTTTCTCTGTTTGTGTCTTTGGGTCGTACAGGTGCCTCCTGGTCCCATAAGCCGTCATGCCAGCCTGGCTTGCACATTTGTTGGTTCCCATCTGAAATTAAAGGTACAAACACTTTAATCAAAAATACTTTAAACTGAGAAAAAAAAAAAAAAAAATCAATTTAACTTGTATAGCAACATAAAACATACTATTACAAACAACAAAAACAAAATTGCAAAGAATTAAACTAAAATTAACACGTAAAAATTATGATTTATAAATAATTTAAATATATTTTTATACAAAAAAACTCATTTAAAATATTGACAGAACTACAATGAACCATTGCACTTAAGCTGCTATGCATGCACAAACATTAAGGATGTTCTAAGAATTGCGTTTATAACCTGAAGTCCAATGACACACTGGCCCGCCTTCAACTTCTCTTCATCAAAACGCCTCTGCTGCTTATCTGCGTATTTCACACCAATGTCTGCATGCGTTTCTATGCCTTTGGTTTTTGCCTGTGGAAAAAAACATAAGATATTCTTTATTACCAGGTGTAATATATTATTCAAAACCAGAAACAACTAAAGAAAAATAAGGAGCGAATGCCCTGTCAAACGTACCATACTGGCCAAAGCGAGAAGTGTGGTCTGGACCTGTGTCAAGTTCCCGTTTTCAAAGAGGTCGTTGGCTTCAAAGATGTCGTTGGGCTTCAGTCCGTAGGCTAGGATGGCTTTGATGAAGTTCCCAAGATTCTCAAGCTGAGGGAACAACAGGGACAGAGAGAGTGTGTTTCTTAATAACCAAACTGGTTACCTCTGCTTTTTTATTTTTTTATTCTTACGGCATGTATTTTTCTCAATGGGTTTCTGAATGGACTTTTTATACTTTAACACTTTATTCGACTTCTGTTTTGGTATTAACCAGTATAATTTGTTCTTTGTAAGTTCTGCTAAAAAAAGATGACAACAAAGATCTAAATGTATTTTTGTATATGACATGAAAAGATTCTATGCTAGAACATTTACCTTATGCCAGTTCAACTGAGAGTGATTTATTTTCTTTATGGATCCAGGCTGAAGTTTGTTTATCAATCTAAAAAGAATAAAACACAGAAAACAATCATTTTTATTACAGAAACATCACATAATATTGTCTTTATGTGGACTGATGTCAAATGACCCACCAAATCAACTTATAAATCATTATACTGTTGAAAATTAAGCTTAAGACATCTTAAGACATGGACTCACTCGCACAGAATAACACCATCCTTCAGCCCTTTCTGAAAGTTCTCTCCGATTGGCATTCCCGTCACCTCCTCGATCCAAAATCGGAGCTCCTCCTCCTTCTGTAGGTCGTATTTCTGTGCAATCTGTAAGCAACAGAAGGAATAAGCCAATGAGTGATGCATCTAAACATCCGGAGTCAAACTGGCTCTGCTGTACATTGTCCATACATCATCATCCTCTAGACTGCAATTGTACACTTCACAAACACACGTTTATCTGTATTGTGGAAAGTAACGCTTGGCTGATCTTCACAAAGCAAAACATGTTTGTTTTAAATCACATGACAGACAGACCACAATTTGAATCATTAGACATTTTTCCTTTCATGTTCACCAGAGCCTTTGGAAAACCATCAAATGTAGCTTAAATCAGATTAAACATAACTGTTTTTGGGCTTTATACTTTGTTTCAGAGTTTAAAGCATGTGATATAATTCTGACATGTGATTTAGCCAACAACAAAGCATAAAACCCCACAGAGCTGAAGTACATGTGTTCTCACTCCATGGGCTTGTTTGACTGTAAATAGCATCATGAACCTGCTGACATTGAACATGGAGGTCAAAATGACAGTGAACAACAGAACAAATGACAGATGCTTGCGGCCTTCAGATTGTTTTTCCTCTTAATGTGAGATATCAAGAACATAAACTAAGTCTGTGTGATTTTTTCAGAAGATTAACAGGACAAACAATTACCAAACAATTTCTCATTTTAAAAATGTGAGAATACAAGACGTGGTTCACTGCATTGTGATGTAACATGGCTTCAGAAACTAAAATATATATACAGTAGTTAACATTTGAAGTAGATCAAAAAGGTTGCTACTAAAAACTACTAAATATATAAAATATAGCACAAATTAGGGATGTGCGCTACAACTTATTTGACTGTTGTAAGTCTAGTAGCCATCTAGCTGACTAGTCTAAAATGAAAAAAGTCAAACATTGTGTGTATATATGACATATAAAAACAATGTATTCCTTTTCAATTTTTATTTTAAGTATTATTTAAAAATGCTATTAAATGTAACAAGTTGTCTGAACTACAAAATCTTGTGATCATAGAACTAAAGTCATTTTTGCATGTGCTATTACTGTAAAGCACTCCAACGACAGTACTAAAATAAATTCAGGAAACGCTCTTTATCACAGGGGTTTCATTTCAAGGGCGACTCTCAAGGTCAGGGCATCTAGAGACAAAGCTAAATGTGGATATCAAGATCTGGGCGGAAAAGAGAGAGACAAAGAGGGCAGATGTTCTCAGCAGTAGGTGTTCCTGGTTCCTGGAGATGTCTCTTTTCACAGCCAAAACATGATAAGCAGGAACCTTCCGGAAACACAAAAATGTCCTTATGGCGTCAGCTATCACAAACTTTTATATCCAGCACAAACGACCCTGTACCATTGGATTTACAGCATGCGTGTTTGGCTTTTGTTGCAGTTTCCAATTTTGAAATGTATTTGCTTTCAAAGGCATTGTCAGGTAACTTAAAAAGACAATTGGTTTATTCCAGGGGTTCTTAACCTTTAAGGCCCCCCTCCCGCTCACAAAAGCTCTACATTTTTACCCAATAACACATTTTAGAGCTTGACATTAACTGGAAAAGTGTTTATACGGTATAAAATTTTAAAAACAGTTGTTTTAATATGGATTCCAATGCTTATTTTAGTCATCCTGAGGCCCCCCTGAGAGTCATCTGTGGCCCACCCTGTTGAGAACCAATGCTTTATTCAAATATTTATTTAAAATTATATATGACTGAAGCATCATTTTAAAGGTTTAGATCACATAAAATAGCAACACAAATGCTCTTTAACATAACACAAATGGCATATGGGTTGTTTCTCTAACACACCAATCAATATAGAAAAAATAATGAATAAAGTAGTATGTCCTTTCTGTCCTGTTGTTTTCAAACAAGTTCCCCCTCTGGCATTGGACAAACATACATAAACAGTCTCAATGGTCGAGCAACGGCTGCTAGGCAGGCTGGGATACTTACATAAACAGAGCAATGTTTTGACATTGTTTTGGACAATGCCACAGCATTAAAATTTTTCAGGGGTATCGAGCATTGATGTTTGTCTCTGCATATTAAGCTAGGATATGATAAATGGCTTTTGGTTTGTGGATCTAACACTAAAGTTTCCATCTGGAGATGTCAACAAATTCACAAAGCTTAGATTTGCCAAGCTCTACAATAAGATCTCAAAGTATACAACATTTTTTCTCCAAGGGAATTTTAGTAGAGACCTTGGGGACAACGTCGATACTTAACTGCAACTAGATATTGTATGGTGCCTTTACACATCCATACAAGGGCTCTCAGCGAGCTGAAGATCAATAATGCTCTCTCCCACACATAAGCTCCGAAGGCGAGACCACTAGGAAAAACTGGTGCGTGGGGTGTTGTGGCAGTTCCCTTGTGCAATTTGAGTTCAGGCGAGATGACTTTGCTCGTATAATGACAGGCAAAAAGCTAAACGTACAGTTTCTCATCTTTAAAGAACTGCAGAACTTGAACCACGTTCCAAATTGTTCAAAACGATCGGTTGAAGATGTGCTGGGTTACAAAGAATGTTTTACATCTGATATAAAGGGCCATTGACTGGTGTGATTAATATCAGACATGATGAGTCGGACAATGGGGACAAAAAGACAAACGATGAGACGGAAAGATTGGAAAAGCGTCTTTCATTCAGTACGCCGGGAATCCAGCCAGTGGAAGAGAAACGGAAAAGTGTCCTGGCTCTTGATAGAGATGTTAGAGGCATTTGCTGAATAGGAACATTCTGGTAGGCTGTGGCTGGATCTCGCCTCCCCCGCTCATGATTCTGATCATTTACTGATGACGGCACAAAAAACGAGTAAACATGTGAACTAAAAAAAAGGCCAGGGGGCGAAAGGGCTCTCGCAACGACAGGATCAATTCATCAAACAGGTCCCTTGGAGATCGATAAAACTGTGCTGGTGTACTACTACCATGGAACAGAGGGGAGCAGACCTTCCTACCTTGGGTTTAAATAAAGTGCAATGGTAACTTTACTTTGCAAAGTCAAGAGAACTAGAATTTACTAACCCTCATGTATACTATGTTTATGCTGACATCAAGAATGCATACTTAATCACATCTGAGCAACCAGTCCTGTGCTCTGGAAACACTCAGCGGAGCAGACAACATGGAGAGATTTGCTCTACTGAGCATGTGAAGTCAACTAGAAATGCTCTTTCAAAAGATCTCAAACGGGACACAATGAGTCAAAGACATTACAAATGGCTGACAACATTCATCTTAGCAAACAGTTATACTAACTAGACCTTTCTGTCAAGAAGGTTGCTAAGGTGCTTAATGGTTATTAGAACGTTGCTCTTGTGTTCTTGGTAACGCATTGGTTCATATAATAATTCAATTTGTAGATACAATAGAATTTTCTTTTATAATTTACTCAACCTCATATAATTCCAAACTTGTATGACTTTCTTTCTTCTGCAGAACACAAAAGAAGATATTTTGAAGAATGTTGGTAACCAAACAACACTGACCCATATTGACTTCCATTGCATGGACATTTCACAGTGACGCTTGTACTACTAAATATTTACCCAGTGATGCTAAAAACCAATCATTTCACCTGCTGAACGACTAACAACTATAGGCTTTTAAACTTCCAATGAACTTTGGTAATCTTTTTATAAACATCTTAAAGTATGTTTGCACTGCTATGAGATCCCACAGAACAATAGACGCCAAACAATAGTCTCAGGAAAACACACTGTCCTGTCTTTCCCAAAACAGCAACACAGGGTTAACATCTGCAGCCACACTTGACTAAACGGATCCTGAAAAATATTGCTGATCAGCACAAATTACAATGTGGGGAATGTTATGACCCCTCACCAGGCCCGTTGCCCATCAGCGGTCACAGAACGTCAATAAAGATGTTTACACTGAGGATCAAGATGGAATGTTGCATTAGAGTCCATCAGGTTAACCTGGTCTTGGTTTACTCAAGAACCACCATGACCTCCTTGTTCTGACCCTAATCTTATAACTTTACTCCCTTTGGCCTCTCCCAGGACACTGGGGTTTGAGTTGTGGGCCCAGTACTGGCATACTTCCAAGCATCCATGCTCACAGACCGTAAGACATGCACGCTAGGACGAATACAAAATGAGAAGGTCGAGCCAAGCATAATATGATTTTACTACAGTGAGAAAAAGTTGTTTCCCAAGCTTGAGAGAATCAAGGTGGCTCAGCGGTTGAATCTCATCCAAACCGTTCGAGGGAAATTCCTCTGTATGTAAATTGTGTCTTGGGGGAAGTTCAAAGTTCTGACAGCTGGGTAAAACTGGAATATTGCTGGAAAGAAAAAACAAGGGAAATTTATTCACAAAACAAAAAAAAGTTCTGGGGTACGTTTGACTACCATTGTAATTTTTCCTATGGTAGTAGTATGGTAAGCCTTTTCATATCGGTTTTCTATGTTTTGTGAATACCTTTCCCTTTGGTTACAAACATTCGTCCATATATCTTTATTTGTGTTTAAAAAAAAAGATTTTCATACAGGTTTGGAACAACTAGAGAGTGAGTAATTCATGACAGAATTTTCTTTTTAGGGTGAACTCTCTCTTTAAATAGTGAAAGTAGTTCAGGGAAGCCTGTCGAAGGTGGGGGTTCTTCTATAGTATGGTCTGGATCCAGAGGAAAGGGGGCCCACCCATTTTTTTTGTCGGGCTTTATTCATTTTAACAACAACCATGACATCACCAATGGCTTCCAACAGATTTCCTCCACGATGACCTCTGACTGAACAGTTTGGGAAATGACGAAAACGTAACACAATTACTGCAATGCAACACAAACGTTTAGGAAGTTAATTGACATCTCTGTACAAAAATAACCCAGCTAGAACAATATCTTTACTGTGCATGACGCTTCGACAATAAACCCATAATGGATGACCACTTGTGTCTAGTCTTACATAACCAGAAAGGGGTGGTTTAATGGGAAAAACAACCTTTGCAATTATATCATTTGTAGAAGTTTTATTTTAAGAGGACTAATTCGATTTGAAAATGTGGTGTGATTCGTTGACATTTAAAGGGATTTGGTCGAAGTTGATTAGAAGGCACTATTGTGAAACTCAAACGTCTAAACCTTGCTGCAAAATTAGACTTTCCACATTTTCAAAGTCCAGGTCGGTGAAAAACAAAGACAGAAAACAGCTCTCAGCTTTCAGCAGGCTGCTGATGAAACTCAAGAAACAAGACAAACAAGTCTTGGAAAGTTCATGACCCCAAAAAAGCTTCGAAACCAACACGAAGAACATTCTTGTAATTTACAAGTTAATGCTGATTTACAAGTTAGTGTTTCACAAAGGAACAGTGGAAAATTTTAAAACGTGTATTATGTATATGGACTTTACAATACAACAACCATGCATACTCTAAAATACAAACTAATTTAGTACGCCATGTCCAGAAATATACAACACAGCCTACATTTCTTATGTGAGATCCAGTTGCTATTGTTCTACAAAGTAAAGCAAACACCAGACGTAAGGAATTGCTCAGAACCTAAAAATGCATACATTCACTTAAAAATACTTCCCCTGATGTATAGGACCTTTGGACTACAAATAATTCTATCATCAAATAAACCATAATAGTAAACTTCAAAATAACCTATATGAATGCAGATGTACAAAAAACAAATGTCCAGTCCAGATAAGGAAAAATGAAAAAAAAACTTTAAAAAAAACTGGCAGATCTCAGTAGTCAGGATCAACATGTTGCACTTTGAGCCAGATGCTATTCATTAACCATTGAAAGTATATAAATGTGAAGTATACAGATAAAAATGCAACATTCATTCATTGAGCTAAACAGGTCACTACTGCATTACTGAGCAAAACACAGACTGAGAAAACACTTGGACAGATCAAAGCCAACAGTTCAATGCCTCTAAAAGAAATGGGATTATACACATCACAGCTGTTCCGGTACTTCCGTAACATTTTAGGAATGCTTCGCATTCCAAGACCTTTACTTCCGATGGGCTAAACAAATGACTGTCAGTAATCTACCAGCAATCTTTACATCAAACGTGTGAGGGTGATCAAATTTTGTATACACAAATGCATTGACACACTGCACAATGTCTTTATTTACCTGTCTCGAAACATAAAGATCCTGCTAAATTACACAAATCTAAGTATAGAAAAGTAACCCTTCTTTAGTACAGATGATGTAATGCTGAAGAAACGTGAATGGACGGCCATTCTTTAATTCATTGGCTGAAGCTCCCAGAGTCTGGAATAATCTTTTACATTATTAGTTTTGCTTTTAAGGCCAAGCAATGATAATGAGGTTAGTTTTGTTTATCACATGTTTCTTGTTATTTGACCACTTTGGTTAACTTCTATTGAATTTGCATAGTACTTGACATATTGTATAAAACCTCAAGTCTGATTATTTTCAAGAACTGATCACACAGGGCAAGAAATAACAGATTACCAGACAACAACCAATACTGTTCTCCAAAAATGATCACATGCTTTTATTCACATTTGAATGTAAGAGGTTTTACTCAGTAACATATTTTGACAGTAACATCGAGTCTAAAAATGCAATCTTGAGAGATTCCTCTAGAGCCCATCACATCTACAGCCCTTCTACGATCAATATGTTTTTATTCTTTGTCGTTTGTCTCTTAAAATCATTGAAATCTAAAATGATTGTGTTTGTATTGTATAATTGTAAAAAAAAAAAAAAGAGGTGATATTTGACATAGACCAAAGACATTACATACTTCATACAGTACAACACGTACTTAAAACAAGATTACTAATTTATTAAGAATAATTCGCTTTTTAATCCTCATTCGACTTCGAAAGACCCATGTAAAGCTTATAAAAGCTTTACTTAAATAAAATTATGGTTTTATTATATGAAAGTGAAACAATTGTTTTTTTTTCTTTTAATTTAATCCATCTCAATTCAAAAGCAACAAAAGTACGATGCAAACCAAAGCCAAGCACCAAAAAAATCATACAACATTCCTCAAAGTCTAACTCATATGCATACAAAAACCCATATCAACAAAAGTAACTTACATAAAATCAAATTGAAACCTCAAAAACAAATAAAAACTTTACCTTGTTTTTAACCTCTGCAGATAACCCGTAGGCTGGTCCCTTGTTAAACTGGGTCATGATTCACTTTTTTGACGTTTTTTCACAGTCAATGAAAAGAGCAACAGAGAGCGAAGTAAAAGTCCTAAAACCACAGTAAAATCACAGTAAAGATGACCTGGATCTCCGCGTGCATGTGTAATCCCCGTTCACACAACAACAAGAGACGCTCGAGCACAAACTTTTTGCTCTTAACTCAGTATTGGGGCGGGGTCAAACATTCACGTATTTCTGCAGCCAACCAGAAGCCTGCGTTTAGCATATTACGTCGTCTATTGTTTCTCTACAGCTTAAAGGTCACAGATTGTTTGGGTGCTAACAATTTAAGGTTACCGATTACCTAGTAACTAGTTGAGTATGATTTATTTCTATTTGTATTATCAAATCATTATTTATTTTGATATTTCTGCTGCAGTCATGTATGTACATTTTAACTATGAATACGTTAAAATATTAAATATATCGTTTTGTATTTCCTATTTTTACTTTAAAAATGATATGAATATGTGAATGTTTTATGTCGAACGGCGTTTATGAATGTAGTTGGTTTTTTTAAATAAATTTATTTTGGGTGGAAGGTATTATCACAAGGCAAAATTATAAATGTAAAACAAAGGAAATATAACAATATATATTGGGAAAAATTTTACAATTGTACTATATATGTTTGAAACGAGAGACATAATTTAGTAGTAAAAATAAAAAAATGTAACAAAAATACTATAGTAAACTACAGCTAAATCTTACACTGATATACATGTTTCAGATACGTATATAATAGATATTCAGAAAAGATCAGATAAAACGACCTGTGACCTACTTATATATAGAAAAGTGGATCCAATTTCTGTGTTTGTAATGATCATTTGATGCTTCAAGCACGATCTGTTGGGTGGGGCTTTACCATTGTGCTTTTTATCTCATGTGTTGCCCTGAAAAGGTATGATGGCATGAACATGAAAACAACTATCGTGCCATCATCGTATCTCTGTCCCCCTGTCACTCAACATGTGCAAACAAGGAAACCGTCCGAGTACATGAGAATTTTGTTCTTTTAGTGAACATCTCTAATAACAAATATTTGCCATGTGATGCGAAACCTTGACATAACATTCATGAGATCCGAACAGAAACCAAATCGTTATGCAAAGTAATAAATCAAATGAAATTCATGATGGTGGGAAAGATTTAAATGTACTATGACATCCTTAACACGTATGTATTCAATACGTCTTAGCATTACATGCTCTTATGCAATGACATCATACACCTAACAGACATGACATGATCATTCTCTCACAGCTGTTCAGAAACATCATTGTTAAGAGCAAACTTAATACTAAGCAAGATCTAAACCTGCATGAACTTGTCCTGAGAGACAAAGCTTTTAGGTTTAAAAGTTCTGCTGTCTCATTATCTCTGCAAACAGGAATTACAAGAGAATATTTGTAAAGCACTTTTGATTCATTTACAACAGCTAAAGACGACCTGCTGTTAGTCTTCATTCACACTGTTTCCTCTGAAACCACATGTCAACGCAGGAAGAGTTCAACAATGAAGTGCATCAGAATTCTGTGGCGAGCGGGACATTTTACACAAAGCCGCTGACAAAGAATGTGCTAATGTAAACATTTGGCATTAGAGAGCTTTAGCTTTTATTGCTTCTTTGATAAAAATATGTACTGTAACATTTAATATTGGACATGTGAAAGGTACTCTGATTGTTTTAAAGGGAGTTCCCCCAAAACTGATAATCATTTACTCACATGCATGTCATTTCAAACCTGTATGACTTTCTTTCTTCTGCAGAACACAAAAGATCATTTGAAGAACGCTGATAACCAAACAACATCGACCCCCATTGACGTCTACTGTATGAACACAAAACCCCCGAGACATTTCTCAAAATATCATCTTTTGTGTTTCATGATGATAGAAGTATTATCTTTAGGTGAACTATCCCTAAGTCTATAAATAACTGAATTTTTGGCAACCTATTTCTTTAACACAAACAGAAGAATGAGGACAACGCATGCATAACAAGTGATGTGAGAATTTTTCGCAGGTAAGTTTTGTTGACTTTTCAAACCGGGTGTTGAAGGTAGAACAGGTCTGATAAGTACATCAGCTCAACCTAATGACTTAAGTTCTCAGTCTGACTGAAAAAAAACCCCAGACATCCCTAACCATGCTGTTTATTCAGTACTTCAGTAACTGCATAGAAATGAAATGCTTCACAGCATCACTGTAAAAGAACCCACAATAAAAACCATATGATTCTCGACAATTTTTAACACGATTCTTTGTTGGACTTCTCCTCACACCAATCTCCCCAGGTAGATAGCTTTTGGGTATTTCTCCTTCAGTGGAAGCCACTGCACAAAGAAATAGTCAGCAAAGTAATAAAGGATCTTTCCAGACAGGGATAGGGTCTCCACACGGCAGATGCTCTCCACATAGACGATCAAAACCCTTTTCACGCCCAGGACACCCAGGAGGAGGCCGGCGACGCACAGCGGGACACACGTCCCTGGTCCATTACACAGTACCTAAAAACACAAACATAAACGTTTCTGATCATTAGGAACTATAATCAACATTCATAGATGTATGAAGTGATGATGTCTACAGTAATCTGGGACACAACGCCTCTCCAAGTTGAAGAAATATGAGCTTTCTGGTTCAGGACTGGAGACACAGGGAGAAGCACAGGAAGGCGGTGAGACTTCTGTGGACACGTGCCATCGGTTCTGGAGAAATCATCTCGCACCAATGGCTCAGACACATTAACGCTGGAAAAATCCAGCCTCTGGCTTGGAGCTGAAAGTGATACGAGTTGGGCTGTTTTTGCTCACATATGCTCCGGTTCTTACCATTTTGAGGGTCCGAATGCAATTGTGAGCTGAATTAAGTGTGATTTCCAAGATATCTGACCACAGGAACAGGATTGGGAACTGAACTTATCCGTCGACCAATGAGAAACGGCAGGTCGAATTTGCTATTCCTCTTCATTTGAAACCAACCCATATCTTTCCACATCCACAAAATGAACTCATTTCTATCTGACACATGCCTCGCCTGAGCTTTCTCTAGCCTGTGTAACCTCCTTAAGTATTCTGCCAGTTCCCAAACACGCCAGAATACTTTATTTCCCATCTTGCATCTGAAGATAGACAAGCGATGAAGAGGGGCCGGCCAGGTGGGCGATCCGTCTCGGCTGTGTTGACATTTCACATGCACCTGCCAGTTCATTTCGGGGAACGAGAGCGGTGTCACCCAACCGAGAGATGCTGAATTCAGCTATAAAGGGCTGCTGGATTGTGTACGGAGTCTGAATTGCATTTGCCAAGGGCACAAGGCCAGCTGTCAGAGCGCTATTTAGGTCTGTCATCAGAACGGTGCCAATTTAAACGGGCATTATGTGAACCGTCAACACGAGATAAATCTTTATCTGAGGCTGGGCTTTTGGAATATGATGGAGGAAAATTAGCATTGTGTAACTTCACTTAGTCTAATAAAGGTATAAGAAAAATGAAAGATGAAAGCAAAACGCCAAAATTAGTCTATGCAGCCCTTATATTGGCATCTCCCTTTTTCCCTAGAATAAGTCATTCTTGGCATTAAAGAGATTAAAGCAAGTTCACCCAAAAAATTAAATTCTGTCATCATTTATTCTCCCTCATGTCATTCAAAACCTGTGTGTAACTTTTCTTCTGCCGAACACAACACGTCTCAGTGGTTTTGTGTCTATACAATGGAAGTCAATGTCATTTGGTTACCAACGTTCTTTAAAAGATCTTCTTTTGGGCTATTTTGGGCTATTCTTTTGTATTCTTTATTTTTGTGTGAACTATCCCTTTAACAGTCATGAGCAAACAGAAAATAAAGGCTTGTTTAACCTCTGTTTATCTTAAACCAGCATGGGATTATACACTAATATGTAAGCAGTACAAAAGCCTTTTAAGGGTCAACAGTTGTTATTCCTGCGATGACATCATTTCCAGTCATCCTTGTATGATAGACATGTAAGGACACCGGAGAGAGTCACGCACATAATATCTAATGAAGTCATCAAGGTCAGGCAAATATATCACGGCACACGACACAAAGCAGCTTCAGGTGAAATTAAACTGTTGCCAGGTTTCGTGACTTCCGTTCTTCGACTTAGCGTGAGTCAGCAAAGACCAGACAGCAGGTGTCGGGTCCATAAATGACACGCAGGTTCATCCTGAGCTTTGTTAAAGAATAACAGGGTTCAGAATGGTCTGTACTAAGTTGTAGTATACTTCTCAGAAGGAAACACACAACAGATAGATACTTTTGTGAGCTTTTACTGCAGTAACTATGTTAATGCAAAATGACAATTATATATTTTGGGTAAACTTTCCCTTAAGTTTATTAACTATAACAGCTCAGTCAAGTTATTATAACTTTGTTGTTTATTTTGAAGTATGAGATGTTGTTTCTTACGCTAATAACTACCTCTGTACGAGCAATCTTTCTCTACATGCGCAAGCTGACATCTTTTATAATCCATCAATAACTCCCATCAAAGCATGAAAAAACGAATGAAATATCAGCATCTCCTGCGCTCCCTAACTATTTCCAAATAAGGCTAAGATGAAACATATGGAGCTAAAGCTCTGGGGTGCATAGCAAAACAAAACAAACCCAAAGATTCTGAGTGAACAGTGAGGAGTCGCTCTGGAATGCGAGGGGACGTCCACCGCACAACATCCAGGCCCCCTTATTTGTTATTGTAAATCATACGAACCCCCATTCCTCAAAAAGCCTCTCCCCATTTTTTCCACTTTGTCAGACGAAGTGAATTCTTTAAATAATTTCTTTTTGGATTTGCGTCACAGTTTGTCTCTTTAAAACTGAGCAAGATCAGCAGTTCTGTGTATTACAAAATTCGTTGTAATAATAGCTATCTCACAGCTACTTTGTATCTTATTCATACGTTTTAATACGATTTGCTTTCACAAAAGTAAGGTTACGTTTAGGGATGGGTTTACGATTTCTAATAATCGTACGTTTTTGTACGATTCACATTCACACGAATTAGTCATCTCGTAAAATAGTTACGAATTCCTGTAAGATCAGGCTGGTTTTTCTGTTTTGTGACCCTGATCGCACACGTTTCGTCGAGGCCATTTACAAAGATTATTCTTAAATGAAAGAACAGTGTATCTCTTCTGTATAAATCTACTCCTAAAGGGACCATTTTTAACAACAAAAACAAAAGTTTAATAATTCTCATATAATACAGCAACACGTGAATAATCCGCTTTCAGTCTAGACGTACGTCGTAAACAGCAGACGGTAGCATTCTCTACTAACCTCTCCTCATCGCCTATAGGCATCGTGTGTGGAAACAGGTCAAAGCGAGTGACGGCGTCAGACTCTTGGCTTGCGCTGACACATCTGGAGCTTGTGAGTACCCATGACGCACTTATTTCCTTTTATGGCTACAGGAGGATCGAATCCTCCCCCTTCTTCACCTCTGATTTCCAGACTTGACCCCCCATTTCCCCCATTCTGCTGTGGTATGCGGACGGGCGGCCCTCAGCCTCTCCCCGACAAGTCTGGTTAAAACAAACAGCCGAGATTTAAGTCAGGACGGCCCCTAGCCGCGCCACACAATGGGGGTACTGGACCCTGTAAAGAAGATCTTAGACATTGTCTGCTAAACTAAAAAGGAAATCCTGCTGTCCCAGACCAAAGGTGAATCAAAGGACACCTGGAACTTATATTGTAATCTCACATTGCAAATAAACAACTAAAGTTACATAAAGATGACTGGGATTTTGGAATATTGTTTGCCATTAAACTGCATATAAACTTCTTAAAAGGGAAGATCATCCATGTCAAGAAAACTATGACCATTGTAGAATTACATTAATGAGAATACTGTCAATTTAAATATATTATAAAAAGTTAATATAAATAATTAATATATTAATTTTACGCCAGATGCACTACAGTAATGATAAATAAAATTTTCCCTATGCAACATATAATTTAAATGTTTTTCTAATTTTTTATGTAAATATTATAACCTCTGAATACCCCTAAAATACCAAAATGACAGGAAAAGTGGAACGTGATGTCAGAGTAAAGAAAGACGACATTAATTTCAGATTATCAGACTGGTAGCTCAACCACCCGTAACAGATCAGACCGCCACGGCTTTGCTTTAACTGCATCACTGTCTGCTTACTCATGCTCCGCCTCCTCAGGTCGCCACGGCAACTCAGAAACCCGATGCTGCTAGGCTCCGCCCCCACGGGGATGTGTGAGAGGAGTCGGAGTCGAGCAGCCGGGCTGAGGAGCCAGTAAGGTCTTGCCACATCCTGAGAACAAGACCCCTCCGCTGGTCCTCTCGAAACCCTTCATTACAGTCACAGAGAGAGAGAGAGAGAGAGAGAGAGAGAGAGAGAGAGAGAGAGAGAGAGAGAGAGAGAGAGAGAGAGAGAGAGAGAGAGAGAGAGAGAGAGAGAGAGAGAGAGAGAGAGAGAGAGAGAGCCCTGGATTGCCGCTCGTCCCTGATAAAGGGTTTAAACGCTGTCCATTACTCGTGCAACCCCCTCCTTCCATCCCTGTTTTATCCTCTTCAGGGATGGAAGGAGGTTCTTTCCAGGCCTCTCTCTCTTTTTCTCCGGCTGAAGACAAGCAGAGCAACAGCAGGATTTGCATTTGTTTACCCAGCAGATAGTCTTATCATCTGCTGAAGGATAAAAGTCCACTATCTCCTGCTAAAACATTTCCAGAGCTGCCGTGTGGAATGTGGAAGCACAGCAATGCTACCGCTGCGACTAATAAGCAGGTTTCAGACGAATTTTAACACCTTTCATGTGGTCACACATTTTTTCGTACACTCATAACCGGTATGAACAGAATCTTTACCTACAGAAAGCACCGCGGGTTTCTTTAGGACTAACAGCGAATTTTTTTTAAAGAAGCTATTTGGAGATTTTAGCAGCATCTAGTGGTGAGGCTGTGAATTGCAACCAATGGCACACTCCATTACTTGGCACTGCCTTTCAAAGCTCTACGATGACTGACACAAAACACAGATGTCATCACGTTTTAGCTTCTTTGCCGAAGTAAGGGGGCCCGTGGTGTATGTAGGTAGAAATAGCTCATTCTAATAGGTAATAGAAACATAACGCTTTATGTAAGGTCTTTATACACCTCTGAAGACACAGTTATGTATGTTATATTGCATTTCTGTCAAATCCTTGAGCTGAGCTTCTAGGCACTCATAAATACACCATCAATGTTCCATTACTGCAGGGCGTTACACAGATGTCCCGCAAAACAGAGGAAATTAATACTTAATGAGGACGTGATGGGGGACGAACGAGAGGAGAGAAAGACGACCCACCACATCCGGCTGCAGTCTGAAGACCAACGGCACGGACGACAGCAGAGAGCTTAGGGAAGTCAGAACGGAGGAACTCCACGACTGACGTACCTCCCGACTGCGAGGAATCCGGTGAAGAGTGAACTGTAATTACAGCAGAGGGAAAAATGGCCCATGCCACAACAGTTTTAATAACAATGCTATGCAGCAGAAGATTATATAGCTGACTGAACCAGAGAATGTGATTAACCTAAAGCGGTGGTGGTGGTCTAACAGTTAATGATGTGGGTTAAAGACCCCATAAAATTGTTTACCAAGCAACATTTTCTATTCTGCATTGACTTTATCTATTAAAACAGAAAGTTTGAATGGGGTATATGGTATTGCTTGTGGCTAAATAGACTATAGACTACATATGCATTTGGCAGATGCTTTTATTCAAAGCAACTTGCATTCAAGATGTACATTACTATGTACATTGTTATAGTCCTGGGATCCAACCCACAACCTCCGTGTGCTGGTGCAAGTTTAGTAATAATACAATTTGTGTGTACAATACCATTTTGACATCATATGCATAAGAAATATCAGACAAAATGGTCTGTTGCCATCTGCTGGCCTAAATAAGACATTACAACTGATGAACAGGGCAACAGAAATGGATCACCTGAGATGCTGAACCCGTTTTCTCCCTCTCTGCTTCAAATGCTCGAATCTTCTCTTCACTCATTTTATCAGTGTCAGCAATGACATAGTGTCGAGGGGTATAAGACTGAGATAAAGCCCCCATTGAACGAATGATTTCAGTCGTGTGGCCTCCTGAAAGAGACAACAAAGACATGCTTAATGTAAATAGAAAAAATTAAATTCAATGTTCAAAAATGTGATAAAGGGAATTGTATTGGATTTAATGGAAACTGTAGTGGCCTACATGAATGTGATGGATTCTGTTGGTGTGATGTTAGATGGGAATAAAAAAAAACACCAATAAATCCTTTTGGAATAATGGCCAAAACACAGTACAAAAATAAATTGTGTAATCTAGATCTATCTATCTATCTATCTATCTATCTATCTATCTATCTATCTATCTATCTATCATTTCCTGGAATGATCAGAAACTGCCCACATATAATCTACAATATATAATAAAACGCATATGTATGACATTTTATACGAGATTTATAATTACATGAGCATATATGAAAACAAAACATCTAAACAAATACATGATGTGATAGTAACGTTAGTTGGATTGCATTTGCACTAATAATAATGAATAATACACCTGTCAGTTTTCTGACAAGAGAGGTTGATCTTACCTGATCCTGCCACCACCAGAACCGACACAGATCCCTTCTGTCCCGGTTTATGTTTGGATCCATATCGTAATGTTACAAATATTCGCAAGATAAACACTGTTAATAAAGTAACAATAACGCCACAAAGCGCTCCACATAATAATCCCATCGGACAGGTATAAAGATTAAACACTATAAAATTAATAAAGAAGATTTTCTAGAGTTTACAAATAAGTCTTATAATAAACAGATTCATGTCGATGAAGACAATATCGCAGATGTATAGTTCAAAACGGTTTATAAACTAACTTGACACATAAAAATCAAACAGTAGCTTTGAGGGTAATATGACAACAGTTACTACGGACACCTAAAAAGGACAAACTTCGTTTGGCGTTTTTAAACAGGCGTTTAGAAACAACGCCCACTAGCGGTAGATGATACTCGGTGGTTTGTGCGCAAGTTTGTTTTGTAACATTTACGTTTATTGCAACTTTTTACTTTATTGTTGAAGTATTTATTATTCCTTAATATGTATTTTTTATTATTGATTTATAATAAAGTAGTAACATTTGAACATATTGCAACATTTTCGTTTATTGTTTTCACAATAATTATTCATTATAATGTATCTTTAGAATTAGTTATATTTTTTATATTAAATATTATTGAATCTAGTGACTAAAAGTCTCTAATTATAAAATTTGAAAATAGTGGTTGGAGCATGGTGCTAGCAACACCAAGGAAATTTGATCCCAGATTGCACATAATGTATATAATGCAATGTAAGTCGCTTTGGATAAAAGCATCTGCCAAATGCATAAAGGATTCCAAACTATTTATAGGCTTTAAGCAAATGATGCTGAAAAATGAAACGTCTGACTGAATTTCAGTGCAGTTGTGCAGTTGTAGCCTACTAATGATGTGATGGATTTCAGTCCGACAGAGGAATTTCCTGAAATCATAACAAAACATAAACAATATCCTGCTCTGAACCCTTCCAACGTATTTACTCAAACATCTTTTAAATAAAGGTTGTATGGGAAGTTCTCATGATTATGTGTTTGTTTGTCGTCTTAAGGAAATGGTCTGCGGTTATTATGACTCCAGTACCCTGTAAACTTATGACCACTTTAAATTCTGGTATGGCAGACATGAAACTGAGCATCAATGAGCACAAGGCAGCAGCAAATAAATCCAGAAGTATGTCTGCACTAATTTGCTGTTAAATTGACATGTTCTGGTTAATAACTCTGTCTAGATGTTGTTTGAGATTTCGGTTCTATCATCAGCAGCTTTGTTTATCTTATGTCTTATCGAAACATTCCCAGCAGCACTGCTAGACAAGCCAAAAAGAGGGTCATTCACAGGACATTCGGTATATGTTTCTTATATGTGCCACAAGGGGGCAAACAGCAGTGAATTTCGCCAGTTAAAATTCCTCAACATAAACCTTTGGACCCAAAGAGAGAATATGTAAGGTAATGATTCTTTGATGTTCCTGAACATATATATTCCTCCAACCCACCAAAGAGTTTGCGTCACAACGTTTAGTGTCCATGTGCTCCAATGATCTGAAGTCTCACGAGTATTCTATAAGATCCTTTCAATTGTTTAGACTCTGACCTTCGCACTTTTATTTTTGCTGTTTGCTGTAGACATCTGAAATGATGTTTGTTCAACCGGATGTAAAGCCTGACCATTTCATACCAACATCATTCACTTTTCTGCACTTCTGCACATCATTGACCATTTCTGTCCATTAAAGTCAAAGACAATAAATTGTCGCTGTCCTTCTGAAACCTTGAATCTCAATATTTCATGATTTTCATTATTATTAATCATCATTTATGTTTGTCACTAGGTGGTGGCAAATATCTAACCATTAAAAAGTAATAAAAAGTTTTGGGTCTAGTTTATACACGGGTTTATACAATTATGTTGTAATTAAAAAAAGAAAAATAAATTAAAACGTTGTATTTTATCGTCTTCAGTGTAGAATTTACAGCAATTTTTTCATGTAATTTTATCAAGCAGATAGTTTTGATCAATTCTGAGCTCTTATTGGCTGTTCTTTCTTCAATATTCAGTCAAAGTTATCCAATTAAAAACCATTTTTATCAAATAAAATGTTAGTTTTGTCATGAAAAAACATGTATGTTTGGAAAATTAAATAATGAGAAAATTTCGCTCAAGTTTCTCATAACTTTTGACCGCTATTGTACATCAAGTATAGTAGAATTCATGTTGATCTAGACACTTTTTAGCATTGCAATGAGGTTGAAAAGCATTCCAGTTTTTTCCCTTTTGTCTGTGATTGAAGGGTAAGGATAAAAGGATCAAAGCAAGAATGGTATGAGATATATTATCTACTGTAATTTGAAACACAGACACTCATATGTTGGGGAAAACTGACAGGCCGAACTCAATGCCATGAGTCCTTTTGCAGGTTGATGTCGTTTTATGTGCACAAAGCTGCTATTGTAACTAGATCTGGCAAAGGAAAGCAGGGTGTATCCAGAGCAATGAGAGCAGTGCTAGTGACACTGAAAAAGAATAAACAAATTCAGCAGATAGATGTGTCAGACTATAAAACTCATTATTGACCCAGTTTCTTGTGCACATCTGAACATTACAAGACTATATTTTTTGCATGTGCTGTAAACCTGTGCTTTTATTACCGTGGCTAGGAATGCCGTGAGTCAATTATTACCTGCAAGAATTTCCGAAACGTCCTGGATTATTTGTTTTATCATTCATGTGACATTTGTTTATAGTCTAGTGATGGTGCAATTGCCAGGTAAAGACACACCTGTGTGCTTTGTCTGCCCTGAGAGTGACACCTGAGGGATGAAGGAAAGATGGGTCCCATGATAAGAGAGATGTATCATGTTCAGCTCAGTCATTGTGTTCTGTCATAATCCTTATGGAAATACTAGTTTCAAGAGTTGGTGAACCATTCCCAAAGAATGTGGGCATAGTGATATGATCAGTGCTTGGAGAAATATTGAATAAATGTGAAAATACTATTATTTATTCTCTCATGTGGCCCAGAAAGTGCACCTTTAAAACACTAAATAATAATAATTTGGATGTGCTTCATCCTGCTAATAAAATTAAGCATATTTCTTCATTCATCATTCCACTATTTCTTTTAAAGCGGCACTAATGAACTTTTGCACACAGGTGCAAAACCAGGTGTGGTTGATAAGCGCAATTGTCTTTTACCAGTGTTGCGTAAATATATCAAAACTTGATTATTGCAGCCAAATTGTGAACAAAAATGGCCGGAAACACGTCTACAAACTTCACTCGCTGCTTGAGCTCTTTGTGAATTACTCTCTTAGGTTTGCTATCTATGTAAAGCTTAGAATTTCAGCTTTCGGGGTTCAACATTACTACAGCATTAAGCCAAAAGAGAGCGTTAAAACAAACCTGTTTCTTCTTAGTAGCGGCCTGCTACAGCGCCTCTGATGGACAGCATTTTCTAAATGTGTTTAATATTTTTTACTTCCTCAGATTCCATGTTTTTAAATAGTTAAGCTATATCTCTGCCAAATATTGTCATATCCTCACAAACCATACATCAATGGAAAGGTTTTAGCTTTCAGATGATGTATAAACCTCAATGTCCAAGAGTTGACCCTTGTGACCCTTTCGTGGTCCAGGGTTACATACAAATAACATCTAAAATCCTTCAAACACACATTACAACAAAAATGAAAGCTATCTCTCTTCCTTTTATTATCAGTTTCAGGACGGTGGGAAAATGATCTCTGTGTATGAACTCATATTACATTTTAATACACTACCATTATCTAAAGTGTTTTATTAGTGCTTTAACGCCGCTCTGTTTACACAATCATACTCCTACACGGTCACATACCACCTCAATCTCACAAGCGCTACCGCCCTGAGCAAGCGCTGACTCCTGCTCTCTCAGTACAGCGATCAGAGCGATTACGTCATGCCCTGTCAGCAGCTCCGAGCGCAGGGCTGACACAGTTATTCTCTCGCTGATGAACTTTCTGGAATGTCCTCACACCCTAATAAAGGTGTCTACACACAAACCTGTATGCTTCATGCTCAAGGACGATGTTTCAGCGGTTCTTTATCTGAGTTTTTTGTGAGACAGACCAAAGCTAATTGATGCCCCCTGGGGCTAAAATGGGGGACTCGGAGCCTCCCATACAGGAAACAGAGTTTGAGGACCAGCGACTGAAGAACTGTGAGAAAATGTTAAAGGCTGGAATGGTTTAGGCGTGAACAGTGGAGACTAAGAGAAAGATGAAAATATGTGACCTGATGTGTGGTTATAGCTTAACCACTGCAGGCAATTCACATATTTCTCCAACACAATCTCACGGGAATTCGTAACTATTTTATGAGGTGGCGATGAAATACGATTTGCGTTCGCGTGACGTTAGGTTTAGGGGTGGGGTTAGCCGCTTGAGTATTGCTTTTTTAGTAATCGTACATTTTGATTCACATCATATGATTTCATTGGAATTATGAGCGTGCTTAATTTGATTTCATTTATATTCATATTAAATTGTATAACATTTTTATTAAAATTTGTTGAATGCATGGGTCGTGTAACTTTGTCGCATTTAAGTTTAGCCAAGTAACTGTGATCTGCAGGTAACCCATACTGACTAGACATAGGCTACTTTTATCTTGCTAGCTAATGTCATTTACTTGTTATTTCTTTGGCTTGTTATCAGAAATAATCTGCAGGGACTCTGTTCTTTGCGGATGTGCACCGGAAGTTAAGTTTGGGCCACAAAAGCAAACCACATGCACGCGAAACGTAATTTCTGTGTATGCATACAGTAGCACGCTCGTGCTATAGAAACACAGTTTCATGAGATTTGGTTTATATTACCAACCATAAGTTGAAACAACCCAACATTCTTTATAGTGTTGCAACCACTTGAAAACTTTGGCGACTAGAAACTACTAATAAATAATCAAACTAAGTTGAAATTGAGACAGCATGTCTTTAAAGTTTATTTGAGTGTGTATAGTCAAAAGTATTAACACTGTCTGGAAAATAAATGACAACTCTGTCAAGTGCCGTGAGGAATTAAAATCCGACATGGAGGGATTTGGCTCTTCAAGGCCCCTCTGATCCTCAGCAACTCAGTACCTCAAAGAATTTTCCACTACGGTTCCCCTGCTAATCTCCGCTTTTAACATAAGCAAACAAACACATACTGCTTTCATGACAAAGACATCTATAAAAATGATGCCTGTTGGTTTAACAATTTCAGACCAATGTGTTTCGTGTTAGTGGCCCCAACAGCGTTCTGTGTGTATAAGCTTTACTCTAATAAGGAACTATAAGGTTGGTAATGAAGTAGACACACTTTTTAAAAGGCTTGCAGGAAGGACCACCGCAGCTGTTTGTCACCAATGGAACGCAGCTTCACCCCAGGAGAGCTTCAGAGCTGAACTTCTGGACTGAAGGTCATCGCAAGTATTTTTTGTTTTTATAGATGTGAAGATGGATCTTGTTTTTAACAAGCATTCTTGAGTGAATCTCTCGTAAACTTGCTTATAACTATTTTAAAAACTGATCATTTTGATAATTTCTTCTGTTTCTGTAATGATAATTGTTGAATTTAGCAAACTGTGATACGGTGACAATATAAAAGAGTAAAAACATAGTGAAACTAGTTAACAAAATAAACAGACATGAAATCTCAGAGAGGTAAAATTGAATTAGTTGTTTACAATATATATTATAAAAATATGATTTATTTTGTCTTTATTGGATTTGCAAATAGCAGACACACACACACACACACACACACACACACACACACACACATATATATCTTTGAAAAACATGCATTTTGTGTAAACACTATGATATATTTAATATTAATTATTAGACATATTGTTTATTTAGGCCTATTTGACATATAAAATCTCATGTTTACTATAATGTTTACTGTTATCAACAAAAACAGCACACAAAAAGATTTATCATTGTGTTTGTCATGTTGATCATGAATTTTCATCTTTTATAAATGCACATTTTCCCATCACTGCTATGAAGATGAGGAACCAATACTTTTGTTTAACATATGACATATTAGCCTCAGATAACCCCGAGTGTCATTTCCATAATAACAATCAAAGGAAGTCAGATGTTAAATGAAGGAACAATCCCTGAAAGTTGAAACACAGTCCACAACAAAATTTAGGAGCTGTTGTCTTTGGAAAAGCCGTCCCTTTTGCTTTTACTTCTATGAGAGGTTTCTGTATCAATAGATAACAGTAAGCTCTGTGTTCTCATGGGTTGATAAACTTAATGACATACCCATGTACGGCTAAATCGTTCAATTAAATGCGTACATATTGAACATTATTATCTATGTGGCTCAGTGAGAGATTATGAAGATCTTGTATAATGTTCAGGCAGGAAGCCATGAGACTTGGGAAGGCGTCTGCTGCCACTTAAAAAGTAAGGACCAAGAAGAACCCTTAACCACTTGAATCCCAAAACTGCTGCTCCTTTGCATGCCTAGGGATTTAGAGGTTACGCCATCTGTAAACAGAGAACATGATACATCCTAAAACCTTCTACCAAACTGTGCTGCTATGAATCAATGACTTTGTCACTATTTGTGAATGCCCAATAAAACCGCAAGAAGTGCAGTAAGGTAACCAAAAGATTGCAAGTTTGGACCTTTCAGAAGTGATCCCAAGGATATTTCCAAAGTTGATGACAATTTTGTCATGAATTACTCATTCGTAGTTGTTCCAAACCTGTATAAACTTATAAAAGATATTTGGATGAATGCTTGTAACCAAACAGTTCTTGGATCCCATTTATTGACTACCATATAGGAAAAATGACAATGATAGTCAAAAGTGCCCCAGAACTGTTTGCTGTCCTACGTTCTTTAAAATATAAAATTTTTTATACTATGGTAGTCAAAGGGGTCAAAAAACTGTTTGGTTATAAGCATTCTTCCAAATATCTTTCTCTGTGTTCGTCAGAACAAAGAAATGTATACAGAATTTTTAAGCAATATAATGAGAGGTTGTTCATTGAAACAAATGTCAAACATATAAAAAATCCTGTAAAAATATATATTTTTAAGTTTTTACAGTTTTTCCCTTGTGAAATAAATGTTTTTCCTGGCTTTTTGAAGTCATTTACTGTAATTGTATATTTGTCTGTCATTTTTAAGGTATTTTCAGAAATAAAATGTAAAAAACTGACATTGTCCGGCAGCTGGGGCACCATAAATAAACCATAAAATAAAAGCGTTTCCTGTAAAATTACATGTAGGCTACATTTAAACTTTTTTGACCTATTTTAAAAATTACATGAAAATATGTAAAAAAAAAAAAAAAAATAGCGTTATGACGTCACTATTTTTTCAAGTCAAGCTTTACTTTGGGTGTGGGTGTGGTTTTTTAGCGAAAAGTGGTTTAGGCAAGCCATGATTTGTCATCATCGTACCTTTGAGTAAACTTCAATGTGATCAGGATTAGACATTTCTGCTCTGATCAAATCCACAGATACACACAAGCCAATGTGGGCTATACACTCGATTAGTCAGACAGAAAATATCAAAAGCAAGCCCACATTGCTTTAGATTTGACTAAATGATTGTCTGGTCTGGTTTTGAATAATGGTCTGAATCAGATTATCTGGAACATACCTGCATGTTTTCAGACATCTGCAGTAGGTCAATATGAACTGTAAATTCAAGAATGTCAAGCGTGTTACAACGTGTTCAGAAGGAACTGAATGTGACATTAATGTTCTGATCTACTTTAGTCATTATACAAGAATTTCATTTTTATTTGCTTTGGACATCACATGCTGTTCGTAGTTTGATATGTTTAATGTTACATTGTATCTGCTCACCAATGATGACTTGATGTCTTTCTAATATTTTAACTCTTTCTTAAAAGATACTGTACATTTTTTGTGTGTGGGTGTAAAGGCTTTGTCAGCAAAATCACATACAGTCATTTCATGTGATACAGGCTTGCCAAAGCTGATGTGGTTTATTTGCGTGGTTGAATATAAAATCAATTTGAATAGAAAACAAAAGTTAGTTTTATTACTTCAGTTGTTGTCTCATTTAAACAAAAGTGCTTTAGGAACATCCTCCCTTGACTTCTATGACGGATTTCCACTGGGAAAGAATATGACACAGTTTGACGTTTTAGCATCACCCCAGGATGCAGGTTTGATGAGGAAAGGAAGTGAAACCAATCAACCATGATTTTTGTTGTTGTTCATTAGTTCAACTTCAGTCATATATGACTAAGGAAATGTGGTTCACTAGCATGTGTTTATGTTGTTTTGCTCTTTAAAAGTGTACTGTGGCACATGTCCAGGACAATGTATTTTTTGATCCAAGAATTTAGCAATATAGCCTTATCTTTCAATGCTGATGTCATTTCTGCAGTTTATGTCCCCAGAGTGAAATCTTGTAGCTGTATGCCAGTTTGTTTTTTAATCCACCTAGTAAAGTATAGTAAAAATAACTCAAAGAGTGTGGCAAATAGCTATGTATTGTGTCTGGGCGTCCTGAAAATGTACACAGATTTCTGACTCCTGAAGAAAACAGTGTTTGTTTTTGCATGTTGTAATGTGGTCAAAACATGCAAAACCACGGTTTTCTAGTGGTTGCTACAGTCAAACAAACAAACAAACAGGTCCTTACACGTCACTCCTTTAATGTAAGTCAATGTAATTTTCTGCACGTGTTTTATCATCCACCAGGAGGAAATTTTACATCTGATGGTTTAAAGAAAAATGCATAATTCAAAGTAGCATTCATGTCTATGGGGCAGTTTTCTGGACAGGAATTAGCTAAGGACTAGACCTTAGATAAGTTAAGATATTAAAGTTGTTTTTAAAACATTACTGTGTGAGTCTAGAGACCAAACAATCAATATATTTTAAGATATGTCAGTGTTTTCAATCAAGACACCTCTACCATTTAAGTTTGGCTGGGACAAGGCACTAAAACCGCCCCTAAAACACTCAATTTAGTTAAATAGTTTAAATAAAATAATGGGGAAGTTTGACTTCTTAAATGCAACAAAAAAAACAGTTTGTAATGCAAACAAAAAACAAATAAAGACATTTAAAAAATGTAAACATTCTTGACATGCATCCAAAATATTATGCTTCATGTGGTAAAATTTAGATGATCAAGTCGTAAATAAAGTAAAAATAAAAAAATATTATACAATAACAGAATAAATCCAACCACATCAGGTTAAATCAAGTCAAAGGATTTCCATTGTTTTCAATGAAATAGCCTCCAGTTGCACTTTTCAGACATAAACATATATAAACTGGCATTTTCTGTTTTAAAAATATAAAAAATGTCTTACTTTCTCTATTTCATATGACTTTTACGGTCATATGCTTATTTATTCTTAACATGTTTTTACATTTTTACTTTTGATACACTTTCAAAAAGCATTTTATAAATAAACTTGACCTGACTGAGGTTACATTAAACAGATCCTACTAACAAGTACATGTTACCACATTTTACAGATGGATGGATGGATTTCCCCTGCAGAAATCCCCATTACCTGTTTTCTTAGGTTAGGAAGTGAGTAAGTCTTACATATGACATTTAAGCCATCCATACAGTAAGAACAGGGCACAGAATGAAATTCAACAAAATATCTCTCATGTTGCTTTTGTTCCAGTTACGAGTTCATGCCAGTAAGATCGTGCCAGCAGGCCAAGAATGATAATGAGTGAGAAATTCTTGCTTTTGTGATGAGATATGTTCAGTTGCATGCCTTTGCAACCGGGAATTTAAGTCTGATAAGTATTGGCCGCTATTTCCAAAAAGCGTTGACACACAGTTTGAATGTTTACTCATGTAAACTCAAGCTCTTTCGGATGAATAATGCCACAGTTGTTCTCAGCTTGACACAATAGCTTTTCATCTGAAACATCAGATATTTGTTGTACTGTAATTGTCATGAATTAGGTCTCTGAGAGCATGCGTCTCCCACTCCTACTGTGCTCCACATGAAGCATTGTTTTTCTGCGTCCGCTGAAGTGCACAGAATCATACTGATATTGTGAGATCTGCATTCTCCTGTATCTCCTGGAACACCTTTATCTGAATGTACAAAGAATGTAAACCGATTGTACACTTTTTATCTGAGATCTGTCCTCACCCCAAAGATAAGCTGCGCAGCCGCTGTTTGACTCAGAGCTGCAGGAGTGAGCTGATGTCTGTTTGCAAGCAATGGTTCCAATAATTGCCATAATTGCCGACAAAAATGCGCTCTTGTTTCCTGTCAAGGGCGCACCGGCAGGACTGAAAGCGGCATGAAGTGCTTGATGGACGACAGGAAGTTGTTTCCAGACGTGCTTTAATGTGAACGATTCTACAGGACATTCCAGGCCATGTAACCCGCCGTGGAATGTCCTTCTTCTTTCTATATGTTGCTGGAATGTGTTTTTGTGTTGTTGTAGTTTTTATCAGGTGTTTGTTTTCGCTTTGCTTTTTACTGTAAATGTCCATCCAGGGCTGATAAAGTTCTTAATCAGAAGTCTGAGTCGACATGTTTCAGAGTCTTTATTAACTTCATCTGCGGTTATTAAGTGTGACCGACGGCAGTCTGTAAAAACAGAAAGGCCGCTCTCACGGCTTGTGCTGTTTGCTTTTACTAAGTCAAGAAAACGCAAAACGGATTTCTTCAGTGAAACGCAACAGTCCCACATGAGCAATGGAATTGTCATCCCTGAAATACATAACGGCACATGGAAGGGGGGAACTGAATCATACCTATGAAAGCACATATTTACATATACTGGAAAATATAATGCAGTATATGATTTCAATACATTGAAATTAATTACTTCTATTCTCAATATATGAAAATCACATTTCCTTATGTATCATTCAATATATTGTAATATATTAACAATGTATTATTACTGTATATATTTTCAAATATACAGCCGCAGAAATCATTTAGAGATTATTCCAATTTTTTATTTCAAATCAGCATTTCTAGAAGTATTGTGTCAAATCCAGTTGAGTGTCTGTTGAATTTCAACAAAATCAAACGTCAGGAGTGACAAAAGTAATCCAACAGCAACGTGAAAGACTGACAGCATGACAAAACATCTGAAAAATATGATAAAAATTGAGGCTATCACATAAAAAATAATGTATTAATTTTTTCTACATGCATACAAATATGACTGTTGTATTTCGTAAAAGTGAATATGAACTTGTTTTATTTGCAGTATTTGAGGTCTAAAGAAATATCTTTTCTGACCTGTTTCTCTTCTTTATTTTTTGCAAATAAATGCAAATAGAAACAATATTTTTATTTAAAATTTGGTAGAAGTATTGTTAGAAGTTCACCGAATGAAATTATAATTTTAATAGTAAATAGTAAATTGGTAATTTTTTTCATTGCTGTATATTAAATAATTTAATATTAACAGTTCAAATATATATTGTGCTAGGGTATATTTGATCATTATTATCTTGAGAATCACAAAATAACTTAATAGTAAAATATCTCTCATCTGGTCCAAAAAACATTTTGCCATAAAATATATTAGCATGATGTTTTCAAATTGTGGAGCAAATCACTCAATACAGAAGCATTGTGAAAATGTACTTCAAATGACTCGTTTTAGCATTCTCTTTGCCACAAATAATTATTGTTCAGCAAAAATATTTATTCTGTCTTTATTTTCATAAACTCACATTTTCAACATGTTTGGAATATGTTAAGACGTATTTTAACACAGAAACACTTTATAGTAACCATGAATTTTTATTTTTTTGTTCCTTGTGGAGCTTAAAAAAACATTCTGAACTGTGTTTATAATTTAACAATATATATATAATATGCCCTGTATTGTTAAACAGAAATCAATAACTGCACACAGGTCTAAAACAGCTCAAGTGGTGAACAAACAAAAAGCTAATTTTTCATTTTCCCTTCAAGACTAATAAAACCCAATGAAATAATAACTCATACAGTAAATGCCTTATAATTCTTTTCCTCTCATTTAGTAGCGCATTATAGGAAATACTTGGGGATCCCGGCAAAAAGGTTATTATGTCACGTCCTGTAACAAGCATTCCTGTGTATTCATCTTTATTTTTGCTTTCCTGCACCTACATTTTTCTTTCAAGTGTTTACAAAGTGTTGATCGTCTTGTGTACTGGGTTTTACAGACTTCAGACAGGTTCAGCCCAACATTTTTACTCTGACCATTGTTTCACATGTTACACCCTCTCATAGATCACGTAGGATGATTTGGCTGATGAGAGCGGTCATGAGGATGGGGAGGAGCCCCAGCAGTGGATCTGATCTATTTTAGGACCAGAGTGGGTTATGATTTCATTCACATCAGAAAGGGCATACAGTTAACTTACAGTGCTTCAGCATGAGGAACGGGGGTTTTAATCCTATCTAAGGCTTAGAGAGTGTTAAAGAATTTGACCCATCAGTTATCTTCTGTGTGAACTGAACCACAGGACCAAAAAAGCATCATGACTCATCATTAGTGTGTGTGTGTGTGTGTGTGTGTGTGTGTGTGCGTGCGTGCGTGCGTGCGTGCGTGCGTGCGTGCGTGCGTGTGTGTGTGCGTGTGCGTGTATGTGCGTGTGTGCGTCTTTCTCTGAATATTTTGAGTCTAATTTCTCATTAAAAATAATATCTTATGTATATATTCATGATTCCCAGAATAAACCACTAAACCCAATATATGCAATGAAATATTCTGTAAAACTTATTAAGAAAGAACCAAATAAATAATGAATAAATCAATAAAATGTATTATAAAATAATCAGAAAGAGAAAAGAAAGATTGACTTACATGGACAAAATATTCAGACATTAGAAAATAGGGGGACTTTGGACAACAATGCAACTTCCTATAGTACCCAACCAGAACAGCACAGCAATGGAAAACCCCCAAAATATTTATTGTTTCATGCGCCATTAACATTTTCTATTTTAAATCCTTATAAATTCATGTTATTTTTAATATTGGACGTCAAATGTGCCTCTTTGCTCCCATGAGATAAACCGAGCAAAGTTCAAGTAGTTCAATGATGAGAAATACGGAAAACATCCAGTTTCCAGTCTGATGCTTTTCTGTGCGAGTTTCACTTGAGCCCTGTGAACGTTTTAGCATGCAAAGCCACAAGCGAGAGAGAGAGAAGTACCAGCTGCTCATTAGCATAAATATCTGAATGGGCAAAAGAGCCCTGCTGGCATCCTGGCACCTCAGAGGTGCCCCGAATACAAAACAGAAGAATGTCATAAGTATTTTTTTGTGTTTGTGGTGGTCATCAGAGGGGTTTATGCCCACTATGAGTTGAAAGCCTTTGTGTGTGACAGACTGCATGATGCACAAGTGCTTTGAGTGTTAAGTCATTAAATAATATTTCACATTAAATCATAATATTGTTTGAGATAATGACTGCTGCCAACATTAAATCAAGTATAAGGCATCTAGTGTAAAATGAAATGATTTGTCCTAATAATTGTTATGCATTATCAAAAGGTGATATAAGGTCTGTTCTCATATGATATTGTGATGTCAAGAATAACAATTTTCTGAAACATAACTTTATGCTGATTTAATGTGTATGTTTAGGAATAAAGTATGAGTACAGATGAAATCATATGTAAGCATCTGTTAACATAAGGTAGGGTACCTGTAACAAGGAGCAACATATTACAACATTTATGAATTTTTGTTAATGTGTGTTAATACAAATAAAAGCTGATTTGTTGTTTCAACGTAAAAAAATAAGTTACCCGGCTGTCTTAAAATGTTTTGTTAATTTAATGTAAAAATATTAGTTATTGTGTGAAATTGATGCAAAAAATTGAATTAACAAATTTTAAGGCAGCCAGGTAACTTAACTTTTTAAGTTGAAATAACAAATCATTTTTACAGTGTATGTATTTACAATTTTTTTTATATAAATATTTTTTATAATTGAAACATTTACTTATACATATTTGATATCAAAAGTTGTGTTTGTTAACATTAGCTAATGCACAATTAACTAAAATGAATGTACAGTGAGCAACTGTTCATTGTTATTTATTTATTTATGTTATTTATGTATCATATTACTCGTTTAACTAATAGGTATGTTAACTAATTGAACCTTTTGTAAAGTGTCTCCTCAAAAAAAAACATTTACATAATCATAAAACGAGTTCTTTCTTTTCACGTCTTTCACGTAATCATCCAACTGTATCACGCTTTACACAAGGGAAATCCTTAAATGGTCATATTTGTTGCAGGGGCGGGGCTACAATTACCATATTGTAGTGGTCTCGGTCACAGCTGGAGTTTCTGTTGTCTTACACTTGTGTGCTCGCTCGAGAGGACTATATAAATCACACTGGGACTGGATTTCATTCTACTTTTTATATTCCACCTGGTTATATGAGCTTCACTTTCGTTTTGAAACTGTAATTGGATTAGTTTTCATCGGGACGATATGGAAAGTTACAGGAAAACGAGACTTCTGGTGTTCGTCTTTGGCGTGTTCTTCGTGAGAGTTTGTGCCTCAGGTGAGTCTCTACCTGCGCCATTAGGAAATGCTGCACTTACTTCGTTACCATTATTTAGTTAAAACGATTACTATTTATTTAAGGTAAGGTGGTCTTTAATCCTGTTCTGCAAGATTGTGTTTTAATACATTTGTAAAAGACTTCATTGGTGCATTTCTATTGCTGTTTTTAGACACCTTTCCGAAAGCACAGAATGTCACCTGGTCCTCCATCAATTTTAAGACCATGTTAACCTGGGACCCAAAGCCAAAGGATTATTCATACACTGTTGAATTTTATAAGTAAGTTGTTGATATATTGTTATTAAATATTAAACTAATACTCGGGTTGTTTAATATTTAGTTGAACCCAAATCAATCATATGGCTATTAAACGTTTTAACACGTGTGTTTGTATTAGCAACTACAGACCTCCAGGTTTAACATATTAAAATTAATTATTTATAACAACACAATTCAAACATATTTAAAATTTTAACCTTATATAGTTAAATATATTTCAGCAGTATATACTGTACAGCATATGTATTACACTCTTAACAATAAAGGTTTATAGGTTCATTGTCTGAAAGGTTCTTTTGGGAACCAATTTTCTCTATGGCAAAGGACCTTTAAGAGCACTTAGTAATGTATTTTGTCTTAACAAATGGTCATTTAAAATCTAATGTTTTCTATGTGAGATGGTAAGAACTGATATTGTATTACATACATTACATTTATGATCTAAGCATGACCATAAATCAGTTATAGTGTATAGTGACTTGTAGCGTGCCATACGTGCCAGAGAGTTGCATTATATATAGCAAACTAAGGTCACGGGTTCAATCCCAGGGATCATAAATAAATGCACCGTACGTTTAAATAAGTTTATGCTTTTCATTGATGTTAAAACATTGAAATTCCAAACTTTATGATCAATGTGTAGACACAATCAATGCAAAAAAATGGTGAAGTAGATGTGCCAGCTCTTACATAAATCCACACCCGAAACCTGTTACGGCAGGCACCAACCTGCCTTAGTTATCATGTACTTTACTGTTATCACAAAATGCTTCCTGAATATCTAAATCTCCTTTTAAAATCCCCACAGAATCGGCGAGAGCAGAGAACGGACCCCTCACTGCATCATGTCCACTGAAACTGAATGTGACCTGACTGCCGAGTTAAAAAACCTGCAGGCTTCTTACAAAGCAGACATCCTCTCTGAATCCATGCGTGGGGTCACGTCTGACCTGATCGAGCACCCTTATACCACTTCAGAGAGATTCTCCCCATACTTCGACAGTCAGTATCCAGCTTTATTCCTTTGTAATTGACCCTTTGTGAACGATGTGAATATTTTAAGGGTTTATAAAGTATCTATCTAATCTCTCAGCTGTCATCGGGGGACCAGAATTTAAACTGGAAGTGAGCAGTGACAAAAGGAAAATCACGCTGCATGTGACGGATGTGCCCACGGCTCTCTATAATGAACGGAATGAGAGACACAGTATCCGTGATGTTTTCAAGGATGAGCTGCAATATAAGGTCATCTACAGGAAAGCTAAAAGTACAGGGAAGGTATGTTTATTCCGACTTATTTCGAACTAAATATTAACATAAATATTAACTAAATAATAACAAAAACACAAGTGGAGCTTAATCATTTTAGCACCCTTTTTTTTTTACTCAATTCACTTTTTCAAGATTTAAGATTCAATGTATTATTTGGGCAGTTCTAATGTTACGGATGTGACATTTAAGCGCTCAGAGAATGTATTTGTTACCAATATACTGAACCATCTGTTTATTTTTGACCAAACCTTTGTTTATAGAGTCTAGAGTCTATGCACAAGGTTTCTATTTTAATGAAGGGAAATAAATGGATGTGACAAAAAAAGGACACAGTCTTGACAAAATACTTTTGAGGATTTACCCAACAAATAGAGAAGGATAGAACATAATTTTTTTTTTAGTGTGTCCATTCATGAGGAATATGTATGGTTATGGATGTGACAATCCTGAAAATGCCACTTGATATAATACCACTGAAATAATGTTAGAGACATTATTTTAAGGTCGAAAAACGACATTGTGCTGCATTAAACTATTGAACTAGAATGCAGAATATATGAATGTGATACTAAAAATGATTCCCATGAAGCACAAGTCTACTGAAATCTATAACTTGAATGCACTGTAAGTCACAAATGCATAAATGTAAAAGTCAAATTCTCAATATTTCTGTTTGTTCACTTCCTAGAAAGAGAAGATAAGTAAAAGCAGCACCATCGAGCTGACGGATTTGGACAGAGATGTGAGTTACTGTTTTAACGTCCAGGCCTACCTCGCCTTCAGGACTCCAGACAAACAACTGGGTGTGATTAGTCACATCCAGTGCTCTCCGGAAGAAAACACCTCTATATTTGATGGTAATGCTTTCACAGTTTACATGATAACCCGAATTCTGTGTTTGACTTAATGTGTCGGGGGTTTTTAGAGGACAGCCAGTTTGTCAGATAAGAAGTGATTTTGTTTCCAAAATAGACCTACTCCCCTTGCATGGATCGTAGATGGTGTGCATCCTTTTAAAGTGTCAGCTAACATGGCATCATATCAGAACAGAAGATATTATAGACGGCGTGAATGTTTATTCTAACGGTCTGATTCAGAGCACTGAGAGATAGGAAACGACGGCTGATAAGAAATAAGTTGGCAGTACTTGTGAATGAATCATTCTCAGCATCTAGGGACACCAAGTTCCTGTTATCTTCATCAGATTCAACAGAAAATGCAATGTTTTTGTGACTCTAACAATGCCGATTCGATGTTTTTGCAGAGTATGGTGTGGGTGTCATCGCCGGAGCAATTCTGATCATCATTTTGGCGATATCGGCTATCATCGTCACCATCGTGATGTGCCACAGACGACGGAAGAGAGCTAAAAACCCTGGAAGAGAGGGACAGCCATTGAAGCACGTGTGAGGAGTACGGATCACTTTCTTTAGTACGTCTCTCTTATAAAAGGTCTCGATTCAACATTCCTTTGTAAAATATTGGAATCCAAAACCGCGTTTCTGTGAAACGTCAAGATGTAGATATGTTAGACATATAATTTAGCAAGGCCTTCATATTGTCAGGTGGTGGGTTCTTTAGTCTGTACTGTATACATGTTTAGTTTAAACACTACCTTGCTAACAGCTAGCAGAAATACTGTATGATTTGTGTTTGTACATTTGGGAGAAGTCAAATCAAAGTCAAAGGCTTATTTTATTAGAGAACACTAATTTATTTTTTTAACTGTGTATTTGTTTGTACATTTATAGTCAAAATTGTTTGTAAAGTTTTAGGCCATTCCATCGCACATGACTAACTGATCGCACAATATACACTAAAGATACTGTAAATCTGGGTTTGCTTCTATTTTGATACACAAACTTAAATGTTATATCATGTGAAAATGGTACTGATCTGGGATTTTTTTACTGAAATAAATAAATATGAAGTATCACATTTTATTGCTTCAGAGGACATGACTTGCAAGTGCATTTATTAGACATGAAAACAATTTGTGAAATAGCCGTTTGGCACCCCCAACTGTTCATACAGCTCAATGACACATAACACTTAAAAACATCAAGTAAAAAATGAACTTCTGTTATCGTTTACTCATCCTCTTGTCATTTTAAACCTGTATGACTGCAGGTTCCAAAAAGAAGATATTTTGAAGAATGTTGTTAACTGGCACCCATTCACTTGCATTGGTTTTGTGTTCATACAATAGAAGTGAACGGGTGCCATTGCGGTTCTCTCACCCACATTCCTCCAAATATCTTTTGTGTTCTGCAGAAGAATGAAAGTCATACAGGTTTGATATGACATGATGGGTGAACTATGACTTTTAAACCTGTATATTACAGCAAATCACACTTTAAAAGAATCATACAAATTCAAGCAAAACAGAAAATTAAAACGTAATGTGCGTTGTGTGTTAAAAGCAAACCTTTCTGAATCAAATCGTGTCAGAGTCTGCGTTGAGGTATTGAGGTCTGGTACACACATTTCCCATCTGGCTGGATGTAACTTATCAGCATTTCACTCGAATGGACCTCAAAATACACAAACGCTCCTGTGGTCTTATTGACAGCGTTGGAGAACAGTTGCCAGGATGATGGAAAGCTTTTCTGGTGTTCTTTAAAAATGTCCTCATCCTTTCCAGTTCCACTGACAACATACGAACTTCCATCATCTTCTTTGATAAACTGGTGGAAGAGAAAAGAAATTCTCCACTTTCTGTCTAAATACATCTGGTCTTATTGCTTGATGTTCTTTCATGTGAGGATGCAATATGTCACCAACCTGCAGACTGTGGTCATGACCACACAGATATAAAGAGACATTGTACTTCTTTAGTAAAGGCCTGAGCTTTGATACCAGACACTTGGTCGGCCCATGATGGCCAATTGACCAAACTGGATAGTGACCGGCCACAATGACAAATTCAGACCTGAGGAATAATAACAAAAACTACATTTAGAACAAATCATTTTATATGAAGAATTACATTTGCGTTTGTCCTTTTATTCTCTGTGGGATTTGTCCCTCACACGGGCATGAGTTTTATCTCATCTTGGTGTACTCATAACGTATTTTATTTGCCATCACAATCTATTTTAATGACAAAAAAAGAATTTCGTTGAACCCAAGTACAATGGCAATAAATATTTTAAATCTATTCTTTGGTCATATTTAGTATTAGTAGGAGTGTTTCTAATGTCATGATCCGGGAGTGTAAAGGTAAATAAAAACTGTGAAGTTAAAGGAGTTATGGACGGTCAGGCCTTTTAAAAACATGCCCAAAATTCCTGTTTAATGGCTGACTAATGTTTGCCCTATATAAAACAAACCCCATCCCATAATTATTTACATTGGAATCCAGCTCATTTGCTGGAATGACTTCCGTATGTTATGTTAAATAACAGTTAGCCCGCCGTGGTTGTGGTTGCATGACAGTATCAAAACATCATCTGTTTGGTTAAGTATCCCAACATCAGCATCGGCTCAAACACGGCGTGAATCAAAAGATGTTACACACTTACTTTGTGTTTTGAAGTCTCTGCTCAATCCATTTCAGCTGTTGGTTTGCAGCGACAACATCCTCTGGACCTACAGGGTCAAGTCCATCAAAAGTATTCCCACACAAAACCACCGTGTCAATCATCAGAATGGTGATGGAAGAGTTACTGCTGGGAACCTTGAAGTTCAGCTCATAGTACAGGTCCGGGTAAATCCTGTCAGACATTAACAGAACAACCACAATGATCTCCGTTATTTAATATGACCTTTAACCTTGAATATAACCGTCGGCTCACCATCTTTCAGATCTGTTGGAGTAGGCAATCTGGGCTGAGACGTTTCCACGGTGATCATGATTTCCTGCAACCGGGTACCATGGTACAGCGATTAAAGCAGGGTGAGAGAACACATTCTCATAGGTAAACTGAAAAACAGAGTAAATGTGGAGAATGTGTTAAAGCATTAAGAAAGTAAGAAATGCGGTTAATGTTCATTTTTCCTTTTGTGATTATTATTTTATCTAATGAAATATTCATAAATTTACAGTGTTGTTTTTCAGGATTTTCACATATTTTTTGAAAAATGTGACCCTGGACAACAAAACCAGTCTTAAGGGTCAATTTTTACATCACCTAAAAGATGAATAAATAAGCTTTCTGTTGATGTATGGTTTGTTAGGATAGGCCAATATTTGGTCGAGATCAACCATTTGAAAATCTGGGGGGAAAAAATCTAAATATTGAGAAAATCGCCTTTAAAGTTGTTAATCAGAGGTGCTGTAACAGGCCATCCACTCACAAAAATAAAGTTTTAATATATTTACGGTAGGAAATTTACAAAATATCTTCATTAAACTCTTTAGTTAACATCCTAATGATTTTTGGCAAAAAAGAAATAGCTATCATTTTGACCCATATAATGTATTTTTGGCTAATGCTACAAATGTTCTTGTGCTAAGACATATTAGTTATACATATTATTATTATAAATATTTGCATATTTTAATTAGTAATTTTACTTGTATTTTTACAGTGTATGATACTCATTCAATACTACAGCAAATACCAACCCAGCAAACACAGAACGTTCCCCTAACAGTCGTTTTTGGTTCCCTCTTGGTTATTTTATAGAGAAGCAAAAATTGTTGGCAAGGAAAGTACCATGTTTTTATCATCTAACACCATCCCTGCACCATGGTACCACTTTAATATTTTATTAAAGGGGGCCATTTATTTGAACCATTATTGCATAATAAATAAAAATAACATGGTTTTCTTTATACACAGACATATATGTTTTATAATTATACATATATAATATAATATAATGAATAAAAAGTCGTTTTTCTGAAAATACAAGTAAATTACAGTTACTATGCAATAATGATGGTATATTTGAGTAAAGGCTGAATTGTCATGTGAATCTGCCACTAGGGGGAGCCCCTCATCTTTCACATTGATGCTGTGTCACACTCTCATATGACCAAAGGGTGTTAAAGGAGTTTAACCAGAAAACCCTGAACACTAAGTGCTGTTCAACCTGACGGTTACCAAAAACAAAATGTGTGTCAAATATTTTTCTGGTGAAATGATGAATCTGGTTGCATTTATCTATGCAGACAACCTGAGGAACACTGAATTTACAAACATCAACAATGTTTTCAATATCTGTAAATGAGTTAAGACATTCATCCTCTTAACCTTAAAGCGTGTGTCATCTACATCCTTGACACCGCTGTAGTAGAAATGATCTCCCAGACTGAGGACAAAGTCCAGGCCCGAGATTTCAGCAATCCTGCCAAGTTCATTCGCTGTGTTGATCTCATGTGAAGTGTGGTAAGGGTAAAAGGGAAGACCGCCCCAGTCTCCGATCCCAGCAAACTTTAGAGAGGCTGTAGAGAGAAAACACTTTCATATGGACTTCACAAGAATCAGATGCATTCCGTTACGAAGCATCCAAATATCAACCAACTGCACTCACAGTGATTTCACAATGGATCACATGACGAATCCTAACAGAACAGGTTTGTCTGCACTAGCAGACATGTGATCACTTATAAAGACTGATGTGTTTAAAATTATACGGAGAAAACTCTTTACCTTGTTCACTGGCCTGACATAACACCTGAAGGCAGATGATAAGAAGAGGGGTCAGCCAAGCCATAACATGCCCTCGGATGACTGATCTGATCCTATAAACGCTCACTGTGTAGAAGTGAAGTTACGGGTGCGAGAGCCACACAAACACTGACAGACTGCAAACAACCGAACACTCTCAGAGCATAAAGGGAAACAAAATGTGGTTTATGACAAACTTCCTGTATTGAGCTGAAAGTGAAACATGTGAAGCATGTGAAGCAGTGGCCAGTGTTCACGAGTTTAGAGATAAGTGTCATAACAGGGTTATTAGCTGAAATAGAACTAGAGCTAAAATCATTTCTGTTATCTGAAATCTAATCAAATATAGATGTAGAGACGATTTGAAAAGTTGTTTTTGTTACAAAACAAAAAAGATGCAGAAATAACAAACCAACAAATAATAATAAACATCAAGATAAAAAAAGTATATTAACATAATATATTTTAATATAACATAAAAAATTTATCAACTAGATAAAATAATAACAATTAATGATGAAAATAAACAACAATATTAAAAATTAAAATAACAGTATATACTATTCTAATTATATTATCTTAAGATAATATATTTTAATATAAAAAAAATAAGACTAAACAACCTAAGAAAATTGCTGAAAAGTAAGCTAAAATGAATACAAAAACTTAATAATAAAATAAAAAATGAAGCTAAAAACTAAAAAAAATACATACCTGTACATCTAAAAATAACGCATAGCTAAAAATATCTTTGGTCATTATCACTCCTTTTAATTGTATGGAAATAATACAAATATTTAGATAATAATACTGAAATAATAGATCTGTTTTTCTATTAAAGTATAATTAAATCAAATTTAGCACATATGTATTATTTACATATTTATACAAGTATTGTTTTGCTCATTGACAAAACAGCAATTGCTCTCGTTTGTAATTTGCTTCGAATAAAAGCATCTGCTAAATAAACAGAAATGCAAAATGTATATATATATATATATATAAGGTAATATAGCGTATAACATAATACATATATTAATATAAGATAATACAAGATAATATTAGTAACAACCAAAATGATCTATAAGCATGCATAAGTATATAAGGCTCATGTTGAAGTAGAAAGTTTATAATGGAAGCCATCCAGCAGGTTTCTGATAAATCATTAACACACACTGAATGCAAGTCATGCACAGCTACAGAATAAATGCTGTCATACACACAAAAGAATTGTAAATGTTATTACACATCGAACTGAATGATTAGTGTTTAGCATGGTGCACATTCTAAAAACTATAGTATTAACATGGTGCTGTGTCTAAAATCTACTGCAGCTGCAAGTTTTGCTTTTTAGTAAGAGACCTTTAAACTAATAAAACAGATGATGGAGGTTTGGTACATTTCACCACCATATGAGCTCCAGTTCAGATTTTGACTGATCTTTGGTCGAGAACAGGTGAGTAGAGATCCATTGAGAACATCGAGTTATCATGTAGAAGATTAAAGGTCAAAGTGTGTCTAATCTCAATGACCTCTCACTTACATTTGATATGAGAGTCAAAGGCAAACAATGTTTTCAGAGATTTCTTAAAGGAGCCTGCTTACCGTACGGCACAGATCAGGAACACATTTTCCAACTGAATTCACACCTCTTACAGATACAATCTTTTACAGAACAACCACAAACAGAAGTCTTGGTACTGATGTCTCCTTGTTTTAATGAAAACGTACAGTCAAGTGAAATTTCATTTGCCTTAGGTGTTACAGTGACATTTCTAAAGCTCTTACGAACAACAACACATTTTTCTCGCTCGTACAACTTTGCTTCGCTCTCTCTTCGCCGCTCGCCAAAAAGTGCATCCAAAAAACGACACAAAGCGTGCTGCGGTGAGCACTAAGGTCACTTAGTAGCTTTAAGTATGGAAGTATGAGAACAATATTAGTTCTTACTGTGTGTCTAGCGTCTGTGTTCAGTCCAGTGGCGTTGATTCGTGTGAATCTATACAAGCAGATTCTTCATTGCTTCATTTATCAAACTATTAAAGTGCGCCAACACGAGACGTCATTTCTTGGTACGCGCCCCACACTTACTTAACGGATGTCCAGCTTATATTACAAATTATTTACAATCATCGAGGACAAAAGTAGTGTTAGCTAGCTACTATTGAACACATTTATCACCAAAGAAACATTACAGTTGATTAAAAACAAACTCTTAGATTTGTTGGCATCTTCGTAAGAATAAGACTCTTTCTGGGGCCGTGTGTGGTGTCGCTTCTCTAAGAGCCAAACTCCACAGTTTCAGGGGTGATGGGTTTGAAATCATAGTTTCCCCTGCCGTCCATATGAAGGTAGTACTGCAGATTAGAGATGATTCGTGAAATACAGTACAATACACACCAAATGTATATATCGGCAAATTATATAAAAAGCAGCAATGTGAAACGAACCTTATGATGTTTCCACAGGGACTTCCTGTGAGAGACGGTGAACAGAGTGATGCTAACCTATAAAAACACAGAACAAGAAGCTGAACACACTGGGATTTCAAGGGATCAACTGTCATATATTTGTCCTAATATTCTGTCCTAACAGAAGATCGATTCCTTTTCAGTTCTACAATTTTGGTGTGACGGAAATATTACAGATGATGTGTATGACGCGTTGTCCTTCAGAAACCTTGTATGTGTTTTGTGATTTTGATTTTTTGCCGTGATGTTAAAGCACCTTTTTGCAGTGATTGTAAATGTAATCCTCCACATCAACGCTCACGGCACTGGTGCACTCATCCAGGATGGCAAACTGGGGCTTATGATAAAAGAGCCGGGCCATCTATAAGAAAAAAAGACAACATTAGATTATAATCACAGATCGACTGGATAGACGGTTTCAATGGATGCACGCACTTGGCACAAAGTTAACTTCCGGTCTATGTTTGTTGATTAGTCTAGTTAGTGGCTAAAAATATAACTATTTATATTACATTTCATTTCATTTATATTCATATTTTATTGTATAATAATTGTATTACATAAACAATTTGTTGAATTTTACTGTAAATGTCATATATTTTGATTCATCAGAAATAATCTGCAGGGACTCTATTCTTTGCGGATGTGTAAACTCTTCGAAATTTAGGGTGATTATGACATAATGTGAATGAGAAAGTCACAAAAAGGTATAATAAAACACCTGTGAGGTGCCTTAAAACAGGAATTTGATAGCTTAACCTTCCCATTATACCAAGGCAACTGTTCCTTCGCTTACTGTACTGCATTACTGTACTGTGGGTTAAAATAAACGTCTGTTTTTTGTTTACCGCCATTCTCTGCTTCTCCCCTCCGCTGAGAACATCCATCCAGTCCTGAATGATGTCCCAGGATCCCTCTCGCTCCAGTATGTGTCCTAACTGGACGTTATCCAGATATTCCTTCAGCACCTGTTTGACAGAACAGATGAAATGTTAAAGTCAAATAAATAAGAATGTGGCTCAACTTTTATAGTACTGTACCTGGTCAGAAATTCCTTTCTTCCTCTGGTCCTCATGGGTGTCTGGGTAGATCACCTGATCCCTCAATGAGCCAAGTGTCATGTAAGGCCTCTGAATGGAAAGCAAGAAAGAGAAGTAGTTCAGCTTTTGTAAGCTTGTTCTGTTGTGTGTACCATTTGTTTAATGTTTCGTCACCTGTGGGACGTAGAAGAGCTTCCCTCTTTCTGGTTTTGTTAAACTCCCACCAAACAGAGGCCACAACTAAAAAAATAGACCAAAGAACATATAACACATGATAGCATGACTATAATTTATAAAGCAAAATCAAGAGCGAGATGCTATCGGAAGTACGTACCTCTCCAAGAACCCGGAAAAGTGAACTTTTTCCACATCCATTGGGACCACACACCAAAACATTGGTTCCAGATGTCACCTATGAAGTAGAAAACAATCAGACATTAAAAAAACTATAGCAATAACTATATTAACATCCACATCCACACCAACGGCAGACGGCTGTATGTTTATTCTAAGATCGCACACTGCAGTTTTACATTTTATATGTGCCGGCCCTTTAAATTCAAAATGATTTATTTGGCTGTCAATGTTTTATAATTATTATCGTTATTCAGATCCTTACAGTTGTGATGCGGATTTTAAACTTTTTAGTTAACAACCATCAGTTAACAAAACACATACATACAATCACACCGATTTAAAACGTTTTTGTTTAATGTGTAATATCATAATAATAATATAAACACACCTCAAAACACAGGTCTCGGATCAAAACATCTCCATTGGGTGTAGCCAAAGGTACATGTTCAAACCTGAAGAAAACGTTTTAATAAATGAAATATAAATATGCAAACGAAAGGTTTGAATTTGTTATAAAATATTTCAAATCAATATTTTTGTAAAATAATTCATCAGTGGAAAAAATGTAAATCCAGCCACTTACCAAAAAATAAACCACTTGAGCTTCACCTCAGGGTCCTGCTGACCCATTCAGGGTTTATTATGTGATAACAAATGGCTGGCTATACATTTTTTCCTCCTTATATTAGTACAAATATATATATAAAGACATTGAAGTATTGCTCTTACTTGATGAGGTTGTCGACATTGATGACTCTTCCACTACCAGGGACCAATGTGAGCTTTTCTGAAACATCTGTCAATAAAAACATTAAACAGATCTTAACTTTGCATCTCGCTTCATTTGAAGTTTAAGAGTCGCAGAAGCTCACCTTTCTCTGTCTGAGACACCATGGTGCGTTCATACTTCCCAGAGTTCAGCTCCTTCAGGACCTTCATGAGCTCAGTGATGCGGGCTGTGAACCTGAAGGAGGAGACGAACAAGATGAGATCTTGCACGATATTTTCACGATGTCGATTTGAAAAACAATCGTTTGCTGCATTGTCTTACCCTGAAAGACGCGTCATTTCTCTGCCCGCAAGGACGATTCTACCCAACGCCTGCGACATGCGCAGCAGCATGCGACCGCTCTGGTAGTAGTCCTGCAGGTGACATGCATCACATTAAATGCATTGCGAATACGATTTCATCTTGTGTGTTAAACAGCCATGAACTGTAAGAATCGTAACGTCGAGAGGAAGTTTTACCTCTAGCAGTTCAGCGTGTGAGCTGCTCAGGTGTCGAGGGTGAGACAAATTGAGAAAAGGGCGACTTACGACCAAATATCCAACAACTGTAGCAAAATCTGGAACAGGAAGAAAACATAATAAGCATTTATTTTCTATTCATATGGAAAACTACATTTTTTTTAAATTTCATTTTGGTTTTAATTCGTTATTGACTTCATCTTACACTTGGCAATGATGCTGTCCACCATCCCCATGGAGAAACGGAAGAAGATAAAATTATGCAGATGATCGACCTGCAAAAAAACTCAGTCAGTTCACGGACAACATTATATATAACATAATAAATAATATTAAAAACAGCACACACCAACTTTTTGAAGGTCGAGTAAATTGTCTGTTTCTCTCTGATGTTTCCGTTGTAAAAAGCAATCTCCTCACTGAAAATAAACATTCATTTTGCATCCATTGAGTACAATATAAATCGAAGTAACTATACTCCCAAATGTTCAGTTGAGACCGTTCACCTATTTGTGATGAGGCGAGAGTTGACGTAACGGTATTCCCCCTCGTACTTCTGTTCTGTTACCGTCATTTTGCCGATCGGCCTTCTCAGGCGTGTCAGGAACAGACCGGAGATGAGCAGGTAGGCCATCATTGATGCAGGACCCTGTGCAAAGATGCCGATATTTATTCAAATCGTCCAATAGCGTTCATGCATAGAAAGTGTTTCCAATGTGTGTCTTTAACTCACCTGAGCTCCGATTGCTGTTGTCAGTTTGAAAATGTACAGGCCGATATCCAACAGGGGCTTAAGGGCGAGACACATATAGAGAGTTTGCAAATGCAGTTCAACTGAAGTAAAATATCTGATCTGATGGGGAAAGCGAAATGTTTTACCTTGCTGAGATTGGAGTACAGATCCACCACACTGTTACAAAACCTTTCCACATCCTGTGTCAGCAGTTGATCGGCGTTAGCGATGCGGTTATCCAGGTTTCCCATTTTGTAGTACGTGTATCCCCTGAACACAGCGACATTTAAAGTTTGGTAACTAGTTTATTTTTCCAAAATAAAAATGTGAGTAGCAATTGAACTCGCTCCTGTTGCCAGGCTGTCGAGTATGGTTGCCAAGGTGTTGCTATGCATTTGCTCAGGTGTTGCTAGGTCATTTCTAGGACATTCTGGGAGGTTGCTTCCTGGCCCAGGTAAAAAGCTTTTTTGACCATTTTATAATTCATCACACAAAAACTATCACTTAGAGGTACAACCATGGTTTTACTATAGTAAACTGTAGTAACCATGTTTTATGGCAGCAATTGTATAACCTTACTACAAATACTGTGGTTAAACTATTGTTACCGTAGTAAAATCATGGTTAATTTTCATAATGTTACGGGCGATGAGAGACCTTACTTGAGATATTCATTGTAGAGATGTTTGGTTAGTCTCGCACGAAAGCACAGCTTCAGTTCATTTAGGCCCAACTTCAGGAAGTTGTTCACCAGGGCAATCTGAAAGATGGACATCATTATATAAACCAATACAATCTATTCACATTGATGTTTCTATTGCACCAACCATTAGAAATGTTCTTATGTAAATGCAAATTGATCAACAGGAAGTACACATTAGCTGCGGGCTTAACGTGATTGGTCAAAAAGCAGTATTAGCCAGTTAGTATTCTCAGAACCCCTCTGACTATCAACTACAGATAAACACAATCTAAAAAAAAGACATTGCTTGATAAAAAAGCAGAAACTTACAATTGGCATGGCCGTGATAAAGTTGAATAAGTACTTCTTGAATCCTATAGTGGATCGACCAATAATTGCACTGAAAACCATAACATGCACACAAACACAGGCAAACGTGGTTAGAATTCAGGTGACACATGTCCCGCTGCCTTTCACGTGCATGAAAAATAAGAATGCAAATCATATGTCAACAAAGCACGCATACAATAACAAAACACAAATGCGCTTTTGAACCGCTGTCTAGAGGAGATCTGAGAGGTAAGCGTGTAGGTAAACACAACGGACAAGATGATTGTCAAAACATAGGTTATGACTGACAAAATCACATGACATCTGGATAGTACGTTTTTTAAAGCACATGAAGATAAATTACCCCAGGAATGACAGTCAAGTAGGAATAAAAGTGCCTCTTGAACAGTTTGATATCTCTGCTAATGATTCCACTGTCAAAGATTTAAAAACACAATGAAAACGTATTCTATAATTATATTATTAAGTGGCTGCCTGGACGGTTTGTACAAAAGCTAGAAAAACAGAGCAGATCCAAACCTTTCGATCATGGTTCCGTTTTGAATCATCCAGACATCGCAGTATGTTCTGATCACGAGCATCACTGCGATCAGGACCAGGTACCACGTCTGTGACAATCAAAAAAACATAACCCAATAAACGAATGACCTCCTACCCCAACTTCCCCTTTCAATAGAAAGCTGTTTCACAGGGCCTTTAAAAAGCGGTTCTCACCTCTTTACAGAAGAATCTTGGCACCATGATCTTGAGTATTCGTGAGATGCGGATGAAGAAAAGCTTGTCCACGGCGGCTCTCTCTTTTTTGCTTTCTTTCTGCATGATGTTGAAAAGTCAAAAAAGTCAAACAATTCTTATGGATCATATCAGCGTAGTCGTTTACGAATCCCGTAAATGAATAAATAGATCATGTTTTCTTACCTCGCCATTTAGATTCTCTGAGGAGCCCCCTTTCCTATAGCAAATAAAATGAATCAATAATAACAACAACTATAAACAACAATAGTTAACTAGCTACTGCCACTTTGAATTATGCTCTATAAAATTGTGCCATTTTTCAGTCTCACTTATGTTTGAAGTATATGAATCATCATTCAAGAGAGTTCAAGGTGCAAGCATGAATTATTACTTGACTCAATTCAAATCAGTTCATTCAAACTAGTGTAGGCTTTGTTATATTGTTGCAAATTGCGGCAAGCAACATTTGCCCACCCAACTGTCTCTTATGAAAGAGTCCATTGTTGAACTGTGAGACTGCAATAAAAATTTCAATAAATAAAGTGACACTCAACCATGACCTTACTCAATAAATATATTTATCTGCACTTTTCTATATTGTTTTTAGCATTTTGGTTCACATTTGCTTATAACTTTGAGCATCACTGATGCGTTTGCAAGTTCAAATCAAACATCTGAACTATGGTACCCAAAAAGCTGCCTCAAAGGTTTTGACACACGGACATGTTGGCCAAGGAGACTCATCCCGGTAAAGTTGAACTAGGGTCAATATGACACTCGTCTGATCAAATGCGTTAAATCACCTTTGCGTTTTCATACCTGTTCAACCTGGCGGATCTTCGTCTCTGCTTCAGGATGTATAAAACGAGTAGGACACCGCCAGCTACAGCGGAGTTCTTCGCTGTCAAGTACTTACTGACGGCCGCCATGCTTCCTACTGTACGACGGCCCGGAGAAGAACGACGATGAGCGTGAGCAGCGCATAGACGCCCGGAAAAGAACAACCGAGGAAAGGCCACTACCGGCTACCGTACCGACGTCCCTGTAGGCAAAGTCTCCGCACTCGGCGGCCATGTTTGAAACGTATCCGGACATTAATTCCGTCATAGGACACCAAATTCTATATGCCTGAACGAGAGAAAACTAATGTCAGTAAAATCGCTCATAGAGATCACAATAAAACAACATATTTCCAAGCGAATATTAATCCTTACATAAACTTTATGATTTATTTTTATTATTAAGCTCAAATTGTGCTGAATAAACTCTTTCTCCAAGTTGCGTTAGTTACTGCGCATGCGCAAAGGTGGTCAAGCGATCCACTAGATAGGCCCTAACTAAGCGTTGCACATTACACCATTTCTAGTAAAAGCACTAGTTCGGCGTCTTATTTATGTGGGTAACGTTAGTCTTTGTCAGTACTCATGATCTCATCGTCGCACCATCACCGTGAACCTGTTCTGGCTTTATTAACCCTTTTCATAAAACAACATGTGCATGCGCAAACGTAAAACTGCACGGATCTAATATCTATTAAACATTTTAAATGTAGATAATATAGGTAAACTACAGACTCGTAATAATATTACGTTGTTAAAATACATTTTTCTTTCATAATTTTCCCAACAGGAAGTTTTATTACACTGTTCTAATTTATTACACTGTACTTATTTTTGTTGCAATATTAAGCAGTTAAAATTTATTTGAGACAAAAGGAAGTGTTTTTATAAAATGTGTTATATTTATATATAAATTCACATTACTTAACATGACCAAAAATACAGATTATTAACACGAATTATTATTTATTTAATTTCTTACCTTCTTTCTTTATTCTTTATTTTAATGTATTATTTTTCCATTGTCTGTAATAATGTATTATATTAAAAAAATGTTGTTTGTACTTGTGTATTCAGTCACAGTTCAATCGAAAACTTTTAATCCAAAAATTTTTAATCAATTTTAATATGCACTTCCGCCTCTTGCCCCTGACGGAAGTGACGCACGGCGCTGCCGAGACTCTCCGTGCGTAGCGTCCGCAGCCGAACCGACGCAAGAGCGTCATCAGACAACAGCGATATTCCGAATTAATTCAGCCGCACTGAAGACGACGCAGTCAGCACAAATTCACCAGAAATCGTACGTATCCGCATTCAAAGCGTGATTCAGACCCGTTGCTTTAGCTGCCCGCTCGGTCTGGATTATTTAGGGGAGGACAGGAGATGGATGGAGGAATGGGACATGCAGTGAATTGGGATAAAGTGGGGATGCGAAATGATGCTCTTGGCCTGTAACATCGAGCCGCTGCGCTGCATCCTTCGTGCACGATGTCACGTTTATAAAAATCGTGCGTTTGAACATCAAAACACGATCGCCTGCTATTGCGATGTTTAAAGTTCTTTTTTTATCCACGCATGTAAAATATTAATCGGCGAACCCGTAGAGTCGGTTTACAATCGAGACTTCAGGCTAATTGAAAAACCATGCTTGTGTTTCACGGGAGGTCAAGGCATTGCATGCGGGTTTTTTTTTTTTTACGGAAAGGGTTTCGTTGCATTGCATCTCCATTGTGTTGTGTTTTGGTGCATCATCTATATGTTTTTAATCTCGGATGCTATCAACCGACACGAGCAGAAACACGTTTTATTTATAAACATTTTGTTTTTCTTGGTTGGATTTTGAATGTCACCAAATCTGGCCTAATATGCGTTACTAAACTGCAATGTATTATAAAATGATCACAAAATGGATTTATGTTATACATCAAATATGACTGACAGGTGTAATAGAGGGTTATTTGTGGTCTTTTAAGTTGCTCTCAAGATTACACTTGACTGATAATATGTAATCGTTATAGCAGTTTTTGTAGCAGTTAATGTAAGATGTCCTTACTACAAAGAGAAGGAAATCATCACCGAGTTGTAGGAACATTGAGTCTGTTTTTTAATGTAATGTTTTTTCTGCTTTCAACCTCCCCAAAGGTGCTGCAAGATCAACATTATGAACCCTGTTTATAACCCTGCTTCATCAGGGGTTCCTTATGCCAACCCTAAAGGAATAGGATACCCAGGTAACCAGAGAACTGACATACAGTCGAAACAAAGTGTTGACTCATGATGCCTCAATAAATGCCATTACATTCAAAACCCCACATTGTCAATGTTATTGTTCTTTGCTGTTATCTTTTTTCTCATTGAGCAGCGGGGTTTCCGGTCGGTTATGCAGCGGCAGCTCCAGCGTACTCCCCCAGCATGTACCCTGGTGCTAATCCAGCGTTTCCCACAGGTACAATAATATCAATTTTCTTCTTTTTTTACTTTTGGTCTCGTTCACCAATAGATTTAAAAGTTAAACATTTTGTCTTATTTGGTATCTTTGTATTGTGCTGCTGTGTTTGTATCAGAATTATTCTGGCTATCATTACTTTGCTCTTTGGTAATATTGGTTAACCCGCAGTTGATATATTTTATATATTTATATGACTAAACAGTGCCGCGTTGTATAACACATCATTCTGTTTTTTATTTATTTATGTCCATCATCAATGCTATTTTTATCCCAACAGGTTATGCTCCCGGGACCCCTTTCAAAATGTCCTGTTCCCCTACAACTGGTGCTGTACCCCCCTATTCCTCATCACCCAACCCGTACCCTACTGCCGTCTACCCTGTGAGAAATCCCTACCAACAACAGAACCCCTATGCACAGGTAAGTGTGTAAAATTGAAACATCTGTCCAAGTAATGTTTGTGTACCACCGATGTCAGACATTGGCGGTTCTTTCCACAGCAGCAAGGCACTTACTACACACAGCCCCTTTACGCCGCCCCGCCCCATGTCATTCATCATACAACAGTGGTCCAGCCCAATGGCATGCCGGCAGCTATGTATGCCCCTCCCATTCCTCCTCCCCGCCCTAATGGAGTCGCCATGGGAATGGTTGGAGGCACCACCATGGCGATGTCAGCTGGTGAGTCGTAGGGTTATGAGTACGAATTAACAAAATAAATGTACTGTCGGATGTCATACCTCAAGGACATTCACAGAATTTGAGAGAAAATGTTGATATTGATGTTTTTGTGGGTTTTCTTTTATAGGAACGTTATTAACTACTCACTCCCCGACCGCAGTCGCACCCCACCCCTCAATGCCCACGTACCGCCAACCTGCCACTCCCACCTACAGTTACGTGCCCCCGCAGTGGTGAACGCGACCGATGCCGTGAGTGCAAATCCACGATGTTTTCAACATTGGCCTCAAAAAGTATTTGGACAAGAATTAATTTCCAAATCCATCTCCGGGTGATTTATTTTAGTTGATCCATAAATATGGATACAAACCTTTTTTTTCCGTAAAAGTATTTTGCTTGAAAAGTGTATTGTGACCTCTGGAATACAGTAAATGCCAATTTGTTTCGTATTTTGAAGTGTAGCCTGTCCAAATGCTTTGGGGATCATTAAATATAGAAAAAAAAGAATCCTAGCATGAAATAATTATCTCTGTTGTCTTCAGGTCAAAAGATGGTAGATATGCATTCTCACTGTCCAGTATTTTTTACAATTGGAGCTGACACTGTTATCAGCCAGTTGCTCTTCCTTCCAAACATAATGTGAATCCGACTCCAGCTGGCAGACGAAAGGAACCGTTGGAATGGGAAAGAAAACCTTCCCAGATCAGCTCCATTACTTCCCATTCGTCACTCATTCTACGACATATCTCACGACCGAAGACCAGACAAGCTCTTCATACCGATATTGTGTTGTGTGGACTGTCTTGCAGTTTTTAGCTAACTCTTTAATTGGTGAAACTGGAAGAGAGTTGGAATTAGCTTTTATCTGAAAACGTATTGAATGCATGTATATATTTAAAAGAAGAAGAAACAAACAAACAAGCAGTATACGACAGCGCTAACTACCAGCTATGATGACAGATGCAGAATCATCAGCAGTAATCTCCACCAAATATCCAAAGGGATGGGGGAACAACTGTATATTAAATGCAATGTCTTAATTGTTATTTCATACAAAATAATAACGTTAGCATTTAAAAGAACAGCTTTTTTCTTCTTAAATGGTTTATTTTCTCTGGTTTTAATTTGGGTATCTGCAGTTACAGATGTGGTTCGACCTCGCTGGCTGACACTGTTTGTTGCTGCTGGGGACGAGGCTCTTAAAGTTTGTGCCTCTGCTTCCGACGGCTGTTTTTATTTCATTGGTTTTATCATTTGACATGCTCTCGCTGCAGTTAATCGTTGCACTAAATGCCTGTGTGTGTACATAAATTGGTTGGTTGAGCTGTATTGGTGCTGAGAGCATGCTTTACTCATTTGTGTACCTCTGGTTTGGTTTTCCTAACATTTTAAAAGCCTGACCGAAAGATTGACATTGGAATCATTGCTAAACTGCGACGTTTTAAATGGTAAACTGTTTATGTGGTTAATAAAACATCAATTAAGTTTATTTAATAACACTATACTGGTAACCTTTGAGAAGGTGAATTTGAGTTGGTTATTATAAACCCAAAACTACATTGCCTGTTACCTCAAGATTACATCATAACTGACTGAATTTCGTTGTCTTTTTACTTTATACATTGCCTATGTCACTTCGGTTAAAGAATGTTTTGTAATGTTTAATGTGTTTTTGTTTTGTATTTTCAAGACCAAAAAATAAATACAATAATAAATGAGAAGTTCTTGTTCTTTTTTTTTGTTCAGGGTTCACTAACTCTCTTTTATTATTATTAAATCATCATATCAGCTTCTTGAGAAGTTACCCTTAAGTAGCCTAACTTACATCTGCAGTACCAAAAATATATTTCCATTTTAACCATGTTTTTTGTGGTAAAAGTGTAGTAACCAAATGTATAGTATAATGCAATGTAAGTCGTTTTGGATGAAAGCGTCTGCCAAATACATAATGTAACATAAATGTGAACCAACACCTTATTTATCGTAATGCTATGTTTATATTTTGTTTTTGATCAAATATATACATTTGATCATATATGATCATTACTTAGATTTAACCATACGGGACGGGACTAGTTTAAAGCTTAAAATGTTGGGGAAAATATCTAAAATTTCTACGTTGCGTAGCTATAATGTGCCAAATCATCCATTATTCTATTCTATGCGAAGATAGTTTCCAGTCTCATTTTAACCACTAGATGTCATTATTCTAGCTCATCATGGCACCTTAAAGTAACAACAAAAAAGGTCAGACGCGACAAATAAACATAAAAATCTCGTTTTCTGCATTTTAAAATCTCACAAGGGACTTTATGCAGTTTTATTTGAACAATAAACGGAGGTCTAAACTTGTTTATTCTCACTGCTCGCGAGACTTTTAAAATATTCAAACTGATTAACGTATTAAATGACCGTTAGAAATACACCCTGCTCGACTACTTTAGTAAAGAACTAACTTTACTTTTTAAGGGTTATTTTTGCATTTATAAAACAAGGTAAGAAATACATTATTATAAAAGACGAACTGAGTAAAGTGCTTATTGAGTTTTTAACATCAGCAGCGACGAGAACACGTAACACTTCCAGTCATCACAATGCATGTCTCACTTTTTTAAAAGACGTCTTATCTTATACTGCAACAGTGTATGGCAGTATTGACTTAAATTATGTTATGTTATCATGAATAAAATGTTTTATTCTTTCTAGTGTAATTCAGGATGGATTCAGGGAATGCATGCGCACAGGTAACGTTAATGACAATATAGGATTATTGTTGCTAATAAGCGTTTCTAAGCATTTAACGGCAGCTTTCTATTCAGTATAATAATCAGTATTAATAATTTATTTATCTTTGTTTGAATTGTTTAAGTATAGCCTACAAGATATCAAATGAATGTCACTTTGCGAGATATAAACACTGGTCCAAAAGCACTTCCGGTTTCAGTGTTAAAGTATCATTAGCATTTTAAATCATATATATATATATATATATATATATAATTAAATTAAGATATTTGTTTATCAGCTATATGTATTTTGTTCAAATTTAAAATGATTTTTGTTTAGTTTTTTCCTCAGGCATTATCTGTAATATCTAGAGACGAAAAATGTGATGACCTCCATGAGTCTCTTAATAAAAGAAAGATGCCCAGCAGGTGCACCACATTAAATCTGAATGGCCTTCCTAACAATCGACCTAAAGAACCAGCAGGACAAATGTGTGATTCAGGAACAGGAGACGGTCTCTATCGGACCAGTGCAGCCTCTTATAGTGAGTTTACAGTACAATTCTTTACAGTTTCACATATAGGTGATTTCAAGTCAAATATTGAATGTATAATGTGCATCAGCTTGTTCTTACTGTATGTGGCTTTGAATTTATGTTATTACTCTTTAGTTTCTGTCAACCGGAGCGGAAGCATGCAACTTGTCCCTTACCAGCAGACATATCAAACGATCACAATGACCAACGGAGGAAACCTCTGTCATAGCACTCCCATGATGCAATATGCTGTCCACTCCAGAGACGGTGCTCAGACTTACATCATGCCTGACGATAAAGTAATGGTCCAAGGTAATGATTGCAACATTCGGGTATTTCGGGTATTGGACTTTTATTAGATGCTACATCATATATGTATTATATCACTTTATTGGATTTATAGACTAAGGTATGAATGACCGGAGATGTGTGGCAGAGTCCAGCCTTTAAATAAATGTACAAAATACATACATTGGCTAATATCACAAAATATGTCCAGGATGCATTTTCTCATCTCTAAGTTCATATTTTTATATATTATATATAATTTAATATTAGCAGGTCATTTTAGCACCTTAGCTAAAATAACAATTAAAAACAATCATGACATTGTGCATAATGCATCTTACTTTAATTGATCGTCTTACACATTTGAAGCTTTAAACTATTGAAAATAGCTGCTTCTAGTTCAACTGTCTGCTTGATGTGAGAATTATGGGGGAGGAGGACAGGGAGGGCTAGCTCAAAGAGCCACTGCGTTACTGACGTCAGGAGGCTAATGATGTCATAGTGATGTCAATAGCCCTGACAGTGACTACACATTTAGACTGTGGTTTGGGCAGCATTACATACTGACATTAGAGAGATACGCAAGGCAAGCTTTTAGCTCACTGTACATGGCTGTGACTGGAGATGAGACTGAATCAGGTATGTATGTCTGCTCTCTCTTGTTTGTCTGTCATGTAGTTTTCAATGTAAATATTTTGAACTTGCTTTAAATATATTTCAAGATTGCCTTTTTAATAGTAGCGCGGTTGGTTGTTTGTTTGTGTCAGTGGATTTGGTTGGATAATTTCAACTTTGATTTGGCAACACGTTGAGACAAAATGTCAAATTTCAGATGAATCAAACTTTGTTTTGTTTGACATGGTGCAGCGAAACCTATTTCTTATGTGTTTGTTCTTTTACATTTGTTAAATGAAAGCTCTGTTTAGTACGCAACAGGCTGAAAGTTTGAAAGTGAAATTTTCCTTCATGTTCAGTTCCTCTGTAGCTCTCGCTCACTTCTTGCAGCACATCTCTTGCTCTCTCTCTCTCTCTCTCTCTCTCTCTCTCTCTCTCTCTAAAACGCTTGAATGCGCTGCCCACTCGCAGCCCAGCTGACGTCATCATGTTTCCTGGAATTGGACGCCAGCAGGGAAATGTAAATGCTGAACGACAAATAAGATGTAAATTGACGTCAGTTCAGAGTCATGCTGTGATTACAGGCGGCTCCTTTTGCGAGAGATTATTCATCTTGATACGCTGCGGTCTCCACGGAGACAAAGAAAGCATCAAAGCATGCAGAGAAATGTTAAGCACTTGCATATCTTGCAGTGCACTTGTAGGATTTATGAATTATTAGAATTATTTAATGATTGGTTTATGAAAGAAAGATAAAAAAAATGGAAAGGATGAACTTTTGTTTATGCAAGTTCTTTGTTGTCACATGTGTTGTTGTACTGGCCATGAATATGTCACAGCCCTGTCAGAGGGACATCAGAAGTATAATCCAGTTTATAACCTCACTGCATGTACATGTGTGCATAATATACCCTGGTGATGTATCAGCAGTGTCAACACATCTCCAGTGGATATGAATTTATAGCCGCCAGTCATTAATAGCCTACAGATATCTACATGGTGATATTTATATATGTCATGACTTCAGACTTCAGTATGATCTCCAGATTATTATTTTGCATTAGAAAACTAACATTAGAAATGTGTCTTCTCAGAATAACAAACCTACTGGTTAGATGTGTGAAAGAGATTAGCAGTTTAAACTCTCAGCAACGCGTAGACCCAGATGTCACCGGAAGCATGCTTGTGTGGTTGTATAATGCCAATACAATAGTAATGTGTGTGTGTTTTGATTTGAACAAAGAGAGCAACACATTTTAGCTCCAAAGTTAGCTTTTTTTATTTATTTGGAAATATTGTGTCCTATGGAATAGTACTGTTCGTACTATATCTTATGTATAACATGCAAAGGCATAATGGCCATCACAACCAGGCCAATAACCACACTCCCTTTTTTGTGTATTGCTTACAATTTCTGCTGGTCATATGCAATGTTTGTCTTAAAAAGAGTGGAACCATATAGCCGTTCTTGTCTGCATGAATGCGTTTGTGTGTTTTTGCAGCCACCACTGAAGATATGTCGGCGTATCAGATTTGTTGTCCTACCTCTGGCCTTTCACAAGAAATGGGCAGCTCACCTGGCTCTCTGCCCAGCCCTCAGCAGCTGTCCGATGAGGCATCACGCAAGAGGGAATTCCGGCTGATGAAAAACAGGTAACTCCCAGTGAACCTGCTCACGATCCTGCCGGACGTCTCACTGTATTCTATAACCTAAGAGCCATTACTTTCTGCTAACCAGACTGAGTTTCTGCTGACCTGTTTTTGCATGTTTATATATGCAGCTTGTCAGTCTGGGTGCTTGGTCGCCTGGTCGGTCATTTCAAGCCTCACATGTTCTGCTGTTGCATACATTAATGTGCTTCCACCTGTCACTTTTAGCATCACTGCATCGTGCTTGTTCCACCTGTTTTGGTGTCTCATTTCACCTTTGCGTGGAGCATGCGATTCTAAGCTTTCTCATCATGATGTTTGAAATGAACAACACTCAGCTTCGTAAATCATTTGTGTGACTTTTGTGTCCGTAAGTTTGCCTTGACAAGCTCGCTTTGATTGATGATGCTTTGCCCTTCTGAGTCTAAAGCAACAGGACCTGTAAACAGAATGTAAGATTGATTCCTGCTTACAGAGTCTCTCTGTTGTCGCTTCCAGGGAAGCTGCCCGGGAATGCCGTCGGAAGAAGAAAGAATATGTCAAATGTCTCGAAAACCGAGTCGCTGTTCTTGAAAAACAAAACAAGACGCTCATTGAAGAACTCAAGGCCCTGAAAATCCTATACAGTCACAAAACCGAATAGCAATGTAGATTTAAGCTCACACAGTAAAGACTTTGACCTGTGTACAGGTTTGACACAAGGTGGCAACAAGCTTTTTGCGCCAGTCGGATACGGTGACAGCTGCATGATTGTGTCGTCCCACATGTTGAAGATTGAGACGTGTGTGTACTGGTGGCCCGAGAGCGCTCAAAAACTAGTGAATGTGGTGTGTTGCTTGTGTGCTTGTGCTTTTGCAGGGAGGCAGCCAAAGAGTGCAGGCGCCGAAAGAAGGAGTATGTGCAGCACTTGGAGACTAGCCTCACCATGATGGAGAACCAGAACAAGAAGCTGAAAAAAGAGCTGGAGTATCTCAAGAAAATATACACCGGCATGCCCGGTTTTTGCTAGTGGCACACTGCTGCTCTCACTGCCTATAATCTATTCTGTCATATGTGTGTTTTATATGTAAAACCTGAAATGTTGTCCAGCACAAGTCTGCCTCTGCTTATTTTAAAGGGTTTTTATATTGAAATTTGATGAAATATTCGAAATGTTTGATAACTACATTAAGAATCTAGTCATTTTGAACCTGTTTAAGGCTCAGTTATGCAGTCGTTATTCACACACCAGTGCAAAATATGATTATATTACTATATTGTATATATAGTAATAAATAAAATGGTTTAAACATCCTGATGTAGAACTGATGACAGTCTCTTTGTGCTCATGCTTGTCGAGCAGGAGGTTTAGTTGTGCTGAAGAATGATGAAAATATATGTGTAATATAGATATTACTTTTCGTTATAAATATCAATGGCACATTTAGAGTCATTTAGAGTTTCAATAGAGACTGTTAGCCCAGGCTTATCTATCTATGATCTAAAAGATACTTTGCTTTTGTGTTGTTCAAATAGAAAAACCTGACCTTAATAATGTTATTTACTATTTTCACACCCTGAGAGATGTCTTGTATGCGTGCGCGCGCAAGATGACTCATAAAAGTGTTTATATGACATTTTACATATACACAAACACAAAACAATGTAGGTTCAATGTTTTATTACAAAAAGTGTGCGTCTTATTCTCATTACAATTCTCATTGCGTCCTCATTCACTTTAAAATCATTCGGGAATAATGTCATGAGTTGATGTAAAGCCACATGTGTACAGTACAGTTGTGTAATTTTCCGCAGAGATCCTCCCATTGTAGCTGTCATCTCTAGTCACTTCCTCCACTGCACATGCGCAGGCCATTACTCTACCAGCAGGACGACGCAACACAACGGTCCCCCCACACCCACAGATCAAAACAATCTTTACAGGAATACGGATTTTACGCTTTCATTTACACTTTATATATATTACACGATTACACAGCCGTTTCACCACTGAGAGACGTTCAAGAACAGAGAAAAGTAAATCAGACCAAACCGAAAAACCTACTAACGTTAACTCGGTTACGCAGTGAGAAACTCTTAAGGTGAGTTGTTCCGTTTAGTTTAACGTCGTGAAACACATAATCTCAGCGCAGCGTTTGCGCAGTTGACACGTTGATTGTTTCCATATCTGCGTGCGTATTCATAACGTCATGGTGAGATGATTGCATCAATAAAGCAATAGCGCGCTGAACTTCGTTATCTGTGTCATTTAAGTGTGAATTGTAACAGTGTGGTGTAGCATAGTGTTAAGTTTTCGTGCAGATTGGCGTGTTGAGCACACGGAACACAGATGAGTCGAGTCTCGGTGTAAGTTTGTGTGGGAGGAGCAATAAAGACTATTGCATGGAAACTTAATGCTTAACATCAGTGTTTCATTACACAGTGTCAAACCACAACATAGGTTTTAAAGACGTTTAACAGATATATGAAATAAAGTGTTCCCTGTAAACCGAGTACAATGTAAATATCAGCAGAATATATTATAGAATCTACAGTTTACCGAAAACACTCAATAACTAATTAAATACTGTACTAAATAAATACATTTTACATGAGTACAGTACATTAGCTCAGTAAGATAGGTCTCTGGCACATGCCTGTAAATCATCGGAGTTAACTTCCGGTCCGTGTTTGTTGATCGGTCTGGCTAGTCGCTATAGTGGCTAATAAAATAATTTTTTATATTTAATTTAATGTTAATATTGATTTATATTTGAATGTATAATAATTGTATTAAATAAACATTTGTTGGGTCGTGAAACTTTTGTCATATTTAAGTGTAGCCAAGTAACGATTTTTCTACTGGTAACCCAAAATAACTTGCTAGCTAATGCAATTTACTTGTTATTTCTTTTGTTTGTTTGTTTGTTATTGCTTTGAAAACCGTCTGTAATATAATGTAACGGGTTATATTATTAACTCAATACATTTCCATGGATTGCATATAAAAGTAATGATTACCTAATGTTGTGAAATAAAATCTGCTCAGATTTATGTATGTTTTAAATTCATTGGATTACGAGTTAATTTGCTTTCTCTAACAATTCATTTGAATGCATTTACATTTTTTGGCGATATCAGAATAACAGTCCACCAAAACTCTCACTGATCATCATGATGACTTTAAATGAACTAAAACAACGTATAAAAATACAATATTTAATCTATGTTGATTCAAAATAATGTACAAAAACGCAGCATTCCTGTAGCTCAATTGGTGGAGAATTGTGGCCATGGGTTCGAATCCCAGGGGAAACCTACTGTTAAAATATTTAAATGCACTGTCAGTAGTTTTGGATCAAAGCATCGGCATTATGCATAAATGTAATACTTGTCATACCTATTCCCATGCTTTAGCTACAGAACCGGTCTGATTCATCAATAATGTTGACAGGTTTGAACAATTGAACAAAAAGAAAGCGTGGGAGGATTACTTTTCTTAGCTTGATGGTTTGTTCTACTTATAAACGCATATCAGTTTTCAACCACGTTGTCTGGAGTTAGAGGGTGTGGCTGTTAAAACCACTAACCTGTTGGCAAGTTGAATGGTTTTGGTAAACCTCTGTTATTATAAAACACCTCTAGTTCCCATGGCACTCTCAACTTAATCTTTCCATGTAATGTTTTCACGTCAACAGCTCAGTCCAATGGCGACGCCATGTGTGACCAAGGTGGAGCTGACGGTCTCCTGTGAAAATCTGTTGGACATGGATGTAGGCTCCAAATCTGACCCTCTGTGTGTCCTTCTCATGAATACATCCGAAAACCAATGGTTCGAGGTCAGTTCCCCTGACCTGCTGTGCAAAAATAAAGAGCTTAAATGTCTGGGGAAAAAAACTTAAATTTAATTTGTTTTTCATAGGTAGGTCGCACAGAGAGGGTTAAGAATTGCCTGAACCCCAAATTTGCCCAGAAGTTTGTCGTGGATTACTACTTTGAACTGGTTCAGAAACTCAGATTCAGCATTTATGATATTGACAATAAAACCGTTGATTTAAGCGATGATGATTTTCTGGGGGAGCTGGAATGTTCGTTGGGTCAGGTAAGAAAATCGGATTGAGAATTTGAGATTCAAGGTTTTTTAACATCTATGAAGTGATGCGATTTCTTTCGAAAACTTCTCTGCAGATTGTTTCCAGCAGTAAATTGACAAGACCCTTGGTCCTGAAGAACAAAAAACCTGCAGGAAAGGGGACTATTACGGTAACTGTCCATCACACTCATTCATTCTATTACAAAGAATAAACACGAAACGACCACATTTGATGACAATTGTCTTTCCTGTATTGACATAATTTTTATTGAAACAGGAAATTACAGCATTACTTACAAAAAGGGTTTTATTTGTGTAGTGCAGGAGAGAAAGATAGGACACACACAAAAAAAATGCTATCATTTATTCACCGTCATGTCTTTTTTGAAACACAAAAGAAGATATTTTGAGAATTGTCTCGGTGGTTTTGTGTCCATACAATGAAAGTCAATGGGGGAAAATGATGTTGGGTTACACAAAGAATATCAGTCAGTATTTTGTCTCATTTCAGGTCAATGCTGAAGAAATCAAAGACAACAGAGTTGCAAATTTTGAAGTTGAAGCCAGAAAACTGGACAATAAGGTAAAACCACATGACAGAATTTGTTTGTTTGATATATTACAAGTGAGAATGTCTAAACATGGGCTTTGTTGCAGGATTTCTTTGGAAAGTCAGACCCCTACCTGGAATTTTACAGACAAACGGAAACAGGCTGGCAGCTCGCTCACAGAACAGAGGTGTGGTTCAAACCCAACACCCGCAGGGTGCATAACCCATCTGAATGCTTGTTATTGTGTTTATTGTTTTATTGTGAACATGGACGTCTTTTTATATCATCAGGTGGTGAAAAACAACTTGAACCCTTGCTGGAGACCATTCAAAATCTCTCTTCAGTCTCTTTGTGGAGGGAATATGGAGAAACCGATCAAGGTAGTGTTTTATACTGAACACACCTGGATGCTTTGAAAAGTGTTTAAAAATGTAAATAGGCTTTCTGTTTCTAACCACTAAATGCTGGTCTCTTAGACTGTTAACAATCACGTATTGTTCTGGCTTTGGCCTGTGGAGGCTGTAAAACTCTGACTTGCTTTGGGTTGTGAGAGAGGTTTTTGTGGCTTACAAGCAGCATTCATGACTTTGTGATTTTTCTGCTAAAGCATCTTTAAAGGCAACTCACTGTTGGGGAAGAGAGCAGGTATTTTTCACCAGAGTGTGTGTTTCATTTGTTAACTTGTGTGTCATTGAATAGCTGGTGTGTCCTTCACAGTTCAGTAGAAGGGAGCTATTCTTTCAGACTGGGGTTTCTGAATGAGGTCATTATTACCCCTTTCTCACATCTTAACTCTTACCAGTGTCATTCTCAGAAAAACAATGCCATTTTTGCATTTATAAGGATTTATTTTAAAGATTAAAATGAAATGTAGTGGAATAAAATTTAAATTAAAGTTGAAATTTCATAAAGAAGTACCCAAATGTGAGGGCTAATGTACAGCCAGGATGCAGATGCAAGTTGCATGAGTGAGTGATTTGATACACAAAATATTTTATTAGCTTGCGCGAGGAAAACCTGTTTCCTGTCGTCATTAAACCAATATACGAAGTTTAAACAAGACGAACATGCAATTTGGTTTAAACATTTGTATATCTAATCTAAAATGTGTTATTAATTAGGCAAATTGATATTTAAGTTGTGTAAGTAAATTATTTGTAAAGTGATTAGCCGGATGAACATGCGTTATTAGTTTCAGCTGTTTGTAACATACTCTGGACCAAACCGTGTGTTTTTATTGACATGATGATTCCCATTTCCACCAATTCTAATTTATAAAATAAACATTTTGTTAGATATTTTAAATAAATTATGTCAGTGTTTGTCAGGTTTGCTGTATTAAATTTTTTTTTTTTTTTTTTTAAGAAAATTACAAATGTATATTATTATATATGCATTAAAATATTACTCAATAAAAGTAAATATAGATTATAGATATATTTACATAACATTCCAATCATTAAAAAACAAACATGAAAAAATAAATGTATCAATAAATGATGTTAAAACAAACTTAATTAATTAATAAATGAGCTAAAAATATGTTTGGCACTACACATTAAAAAGTGTCAAATGCATCAAACAGTGTAAATTCTCTGATTGAAGCAATACGCATATGTGGCATTGAATAGTACTGAGAAAGAACCGCTGTCATAGTAAACTTCTGCTCAAAAGCTCTTTAAACGCTCCAGCAGTCAGTGGAGGTGGGCAACCTTTCATCCATTCCTTCATTCCAAGTTCTGATATGCTGTCTGATATCTTTGTGGTGTCTTGCTAGTTTTATTGATGAAGGGACTCATAGATCTGTTGTTATCTATGTTTCTTCATTTGGTGGGCTGTTTTGCATGACCTCTCTCTCTTTCTCTCTCTCTCTCTCTCCCCCTTTTCCCCTGTAACCTCACCTCATGCTGTTTTTGACCGTTTTGAACCTTTTTAGGTTGAGTGTTATGATTATGACAGCGATGGATCTCATGATTTGATAGGAATTTTTGAGACCAATATGAAACGCCTTCAGGAGGCTTCACGCACCACTCCGGTGAGATACCGCCGAACACGTATGATTTCAACGGCGTGATGCGGATTATTGTGTCTCTGAACTTAGAAAGTTCATTTGTGTCCTGCAGGCTGAGTTTGAATGTATAAACAGTAAGAAAAAGCAGAAGAAGAAAAATTATAAGAACTCTGGAGTCGTGAGCGTAAAAGTTTGTCAGGTACTTTGTTGAATACACACATTATTTCGTTCTCAACATCAATGTGGATTTGTCCCTGTAAGCTTCATGTTCCTGGATGTTGTTGTGTTTATTTTCTCAGATTGTCAGGGAATACACCTTCCTGGACTACATCATGGGTGGGTGCCAGATAAATTTCACCGTAAGTTCTGCATTCGACTGTAAATTCTAGGTTTATATATATTGTTTTACATCTACGAGGTTCTATACAACGGACTCCTTGTGTCTGGCAGGTTGGCATTGACTTCACAGGGTCAAATGGTGACCCAAGGTCACCCGATTCTCTACACTACATCAGTCCTCAAGGTGTGAATGAGTATCTCTCAGCCATCTGGTCAGTTGGCCTTGTGGTCCAAGACTATGACAGGTAAAACCTTTTTCTCTTTTAAATTAAATTACAATAAAATCTCAGTATGTGTTATATAGGGCTCATCATTTTCTTTAATCTCTTTGCAGCGATAAAATGTTTCCTGCTTTTGGGTTTGGTGCCCAAATTCCACCCAACTGGCAGGTAAATAAATCATAGTAATAAAAATGTATGTCATAAGAGTCAGAGTTTGTGACCTCTTTTTGTTTTCCAGGTGTCTCATGAGTTTCCTCTCAATTTTAATCCCTCAAATCCATACTGCACAGGTGTGTTACATTTAAAATATTAGTTTACCCATCCATCGCTCAGAAACAGTGACAGGAAGTGATGTGTATAAACAGGAAGTTGTAATTCTCTTCCCACAGGTATAGAAGGTGTGGTGCAGGCCTACAGGATGTGCCTTCCACAGGTCAAACTTTACGGCCCTACAAACTTCTCCCCCATTATCAATCACATGGCACGCTTTGCACAACAGGCTTTACAGGACAACAAAGCATCGGTAAGGAGCATTCCCTCAAAAACAGTATTTGATTCATATGTTTGGCTTGATTTATCTTTGGCTCCTCCTTCATCTATTCCAGCAATACTTTGTTCTGTTGATCATCACGGACGGAGTGATTACAGACATGGATCAGACCCGCACGGCGATAGTGGCAGCTTCACGCTTACCCTTGTCTATAATCATTGTTGGGGTGGGGAAGGCTGACTTCACAGACATGGAGATTTTAGACGGAGACGACGGGAGGCTGAAGTCTATCACGGGAGAGCCAGCTATACGTGACATAGTGCAGTTTGTGCCCTTGAGAAAGTTCCAGAACGTGAGTATTGAAGACATAAGTGGACATAAACTTTGTTTTTCCTCTCTAGACGGTTTCAAAGCAACAACATAAACAAACGTTACTGTGCGTGCACGCTTTTGTGGCCCAAATCTAACTTCCGGTGCACATCCGCAAAGAATAGAGTCCCTGCAGATTATTTCTGATAACAAGCCAAAGAAATAACAAGTAAATGACATTAACTAGCAAGTAAAAAATATGTCTAGTCAGTATTATTTTGGGTTACCTGCAGAAGAACCGTTACTCGGCTAAACTTTACACGACCCATTCAACAAATTGTTTATTAAATAGAATTATTATACAATAATATATCAATACAAATAAAATATATTATTAGCCACTAGCCAGACCATCAATAAACAGACCGGAAGTTAACTTCGGGTCAGGCGTGTGCGTCCAATGAGATATAAACATATACACTTCGTATTCATATCGAGCAGTTTTTTGCACACTCATGCTGGTCAGTTTTGTTGATGCCAGTAGATCCTGAGCATTGCAGAACACAATTGTATGTAGTGCTTGTTTTGGGGGGCGTTTTTAGCCTCACACGGTCCACATGCTTTTAGCATGTAGCTTCTCACCTGTCCCTTTGTGTCCATTTCATTTCAGGCGCCCAGGGAAATGCTTGCCCAGTGTGTATTGGCAGAATTACCTCAACAAGTCACATCCTACTTCAGATATAAAAACCTGTCGCCTCCTCATGAGCCAAAAAATTCATAGACATGTAGGCTTTAATATCTCTTCTTCTCCTCCTTTACTTTGCGTCTGTCTGCATGTCTCACTGGTTTATAATATGCAAACACGACACAAATTCAACTTCACACATAATGAATTAATATTGAAGGCTGTCAGCAGCAGGTGTAAGTTGGATGTTTATGGCCATGTTAATAGCATCACAATGGTTGTCAGGATGGAGGAATAAGGCTTTCAAAAGGCCTGATGATGTTTTCTGAATAGCTTCTTGTCAGAATTACTGTAGTTATGAGCCATTCGGACATTCTGCGCAGATCTATTCATGTCCGCCGACTTAATAGTTTGTTTCTACAGAAATGCTCATAATGCCAAAATGAATTTATGTCCTTTAGTTGAGTGGGTTGTTATACACTTGATTTGACTTTTATAATTTCACAATATATTTACACAATATAATGCAGCATATTAGTCATATTATAAGATTCGAATGTGAATCAGTAGCTTATAATTACAGTAATTCTGACGTGATAGTAACACAACTTATGTTGCTCCACCTGTCACATTAAAGGGATAGTTGGTGCAAAAATAAAAATTCTTTCATCACCCTCATGCCATTCCAAACCTGTATGACTTTCTTTCTGCTACAGAACACAAAAGATATTTTGAAGAACGTTGGTAATCGAAAAACAGTAACCCCCATTGACTTTCCCTATATAGACAAAAAACATTTCTCAAAATATCTTCTTTTGTGTTCATCATTAATGACGTGAGGCTCAAAAAAATGATGACAGAATTTTCATTTCTGCATGAAATATTCCTTTAAGTATGTACTATAGTTCCTCTCCTCCTGCCACCCCACCGCAATCCTCCACAGTCACATCTGCTACTAAAAATATTAAACATTATGATTAATATTTCTCTCTCTCTCTTTTCTGTAGTCTCCTAAAGAAGCACTCGCCCAGTGCGTTCTTGCTGAGGTTCCTGGTCAGGTCGTCACTTTCTTTAACATGATGAAGTTACCTCCTCCAAATGCAAATACTCCAGTAGCCGCTCCAGAGGGGCCGACGAAGAACTAAGAGCCCATTTCCTTAGCGAATGCTGCACGCAAGTCAAAGCTAAACAACTGGACACAGACACACATCTTTCCTCCCAACCTAACATTATGCCAAGTTATGATAATGTACAATCAGCCAGTTGTGATTAAGATCTTGTAAGGGTTTGTTTTATTTTGAATGAGTTTTTCAAAGCATTATACACTTCTTGTATTTTTACTAAATAGATGTTTTCGGAACTCTATACTTGGGCAAAGTGGTGATGACACTATTCTTAATTAATACGAAATGACAATTCAGATACTGGAATAACATACCTGGTTTGCTGTTTATGTAAATTAAATATCGAAGAAGACATCTGTCAAGAAATTGTTAGTTTTGGCAGTTTCATTTCCTTTTAAACATGTTTACAGGTCAGCATTGAGATCCAATCATGTTTTGCCATCACGCCATTATATTACCACATTATATGTTTTTATATCCATGTATGATTGTAAACAGTGCATGATTCACATAGCATTTTGTCATATTTCTTTGACACGTTTTTTATTTACTAACTTTATATGGCAGCTGCATACAGTCATGAGTTAAACGTTTGACCAGAATGCATGTAAAACCAAACACTATGAGATACAGCTTTGATTCATCTCAGAGGTTTGTGCATATGAATTAAAGCCATACAAGATAGTCTGTCAACTGAGGTTTATATTTACCTGTCAGTAGTAGTCATGTTGTGCCTGAATACATGTTAATATGCACACATTATTAACTTTTCATCAGTATTATCTATGTTGAAAATGTAGTTTTTTTATATTCACTTATGCACATTTAATCTCAACATGCAGGACCAGCCCTTCATCCCAACCCCGGCATTAGAGAATCCAAATTTGCACTGTTTATCTCATGTAATGTGTCAACTCTCTAGCGTATCATCTCTAGCATTATTTAGTCACACCTTGTATGATGCTTTGTGCCAAAAATAAAACATGAAACAGCTGCTTTAATGTTCTGTAGCATAATTGTGTTCATTCATTAAAAAATAAAAGATGAAAGGTTATACAATACATTTTATTTTAATATTAAAAACACACCTATTTACAGAATACAAAGCACAGAAGAACTAGTTGTTGACTAGCACAATGCTAAACCACATAACGAAACCAAGGTTATTGGTGGACAGTGTTTGTGTAACTACAGACTATAGTGTAAATAATAAAGGTAGCTGAAGAAATGATGGATGAATGAAGTAATGGATGGATTTCTTATTTTTTTTGCTCTGCTGCTGCCTGAGCCTATAAAAAGTTTTGTTCAGGTGAATTATTAGGATAAGATATAAGATAAAAATGTATTTTCAAGATTCAAACTGTTTGCATCATTATAATTTTACATAGAAGACATACCTTAAGTTTCTCCAACAAACCTCCTTTTCCAAATCCACCAAAAGCTCGAATCATTTTCGGAGTGGGAGGTTTGGGTCCGAACAGTTCCAATCCTTTTTTCCTGTCTTTCTCATCTGGAGCAGGAGCTTTACCTTTGGCCTTCATCAGTTTCCTGCAAAGCAAAAGAGTGAATCATCTCTTATTTAATTTAATGCATTTCAAATATACGTTTGGATTCACTCACCGTCCCTTCTTGGCCAGAACTTTCTGAGATTCAGGATAGTGAACCAGGATGTCATTCAGATCTTTCTTATCTAGCACAAAGAGGTTGGCAAATCCATGAGCAGCTACATTCGCTGTCCTTCTGTTGCCTCCATCTTTTGCTGACTGTAAGAGACTGAACAAATAGGCATTTTTTGATAATATTCCACATACGTAACATGACAGCCAACAAAAAATCAAAATAAATTTGCTTAATATGGATCAAGCCCTACCCCAAATCAACTTTATCAACCTACCTGATTTCTCCAAACACACAACCTGCTTTCAGCGTCACAAACACAATCTTATTGTCCGGGCCTCCGATGACCTGCACCTCTCCAGCTTTAATAATGTACATTTCTCTCCCAATGTCACCCTGCAAGGAATCATGGGAGAAGTTTGTTCAACTCCAGAACCACTAGAGCAAAATCCAGGATTTATTGTTGATCTTGACACTCTTACCTTCTTACACACAAAGTCTCCAGGCAAGTACACAATGGATTTCAGCCGTAATAACATGTCCACGAGCATCTGATTGTCACAACCCTAAAGAGATTTATTGTATGTTATTATGTGCTATTAAAAGGAATCAAATCACCTTTTAATTTTTTATCATTGTAATATACATTCTCTTGGACAACATAGAATGCACACAGAAAAAATGAATTGTTGTATATAATGACCACCATTAGAGGGCAGCAGCTCATAGGGCTTTTAGTCTGTATGTTAACTTTAAGGCTTCAAGTATACTCTGAAATTTTGACAAAACTCACTTTTAGTAGATGCATGCATTAAAAATGTTTCTCTCTTCCACAAAAATGAATGAAAACTATTGATGAGTCATCCTGCACTCATTTTATCCAATCAAATGATCTCAATGACAAGAATGTCATTCCTCCTAATATCAGTTACATTTAAATCACCAAATCATGTTTATTGCAAATATGTGCAAACTTAGGGTTATTGTCTCATAAAAGAAAACTTAAAACAATCGTTTTAAAGGCAACTTATGTCTGTGTGTTCATTGTTTTGTCTTGCCTTAAAGAGATCAATCTTCTGGAAGGTGGCGAGATTGACGTCCACAGCAATGGCTGTTCTCATCACCAGGGGCATTTTGTCCAACAACTCTGATTCATCTGTAAAGATATAGTTTTTTTTTTGCAGCTGATCCAAACCCAGACGTCATCTAGATTTGTTGTACACGTATGAACTATGCAAAAACACCACGCTACACCCCTGGTGTGCTTTCCAAGAATCTTACCCAGCATGCCCTGAGAGTCCCAGGTGTAGTTGTACCAGGTGCGCACTCTGTTTTGCACGTGTTTGGGGATGGTGTATGTGTTCATATATGCCACGCAGGAATCCATAGAGGCACGGAAGTAAGTCTGACCGGCCGTGGCTGCTCCGATGACATCCCTCATCTGCGCTCAAACATTTCAGTCGGGCATTCCAGAGGTACTGCGTGTATTTCAATTCGTGTGTTTTTAGATATTCACCTGTCCAATTAAGCTGGAGAAGACAAAGACGCCTGTGAAGAAGTTGACCAGCTGGAAGACGATCTCAAAGAGTGTGTGGGGCTCAGGAAGACCTCCGATAGTGATCAGGGTGCGGGTGGCGAAATAATAACACCGGAGATACCTAGAGAGATAAAAACAATATAATAAAACAATAAAATCATTACTGTATGAATAGAGAGCTGTGGTTTCGAAAGGGTTCATACGCATTTCCTTCCCCATCATATGTCCATTTAGTGCTGCCCAGTCCCTCATATTCGGATGCCACATAGTACAGACAAGAGTTGAGATGCAGACAGTACAGGAGATATCCGGTAGTGCGGCCAACTCTGAAAAAGATGATATTTTATAGCTTTAAAAGGATAGTTTTGGTAAAAATTATTCTGTCATCATTTACTCACCCTCGAGTTGTTCCAAATCTGTATACATTTCTTTGTTTGCTTGAATACAGCGAAAGAATGCTTGTAACCAAAATGTTTTTGGACCCCATTGACTACTATAGTGAGAAAATTGTATAAATTTCTTTATTCTGTAGAACACAAAAGAAGATATTTTGAAGAATGTAGGAAAGCAAACAGTTCTGGGGCACTTTTGACTACCATTGTCATTTTTTCTACTATGGTAGTCAATGGTTGCCAAGAACTGTCTGGTTACCAGCATTCATCCAAATATCGTTCACTGTGTTCAACCAAACAAAGAGGTTCGGAACAACTAGAGAGTGAGGATTTATGACAGAATTTTCATTTTTGGGTGAACTATCCCTTTAAGAGGAGGCTGAAGATCAAAAGATTTCTGAGACGTACCTCCAGATATAAGCCTTAGCCATGATGCTTTCTAAACGGTCACTGAACTCAAAAAACAACTCATACTACGAAAGCAAATAAGAATATTTACATTATTCACAGCATAGATGCTCATGTTGTGTACACAAGCAACTACACAATTTATGTGAAGAATTAATTGTACAAAATTCATTTTAAAGAGGAGGTTGTGGTACTGACCCGAATAAACCGGTTAAACCTGAAAAGTGATGTAAATCCAAAGTGGAAACACATCAAGTCAAATGGTATAATACTTATCAGGTCTGTCTGTTAAGAGAAAGAGGAAAACACATACATCTCTTGTAATGCTTGTAATGTAAAGTAAAACATATAATGTATGTGAATGTTACACACCTGAAACCTGGCAGATTCTCTGTACTTCTGTTTCGTCATCACTCTGTCTTTCTAAAAAGAAAACTCAGTTTTAAAGGGATAGTTCAGCCAAAAATGGAAATTCTGGATTACATTCTTTCTTCTGCAGAACACAAAAGTAGATATTTTGAAGAATTTTGGTAACTGGCACTTGCATTGGTTTTGTGTCCAAGTGAATTTGTGCCGCTGTTGTTCGGTTCCCAACAATCTTCAAAATATCTTTTTCAGAAGAAAGAAAGTCACACGGGTTTGAAATGACAAGAGGGTGAGTGAATGATGACAGATTTTTCATTTTGGGGTGAACTATCCCTTTAACTTCATGATGACATCTTACAATGAAATCTAGTGTTGTGGGTTTTTATCAAATAATCTGCATTGTCACGTACTATTATGTCTCCCGCCTTCACAAACTGTAAGCGTGGCTGAAAGACGATGATGTCTAAAACGTTCACCAGATCTGCCAGAATGTCAAAGAATATCCAGAAAGGGATCGCCACCGGCGTGTGGTACGGAAAGCACAAGCGTGCCGTGGCAAACCAAACGTTGTAGTTAAAAGCGATGGTGACGACACTCAGCCATTTAATATACAGACGATCTGTTGGGAAAGACAGAAGAAGGTTTTTTTAGGATTAAAACTGGAAATGAATGTAGATTGTAGAGGTAAAATAATCTGGATTTGGGTCAATTTGATGAGAAATGTTTGAGTTCATATTGAGATCTTTAATAATATTGAATTTTAAATGCAGATTTGACAAATATGAGCTCAGTTGTGACATTGCGATCTCATTTGAGATGAGATCTCATCTCATTGCGAGACATTTGTGAGATTTTTCTCAAGAGAAATATCTGAGACGCATTAGATTTAAGCAAGTTTTAAAATATGTGACCCTGGATCACAAAACCAGTCTTAAGTAGCACGAGAACATTTGTAGTAATAGCCAAAAATACATCGTATGGGTTAAAATGATCAATTTTTCTTTTATGCCAAAAATCATTAGGATATGAAGATCATGTTCCATGAAGATATTTTGTAAATTTCCTACCGTAAATATATCAAAACTTTATTTTTGTGAGTAATATGCTATGCTAAGGACTTCATTTGGACAATTTTAAAGGCGATTTTCTCAATATTTAGATTTTTTTGCACCCTCAGATTCCTGAGTTTTAAATAGTTGTATCTACAAATATCTAGCCAAATATTGTCCTATCCCAACAAACCATACATCAATAGAAAGCTTATTTATTCAGCTTTTAGATAATGTAAAAATCTCAATTTCAAAAAACTGACCCATAATACCCAGGGTCACATATTGAACACAAGTCCTCAGTTCTCACCTGTAAACGGATCTATGGTCATCCCTAAGTACGTGTCCATCTTGTTTTCTAAAGGTTGGAGCAGTGTGTCTATACATGTGAATCTGCTTTTTAGACAGCTGGCCTCTGCCTGCTCCATCTCCAGTTTCTCTCGCTCAGCTTTTAGCTTTTCCTCTTTCTCTAATCTTTCTTTTTCCTCTTTTTCCTTCTTGGCAGCTGCTCTTTTTGCATCTTCCTCTTTCTTCTTCTGCTCTGCTTCCTCTCGTTTTATTCTCTCCTCCTCCTGCTTTTTGATCCAGTCTGGCTTTCGATAAACCGGTGCTGGACATCGACAGCAGACCAGAGTTCAGAACAATACAAAAATCACAACATCGGTGAATTCATTTAAAGACTGAATGTAAAACAACTTCTTATGTTGAGTTATAGTATAAATCTATTCTGTTGCTGTTTATTTATTGTTGCTTCAGTCTAAAATGTTGTGAAAGCTGCATGAAATTGTTTTTGGACAGAAATATACCGTAAAATAAAAAATATTCCCATAAAATTACAGGATATAATACATTTCTCCCCCATTTTTCTTGTAAATTTGCAGTCTTTTTGCCTGTATTATGTATATGTACATTTATGTGGAAAATCTGTAAAAAGTAATTTCCCGGAATATAAAGTTACATATAATGTCAGACTAAAAAATGAGATCTGATATTATTTGTCTAATCGGACCAATGTCAATACTTTCAAAATTATAATACTGGTTGATAATATTATAGTCAATGATAAATAGTTTGAACCAATCCAAAGTTTAAGATCTTACCAATTACAAACGTTTGAGAAACGTGTAAAATACATCTATTTCTCTGACAAGCTGAAAATATTTTTCTGCAATGAAGTAATGTTTTTACTCACTGACGGGTGGGCTGCGCTCCGGAGATGAAGCATAGGGATCGATGACTTTCTCTTTATAAGACTCGACTCTTTCTCTTAATTTCCTCACAATGTCTCGCAAGTGATCATCAGAAGATCTGTTGATGACGATAGGTGTAGGTGCACCGTCCTCACTTTATAAAATAAAGAAAATTTTCATTTTATTATTAGTCAAATAAAATACAATTACTATTAGTGGTAGTAGTTTTAGCAGTAGTGATAAATAGTAGCGATGCTAGTGAAAATTTGTAAGAATGTTACTGTCTGTAACATGAAGTCAATAAAGATGGGCTTTAAAGAGGATATTAAGCACTGCCTTTTGATCTAAACCTGAAAAGTGGAAATAAAATTCAAAGTTTGATTTATTAATGATTTCATGTTTTTTGGTTGTTTCAGTTAAATATGCTTAAACAAATGTAGAGTATCTAAAAACACAGAGTCTTTGTTTAAAAAAGTCAATGTTTCAAGATGAGTTAAAATTGGAAAGTCTAAATTTAGCACAAACATTGTTGGCTGTTGTCTAAGTAACATTTTATAAATTTTACTTGCAACTTCATATACATGTACAGGTATCTTCACTGTAAAGTAACAATCTCTTAGCTATTAATTGAAATCTATACCATTTCAACTATTTCACTGGCACTAAAAGCCAGAACAAAATGCCAGATAAAAGCCAGGACTCTCCCATGATCCTCTTAAGTCACAAATACGACAGATCCCATAATCTCTTTTAAAGTCACACACATCACTGAGTAAAAAGAAGATCTTTTCAACAGTGGTCAACAATGACATGAAATAAGCAAAAGCACCAGACAGAACCAGCAGAACATATTTCTTATAGCTCAGCCGGTAGAGAAAATGTTGCTGGTTCTATTGTAATATATTGATCAAATATATTAAATGCACTGCTATTTGCTTTTGGATAAAAGTGTCTGACAAATGCATATTGTGATGTAAGTTTTAACGGTCAGTCTTTCAATGGTCCATCAGTTTTGGGACTCATGTACAGGTGATCTTAACTCTTACCCTTCTGCCGTCTGATTGGTTGGATCCTCTGGTTTAGGGGGCTCTGGGGTAGGAGCCGGGGCAGGAGCTGGTTTTAAAGAGACACCCAACAAAATGATATTGTTATTGTAAGTATAATTCAGCAGTTTACTGATATTCATTTTATCAAAGGAAACCAATAGTGTAATGCTTTATAGTATTTATGTTTGTTTACTAGAATGTTTCAAATGTATTCAGATTTACAACATACGTCGTTCATACAGAAGTTCGGTCTTGTCGGATGTTATACATTTCTATGCTTAAGTCTAACAGTACTGTTGCTTTTTCTGTTGATGAGGTGGTCTATGAATGATGGAGGTTCTCACCGGCTGGCTTCTCTTCCTCCTTTTTCTCTTCTTTTCTTTCTTCATCTTTCTTCTCGTTTGATTTGTCCTCCTATGAACACAAAGTTGTGTTTTCATAAAAACTTTTAGATTTTGTAATGATTTTTAAATTAGTCTTTTCATTTATAAAAAACTTGTAATCATTAGAAAAATATTATAAAGAAACATTTAAAGGTGTTTTAGATGAAATATAGCATTATGCCAGTCTGCTGTCAATGCTTGAAACTATTTTTAATGTGTTGTATGCATCAAATGAGTTTCTTTAAAATATAAACAATAGTTGCAAGCTACCTATTTACAAATTTTCCTGGTTGTGCTGTACTCCATCAACATTTCCCAAATTCAAATAAAGCACCGGCTTCATTGTCAAAATGATGACATCATCTCGAAGAGATTAGTTCCTATTTTAACATGTGATTTATAAACAGTCCCTATTCCAACTAAATAAGTTAACACTGTTAACAACAAAAGGCTAACAACAAAAAATGTTAACAATTATGATCTAACACCAGATTCCGATGAATGACCTCTTAAGCTAAAGTTTTATTTCTCATCTTTTTAATAAAAAATAAAAAACATATATCTATAAAAAAACAAGCCAAACATCTTTAGAAAGCTTTTCCATAATAATTTTTAAAATAAGTCTAGGTTTTACATGTATAGGGCCTACTACTTTACAAATGTATGGTATAATGCAATGTAAGTCGCTTTGGATAAAAGCGTCTGCCAAATGTATAAATGTAAATGAGATGAATAGACTCTGTGTTGTGTTGAATTTAACTTACCTTTGCTGGAGGAGCAGCAGGAGCAGGAGCAGGTGACCCCGGGTTTACCGCTGCTGTAGTTTTGGGCGCAAAAAGCGCTTTTAACGCGCTGAACATGCTTGCTAACTGCACAGGTTAAACCCACCAGACAATCCCATCCAGATTTATTCCTCACCTGTTCTTAACCAACTGTTGATGTCTGAACTCTGATCTGCTTCAATTAATTCCCTGTTAAGAACAACCCTCTTGCCATGATTCATCACAGCTGACCAATCACACGGTCCTATTTGCTATCAACTGAACTAGTCACGGTCTCTATAAACACTATTGTAGTACGTTTAACTGACTGCTGTGAGGAGACGTATCTTTTTTATTCGAGTTGTTTGGGTTTGGCTAAAAATGACTGTGCCACATGTCAGCAGGGTGTGGGTCAGTCATGGGCTATTCAGGATCTGTTAGTTATTTCTGTTCTGTTTGTACTGTATTTTTGCTCTTGGTCCACATTTAGAAAAACCAATTAAAACTCTCAATGTCCCAGTCACACTAAAGAGATTAGCTGAGATCCCATGACAGATTTACTCCAAAGACTTCTTTGCAACTTGTATTTACTAACATGGGAAACCTAAATATTACACGTGTATTAAATGTGTCAAATATAAAGATTCATTAAATTAGATTAAAAAATGATGTCCATTGTAAACATACGTATTTACAGAACAAATCAAGCATTTTATTTAGTCTTCAGTACAAAATATAGATCTACAAACAGACAGAGACAAACATATTACAATCAAAAATATTAAAAATAACTACGGTTGGCAAAATAGTTTTAAAGTTGTAGCTCAGTCATTTAATGTAAGTTTAGATACATCTTCTATATACAAGTGAACCATAATTATGAAAGCAGATTATTAAAAAAGGAACAAAACCCCAAAGACAAAAGTTTCATGACCTGACTGATGTAATTATTGACGGTCTGTGGCAGAACTCTAGAAAAGATTAAGAAATAAAATTACTAAAACAATTATAGCTATTTACATTGAAATGTAAATTGTATATGACAATGAATTAAACCTATTTAAAGTTATTTTAGATCATATAATAATGGCTTTTTAAAGCAATAACTGCAGAATTCTTATTTAACCAATTGCTTGGTTTCATACCTTAAGTTTGTCGAGAAAGCCTTTCTTCAAGAAAGTACCTCCGAAGGCACGCAGAAATTTGGGAGTGGGAGGTTTTTGTCCAAACAGAGCCAAGCCCTTCTTCTTTTCCTCTTCGGCTTTGGCCGCAGCGGGACCCTTTGCTTTCATCAGTTTCCTGTAGAAATGTGTGTGAGTATTTTACATTTTATCGTATTGACCAGACCCATACCAGCACCCCAAACCCAAAGCAAGACAACACTCCTCATGGGCTTCAATGAATGATCATTCAAATGAATCAGTTTGTAAATTGTCTTATTCGAAACCATCAAGTGAACAAGCTAAAATGCATTTCTCAACTCAAGTTTGGGTGCATGTCTGCTGGCTATAAAAAAACTTTACCCACCGTCCTTTCCTGGCCAGAACCTTCTGAGATTCAGGGTAGTGAATCAAAATATCGTTGAGGTCTTTCTTGTCCAGCACGAAGAGGTTGGCAAATCCATGAGCAGCTACATTAGCCGTCCTTCTGTTACCTCCATTGGCTGAAGACTGTAAAAGACTGTGAACAAATTCAATGACAGTTCACACCTGTCAATCAATCATTCCAATTCAACATCTGTGGCCGTGGCCAATGAAAACTAATTCTTAACTTTTGGCTGTGAAATGTGGCTATAAGAGCAGATTTTAAAAGTTTACCTAATCTCTCCGAACACACACCCAGCCTTTAGGGTAACAAACACAATCGTGTTGTCTGGTCCACCGACCACCTGCACCTCTCCAGCTTTAATAATGTACATTTCCTTCCCAATATCCCCCTGCAGAATCCACAGAGAGTGAAGACTTCAGTCATGATGGTTTTGGTGGATATAGTCGTGGGAGTATGATTCTCAAAACTCACCTTCTTACACACAAAGTCTCCAGGCAAGTACACGATTGATTTTAGTCTTAGTAACATATCCACAAGCATCTGGTTGTCACAACCCTGTAAAAAAACATCACAAAATATTAGCAAACTGACTGTATGACTGTTTGACTAAATGTTTTATCCAGAATGAATAGTTGAACCTTGAAGAGCTCGATCTTTTGAAACGTAGCAAGATTGATGTCCACCGCGATGGCTGTTCTCATCACCAGCGGCATCTGTTCCAAGAGCTCAGACTCATCTGAAAATAAGCAAAAGATGTGTCCATTCAGATTCATATAAGTCATTAGATTCATTCAGATTCAATACTTTAAGTAAATAAAATTTTTAGTAGTTTACAAATGGCAGGTACAAAAGAAGACCGAGCACCACAGGTTTTCACCACCTACAGTAAAATACAAATTTAAAATAATTTTTAACATAAATTTTACCCAGCATGCCCTGGGAGTACCAGGTGTAGTTGTACCAGGTGCGAACTCTGGTTTGCACCAGTTTGGGGATGCGATTTGTCACCATGTAGGACACACAACCATCCATAGATGCACGGAAGTATGTTTGGCCTGCAGTAGCAGCTCCAATGACATCTCTCATCTGTAACATTAAAAATTAAAAATTATTTGATGAACATGTGGTTCATTGATTCTTCCTGCATGATAAGTGAGTGAGTTTCTGTCCTAGCAACAAGATCATTTCAAGTTGGTTTCTTTCTATATCAGTGGTCTTTTTGCAATAAGAATGGGATGATATGATTGGCTGGCCGGGATTAGGGGGAGGAGCTCATGGTGTTTATATCATCACATTATGTACCTGTCCAATCAAACTTGAGAAGACAAAGACACCAATGAAAAAGTTTGTTAATTGAAATGTGATTTCAAACACTGTGTAAGGCTCGGGAAGACCACCAATGTTGATCAGGGTCCGCACGGCAAAATAGTAACAGCGTAAGTACCTGTGAAAAACAAAATGAGAGAGATCTGAATCAAAATAAAAAGTGAATACATATTACAACATTAAAACAGCAGACATCAAAGAAGCCAATCCAGCAAAGCCAAGAATGTCGATCACAAAAGCAAAAAAAGGGCCAAAAACTGAGCAAAAAAATTTAAAACACGAAGCGCTTCAGGACCAAAAGCTTCACAGACAGAAGTCTACCTGGCCAAGAATGACGGACAAAAATATCGCACCAAAAAAATAGTTGGTCATCTGAAAGATCTGACCAAATATGGTCTCAGGAAGAGGAAGTTCTGCGATCATCAGGAGGGATTTTTCCGCATAGAAGAAACATCTCAGGTAGCTATGAGAATATGAAAACCCAAAAACCTGCTATTACAGCAATTACATTAAATATTACAGAAATTTACATTTAATTGTCTAAATTTCTATATGATTTGAGAAAACAAATAACTTTTCATTTTAAGTTTTGTTAAAGGTGAAGTGTATATTGTGTCTATGATATGGGATATATAATATATTACATATAAAAGTATAGAGACAACTATAAGCATGCCATTTAAGTTTTTTCGATTATAAAAATGTTTCTTATAAGAACCTTTGAGTAAATGTTCTTTGGAATCACTGTAAATACTTTTTTGTAGCATCATCATTAGCATAATAGTAAAAAACCTTTTACTACATCAGAAAAGTAGATGGAATTACATACGCGCTGCCCTGGCCGCTGTAAACCCATTTGGTCTGGCCGATGCCCTGGTAGTCAGACGCAACATAGTACATACAGGCATTGAGGTGAAGCATGAACATCAGGTATCCAATAGTACGAATGACTCTTTAAAAAAAAGCCAAAAAGACTGTTAGGTAAGATATTATAAATAAGAGAAAAGCACATGAAAAGATTTGCATACCTCCAGATGTAAGCTCTGGTCAGAATACCCTCCAGACGATCACTGAACTCAAAAAATGCCTCAAACTTTAGAAGAAAACAAAATATGAACAAAACAATCAAAGTTAAAGCATATTCACAAATATCAGGATTAAATCTGTGTCTCTATAACTCCTCATTACCTTCATTAAACGATTGATCCTGAAGATGGACTTGAATCCAAATGGGAAATATAACAGATCCAGAGGCAGGATGGACAGCACATCACTCTAAAATGAGAAGACAAAATGTTTTTGGACTTTCTTTGGGGATAGACTGTTGTTTTGAAGATGTCAACTGATATATTTATTTGCGGTACCTGAAATCTCCCAGATTCCCGATATTTCTTCTTAATTACAACTCTGTCATACTAAAAGAAAAAACATCTGAACATTTACTTAAAAACACATTTTCTTATGGATATTTATAATACATTGATGTATTCTTACAATAATGTCTCCGCCTCTGCAGAACTGCAGTCGAGGCTGAAAAACGATCATGTCGAAGATATAGATGCAGTCAGCGATGAGGTCCAAGGTTACCCATAATGGAATGACCTCTGGGTTATGATATGGGAAAGCCATACGGACTGGTATGTACCATAGGTTATAGTTGAAAGCAATAGTTACCACGGATAGCCACGCGATATACCTGCGGTCTAAAATCATATGGAAGAAACAAAAAACATTGGGGTTATAAAGACACACTGTAGTTATTTTTTTGTGAATCTAAAAATGCATTGCTGTCAATGTATAGGCTACTCATAATTTATTACATGTTTTATTCAATATAGTTTTAAATAAGAAAAATGAAAAATATAAACATTAAACAAGTGGACATCTAAAGATGATCCAGAACAGTATGAACGATACCTACTGTACATTTAGAGTTTGTGTATATCTGTGGGTTATCACCTGTGAAGGGATCGATGGAGGAGCCCAGCTTTTTGTCCATTCTGTCCTCAATGGGCTTCAACAGAAAATCAAGACAGGTGCAGTGGATTTTTGGACTCTCTTTGGCTGTTTCATCTTTCTTCTCTTCTTTCTTTTCTTCAGGCTTCTTTTCTTCCTTAACCTGTCCCTCTTTTGTCTTTTTTTCTTCCTCCTCTTTCTTTTTTCTTTCCTCTTCCTCTTTCTTTTTCCTTTCCTCTTCCTCTTTCTCTTTCCTTTCCTCTTCCTCTTTCTTCTTTCTTTCTTCCTCCTCTTTCCTTTTCTTGTCTTCCTCTTCTTTTCGTTTCCTCTCTTCCTCTCTCTTCAGGTAGTCTTGTTTCCTCAGGACAGGTGCTAGACAAAAGACCGACTAAATATCTATGGCAATACAAGGGAACCAATACATTCTTTATACAGAAAATGACTAAACATTATCATGTCTGTCTGTCTGTTACATTCATTTGATGGATAACAGTGTTGATTTACATTTATGCATTTGGCACATGCTTGTGCGACATTAGCATTTTCTCTGGGGATTAAACCCATGACTTTTGGGATGCATTTGAGCAACAGAACCACATGGTAATTGGCTAAGGGATGGATCTGTACTCACTGACTGGTGGGCTTCTCTCTGGGGAAGATGCATAGGGATCAATGACCTTCTCCTTCAACTGCTCAGTCCGATCCCGTAAACGTTTAACAATCTCAATAAGTTGATCATCTATGTGCTTGCTTGTCACGATGGGGCGCGGAGGTGGGGCAGGTGGTTCTTCACTATTTAAACGTCAAGAATAAAAAGAAGGTTTAATTAATACATCAGTAAATAACAAAACATGAAACAGATATTTGAAAACATGAAAAAAAAAAACCTAAACAAACACATGTTTACAGTAGTGCACTTACAACAAGCATCGTTTCAAAGGAATTAACATAAATATGCAGCTATTTTGGGGTTAAATGGTATGCTATTATGGTAGTTCTTTCGTAAAAACAGTATGTTATTTAGACTGTAAGGTGTGTGTGTGTGTGTGTGTTTGTGTGTGTGTGTCTTTAAGACGATACGTCATTAAGTCCGCCATATTGGATCGTTTTTTACAACACGTCACATAGCTAAACTTTTGAAACGTTGTATTTTGACAGAAGTCTCGTTCATTACCTTGCTATTGTTGTATGGTGTTATGCATCGTCGAATACCACGGTATTTTCCGTGGTACTTGTTATTATCAGTTTACTTGCTGTTTTGTATTGAACCCGTAATCCCCTTTACATTGTGCTTTGAAATGTATTTCGCTCAAGTTCAAACTGGTGTACGCATGCGCGCAGAGGCATGTAGGTGAGGAAACTCAGGTTATATAAACTAACGATTAAATAACACTAATAAATAAAATAATTGTATAGCAGTTTTACCACTAACGACAGTTACTCTTTGCACCGTGCAGTAGGCTACTACCCAACTTTGCAAAGTTGTGCATATTTTGTACAAAGATGCGTTGCATGGTTTTAATATTTGTGAATGATATTGTACAATATATTAATTTAGTATGGCTATAGTCTGTGAGTCCAGAGAAAGGGAGTACACGGAATGATGCTCATTGTTTGGACCAAAACGCTAGAAAAGGGAAATGTTTACATTAAAAAATGTACTTTTGTTTGCTGACCTCTGCTGGTGATGATGATTCAATACAACCATCACCTCTGTCTCTCTCTCTCTCTCTCTCTCTCTCTCTCTCTCTCTCTCTCTCTCTCTCTCTCTCTCTCTCTCTCTCTCTCTCTTTTTCTTTGATCAAATGCATTGTTAATCTTGTCTTCTTTTATCCCCTCACCCCATAATCTTTGTTTATCAATTGTTTTACCCCTCAGCAGGTGGCTGGCCATCGGCTGGTTCTGCAGGCTTCTCCTCAGGTTTGCGTGCCGGCTCTGGGGCTGGTGCTGGAGGAAATACAGAGGGTTTAGAGGTCTGTTTCACACAAGGTATTAACAAGCACTAACCCTGCCCCAGGAGTCAGTTCACAGATGGAGTGAGTGACCCCTGAAGCTGCTTACCGCCTGGTAATGAAATCATCACCAACACTAATACACACTGTTTGATGATGTAGAAATCATTTAAAATGCCTCTCATATGGAAAATATCTATCGCAGGTGCTTACCCAATGACTGATGATATAATTCAGATGATAATTACAGCGATAACAAATGACTCACCAGGGGCTTTATCATCTTTCTTGTCTCCGTTTTCCTTGTCTGCAGCTTTTTCTTCCTGCCAGTTGCAGATATGAATCATTATTGCTAGTTTTGCCAGTACAGAAACATTTGCACATATGACACGTGATAATCGTTGAGCTTAATTGTCATTTATTACTGTGAAGCACGTATAGTTTTAACTAGCTGTATGTTTTTATGTGATGTTAGTAAAATCACTCAAAAATGAAAATTCATTTCCTTTCAAACCTGTATGACTTTCTTTTTTTCTTCAGAACACAAAAGAAGATATTTGAAGAACCAAACAACATTGGCCTCCTTTGACTTCTATTGTGGGCACTAAAACTACTGAGATCTTCTTTTGTGTTTCACAGAAAGAGTCATGAGGGTGACAGGTAAAGCGGTCAAATATATATAAATCTATATAAAGTGTATTTGTAAAATGTAAGTCATATAAACAATGTAATATGGTCAAGTAACATTGTTTCAAAACAATAAGTGTATATAATTTTAAATAAATAACCACAAATATGCATGTCTGTGTTATAATCCAGTTGTCTTACCTTGGCAGGTGCTGGAAGAGGAGCAGGGGCAGAAGTAGAAGTGGAGGTCGGGGTGGGACCCACGGTGGGACCTTTAATACGTTTGACCAACTTGCTGAACATGGTTCGGTGACAGACAGCGTTTGAATAGATCTCTGGTGTGTTAGCACTCTGGTCGTCCCCTAACATTACAGCCTGATTCAATTAGCGCTTTTAAACCACTAATACCCACCTCAAACAGACCTCAGACGTGAGCTGAGGCCACACTTCATCACAGACACTTAATGCTATCTACTGAGGGGTCTTCAAAACAAGCTTATAGCCATATTGATCAATTTTAAAAACGAATATTATTCTTTAACAAAACATAATGAAACCAAAAAATAAAACTATGTGGATTTCTACATATATACACTACTCACTGTATCATAATTTACATGCTAATTTAGTATTGTTGGTTTTTCTACTTCACGATACGCTAAGACAAAGCATATTTCAGTCAATTGTGAGCGAGCATTGAACTGATTTCGGTGGTGGAGCTGTTTTGCTGGATTAGTTTGGCTCATATGGAGCAGTGGACCACTTACTTAATTAAACCTTATAAGCTTTTAGTTCAGCTGAGGGGATTTACACTTCTGGGTACAGACGCGGCTAACAAAAAAGAAAGACTTCTTTGATCTTCCATCCTTTATTCAACACATCTTGGTATGAACTGTTTCCTCTGCACAGCCTGCTGCATATCTCTGTTTCAAAGTTTAATTGGGTTTGTGTTAGAAAGTAGACTATGAAGTATTTCCCTTCCTTTGTATTAGGAAACTAACATGTAGAATTATTGGTTAAAAATATGGTATTTTTAGAATTGCCTTGTATTATATATCTAAAAACAGCTGTCATTTATATACTGTATATGGAAAAGATTAAGAGGCCATTTCACAGACCGTTTTTCTGAATTTACAGGTACGTGTTTAGATATAAGAAGTTTTTTTTATCTTATATTCTGTGAACTACTAACAATATTTCTCCCAATTTTCAAGCAAACATATTGTTTTTATTTGCATTTATTTGCAGAAAATGAAAACTGGAGTAACAGGTCAAAGTAACAGAAAAGATGCTCTGTATTTCTTCAGACCTCAAATACTGCAAAGAAAAACAAGTTCATATTCACTCTTTAGCAATACGACAGTAATATTTGTACATGTATTTAGGAAAAGTTCAACAATAATTTTTAAATTTACTGTAATTACCTTCATTTTTATTACAGTTTTCATGTATCTTGTCATTCTGTCAGTCTTTCACATTGCTGATGACTTTGTCACTCCTGAGGTTTGATTTTGTTGATATTCAACAGACAATGAACTGGAATGACCACAATACATATAGAAATGCTGATTAAATGAAAAAGTGAAATGGTCTCTTAATATTTTCTGTGGATGTATATATCAGAGTAATACAGTATTACTACCTGATACCATTACTGTACCAGAATACTGTTTAGGGGTAACAATATGCTTTGAAAGGTGTTATTTGAGCAGGCCACGTGGCCGACTGATACAAGCATACAGTATGTCTGTTGCCATAGTGCACAACAACAGGCCGAACACACTGGCGATTGAGTTCCAGTCACTCCACATCAAGAGAAAAAGCAAATTTAATATATATAATATAACAATGACACATTGAATTTTGCAGAAATGTCTCTTCAAGCAACCACACATGGATCCCTACAGTCAGGTAAGAGAAAGTCACCACAATGTAGATCCTTCATATTGTATTTGGATATTAAATGCAACTTGTGTCCACAGCTGAACAAAGACTAGCAGACATTGACTACACAGAGCTAAGCAACTTGTGCAGAATCACACAACTAAATAAAAGGTACTGGTTATTAATGTGGTAAATTATTATAAAGAAATGCATCTCATGTGTTTTTTCTATCTGGGCTTTTTCTGCTTTTAGTTATCTGTTTAAAAAAGACATTAACAGTGTTGCTTATCTTCACAGTTGCATTTCTACTGAAGAGGCCCATAAAAAATTCATGAAATCTTATAAAAGAGTATTCCTGCACCCTCGGACATCTTTACCCGGAATTAAACTTAAAAGCAGCATGTGAGTATCTAATCTTTTAAAATGAAGACTGGTCACGTGTTAAACCACAGAGTTTCAGCTGGGTTATACAGGTTATTATATTTATTAACTTGACCAGGTCATCGGTTCTTATAGCTGTATTTTCAGTGTATTAATGGAGCAATGTAGAGATTTTCGAATCTCTACATTGATAATTGCAACCAACAGCTCACTCCATCGCTCACCCCTCTCTTTTGAAGCACTACGGTGGCTGACACAGGACAAGGATGTCATCACGTTTTTGCTTCTTTACCAAAGGAGATAACATATTTAGGAAATGCTTTAGGGCTACTGTAGAAACAACATGATAAATTCCATGTAAGGTGACCCGCGGTGTATGTTGATAGAAACCGCTCATTCTAAGGTAATAAAAACATAACGCTTCATTATGTAAAGTCTTTATACACCTCTGAAGACATAGTTATGTATATGATATTGCATTTCTGTTAATAGATCCTAAGTATTACACATAGCACCTTTAAAAGATTAAAAAGAAATTGAGAGTACTTGCTAAGTTATGCATTAAGATTTGGAAATTTAATTTGCTGAAGAAAACTTAATAAATCTTAGAATTAAATGTAGATTATGTATTCAAACTTTATATAGTTTGTCTCATAGAAATGTATAGCATACTTCAGAAACACATGCACAGCAAATCACATTAAGTTATTTAATAACCACATTTTAATGTCCCACAAGCCGCACGACTTATTAGAATTCAGCGCATGTGAAGTCTTACAGTCCACATTTATAGCCAATGATTTATATTTGCAGATTGAAATAGTCTCTTGGATCACAGCCTGCTATATAACCGAAAGCAAACATTGCACTGTCCTTTGTTAGGAACTTAAATTAGGCAATTAAAAAGATTTATTGGACTCAAACTTTGGTGCAGGTGAAGTTGTAGCAGCAGTTGTATATTTCACTAACGTGCATTTTAACAATTGCATTTCGTCTCGAGACTTAAAATAGTGTTCTGGGTTTTTTCATTTCAGGATTCGATTATAATTTAGCAGCAAACCAAATTAGCCCTTGGGAATGTATAAAATGGTATTGTGCTGGAACTTTCTTGATAACAGTGCGTTGGAGCGTTTCTCACCCCGCCAGCTGAATTGGGATGTATATGCATCATTCTATACTAAAAATCCTCATTGTGCTTTTTTGGAAAGTTGCTTGTTGAGTGAAAGTCACAAACAGGAAATGTTTATAAAAAACACGTGGGCCGAGGTGTGACGCAGGACCTGTCAGTCAGTTGAGTCCCAATGCAGTCCCACTCGGAGATGTACTGAGTAATTTTTACAGATAACAGGCTGCCGGAGTGGAAAAATGAACGTTCTTGTGGGTAGTGACATATGAGTCATGTGTTTGATTGGCTGAAATATAGATCTGTTCCCAGTTGGAATCGAGTGTCTTGTAAGTGCTCACAAAGGAGGCTTATTTACGGGACGGTTAAAGTGAATAATGGCGAGTGATTATCTTGTAAATCAAATTTAACGCTACGGTTTTGATTTTGTGAGGTATTTGTGATTGAAGGCAAGGCTTAATGGGGCTGAACTTTTTATTTATGCTAGCAACAAAAAGTTTGGACACACCTTTGCATTTCTTAGTATTACTCTATAGAATAAGTTATTGAAACTATAAAACTACACGCATGAAAGTAAGGGAATGATGATATTTTTGAAATGTATTAAAATGATTTATTTATATATTTTTTACATATATTTATTTTTCTGCAGTCCAGCACTATTAAACTAGATTTCGTCATAAATATCCTAATGCATTACATTCTGATTTAAATGCACAAACTGAAAATATTTTATTTTCTGTTTCAGTCAATCTCCAGTGGAGTTGAGACTATCTGAGTCTTATCAGGAGGTCAGAAGACATCAGCCACATGGAAAACTGACTCATGAGTCACTCGTGGGTCACGTGATCAAAGCCCTGAAGAAACTGTGAGTGTTACAAGGATGCTTTTTGTGCTTTCTGAGTGTTTTTGTGTGTATTTTAAATCCCTCTAAAATCATTGATGAGACATTATTAAAATAAAACTGATATAAATACAAACATAAGGTGTGACTTGCAGCTACTGGAGTTAGTCACATGGGGACAAGAACTCACCTGGCTTATATTTAACCCCAAAATCAAAAGATAAATGAAATTGTTTGAGATGATCATAATTGTATCAGTTATTCTTGTGTTTTCCTCCTTGTTTCCATAATTCTGCAAAAAAAGCAAAACAAAAGATATAAAAAAAATGATGTAAAAGAAATGTATATTTTATTTAAATAGTATAAACAACTTAAGTTTTATTTATACATCATGGCAGCTTATTTTAATGAAATAAAATATATTATTTTCAGTCATTTATTATTACAGTAATAATGAATAATAATAAGAAGAATTATTAATAATTACAAAATTTACAAAAGTCATTTTATTTTTATTAGGCTGACACATTTGTATTGTTTTCTGAGTATTTATTTTATAGCATTTTTGATCAAATTCCCATTTGTCTGTCCAGGGTTTACATGCAAAGTGTAGTTTTTCCATCTACCAAAAGAGGGCACTGTAGTCCCTTTCCAGCAGTCAAACAATCATTCCTTATTTCTGTGGTTAATGTTTGAATCGACACAGTTTTAATTAGTTTTACCTGTATATTAACTACTGCAAATTAAAATCATAGCTTTTATTTAAACAATGAGAGACATTTTGAGAACTCTGTCCAGAATGTCATCTGGTAATGTTTTATTGAGAGCTCCCCGAGCATAATAATGGATGGGACTTATCTCTTTCCAAAAGCTCTCTGCCATTATCTTAATTCATATCAATGGGCCCTGGTTTACTTTCCTGCTGTCACTGTTCATTATGGTGAAAATATAGTTGAAAAGAGTGAGGAGGATTTCTTAGGGCCCATGTTTAGCATGGAATTGTGTTTTTTCCTTTTGTATGTTGCTTGGTGTGGGAATATTGTTCTTTTTGATATAACTTCCCCCATACATCCACTGAACTCCCTGGGATATAAATATGTTTTTATTGGTTATTATATACTGTAGCTTGGTTGGACAATTTTCTTGCCAATGACGTTGCAAAACAAAAATGTTTGTGTACCAATGTTTAAATGTGTACTAGTTTGCTTCTTTGGTTTTATAACTTGTTGCATACGCAAAAAACAAAATCACTAAAATCAGCGTTTGAGAATAAGTAAACAAGTAATAAGTTTGACAAATGGACCATCAACTACAACTGAGCCATTTTTTTCAAGGTTATTGTCCAACCTGCATTTTTTTCTTACTGATACACAGAAAATCACAAATTATGATTTTGCGACTTTGCATTCATGTTTACTCGTATCTCATAAATATTTACTTTTAAATCCTACAACCCATATATTTCATCAATATTCATGTTTCTTTGTAATTTGCTAGTGCCATGCTTTACATTTGAGTTACGCACCGAAGATGAATGTTCATAGTTATGAATAGCCCAAATTGTCATGCCATCCCATAGGAAAACCTTGCGCTGCTACACTACGGTACACCCTAATAAGCATGCATACTGAGCACTCGGCATGTGAAAGATGGACTGCGCCTTCGGCGGAGTTAATGGAGGCAGATGGCAGAACATATCTCATAGAATGCATTGCTACTTTGATGTGCATTACATGCTTCGCTATACTGAGAACATTTGTGCTTTAATGTGCCATATTACAAGTGAGTAATATAGATCACATACTGAGAGCTTTACGCATGGAGCACTTTGGGATCGTAGGTAACGTTACCAGCAGGGATCCTGTTATGTCCCTGTCTTTGGCTCATAATGTTTTCTCATGTCTACATGAATTTGTTCATCAGCTCGGTGTCTAGATTTCTAGATCACATATGCCAACCACCGGGGGAACGTGTTGGAAAGATGTGTGCTGGATAACAGAACTAGGTCACGGTTTCATTCAATATGGGAGACGGGATTGTCTCGTCCCTGTGAGGTTCTGCCGTGTGACATTCAACGCCGTGTTGTGAAAGAATCTCAGTCATGTGGAAATGAGATTAGAAAGGGTAAAAAAATCATAAGCACGCTGCGATAGACGCTCGACAGAGCCACAGGAATCACTATTGAATGACGGATGAGGGCCAAGGGATTCTTCTTCAAAACAAACCCAAATACTCATCGCTGATTTGGTTAAATGTCAGTTTGAATCCAAAAGTACCTTTGTTTCGTCTTGCATGAATCATCAATGCCACATCTTTGTAATCTCTTAACAAAAGCAAGCTCGCTCCCTCTTGTTTTTTGCTGACGTCACAAATCCCTTCCTTTCAACCACCTGGTACACATCGCCCGCTTTCCTCCATCTAATCTCATGCTCGTGGATGCCGTAGCTATACCATCTGGGCCCAAACAGCATCTCTCTCCTTCGAGAGTCATTCGAAAGCAGGCATTATCCCTCCAGGTATAATTGACCCCTTTGGTTTTTCTCTGTCAGATCATGAAAGCGGGTTACGAACTGTGTTTTAAATCACACAATGAGTTTTTATTGGTGAGGTGCGTTCCTCTGTTTCATCACGTGTACCTTCATAAATGAGCAACTGAGACCACTTTGTACTCATCACAAGGTCAGTCGATGTCCTAAAGGTCATCTGGTGACCTGGTGTGCGATCATGTGCTTGTTTTGCGTTGTATATCTATACATCTGTTCCTGTCACTAAGCCAGTTTTCCCCATCCAGATCTCATGGGGAGCAGGACCAACTGTGCTGGCACACACACAAACGCATATACACTTCCTGTCCATGCACACTGTTCCCGTGAGAGTCTGTCTCTCTGCCAGCTCTGGAGGCAGGAAGTGCTCGGCTTCCCCCCGTGCTGGCTTCGCCCGTGTAGCTCAGCGTCCAGGAGGCCGATGCTTAAGGCAGAACAGGGCAGGGAAAGGCAGTGACGAGGGGAACCAGCGGAAGACGTTTAGCTCATTTTATGAAGGAAGCCGGCCAGCTCGGCCTGCTTCGTGTGCACTTTCTGACTGTATTTGTGTTATAGTTCATGTATTTATTTTGCTCAGTGATTCAGAGTGCTGACCCCTACTCAAGCCTTTCCATTTTCCCACAATTCCCTTCTTGTGTGTTTCCTGGGGATGTGTACAGGACAGAGAAACGTACTTTGACCCAGAAAAGCTACGGCAGCGTCACCTGAAGCTCTAATTTTCATATCCCTTGATATAGCATGAGGCCCATGTACGTATGCATGTTTTCTTCATCAACAATGCAGCAGAATGTAGAACAGATGGGTCTGAATTTATAAACTGTGATGTGTAGCGTTACTTGACGCTGGATAATTGCTGTAATGAACGTATTTGATTGTAATTTATGTGCATGTGAATGTGTTCATGCATATTTTGTGCATGTAGTATGTAAATGTCTGCGTGCGTGTGTAGCTGATGCAGAGCAGTGTTTCAGTATCTCTTGTATTAGCTCTATTAATAAGGCTTTATCAACATTACACCGAAAAAAATACATTTATTTATTTGTACGTTTGTCTTGTTTTGCAGTACAAATATTTCCCTAAATTTTGCATCTCAAGAAGAAACTTCTACAAATGCATATACAGTATAAGGTCCAAAACAGCCATGTCCACACCTGTTTAGTGATACATTTGTCACGTGTCTTTATTAAATATGGCCCTTTTTGCAAGTCTCATTGTCTAAATAATACTCAAAATTAGTTGAGTTAATGTTTTGGGGCACTGTGTACTACATGTATCTTGATTTAAGGATTTTTAGATGTTTATACTATAAAACAAGACAAAAGTACTAAGAAATACATTATTTGGAATGTAAACAAAAAATGTATTTCTTTGAACTTTGTATGATGATATTTAGCATCATTATAAATGTGTTTAAATGGGCATTATAGACTAAAAATGCTGGGTCAGATATGAACAAACCCAACCAAGTTAAATCCAATTTGATCTCAAAGGAAAATGATCTCACCTTTTTTCCCCCTGTAAAATTACAGGATATAAGAATATATAATAAATGGTTTTCTCCATTTTTCTTGTGTAATTTTAAAGTATTTCAAAAATAAACTGTAACAAAAATCTTGTTAAAAAAATTGTCATTTTTTGGCAGCTGCACTCTTAAAAATAAAGGTGCTTCAAAAAGTTCTTTGATGCCATAGAAGAACCTTTTGGTTCTATAAAGAACCTTTAACGTCTTAAGAACCTTTCTGTTTCACAAAAGATTCTTTGTGATGAAAAAATTTCTTCAGAATATAAAAAAGTAAGAAAGAGATGGTTCTTTAAAGAACCTTAGGCTGAATGGTTCTTAGTGAAACCAAAAAAGGTTCTTTTATGACATCGCTGTGCAGAAACTTTTAAGCACCTTTATTTTTAAGAGTGTGGGGTGACAGAAATAAACTGTAAAATCACATGTTTTTCTTGTAAATTTGGTCCTTTAACAGTGTGCAGTTGCCTTAATTCTCAAACAGTTAAAAACGTTTATTCAGTGACATGGACGTGTTGAGTCAAAAATCACAATTACATTAATTTCAGAAAGATGGATTTAGAAATGACTTTAAAGAATTTTCACTAATTTAATGATGATAACAAACAACATTTACACTTCATAATAAGAGTCCTTTTACATTCATTCTAGGTCAAAGCAACTCAAAACATTGAAGAACTCGCTGGAACACCAACATACCTCTGTGATTTGTGTTAAAACACAACATCTTTAGAAAGAGATATAAAATACATAAACATAGCTCATTTTAGTGAATTAAACACAGGTGAGCAGTGCAGCGATTTCCTACTCATACTAATAATCCCAAACAGGCACCTTCTCATCCATTCGGCTACATCAGGAGACTTTTTCATCCATTACTAATGTAAAAACTGCAATATGACATCTGTCGCCATCTATATATTCTGCCAGCTGGCTTGATTATCATCCAAAGCAATTTAAACATGTATATCACATAAAATGTTTGGTTTTATGGTTTTGTCTTTAAGTTTAGATCATTCGAAAAGCTCGGGGGACTTATGATAGAGCGATGCACATGGAGACAATGACTGGCTGGGTTCCCTATTAGCCTACATTATCTAAAGCACTGATGTGCTGTATTTGCTGTTTAAGACGTTGTTATGGCAACAGCTGATGGGTCTGTTGAAAGTGTGATGAGAGGAAGCCAAATAGGAGGAAAAAACTCTTAAGGTTTGTTTTTCTTGTCTTGTATCTCACGGTGATGCTGTAATTGAAGTTAAAAGTTTATTGAAAATGTGATTTTTAATTTGTAAGACAGAAAATCTGTTGGTTGGAAATAAGGGACATTCATATTTTAACAGTCTGATTCAAGGTCAGTGCTGTACAGCAAACACAGAGACTAAAGACTAAATGTATATATTTTGTATTTAAAGAGACGGTTCATCCCAAAATTTAAATTCCGAATCATTTATTCACCCTCATGTCGTTCAAAACTTGTGTGACTCTTTCACAAAAGAAGATAATTTGAGAAATGTCTCTGTGGTTTTGTGTTCATACATTAGAAGCAATTGGGGACGATGTTGTTCGGTTACCAACATTCTTCAAAATATCTTCTTTTGTGTTCTACATTTACATTTACATTTATGCATTTGGCAGACGCTTTTATCCAAAGCGACTTACATTATATTGTACTATACATTTGTACATTTTGTATAGTAAGCAAGTGGGGGTTAGGTGCCTTGCTCAAGGGCACCTCAGCCGTTACCCGCCAGCCCTGAGAATCGAACCAGCAATTAAATCCCTTTAATCATCATATCGATTTCACTGAATTTGTTTAAGTAACCCAATGGGAATCTAATGGAAATATGAGGTCAAACCAGCTTAAGGCAGTCATGTGTAAATGTGATGCTATATTATCTTTCTCACCTTGCAAGAAAAACATTAGTTCTCACACATTGGGATATGAAGCTAATCTTACATCTGCTGTTGATCTCTTTGAGAATCTGGATTGCCTGACCAGATTTTAGGCAACAGTGAAAACTGGAAACACCCAGGATTGGATTACTTTTGGACTACTTTATTTTGAACCGTGGGAAAGCATTAGCGATTTAACAGATCCATTTATTATAATGGAAATGTGATCAGGATCAGGTGTTGTTTGAAATGGTTTCGCTGATGTTTTTGACTGATGGGAGCGGTACTTTGGTAATTCTCTCTTCATGTAGGAATCTGTTTAGTGGAGGAGTGAGTGTTCTTATGAGAGAAAGCGTGAATATCTCAGCAGCTGCTGTGGAAAGTTCATCATCGCTGGAGAAGTGGAATGGGATTCATGATGAAGGGAAAGTCCAGGGTGAGACTCGATGCCTTTGACCAAAACTCTGTCATTGTCAAGCTTGAGAACAGGATTTATTTGTCCCAAAGGTAAATAAATAAACTCATTGACTTAACCCAGAGACCTGGTTTAGATTTAAACTCAGTTATTGTGTAGTGTATTGTAGTGTTTATTGTTTTTTAAAAGAGCAATGTGGAGATCTTAGCGGCATCTAGCCGTCTCACTCCGCCGCTCTCCCCTCCCTTTCACAGCACTACGGTGGCTGACACAGGACAAAGATGTCGTCACGTTTCCGCTTCTTTGCCGAAGGAGATAACGTATTTTTGAAACACGTTCGGCAGTTTGTCCGTTTAGGGCTACTGTATAACAACATGGCGGATTCCATGTAAGGGGACCCGTGTTGTATGTAGATAGAAATAGCCCATTCCAAGATTATAAAACAACAGTCTGTTATGTAAAGTCTTTATACACCTCTGAAGACATAGTTATGTTTATTATATTGCATTTCTGTCAATATTCCTAAATTTGACACCTTTAATGAGAGAAGAATGAAAAAAATCAGGTTGTCTCAATCTTCATTGTTTTTTCAATTGAATAGAGAACAAGATCTTCCCAGATCTTTATGTGGAAACAGTAACAGACCCCGGTAACATCTTCGTCTCATTTTTGTTTCTTGTAAATCCCGTATAGAGAAACATCTGAGACGACGTTGATGCTCATATGAAACACAAAGAGCTCAGTTCATTCCTGAGCTACAAAAGAACAATAAAAGAGATGCTTGACAAAGGTGGAAGTTTGGCCTATGCTGTTATTTTAGTCTCTTTGCTGTTATAATACCGTTTTATGGCAGAGATTTTAGAGAACGACTGGTCCCTGCAGGGGGTTCCTGACAAACCTTCAAACTGTGCCCCAAATGTTTATGAGATGCAATATCAAGTCTGAAAATGCGTTTTCGTCTTGTTCGTTTTTGCACAGCAATTTTAGCGTTTCCATTTATCAGAGTGTCCTGCTGGGCGTGCACAAGGGTTTTGTTTTCACAGAGTTGTGTTTTGATCCAAAACACATTCTCAGTTTTGATGACATACACACGTGTTGGCAGAGGAGTCTTATTTAACAGTTTTGACAGATATAATTTGTACTCTGGTGGGTTGTTAGGACTTGATACTCTTTGGCTGTATAACCTCAGAACCAGATGGAGAAACGTCACGTCTGACAGCTGCCACAGGAAAGTGAGGAAAGAGATTATGAGTTTCATTCTTTTCTTGTGCAAGTGTCTTTGGTTGGTGGCTTTTCAGGTTGCTGTTATTCAACTCGATGATTATGAGGCGTTATGGTAATATTTAAGTATTTAGGACAAGCATGGCTGGTCAGCAACGTATGTTGAATTCTTCTCAACAAGTTTCAGGTGTTCCCAAGGGATATAAGGGTCTTTTATTCACTCTCATGTCATTCAAAACCTGCATGACTCTTTCTTCTGTTAAACACAAAAGAAGATATTTTGAGAAATGGGTTCTGATGTTGTTTGGTTAGCGACGTTCTTCAAAATATCTTCTTTTGTGTTCCGCAGAAGATAGAAACCAGACGACCCCACCGATCTCTCTCGCATGATGGATGTAGCGTTGGGCGTTTCTCGTAACAGCTCCAGGAACAATCTTATCATTGTTGGCTTTTACCACACTTGTCTATTCTGATTTTCGTGATGGGATGAAGGAAAATAAAAAGAACTGTAAAATCAATTTGCGTCTAAATACTAACCTCATTTTCCCCCTTTTCAGGAAAAGCGCCGCGGACAATTTCAGAAAAGACAGTGGAGGTTATCAGCAATAAGATTTGCACTTCCAGATTGAATTGATTACCCGGAGAAGGTTTTCCTTTTATCTTCAAAGCGAAGTGGCACTTAGAATTTGAATTAAGTTCAATGCCCATTCTGACCTGAAAAAACATCTCTGTGGCTTTAACTTTAAGATAGGCCTTATCGATGTTCCTCTCTCTCGAGGTGATTTATGTCAGTGGCTGGTCTTGGTTTAGTGGCAATTTTCCTGCAGCGTTTTCTAGAGATAGTTCGCAGGAAAGTATTCGGTGCCTGATAAGATAGTGTTGTAAAGGCGGCCCGCTCGGCAGATAAGGACGATTACAGATATTTGTTGAAAGACGAAGCTTCTCGTGGTCCAGCAGACCTGTGGAAGCGAAGGCAGCTGACAGCTTTGTGATGGGGTCGTAATGGTCTCGGTGGCTAAGCGGTTTGAAAACAAGACCGCCCTTCACCCTGGCCATGGCGGTTGGTTTATCCAAAGCAACTTATATGGTTTTTCTCTGGGAATTTAACCCATGATCTTTGCACGGCTAATGCTGTGTTTCAGCAATTGATCTATCGGAACGGTGATGTGAGGATACCTTTACCGCAGGCTTTTGGTGACCCTGTTTTTCTCTGTTTGTTGTTTATTTTCTGCACTGACAGAATATGGTTATTTTGCTATAGTTTTGGATTTCTGTTTATAATTTTCACTTACATTCTCCTCACCTCTACTGTTTTAATTTACTGCCACGGGCTTCCATACAGTACGAACCGCAATCCGAATACATTCTCACGCAGAGAGCAATAATTTATTTTTTCTCGTTTTTTCAGTGGTAAGTTTTCTCCAGTTAATTAGAATCTTACGGTGGGATTAAATATTGCAATTATTATTATCTACAGAGAATTTATAATTAATAGAAGTGGATGGAAATGTCAGCGAGAATTCTGGAATTAAGACAGAGATTATTTCCTAGTCGTCTTTTGTCAATCGCTTTGTTATTTTGCCATCGGTTGGTAATATTTCTCAAAAATGGTTTATAGGTTTAATGAGTAAATGTGTTCATCCATCAGAGATGATAAATGTATCGGGGCTCACCGAGGGGTTACCAGAAGACAGGGAGATATAAAATATTTGTTAGTTGCTCACAAAAGTAAAAAAAATTAAACACATTTCACAACTTTTGTGAGTAAAGGTATGCAGGTGTTTATTGTAACACGGTATTAAAAACAAAACTAATTTTGAATGATCGGTTTACAGCAGTTCAGTAAACATCTACAGTCAATCTATAATTTTATCATATAATTTAATTTGATAATTTATATACATTTCAATTTACAATACATCTAGTGATATCATAACTAATCATAAATAACAGCAATTATTATTATATCAAATTAATTAATTTAAATATAAAACATAATTTTATTGAATTAAATATAAAATTTTATTCAAATAAATATACAATTTTATTCAAATAAATATACAATTTTATTCAAATAAATATACAATTTTATTCAAATAAATATAAAATTACAATAAAATTGAATTACAAAATGAATACTGAATTATTTTGTCAAAAAACTTACTCGAAAATATTGTGAAGGATAAAAAGCCTAAAAAGACTTTTTGTCTTTCAAAATATTTTCGAGTGCCTTGGCGTTATGAGTTTTTTGTTGAATTAAGAAATCCCATATATCTAAAGAGCACAGATTCATGGATTTTATACCCCAGTAGCATTATTTACATTTTTTTGATGACTGAATTATTTTATTTTGGCAGAAGCTCGAAGGAAAACCATCAGAATTCAATTACAGCATGTTTTGTGATGGCAAAATGTTCACAATAAAATTGTTATACTATTATTTATGAAGCTATTAATCTATTTTATTAAAAGTTAATGAATTGTTCTGTCAATTAATTTAAAAAGATTTGTTTTTGTTGACTCATCTTGACTTCTAATGACACTAGAAATGACTTGATTTCCCATTATCTTATCTGCACACTGTGTGTTTTTAACCACATAGTTTGGGAAGTTTGGGAATTACAAACGTAGGGTGTTTTGTGAGCCTTGAAATTAAGGCAGACAAACTGTAGTCCAATGCGAGAGGTTTTTAAAAATTGTGAACTCATGTTTGTCCGTCTCTGCTAATACTATAAGACGTTCCCTCTGTCATCTGTGTTTTGCATCACATGAGTTTATTGATCGTACTCTGGAGTGTATCAAAGATTTAAATAGGTCTAGGTGTGTGATCCCTCGACTATGGTGTTTTTATTGCTGTGGTTAAAAGCGTTGGCATGGAACGGGTGATGGATATCAGTCGTTCTTAAGAGATGCACAAAGCAGAATTGTTAGAGAACGTTTATAGGAAAGCCTGTCCCAAGCAAGCTCAGTGGAGACTGGCACCGATTTACCGAACACACACCCACACACAAACGCTCACAGAGGATTGATTGATGCTTTTGACCTTCTTTTAGCATAAGCAAATGCTCTCACACACACGCAGCATTGTAATTACCCAGCCATCCTTCCAGTGGTGTGGTCCTGATAACTAAACTCCTTCCCGGCCAATGGCGTTGACTTTTTATCACTTGAACATTCACGGACGCCCTGCTAATGCAATGACTCTTGTTTTCCTAAATGAGTTCGCCATAAACATAACACGCCGGAGAAGGTCTTCTAAATAGCAGGGTTCATTATCTGAGATGGTACCCGGAGGACAGAGGAAATGTGAAAAGATAAAGGTGCTTTTTTTATTGGGATGTAGTGTCCGGGAGTTGTACTAACAGTGCTTTAATATAGATGAGAATAGATCTAAAAATGTTTAGTTCTGTAGGTTTTAATGGATTCTGGAGGTAAATGGCTTGAGGTTGTTATACAAGAAGTCCCAGCGTTATGGATGTGACATTTTCAGCCAAAACTTAAAATATAAATTCTCAGAGAACGTTTTGATTACCAATATATTGAACCATCTGTTTATATTTTACTAAACTACTGATGATAGAGTCCAGACTTTAAAAAAAAATCAGATATGCACAAGTTATTTTATTTTAAAAGTGGGAAAAATCCATGTTTTTTTAAGATGACATACTTTTTAGGACCGGAAGCAATAATGACCAACAAATGGAGAAGGGATGCTTTTTAAACTTAAAATGGTAACTATATTTTATTTTCATGTGCCCATTTAATGAGGAATATGAACCGTTATGGATGTGTCAATTCACTTACCTGACTATTGAAAACTATGTTTTAAAAACCTAAAAAAACTTCTCCAAATATTGACATCTGATCTTTCAGTATGATAAACTTTTGTGAAAACTTTTATCATTAAGGTTGACATTTGCATGGAATCGCCCTTTTTTTATATTTATTATATTCATTATTATTTGTTGCTTTGTTGTTGTACGAAGGACAACCGAAAGTAAATGATCACCCAAAAACCTTTTTTGCATATTTGTGTGTTTTTCAGCCCTATTCAGCGATCTCAATATGAGCATTATGTCATTTATAAACTCCTGATGGGAATCCACAGTGTGACTTCTCAGCTGAGCTCACAGGAGCTGAAGCAGATCAGTACCATCACCACCATCGAGACCTGGGACCGTGGACAGATCAGTGAGTATCAAATAAACACTCAGACACATCACAATTGTGTACATATGCAATATAGCTTCCAAAGCTTTCATTTTTTCTTTTTAGAAATCCTCCCATGAGTGCTGTAAAGTGTGTGTTCTTGAACTTTTGTAATACTGGACAACCTTCATAGACCACTTCTTATCCAAAACCTCTGTGAAAACATACAATTTAGGGTGTCTTGGAAGTGTTTCTTAATAAAACAATTGAGCAGATGCAGGTCAGAAGAAGAAACTAAGGGAAACTGGCCACACTCACTTTATCAAACTTTACTTCAGTGTTTTGGCCCTTTTCAAGGTAAACCGTCTTAGTTCTGTTTATGTAATCCCACTTTGTTAGTTGGTGAGATGACATCCATCTAAAATGTTAAAGACTTTTGGACTGTATATTCATCCATTTTAGACGGTTTTAAAACTACAACATAAACAGACGTTACTACGCATGTGCACTTTTGTGACCCAAACTTAACTTCCGGTACACATCCGCAAAGAATAGAGTCCCTGCAGATTATTTCTGATAACAAGCAAAAGAAATAACAAGTAAATGACATTAACTAACAAGTTAAAAGTATATCAGTATTATTTTGGGTTACCAGTAGAAGAACAGTTACTTGGCTAAACTTAAATGCGACAAAGTTACACAACCCATTTAACTTCTTATGAAACCGTCTATACTGAACATGTTTGACTTCCTCCATACTGACTTGTTGATCCAGAGATTTGCCAAACATTTGTTTTTTTCAAGTTTAGATATTAAAATTAGTTTGTTTTCATTGATCTCTACAACACAATCTATCACGACAGATCAAACATAACATTGAGAGCTGCAGTCAATGATGTTCATCCTAAGTCTGCGCTGGTTTGTATATTGTTAACTGTTTGAATGTGTTGTGCTTTTCACAAACAGACGTCCATGATTTCCTATTGATGTGTGCCGGCTTTCAGCATCTGGGCAGACATCTGCTAATCTGTGCTCAATAACAGCTCATATTTGTTCAAGGCCACTAAGTAAAAACATAAAGGCAAGACAATTTGATGAAAGCGCCAGTCCGTGCCTCTGCACCGATGGCTGGTGTTTTGCGAACGTCTGGTATTTTAGAGATGGAGATTTCTGCATTGATTCGTCTGGAGCGGTCGGTTAATGGCCGTGGCGTGTTGTATGTCACAGATGCAGTCGAAGGAGATGCTCGCGGGCCTGTCGTGTCCAAGTTGTCGCTGTACATGATTACATAGCATAAACACAGCGATTTGCTGGCGATAGCCGTCTGCACCGTGCTGAAAAGTTTGCGTGAGAATGTTGTTGGAATAAATGTGAGATTTTTCTTTGCATGTAGATTGTTTGCTTTTAAAAAGCAAAATATCCCGTTTTGATCTGAGTGACAAAGTGATTTATTTGACTTGGGACAAGTTGTTTAACTTAAAAATGAAATTCTGTCATCATTGCTCAACCCTTAGGTTCTTTCAGGCCTGTATGACTTTTGTTGGCTTCAAGTTTCAAATCTCATTCATATTCATGTACATAAAATATACCATGTCATTTTAGGAGCTGAACTGCATTCCATCCTCTTTTATTGTATAGAAATGGGCACAAGATTTTGAAAAAGTGTTTGTATCAGACAAAAAAGGATGATATATGGGTTAGGAACAACATGAGGGCGAGTAATTGATTCAATCCCCTTCACTTTTGTCTGCTGCACATCTCTCTTTAATGTGAAATTCAGCGCAACAGCAACTAAATAAAGAATAGTGCCGAACGCTGCAGTTTTCATGGGGTTGTATATTATGAACTTCAATGCATACAAATGCTAGACACCTCACACAAACCATCAGCATACATCTAGTTATTATTTTATCGTGATTTAGGGTGATATAGGGTTTGTAGGAAATATCTAGTGGAGTTTTCCTTTCTGACACTTTATATAAACACAGGGAGTAGCTTTAATAATCAGCTATTGGCCTACGTGCATTAGGGGGTCAAGCTGGGGTAAAAGGGATAGTTCACCTAAATAATAACAATTCTGTTACGTGATTTTAAACCTGTATATGATGCACAAAATAAGATATTTTCAGAAATGTCTCAGTGGTCCATACAATGGAGGTCAATGGGGAACATTCTTCAAAATATCTTCTTTTGTGTGAAAGTCACACATGGCTGGAGCCTTTCTAAACCAAAATCTTGAATGATGTTCATCTCTGATTTTTTCTGTTTACAGTTTTCGGCCATAATGGATTTTACCTCGTTCTGTTGGGCTCTGTGAAACCGTACAAACAGGAAACCCTTGAAGAGGACCAGGAAGTATCTACGGTATGAATTTACTCTATCAGATAGTTACCTGTTGTTAAAGTGATAGTTCACCCAAAAATGAAAAATCTGTCCTCATTTATTCACCCTTGTTATTGCAAACCTGTTTGACTTTCTTTCTTCCGTTTTCGCTCTATTCTACTTTGTCTATATAATTTATATATTTTTCCATTATTTATGGGAGATAAAGAGGTACAAAGCATTTTTATACCACTTTGAGCACACTGTACATCAATTCACACTGGTCAAATCTTAGATCTTGCCCAGTGAGACCATCTGTAAAACTTGTTAGAACTAGCCGCAGTAGCCAAGGGGGCGGGACTTAGTTACAGCTCATTTACATTACTAAATAAATGCACAACATTATGGCTCTTTCGTCCATCCAGCTTATTGAACAAAGCACTTATACAATGTTGAAGATTAAATGTGCTGTCTCTATGTTGATCTAGATTGCCGCTGGAGGTTCCTTTGGTTCTTTTGGATCTGTAAACGCTGCAGATGGCGGTGCCATCATCCAATGTGTCCTCACACTGGAGACCTGCGAGATTCTGAAAATATCTCGCTTTGGCTACGAGAAGCTGAAAAAGGTATGACACGGATGACAGTCGTCCTTCTCGAAAGATTTTTGTTGACCAAGTGCAATAAATCTTACCTTTTAAAAACACCAGGTCAAAACCAAGTCTGCATTGAATGTGTCCCAAAATGTACTGTCCTTTACATTTATTTGTAGGACATCGTGGCACATGATTGTGCGGTTAAAATGACTTTGATCCAGTCTTGCCAGCTATACCTCCATTGGCCAAAGCTTTCCATCAGCCACCTGGCCAACGGCACGCAGCTAAAAACGTTCCCCGCTAATCAAGGTAAGTGGGCGGCTTGATCGAATGCGTTCTGTCGCCACAAATCACGACGCCACATTACGCTCTTTAGTTGGGTTTTTGTGTCGTAGATTCCGTCGGAGACAGATGCTTACCACCTGGATGGCGTAATCGCTTTTCTCACTTTTTGTCTGATTTGCCCCTGAATGAATGTGTTTATGGGTGGAGAGCACTTGAATATGATTTGAGAAAAATACACGAGCTGCTCCATTACCCCTCACAGCTGACTTTAATTAGCAGGACTGCTGTTTTTCCACCTCATTGGGGAAATATCGAAGCTGAGATATTCATTTAGGCGCATATGTTTATAATATTGTTGCAAAACAAATGTTACCCAGACTGGATTCAGCACGTTGGAGATTGAGTTAGAATTGAATTCCAACTCGGTTTCTGAATGTGGTTTCCAATTTTCCATTTAGAATTTTGAAACATCCACAAAGATTAAATTATATTAGTGTTTAAAATGCTACTTATAGATATGTATATTTAGTTTATATACAGACATTTAAGCATACATCGTGAGATTCAAAGATTTTTAAGATCATTAGAAACATTTCAGTCAAATATTTCCAAACTTTTGACTGGTACTGTATATTTAACTTGATTATGATAGATAAGTCAACTCACCTTTGTTTATAGCTCTGTTTACAATACAAATTGGTCAAAATAAGCATCTATTTTTAAAACGACCTTTAAAATAAATGTAATGAATGTTTTTTGAGGCAGAAGCAATGTGTTTAGACAAGTTTTGTTTGTTGATTAAAATTTTTGATTATCCCCATAAAAAATGTCAAATAGTACATAAATCAAAATGCATTGATAAAAACTACTGAAAATGCATTTAAACTAAATAGGTTATATACAGTAGTCAACATTTACAATAGTCATGTACAATACCCGTTTTTGTCTTAGGACAACTTTGATGAACTTTTTTGATCCACTTCAATTATTGACTAATGTAGAATAAAATGACACATGTCATAAATGTATCACGGTATCAACCCCTTAACCCCTTAATAGGCCCATGAGAAAGTCTGCATTTTTATTACCTTTGTTTTACATTATTATTCAACGAACTATGCATCATTTATAAGCTAAGACACTCAACATTTATATTCTAAACTTGGTTTTGCAATCATTAAAATATTAATTTAAATAGGGGAGCTTATTAAGAGGTTAAAAGGAAATAATGCCCCAGACACAAAAATATTCATGTCTTCAAATCAGGTCTGGTTGAGTTTCATTAAAGTTTGTGAATACTTCAGGCATTTATTAAAATACACATTGAAGATTATTTGGTCTATGTATCTTAAAACTTAAACAATCTGATCCTAATCTTTCCTTATGAGCCCAGAGCACAATCATTTCTCCAACCGCTTTAACCCCAGTGCTGTGTTTCTGGTCTGTTCAATATCAGTTTGTCCTTTGGGGCTAATAGGCAGGCATATGGTGCGCTGTGGTTTCACTGAGACGCTGGGCGGAGCTCATGACGGAATCATGACGGAAATCTTTATTTAGTCCCTGGAATCTCTCTCTGTATGTCCCGGTGTCTTCATCTGTACCCAGTTACCCGCATCCACCCTCCAATTATACATCTTCATTCATATCTTCCACTTTAATGAAAGGCTTCGGCTTTGAGCGTCATGCCGTAAAACTGTTATTTAGAGGTCGCTGTTGTGCTGGATCAAATTATTGGTATTTGTTTTTTCTTTTCGCATTTCAGTTTTTCCCACACAGCACAGCAGACGGTTGGCCTATCATATCACGACTGTTCTTTATCAGAGAGACGGAGAGAGAGAGACCTACGGAGCGAGATGTGATTAGAGAGAGAGAGACAGGTGTGTGGGAGAGCTGATTGATTGAGTCTTATCTGAGCGTGCAGCCGACAGCTGATGGATGGGCGTGAGTCTCCCGATCATCTCATGATCATGTTCTTGAACTAACTCCATCAGCACAGCTGTATTTCCTCTCTGTTGGCAACTTTCGTCATCTACGCTGTCGGTTTGAGTTGGCATAAAAATAGTTTATTTAAAAATTTACTTTGTTAGTTTGAGCCTCTTTATTGAAATATAATGCGCTTATCTGGAGCGAGGGACACTTTTCTGGCATGTTTAGTTTGTTTCGCAGATCAAAGTGTGTTTAGTTCTTGAAATCAACATTGGAGTTTTGTGTGTTTTAAATTCATCTACTGTACGCATAAACACATTTAAACGTACAGTCTTTCTATTTCAGAAAAACATAACACAAATAGGGCAAAATAGAAGATATTTTAAGAATTGTCTCAGTTGTTTTGTGTCCATACTATGGAAGTCAATGGGGGTTAATGTTGTTTGGTTACCAACATTCTTCAATATATCTTCTTTTGTGTTCTGCAGCAGATTTTGAATGATTTGAGGATGAATCGATAATGTCAGATTTTTTAATTTGTGGATGTAGGCATCAGGGTTCTAAATTAATGCCCATATGTTTATTTTCTAATAGCTTTTTATGCATCCAGGTTTCATAAAAAAAATCCATTACTTTTTATTTAATCATTCCTTCTAATTGAGATTAAAATCTCTTTCACAAGAGTGACCTGGCCAAGGTGGCAGCTACATATAACAAATATACACATTTATAACAAAACACATTACGGATGCACATTACTTATAGCATTTGAGGTTATAATGCTTTATGTTTGAAGTATATCTCTCTGATCCTATCATTCAGATCCAGGCTTGCCAATACAATTTTGTTCTGGCATATTGGCATAGTTCTGAAAGAGTGAGGGAGAGAGAGAGAGAGAGAGAGAGAGAGAGAGCAGTAAATGTAATTACTGATTTGACTGTTTATCTGCTGCTTAGATGTTATTGTTTTATATCCATTTTTCTGATGTCTGTTTTATAAAGTACATTTCACGAAACTTAGCTGCATCTAGCGGTGAGGTTATAAATGGCAACCAACGGCTCCACCGCTCGCCCCTACCTTTTAAATCACTATGGTGGCTGACACAGGACAATGATGTAGTCACATTTTGGCTTCATATATATATAACATATTTAGGAAATGCGCTCTGTAGAGCAGTTTGTCCATTTAGGGACAAACATGATGAAAACCACATGATGAATTCCATTGTAAGGGCACTCGCGGTGTATGTAGATATCTCATTCTAAGATAATAAAAACATAACGCTTCATTATGTAAAATCTTTATACACCTCTGAAGACATAGTTTTGTATATTATATTGCATTTCTGTTAATAGCGCCACCTAAATAGTACATATTGCACCTTAAACAAAAGTGTTACATTTATACTATTTATAATCAAATACAAGTTAGGTATGTATAGTAAAATCATAGAGACATTGTTGTGTCATTCAGGACCTTGGACAACAACACAACATATAAACATGGATTACAGGTGCAGAAACAAATACATTCCACACCTAAATTTGATAAGATGTCCCGCCACCACTTGTGGAGTATGTAGAAAAAAGCTCTATTTTATTGGCTTCTTAGACACACTGACTGGCCATCTAACCGCTTAACAACCATTGTCCAATGCCAAACCCACTGTCCTCAGTTGAACTTTCTCAAGACGGTGATGTATGGCCTTACAGGTCTGATCCAGAGACCACTGCGTTTCCCTGCGGAAGCTTCACCAGACCACAAACATCAAACCAATTGCAGTTACTCTAATGACGGTTCAAAACACTATTCTGCACCTGTTGCTGTATATAAATTTATGAGTGTTTTATCCAGACCAGCTATTCATTTGTTTGCACCGAGTGACCAGGGCAAAATGCTGATGAATACAACCTTAAGGTTACGAGGAAGATCTTAAATCATCTACACATGTTGTTCCCATCATCTCACTATAGCATGATGAATGACGTAAAGGCAAACGTTCACCATCTATGCCAAAAAAATCAAATTTGAAGCCACTACAATCTGTGTATTGTGTGTTTGTGTAGATAGACGGTGGAAAAATAGCCATACAAGAGCACCTCTGTTGACATTCTGTACCGATCATGTCCAGAAATCTTAATCAAGTACAGAGGCATCGTCTCTTTGCAGAAACAGTGGTCTCATCTTTTTCTCTTTCTTACCTTCAACAAACATGTCATCTGAGATCAGAGGTAAAATCACTGGTCCATTAGTTCATCCGTCGGTGGGCTACCCAGCTTCTCAGTTTGCCCTCCAGGGATGTGAGCTGTAAATTGTAGTGTGATCTGTTCTACCATGGGATTACATCATACAGAAGGCTGTTGTTTTCAGAGCTGGACCACGTCATTGTGTCTGCAGCTGTCCTGCTGTCTGTCGATCTTGTCTTCCAGACTGTCGGTCAGGTCCGATCCAGACCATCTCCCTTGGATTTTATTCCAAGTTTCCAGTCCAGTGTGTTTATCTGAATAATATCTACCAATGGTGTACATGTTCATTTAATAATGAAGGAACTTCTTGCTTGAACTGTAAATTTAATCCTCAGATCTGGTTGGTTTGTTAGAATGTTGTCACAGGGTCACTTTTTAAAATAAATAAACTGTGTGACTTTTCTCTTGAGTTCATTTAATGTCAAAAACCTGATTCATGATTTTTTTGGTGTAATGTATTTCTTTAAAGGTACTGTTGCCCAAAACTGGCTACAAATATTTTTTTGGGTTAGCTTAAAAAAAACTAGTAAACTGGCTGAAGTTTTGAGTTCATTCAACTTAAAAAAATATTAGTTAAGTTGAATTAACTCAACATTTTAAGGCAGCCAGGTCACTTATTATTATTATTATTTTAAAGTTGAAGTAACATTTATTTTTTTCAGTGTACTGAAAGTATCTTCTGATTTAAGAGTATTTTTACTCTTATTTTAGATACATAACTTGATTTTGCATATTGTTGTTGAAATTTTTACTACAATATCGTCGGCAAAATAATTTTCATGATATCTTTTAAAACCTTTTTATTAAATAAACAATCGATTAACAGTCTAATTCAATGTAGGAAGGCACAAAATTTGTAACCATTGTAACTCGTAAGACAAAATGAGTGCTGAATAATTTATGATATTACGATATGTGTAGATTGAACACATGATAGATAATCGTGGTTTTGATATCACGGTTATTGCCAATATCAGCATATTGTGACGCCCTTATTGTCGCTGTTACTGTAGGTGGAAACCTTGTATATTTTCATGAATCAGTGCTATTAATGTTTGTCTAGCTGAGTTTGGGTTTTGAAAATATTTAACCAATTAAAAGCATTAAAAATAGTATTTTCATTTATTAAATGTTTTATTTATTTGTTCTTTTATTGATCAGTTATATGAAAAGTAGTCTGGAGATACAGATTTCTGCCCAAAAGTGACAATATAATACATTAGTTGAGTTTTGTCTTTTCCACATTACTAATTGTGTTTTGGATTAAAGAAATGCAGAGTTATGTGTGTTTATGCCTTTCGGGAAGAGGCGTAACTGTGCCGTGCTCATCTAAGTAGACAAACAGCGTGTACCAGTGCCTGCTGTGATTTCCCAAGTGATCGAGACATTCGCTGTTTAATGGATTGCGAAGACACGCGGAGCAGAAGAATAATGCAGCGCCGCTGGTTTTTCACTAAGAAGAGTGAGAGCGTGAGAGATGAGATTAAAACCCGCTGCTGAAACACGACTTCCTTCTGCCTTTCACGGTTCTAAGTCCTAAAGCAGAGGCCTGGGTTCTGTCACCAGCCAGACAAATGGACTCGCCTCGCCCCGCTCGCTGCTTCACAGAAATGGGATTTACCTGTCAGGTCTGATATACAGTGTTTCCCCCTGATGTTAAAGGCCCACTGTAAATCAATTTAATCCTCACCTCAACAAACCAACCCCAGGTTTGTCACAATAAGAAATAATCCTCAGCTTTTGGGGCTGATGCCAAAACATAGATTACTTCTGTCGTAAACAGTCCACATCTTTTTCTCATTCTCTGCAGCCTGGGTCACTGGTGTACAATGAGATGCATTTATTACGCCCGAAATATAGAGCGGACTGCTTTGCTTTGATGTGGCACCTGATGTATTGTCTGACAGACAGCTTCGAGAAATAAACACAGATGTATATTAAACAAAATGGTGCTTGCTCTGACACCATTTGTGGTTCGAATGATATGGATCATGTGACTTGCTGGGAATAGGTGTGCTATGCTGAGTAATCAGATGTTTTTCCGGCAGACCATAAAATAAGCGAATCAAGGATGCATCTTAGCAATACCCTAGGAACCACAAAGCTATATAATAAAAACTCCTTAGCAACCACCCACAGCATCCTAGCAAGTTTCGCATGACCAAGAGCACTCAAGCGAAATGTATTTGATCTTTATTTCATCTGTACAGTGCTGGTGAAGGAGGGAGGAGTCTGTTCATTTGTGGTCTTCATTGGACATGGAGAATGTAACATCCTTCAGGACGTTGGGTCGTTTATGAAACCCATGGACAAAAAGGTACTTCCAGCAGAATAAAACTTTGAAAAGACAATTTCGGCCATTTATAGTGTGGAGAGTGTGGTACTTAACTACAAATTTAAAAAGATTAAACATATTTTGTGTGTTTATATATACAGTACTGTTCAAAAGTCCTAGGCTATACCATTAGATTTCAGCAACGGTACAATGACCATATACAATTATTTCTTAGTATATACAGTACAGCCACGGAAAATATTACGAGACCATTTCAAAGACCATTTTCAGTTCTGAATTTACTATTTATAGGTGTTTAGGTAAAATGGTTCTTTTTGTTTTATTCTGTGAACATCTAGCAATGTTTCTCCCAAATTTCAAACAAAAATATTGTTTCTATGTGCGTTTATTTGCAGAAATTGAAAATTGAAACCGGTCAAAAGATGCTCTTCAGAACTCAAATACTTCAAAGAAAACAAGTTCATATTCACTCTTAAGCAATATAACAGTAATATCTGTACATGTTTTTAGAAAAAGGTTACATTTATTTTCATTTTTTCACAGTTTTCATGTGTCTTGTCATGCTGTTAGTCTTTCACATTGCTGTTGGATGACTTTGTCACTCCTGAGGTTTGATTTTGTTGAAATTCAACAGAAAATGGTCTCTTAATTTTTTCTGTGGCTGTATATATAAAAACCCACCAAAATAGAAAAAAGCTTTTATAGGCTAAAGTAAGACCTCCCCTTACCCAAGTAAAAAAAAAATGTTTTTAAAGTGCTCCATTTCCATGCACTACTTAATATACACAAAAATTGTCTGTGTAGTGCCATCTGACCTTTGCTTGAAGAAGCCATTTTGCCCTCGTTTCTATGTGCATATTTCTTTTCTTTTTCAGTCATAATAAAGAGACCGAAAAATAAATAAGCTTGGTCATTAACACAACATTCCAAAACAACAAAGCTGAGTTTCAGACATTTATCTTTTCAGTCCATGTAGTGCAGAACTGACCCTGACGTTTGTGTTTCATGCATTCTCAGACATCACAAGTGTAAAACTGTTTTTTGATTTGCAGGATTGCAAGATCAGATTTGTGGTGGTTGGTAAACTGGGGCCAAAGCAATCGTTTGGAGAGGTCAGCATCATACTGGACCAGCCCTCCCCGTGTACTATTATGACTGCCACTGAAGTTCATGGAGGAATTTTTCAAGCAGAATGTCTGAAAGGTCAGTTATTACACATCACCGCTCATGACCTGAACACAACCAGCTGGATAACCATGACATTACACTTTGAGGACATGATGTAAACAATGTAACAGGGAGGACTTAACGTACCTTAAATGAACTCAGAGTAGGTTTAATACATAATATTGTACGTTTTGTTTGTGTTTTGAGTATCTGAATCAGTTTTTTTACTTTTGTAAAGAGCTGGATGCAGTGACCACCTCTCTTATACTACAGACGGCGCAACCTGTATGTGGAAAGCTCAGTAAGGTAAGAACAGAATCGAACCTTTGTATCAGACTGATTCAATACAAAACTTGTAAACTTTATTTCTTAATTCTAAATTAATACAAAAATATCAAAAATAAAAGGAGAAGATTACATTTTAAAGCTCCTGCTTTTGCCTTCTGGTCTGTATTAATAGGAAATGTCGCACATGATGTTGTTGCGTCTCAATGCGGTTTGATGCTTTAAGTTCATCTGTATATTTTTCTTTGTGCAGGAGGAAGTCATGAAGGAGTTCCTGACACAGGAGAGGAGGAAAAAATGGGAACTTGAGAAGGTTGTTCTGCTATTTTTTTCTTTTTGACCCTTTAACCCATATTACTGTGTGTGTCCGTCACAGAAGAGAGCTCGAGGTATAGGATATCAGTGCCGAATGCCCAGTGGAATAAATGTTGGAACAACCTTTAGGAACACATTTACAAAAATATACAATACCGTACAAAAATCTTAGACACGTTCGTTTTTAAGGTAGGCGTCTTCAAGCGTCTTGGAGACATTGGTAAAGTTTGCATTTAGTTCGTATCAGTTTTTTCTCGTTTCTTTATGGACTTAATGATGGTGAGACCAGATCTCTGTGTGGAGCATAATATGCATACAAACATATCACAGAATTATTACAAATAATGGCAAAGGAATGTTTAGAAATGAAAACTTATGTTTCTGACACACAACAGCAAAAGATATAAATAAATTAAAACTTTTTTTGTGAAAACTAAACAACAAAAGACATTTTAACAATACTGTATGTATAGACAGTTTCAAAGCAACAACATAAACATGTGCATGTGCGCTTTTGTGGCCCAAACTCATCTTCCGGTACACATCTGCAAAGAATAAAGTCCTTGCCCGTTATAAAAAGAAATAACAATTAAATGACATTAGCTAGCAAGTTAAAAGTATGTCTAGTCAGTATTATTTTGGGTTACCAGTAGGAGAACAGTTTCTTGGCTGAACTTAAATGTGACAAAGTTACACGACAACAAATTATTTATTTAATACAATTATTAAACAATAAAATGTTATTATGAATTAATATAAATTAAATTAAATATACATATTTGTATTTATATTATTAGCCACTAGCCAGACCGATCAACAAACACAGACCAGAAGTTAACTTCGGGCCAGGCGTGTGCATCCGATGAAACCGTATATAAAACAATTGTTGACATAAAAGTAGCATATACTGTAATATAGCATTTTTAGTCAATGATAATGTGCAAAATTACATAGTGTAACAGACAGTAATTATTAATTTAAAAGTATCAAAATATGAAAAATGTATCAATATAAAATACTAGGTATAAAAACTGTGCTTGTGGAAATCTTCATATATAATAACAATACAGTGTGTATAATGTGTAGGAAGTACAGCTAGTTTCATCTTCGTTGCTGTGTTGCTGTTTATTCATTTTACGAAATAATCGCAACATTAGTTATACATTCTGACTAGCACGTAACTTAGTTTGTAATATTGGTAAATATGGTGACTATGTTGCTGACTCGGCAGTTGAGAAACACAGTTTTTCTGTGGTCTAGTAAAGACTTTATAAATATGTGTGGTCTGTGATGCAGTGCTGTACTTTTGAGCTGAATGAAGCTCCCAGCGCTTATAAACCGAAGACACTGTTGCTTTGTGTATGTGTGTGTAAACATTTCTCCTTTCCTACACTCTTTATAAATCTTTTTCAGATGTTCCTGTAACATTCACACACAGTAACCATCCTCAGCTCTTGTTCAGGTGCAGCTTTCAAAGTTGCCTTGACTCTCTCTCTTTCTCCTTGTGTTTTCCATATAATGTTTTTATACTCCATAAGAAACGTTTCAGGCCATGTACCCAGTTGTGCTACATTAGGAAATAGGTCACCGATAGAGAAGAGCTTTGAAATGTTTTGTTATTCTATCTGTTTGTGCATTCTGTGTATCTTTTATATGGCATGCATGTGGTCCAGCCTTCTGAGGTCCCGGGAGTCATGTGACCTCACCTCTCTCATCATCCAGTGCGCATTCACACCTGTTTCTCATTCTCACATCATTATACACAACGGACTGCATACAGTATATCTGGCCAACAGAAACACCCTTTCGTTTGTTTTTGAGATGTGATTTAAAGCTTGTATCGTTTGTCTCTAGCACTGTTTTCTTTCGCCGGACTGGAAAATAGGCTTATGAAAATAGTTGCTGGCAAAACTGCGGTCAGTAATTATTCAGCTCAATGGTTAATCTGATACACTAACTATTAAGAGTGAAGTTGTCCATTACTTGTTCTTAACATTTATGAAATGAAACGCATCATTAAGAAGTTCAATTAGTGTGAGAAAATGGTTCCAATATCTCAGATTAAGGTGTACATGATTGTATTATGCATATGGTAATAATTTCATAAAATGTAAAACAAATATTATTTTTTCAGGTTAAAGTAATACATTTGTTACGGTGTACACTAGCGGTCAAAAGTTTTGGGAAACTTATGTACTTAGGTGTTCATAGTTTTTCCACATTTTAGAATAATAATAAACAAAATTATGAAATAAAACAAAGGGAACCATGGGAATTATGTTGTAATTAAACTAAATAAATAAATGAAAACATGTTATATTTTATGGTCTTCAGTGTAGTCATCTTTTGACTAGAACTTGCAGAAATGTTTTTATGTAATTTTATCAAGCAGCAGATCTTGAGGTCTCACCCTGAGATGCTTTTTAAACAATATTAAAGGAGTTTTTAATCTATTCTGTGCTCTTATTGACTGTTCTTTCTTCATTATTCAGCCAAAGTTATCCACTTAAAAAACATTTTTTATTAGATTAAATGTTAGTTTTGTCATGAAAAAAGAGGTATGTTTGGAAAGTTATAGTTTTGTCTACTAAACTAATTTCAGATATTTAAGCCTCAGATCAAAAAAAATTTTTTAAATGAGAAAGATTTGCTCAAGTGTCCCAAAACGTTTGACCGCTAGTGTAGTGCTATATTCCAATATTTATTTTGTTTAGTATTAAAATGACTAAAAGAATTCATCAATGTGTCAGATTATGTTTACAAATGGGAAATTCCAGCGTTGTGGATGTGACATTTTGCATTATGGATGTGACACATAAACGCTCAGAGATTGTATTTGTTACCAATATACTGAACCATCTTTTTTTACTAAACACTTGTTGATAGTGTCTTAACATCAGAAAAATATCAGTTTTCTATTTTAAAAAAGGGAAATAATCCAATGCGGTATGGATGTGACAAAAAGGACTATGAAAATTCATGCTCTAAAAAAAAAAACTGCTTTAAAAACTAAAAGAGACCTTACATGGCTATTTGAACCAAATGTTAACATTTGTAATATAAGTATGGTGAAAACCTTTAGTTAAAACTAGATTTTTTTTCTTGATTTGCATGGAATTGCCCAAATATGACTGATGTGAATTTTTGAAATTTTTGAAAGAATGCTATGCAAAATAATAATTAGAATAAATAAGGACTTAAATCAAAGAAAAAGTGAGGAAATACAATTTTTGTTAAACATGAATGTCACAAACTCTGGTACTGTCTGTGTCTATGTGTGCCAACATGTTTCTGTTTAACCTTGTATGGCCACATAGGATAAAACAAAATGCTACTGCAGTCCGATATAAAAATATGTTAAATGCAGAGGCTTGTAAACATTTTTGCCGGACAGCCCATTTGTCTTCAGGCATGCATGCTAAATCTCTGTAATCTGCATCATGTATTTAGCGGTGTCAGGCGAGAGCTTTTTAAAATGACTTATGGGCTTGCTGCTAAACACATGCCACTGTGCAGATTATACTGATGGAGAAAAACACTCAATTTCGACTGAATTTTCAACCCTTATTGCTGAAAAAGCCATTTGATGATAATGGGAAAATTGCAATATGCCTTAGTATACCTTACGGGAAGTGTGAGGTTTGTGACAGCTTTAGGACCACCTACGTACTAAACATCTGATGCATACTAAACACATAAATTGCAAGTGCTAGACACCACCAAACCAGCAGAAACCATCTTGGACTAAGTGGAAATTTATACTGATCAATATATGATCTTTTGCATGTTAAATTAAGATGTTAAATGCATGTACAATTTTTCTGACCATATATTCTCTGTCTTTTCCACAGAAGAGGATACTATCCGATTCTGTGTTTTATAACGGCGTTCATCCAGGAAGTGGCAAATGGACTTTTAACCGAGGACCACGGGGAGTAACTGGTAACTGACATTCACATCTCCACCCACACTTTCAAACACGGGTTTTAAACACATCTACTGCCTTAATGAAGACAAAAACCAGAACTTGGAATCTATGCAAATGTGTCCAAATCTATATCTTCTGTTTTTGCTTAAAACAGGAATTCTGGATCTCATTCTGTCGCCCGCTCCAGAGACACACTTATACACTTACATACCAAGCACCTCTCCAAAAAAATCCATTCAACGCATTATAAAAATAATATGCTTGTTGCGCGAGCCAGGGATTTCGTACGGCCTCCCATGTGGATCGAAAACGGAAAAATAAAGTCGCAGTTAAACCCACAAGGACTGACAAAATGAGATGCTTCTGTTGAGCACGACTGAGGGTGAATCAAACCAGCGGGTGGCCACCGACCGCAAAGATCCGATCACTTCATCCCACAAATCCACAGCCACGTCACAGAGCTGACAGAGTCTTCCTCTCTGTTGTGTTTTGTTTATCTCTGACCTTAAGCGTTGTGTTCACGCTGACTGAGCGACAAAAGGTTGCCATTTAGACAATTGCTTGTGTATGGGTATGTGTTCATATGCTGGCCGTGATTTTCCCTCGGTTCTGCGCTTGCTGGGTCTTTCATGAAGTCATCTGGATAAATATTTCACGACGAGCTTTTAAATCATAAAGTGCAAAGACCTTTAAACATCAACACACAGTATCTACAGTAAGAGAATTTGAATTATGCCGTTGCATGGTATCTACCAGACAGCAAAGTCTTGCATGTAAATTCTGATGATTTAGTTCTGTAGCTAAAATCTGTTGCAACTGCCTTGTGTCAACTCACGTCTGACGGATCTTGAGTTAATAAATTATACGGAAACTCCAAGCCTAGAATAGTATGAGTTTGTTTTGAGTTGAGAAACATTAACCGGCCTCGTTGTGGATGGCTAATCTTGGATTGATTTAAGTTCTTTTTATAATCATAAACTTTTATTTAGTCTGTGTCTGTATTGGATAATTGTGTCTGATTGTCCTTAGATGACTAACCATGCACAGCCCATGATCTGGTGACTAAATATAAGTTGTTTTGGTTGTGTGTGTGTGTGTGTTTAATAGATGTTTTTGATGATCAGTGTTTAAGTTTTGTTGCTGTTTTGAGTGCTTTCGTTTTCAAGCACCTCTAGACGGTACACGTCTGATCAAGATGCTTAGATGTTTGGGGATTTTGTTTATTTTAAGTTTGATTTCAAAGTCCTCATTCATGGTTGTCTTTGCTAATGTTATAATGCTTTTGCAGGTGAGCTTTATTCACAACCGTGTTTTGGCAGGTGGGATATCTGTTTGTTTCTGTTTTGTGTGTTTGTTTGGAAAAGGTCATGTGACTCACTAAAGAACAAAGGGGGTCCGTATGTGAACCGAAGCGATGCGAAGACACCAAAGTCTTTTAAATAAAAACACTTCAAATGCCCTTTGACCTTCCTACCCGTGGCACCTGCTGGCGTTCATATAATCAATCATTTTCACGGTAGTACTGCGATATTTTGCAAATGCAGAAATCTCTTTCTGAATACAAAAAAAGTTAAATAAATGTAAGTAACATTAAAACCCTGACATTTTCCTACAGATCCTGTCGATAGTAACTTGTAAGTGCTCTGTAGGTGTTTAATGGCGTTCGGGCTCATTTACCACAGGTCCTGTGACCTCGTAATTAATGTTTGCCAAACAACAGGAAGCCGATATTTCACAGACACACAAACACACACGAGCATGCACTTGTTGACATCGACCATCGTTTTCCCTTCGCCTGACACGATCGGAAATAGTAATGGATCAACAATGCAATTTTCCGCATCTCGGCAGCCCAAAACCTCTGTAGCCTACAGAACATCCATCATACGGCCTACACCATCACCACACATTTCTCTCATTCACATAAAGTGAAGATGCAGCAAATCCATGCTCGAGTCCGGCCTTTCCCTTTCCGAACCATTAGATGTTTATCATCTTCAGTTTGTCTCAAACTTTCCCCATTTATCATGAATACATGCATAGATTCTTCATCCTTTGCTAAACGCATGTGTCATAATTTGCGCGCTTGTGCACTATTTTATGCCATTTTGTAGCATAAATTGTGTGAGTAATGTGTTTACACTGAAAAATGGAAAGTTGCAAACTGTTTTTCAGGAAATTTAAAAACAATTATTAAAATTCATTAATAAAAGTATTATTAAATACTGTTTTGACAAGCTATTTTAGATTTTTTTTAGATTTTTGCAAAACCCAGTGACAAAAATAAAGGGATTTTCTTTCTTTTCTTTTGATTCTCTCATTAAGAAAGCATCTACCAAAAGACATCATTTTTGTGATATGTTAATTTATTACTTTTCTCAAAGTTGCTCTGATATGATGTACACTGTAAAAAACTGTAATTTTATCTGTAATGTTTTTACAGACCGTGAAAAACCATAAAATTACAGAAAAAGACTGCAAATGTACAAGAAACACATAAAAAACATGTAATTTTACGTTTAAAAAAAACTTACAGTATTTTCTGGCACCCCAGCTGCCTGAAAATGTAAATTCTTTTGACGGAGATGTTTTAAGATGTCTTGTACAGTCATTTCAAAATGTATAATTTTGCTGTGATTTATACACTCTAAAATAAAATGTTTTTTTTACAGCGTTGTCAAAAAGGGACAAACCCAACATTGGGTTGTTTAACCCCTTGTTGGGTCAAATAATCAACATTTTCTGTGTTTATTCAACCCATCAGCCTTTTTGACCATACTCTAAGTTGAAAATATTTTTGTTTATGTGTCCCACACATCTTTTAGTGTGTTTAAAATAAAAATGTATTACATATGAGATTGTGTTTTAGCTGTTGCATGTATACGCAAGCTTTTATTGTTTGTTTCTGGCCAGCATTTAAGAAAAAAAGATGAAAACTGAAAAGCATTTCTATTTTAAAAAGAATCTGAATCAGTCGCAGATTCATGATCAATAACAGAGTCCCAGTGTTTTTTGACAGTATAATAAACTACATTTAGCATTTTTTACTGCTATTACAGCGTGTGCCTTAAATACTTGCCTTGTGCTAAAAGACCCTCATTTGTAAATACAGAAATACAGTACTTCTAATAGGGATGGTAATAACAGATCATACGCATCGTGAGTTGCAAATGAAGTCTCATCTCATCAAGTCTATTAGTTTTGAATAGGAGCTGGGTGGACTGAGGGAATGAGATGCATCTGGCTTTTGGGTCATTGGCTGTGGAGGAAAGTGGAACCATGTGCCGAGTCCCAAACAAAGAAGATGACTTCCATTTCAGAGTCTTTCCAGAGAGAGGTTAAATGCATCGCTGCGTCTCTTTTAGAGAACCTCAGTGAGAAATGAATAATGTTTTACAGAGCGATTGTTGAACTTGGTCTGGTTTGCAGTTCTATTTCTGCGCTTTGAAGGGGAAAACCGTCGCTTTTTATGAGCAGATGGCATTATGGAAAGAAAAATGACATTGTGTTGCAGTAACTTTGTGTTGAAGAGTGAAGTTCCCATTCTCTTCTTTCTTCAATGTTTACTTTGTACTGCAGGTATTGGGAATGGAAAGGCAGTCATCAAAGCGTTTGAGAGAGAGAGAGAGAGAGAGAGAGAGAGAGAGAGAGAGAGAGAGAGAGAGAAATTGATTTACCAGCAGCTTCACACATCAAAGCCATTGAAGGGTTCAGAAATAATTAAAACATTAGAGACGAAAGCAATGACAAATCCTAATGACCGTCATCCCAGTTTATTTCCTCTATACGCATTTATTGTTGTCTTTCTAAAGTCAATACATAGGAAGAAGAGGGAAGTAAGTGATGTTGAATTAGCTGAAGATACAGAAGCGATGGTGTTTTTTTTTTTCTCTTGGCTGTTTTGACAAATACAGTAGTCAGCAGTGATCCTTCACTGGAAATATATTGTAACCTGGTACCAAATGTCTTTAAATTTTGCTCCCGGGATGATGATGCAGTTCGAAATGTTTTAGCAAATAGGTGATTCATGTCTTTCATGCATACATAGTGCCTAGCTAGAGAAGTAAAAGTATGCGTATGATTCTATGACAATGATTATCCGCTCATGTGATGCTAGTTTAACTGAAGGAGAATCACAATAGTGGATTTATGGCACCAGATATGAGACTCAATAGGTACCAGGTGCGCTCAACACAACTCGCCAGCAATGTTCCATTAACGCGCGCCTACTCTTAGCCACTGTTGCGAGTATGGACGGCAGCCAGCATCAGAAAACCTGGGGGATGATTATACGAGACATGGAGATTCGTCCGTCACAGGTGTTACAAACAGGAGGAGTGGTGCGCAAGCGATTGTTATCCAAGAAAGAGAATCCAAGATACGCTCCCCACTTCGATTCCCCCATTTTTCCACTGAGGACATTTCAAGCAGGGCCGGGAGGCACTCCAGCAAGACAATGCGATGTGTGAGGGTTTGTGCCAATACTAAAGTGAGTATAATACAAAATGTTGTATTTTAATACGATAGAACTCATTCACTTTTATTGTACGAACACAAAACCAATGCAAGTAAATGGGTACCGCCATTGTTTGGTTTTCAACATTTTAAAAAATGGCTTCTTTTGTGTTTTGCAGAAGAAAGTCGTACAGGTTTGAAATGACATGAGGGTGAGTAAATTTTCATTATGAACTATCACACAAAGCAAAATAAAAACAGCATATAAAAGAGGTCTATCATGGATGCAAACTACTCACATTTTATGTAAATTAAACTTTTTTTTTGAAGCTCATTCACCCAAATTGTTTGGTAAAAGTTTTATAATGAAAAGTTTTCAGGGTAATTGTGAAAATGCATTAATACAAAATCAGAACACCAGGAATATCTGATACGAATGTTTTGTTTGTATCAATAACAATTAAGTTTTGAAAAAGCATAGATTGACTATTGCGTCATCACTATTGATGTGGAATAAACAAACTTTAATCAAAAATCGGTTATAGTGACACAGTCATTACTTTTTCATCCTTATTCCCTTTATGGTCTTTCTCACACCGAGCTTCATAAATGATAACGGGGATTTTGTTCCATCCAGTTATTATTTATAATTTGCCTGAAGGATGTAATACTGAAACCCTTGGTGATGTCCCAAGTCAATTGTCATTGGAGCAGAGCATGTGCTAATAATTCTGACCTAATCCAGTTGTTTTCTGCGTTGCATGAAGTTCACCTTGAAATGCAGAAATCTGCTGTCCCTATGACAACCAAGGACAAATTGCTCCGAAATGCGAACATACATTACTTGTGTACAGTTCGCTGCAAAGGGAGAGAGTGAGTTAGACCTCGGAGTGCATTGCATGTATCGCTACGGTAAAATAAAACGTTCAAATCAGATCTAGAAAGCTTGGCTTGCAAGAAAAATGAACACACATTTGCAGCTACAATATTTTTGGTCTCTGTGTGCTTTACAGTTAGGGTTGTATGGAGTGACACCTTTGGGATGTTTATTTGCTCTTTTGAAGCCGAGTTGAAGATTAGCCACCTGTTACGGATCCAACTCTCTCTCCCTGTGGAGTGAACGGGGCCAGATCTCTGCCCTGCCTCTCCCTCATCCAGACCTGTCAGTGAGCTCATCTTTGGCCTTCATCTGCATGCTCACTTACACTCTATTCTCAAACAACCACACACATCTGGCAAGATATAAAATCCCATCTATAAATCTCACAGGGAGAAAGGAACATGCTTTATAAGATAATGTACGGGTTCAAATGAGACGCTGTAAACCTTTTTGTTTCTCACTTTTTCGCCAAAATTTTTAAACCTCCCGTTATGTGGCCATCTGCACTAATCCACACATCGTACTAACCCACTGACCACTAGCTTTATACACAATATACTACCATCATCATACACTATGTGAGTGTGTGTGTGTGTGTGTGTGTGCGTGTGTGTGTGCGTGCGTGCGTTTCATATGATATTTTTACTATTTTTATTAAAAGGAAAGCAATATTCAGTACATGGATGACTAATGTATTGTACACTTTGTTTTTTATGTCAGTAAGGACAAGCAATAAATAAGTATACATATATATATATATATATATGTGTGTGACCCTAGATCACAAAATCAGTCTTATGGGTAAATTGAGATTTTTACATTCAAAAGCTGAATAAATAAGCTTTCTATTGATGTATGGTTGGTTGGGATAGGACAATATGTGGCCGAGACACAACTATTTAAAACTCAGGAATCTGAGGGTGCAAAAAAATCTAAATATTGAGAAAATCGCCTTTAAAGTTGTCCTTAGCATAGCATATTACTTACTTTTTCCACCATCGCTTTGTATGTTTAATGGGTGTGTTCAATAAAGACATAAAAGATCAGGACTGTTTGTGTTTTATCAGCTTAGAAATATTGTGTTCATTGATATTTGTGACTTTGGTAAAGATCACATCACATTTCATGACCAATTCAAGCAGAAAACCAGGAAAATGACAATGGTTCATTTACTTTTTCTTGCCACTGTATACTAATAGCACACTTGAATAAACTTCTATTTTGTTGGGGACAGTACTGTATGAACACAGATTGTATTGTTCTCTCTCTCGAGCAGGGATCACATGGAAGTGTTCAGAGGTGACATTGAGGCTATTTACCACAGCTTGCGGTTGATTCTGAGCATCTTACTTGAGAGCAGGGATCTGACAGAGGGTCTCTACTTGATTTAAAGCACTTAGTGTCTGCGAGCAGCTGGCCAGTTGCATTCATACGATCAATCCATCCGTCGCTCAGACTTGAAGAAACAGCGTGTGCCGCCCGTGAAGGTTTGTTCCACAACATTACACACCTCTTTAAGAGAAGACAGCATGAGAGAGACATTTATCAAGAAGGCAAGACTTGAAATAAAAAGTGTAGTCTGCACCATACTGAGTTTCACCTTCACCTTTCTTAATTCTTTCTTTCTTCTCACATACTTTCTGAAGTGCCAAGTTAATGAAAAGCAAGTCTGCAGTGTGAAATGTTATCATGTGTGTTCAGTTAAGTCATTCATTACCAGCCTGATAGGATTCAATGACAGTGATGCTCAGATAAACAAATACTACACCTGTTCTTAACATCATCCAGACTATTCAGTGTTTCAACCACTATTGAGTCAAACCTTTCCAACATTTGCATGACATTAACTTAGGGTAACATGAAAAAAATGAGGGACTCTTCACCAATGTCAGTCATATTAAGGTTAGCAGGTGTGCATGAATAACTCATACTTGTTTAAAATGACTGATACCTCTGTTGTTTCAAACAGGGACTTGCTGTCCACGTGTCACATATGGGCTGATGCTTCATGGCATCCGATGGCATGAGAGAGAGAAAACAAGTCAGGGTTTACTGGGATTTGAAATATGTATCAGCTGGCATTTGTGGTTTATTACAAGGTGATGGGGACGAAACTGCTGAAGGGCTGTTAATCGTTTTTACGATGCATCCGCGGTGCTGATGTGAAGAATTACTGCATCAATCCATAAAAACAAATAATCGATGATTAAAAAATGCATTCAAATATCATATGTGATAAGGTTACCGTATTGCAAATAAAATATTCATGTCTTATTATGTTATTTTAAAACGTTGACATATGGTTTCAACTACAGAAACGGTTTCAAAGTAACATAAACAAACATTACTGCGCATGCTCAAACTTAACTTCCAGTGGGCTTCACGGTCCCTGCAGATTGTTTCTGAAAACAAGCAAAAGAAATAACAAGTAAATAACATTAGCAAGCAAGTTTTGGGGGTTTATGCGTCAGATGAAATCGTCTATCAGAGATCAGACTGGACTACAGTCTGCGCGCAGGAGGCTAAATAAAACGCATTTTCATATATTTCTGAACCACTTTAGATGTAAAGCGTCCATTCGAGGTTCAGAGGTGCAGAGGTGCAGAGGTGCGCTCCAGTGTGGAGCGTAGTTTTAACCGTGAGGATTTGACAAGAAAGACGAGAAATCACCAGAAGTGACGTCAGTCGGAACAGAAGTGAAAGTAAGACAAACTTACGTGTGCAGTGATATCGAAGCGAATCGTTGACATGATATTCGTATTCGAAGTCTACAATGACGATTCACACCCCTAGTGGCCATATTCTGATTTTGTGTCATTATGTTTTTCATCATGTTCTGAAAACCTTAATCATTTTTGTTGGTACAACCATCAAACGTTCGTTCTTAACAACTTCTAAAAAGTCTTTTAAGCTTGCATTTGTACACAACAAAGTCATTATAAGTAAGCCAACCACTGTTTAAATATACATTTATTTGAATACTAAAAGTGATAAAAAAAAACGTATTAATTTTACCCAGTAGTACATTTGTAAAATGCAGCTGTTATCCTCCAAAATAACCAAACTCTGTGTGTAGAAGATGCGATGAAGTGCTTAAAAGAAATGACATTATTTAGCTGCAGGGTTTACACGGCCTGCTTGTATGCTGTTTCTCTGGTTGTTGTTTGTGTTCTGATGAATTTGTCTGGGTGTCTGTGTGGGTTGCTTTCTAAAAAAGGTTTATGATGTCAGTATTTTTGTCAACACAGTGGTGTAACCCCTGCTGCAATAAGCATATGTTGTGTTTTGGATGCTGGTGTTTGCCTCAGGGTTTTTAAGCCATTCTGAACAGCTATGCTGGTCGAACAGTGAAACCAGTACCAAACCATTATGTTTTTAGCTGGGCACAGATCGATGAAACCAAATCTGTGGGAAATCACTATCCAAGAACTACATGTGTGTTTCCATGCATTGTGTGAGGTTGTCTAAGTGAACATCTGTCCGAAGTTCCCTTGTTTCATTTACAGGAGTGTCTGACCTGTTTTCCAGCTTGACTCATTCTTTCCAGACTGTCACACTCAATCTGTGTTTCTTTTTCCTCTCTTTATTCATCTTTCCTCCCTGTCTCCACAGCACACCTTTCAACCCGGAGTCTGTTTCAAAGCCAGCGGCAACCGTGACCGTTCTCCCCCATCCTCTTAGCTCGGCAAAACAGGGTCCGTGAAAAGAAAACAGAAGCATTTTCCTTTGGAAAATATGATCAGTTCTCTTTTCACGTATTGTCGCTTCTGTAGTTCACACAAACACAGATGAATCTTTACTCATGATCGGGAACGGTCTCCATCCATCCCGTGAGCTGGAGAGAAAGAGGAGTGGCAGACGGATTTTAAGGAAATTTGGGAAAATACAGTGTCTGTAAGTGAGACAGAGGTGAAAGATCATGAATTCAGAGGTGTGGAGAGCAGGACTACAGGAAAACAAGGCTTGAGGAAAGAAGTTGAATTATCCTGATGGTTCGACTGCTACCAGAGCTTTTCATCTCTGTGTTTTCTTGTTGTTTTGGTGAAGTTTTTTTTTACTTTGCAGTTCACTGCAACAACTTATATACTTGTAGTATATCTTGCTTTGTTGTGAAACGGCCTTAAAATAATACACGGTTATATGAAAAGACAAATGACATTAAATTAGTTTTAAGCATGAAGCAATGAAAATAAGTGCCAAAAATCATATTTCTTTTAAATTAACTTTTGCATTTTTGCATATTGAAATGCAAATACTTGAAATGTGCTCTACATTGTAAAACTTTGCTGTAGTTTTGCAGCAGGTTTGCCAGTAACTTACTGTAAATGTAATCTGTTTTTAGTTTGAGTTAAACTTTACACTTTGACTTTAGAGATTCAAAATGAGCAAGAAGAAACGGATCTCATTACTGGCATTAGCACAGCAACATTGCAAAAAATGACATTCTTTCTAAGCAGTTTGTTTTGTTTTCTAGTAAAAATATTTAAAACTTCTTAAATTACGAAACTCTTAGATAACAAAAAGAGTGACCTAAGATATTTAATATTGTTTTATGAAAGAAAATATAAGAACTTGGTAAGTTTATGTTTAAAACAAAATTGTAAATTAAATCTACAGTAAGTTACTGGCCAAGTTTTGCAGTGATATGTCATTGAAAGTTTATGTTCTGCTTGGCTTCAATAAATCCTAAACAATCTTACAGCAATTTGTAACTTTTTTACGGGGTCACAAATTTGCATATATTCATAGTTTCACAATTTGCTTTTTCTGTCAGTGATGTAGTTTTTTTTTTGTAGGTTTCCGGGCATAAAAATCCGTTTAAAGGTTTTTCTTGATTTTTAGCAATAATATAAAACCTTCCAGACCATTCTTGAGAACAAAAAAGATATTTGGAAAAGATATTGAAAATGGTTTTGTGTCCATACAATGGAAGTCAATGTTGTTTGCTTACTAACGTTCTTTCAAAATATCTTCTTTTGTGTTCTGCAGAAGAAAGAAAGATGAATTTTAATATTTGAGTGAACTATCCCATCATGGCAACAGTCCCATCATTTCCTGGTTAACTCGAGTTTTGCTTTCACGAGCATGTACATCAATAATGATTAAACTCCAGAAAACAAGAAAGCAGAAACCGTCTACTTTATTAATATATTAAATCAATGACTAATGAGGTGATGAGTCAATTCATATATATCAGATGAGCTGTGTTCACACGAAATGACAAACGTGTCAGAACGCTCCCCACAATTTACTAACAGTTATCAGAACCATAAAAGTCAAAGACGCAATCTGCTGACGTATCACATCTGCTCCAGTAAACCATTATTTCATCTCTGAAAAACAAGTGTTTGTACTTCTTCGATTATTCTTGGTTTCCTCTTGTCAAGTGTGTGATGTGTATAAACCACATCTCTGATTTAGTGTTCTTGCGCTCGCAATTAGTCTGTTTCCGATGAACGCAACCTGCAGTCATCAAAGCTGATGAAGAAGTCTGCAGAGACCTCAGCCAATCAGAGCGCAGCTCCTCAGAGCCTCATAACTACTAAGATTCTGATTTGCATCTGTCATATATAATGAGAATTTTCAAGATGAAATTATTATGAATCTTTAAGGGATCGTCCACCCAAAAATTCTGTCATCATTTACTCACCCTCATGTCATTTTAAATCTGTATGACACAAAATATTTTTTCAAAACAAATAATGTTGGTAAACGAAAACCATAGAAGTCAACTGTTTTTTGTTTCTTCGAAATATCTTCTTTTGTCTTGCGGGTGAACTATGACTTTAAGATTAAAAGTGTTATGATTTGACATAGTGGCTTAATATACAGCAAGTTTTTAAGATTACATCACAGCTATTTTACATGAATGAATTTGTATAAATGACTTTTTGTACATGTTCTGCTTTTGCCCTGTGATGGTTGTGTTTAGATGGGGTTAGGGTTGAACCTTCATGCTTTTCTTTCTTTATTTGTGGCAATCGAAAGCCGAATATTTGTTAAAGCAATAGTGTTGTATTTTTACATAGATTATTATGAAATTTACAAGGATATACAATTGCACTTTTTTGATGTTGTCAGACATCTGTCACATGACCTGTTGTGACCCTGATGTCACCGTCAGCGATTTTTATGTTAAATTAAGTTACGTAACTTAAGGTTAAATTTACACTTTAAGTTGTGTTTCTTTAAAACCCTTCTTTAAGACAACAAAACGTTCATCTTTCAGTTCCATCATGTTAAAAGTTTGGAGCGTGGTTACAAAGATGAAGAAATCGAATTCGACAGTCGTAATTACATTTTTTTATTAGCCTTCAGAATTATGAAGATGAAAAGGCTACAAACATATGGACTGAACCAATCTGCATAGACTGAAAATCAAATGCTGATGTAATTTTCTCCTCATTTTACCCTCTGACCGTATCTCATTTATTCTCCATCAAGAGCCCCGGCGCTCCAATCAGCGTAATCTGTGTCGACCCGCGTCTTCAGCCAAAGCGGAAACTCTTTGCCGAGGTTTCTCCTGTTTTTCTCCTGTTGTGAAACAAATGAGAAATAAATTAACCCGCTCGTCTGAACGTCAGGCGACCCGGGTAGACGTATTAGCGAAATTTACATGAGCACTACAGGGTATTCCTACCGACCGCCGGCCAGGTTTCGTTAAATTAATGTGATAATGTCCCATTCTAATTTCATTTCCCCCTACTATCCGAATCACGCTGTTGAACCCTGCTGTCACTAAATAGCAATCCTGTAACATTTGCTTGAGCTCACATGACATACAATTAACTGGTCATATTACTTGAATACTTGATATTTATTTTAAGTTCCAGGACAAAATAAAACACAAAAATGTATCTTTGTCAAAAGCATATCTCAGATTATAAAACATTATTTTAAGTGTGCTGTTGTAAACATATATAAATAGGAAGAAGATAAAGTTACTTGACAATTTATACAGATATGCAAAGCTTTGTGTTATTCCTATTCTTAGTGTTCGGAAACGATTTGTAAACTTTTCACTGATCGTATATTTTGGCTTTGAAGAAAAGATTTGGCTTCAATATCTCTCTAAATTGCTTTTCCGTTCGCAAAGTGAAACTATTCAGTTTTATTCTCCTCTGCTACAAAAGAAAGACGCTGACTCAGCCGAGAGCTATTAATTCATTGTGCCGATCTTTGTAGATTAGATTGTAGCGCTTTGCCAGACGGCCCTGTTTCAAATTTGTTATTAATTATCATTCCACAGCAATTTCATTGAAGGAAATCACATTTCTGAGAGAAAAGTCAGTAATGCAATAAGAGCTCTAGGCAAATCCTGCTTTAGAAATGAAGTGAACCCGTCTGCAGTTTCTAACTGTATGTTCTACACCAGTGGATTTTTCAACTGAAACATGTCTACTATTGCGATGACAGTCGAATGTGAAATCACTATTTTCACTTTTCACTTTCTTCAGGTTGGAAACTGCAGAAGATCAGTCAGCTTTCTTATACAAAACATCCCTGACATGTTTAGAGATCATGAACCTAGAAGTGCAACTTCAAATGTGTTTCATTGGATAAAAACCACCAGGGGATCAGAGAGGTACAGACCTGAAACATCTTTCCTGTAGCTCAGTGGTTAGAGCATGGCGCTAGCAATGCCAAGGTCATGGGTTTGATCCCAGGAATTGCACATATCCAGAAACAAACTGTATAGTAGAATGCAATGTAAGTCACTTTGGATAAGAGCATTTGCCAAATGAGTAAATGTTAACAGCAGCCGGATGGGAAACTACATCAGATATCTAACATATTTCTTAACGCTCAACATCAGTTTAGTCAAGTTTTTTCTGAAGCAAACTGCTCATAAATAAAAAAAGGTCTAAATCTAAATGAAGCAAAATGTGGTAAAATTATAATTTTAGTTTTTTAATATTTATTATTTTTTGTAAATATACACTTCTTGGGCTAAAACAATTTTTTTTTTGTTTTCTACGCATTTTGTAAATGAGGCCCCATATCCTAGTTTTAAATAGATATTATTTTAAAATGTGACAGATAAAAATCTTGAAATGCATTATTTGAACATATAAGTGTTCCAAAGGAGAGAAAGAGAAAAAGCATTATATCAACACTTAAATGTGAGGTAAATAATGACACAAGTTTCACTTGTATGTGAACTATTTCTACTCTTTTGAGTTTCTACGATCAAAAGTTTTTGATCCCATTTATTCAGGTCTCTCTCTCCCTTCTGTTTTGAGTATGCTAAATGTTTCAGCAGCTAGCATCTCTGTGGCAGGTTAAATTAGGCAGAAATGATGTCTCCCGGGAGAAGACAGGATGCAGAAGGATGTGTAAAACAGGAGACAGTTTCAGTACCTGGAAATATCAGCTTGTTTCTTTAGAAAGACAGCTGACCTCACAGCTTTTATAAATAGATTCTTCATTATAGAGTGTTTGTGACTGAATCTGTTCTGTAGATTAATGTGTCACAGTCAAGTGAACCGTGCCATGTATTGATTGACTCTCAAAGCACATGTTTCCAGCCTGCAGGCTCCAAGTAAACGCTCATATTTAACACAACAATAAAGGTTATAACCATGAGCTGAACCTCATGCCATATCGCACAAGGTCCTATAAGTAGTTTTGGGGGTTTTTCAATGCATTGTTCTTTCCAAGTCCCATATCTGATTGAGTTTGTGAATTCCTCCATTTAAGCGAGTCAGTGGGTGACGTCGACTTCATGTATTTCGTTTGCATGAGTAAGTAGGAGGAGCCTGTTTATGCATGTGGGAGGAGCTAACAGGTGTCATCTTGTATTGGTAGTTGCCTCAGTAGGGTCTATGGGTTGTAACTATGTCTGAAAAATGATATTTCAGAAACGTCTGTGACAAAAGGATAATAAACTGCAGCAGTAAGTCAATACTCTGAGAAATGGAGCTAATTTCTTCCTGCAGTTTGAATCACTTCAGCACAGTCATTTTAATGAGGATAATGATCTCTCGCCATAGTCGCGGCTTCTAGCCGGGCTGGATCGATCCACATCTGTGGCTAGAGACGCTTTTGAAGACGTTATATTTTGCACTTTCAAATGATCATAATGTATGGAAGCCCTGAACCGCAACGTGGAGAAAAAAAATTGGTGAAGAAAAAATATATATTCTCGTTATATTCCCTCCTGTAGCCTAAGTCTAAACAATTTTTTCTTTTTTTTAATTAGAATTTTTTTTGTCTTTAAAATAAAAAATTGTCTCTTTCAAAAAAACAATTTTCTCTCTTCAAATTTTTTTTCTCTTCAATTTCTTTTTCTCCTCAAATTTTTTTTCTCTTTTTCTCTTCAAATTTTTTATTTCTCTTCAATTTTTTTTTCTCTTCAAATTTTTTTTTTCTTTTCAAGATGTGACACACACAAAAAAAATTGCTAGCTAACAATTAGCATGCATTACTAACACTGACCACCAGGTGTCAATGTCAGCTGTCAGTTCTTAAGCTTACAATGGTTTCTATGCTGGTATATCGTTTAATATCATTATTTCGTTAAGGTAACTTGTGTTTGGTATGGTATTTGTTGTCGTGTGTAACAACTCCAGTTATTATTGTTGCACCTAGGCGACCGGAGGGACGCCAGACGAGAGCGCAAAGAAAACGCTACTTGTGAACAGCTTTTTCATGACATGATTAGAGTTCATCATTTTAACGCGTTAATTATGTGCAACAGAGAGCAGCTAGTGTGATCTGTGCAGTTAAGCCTCACTGAGCGACTTCTAGTTGTGCTTATGCTGCGTATGTTAGTGCCTGTGGTCTCGCTGTTAGAGCGCCTGCTTCCCATACCGGAGGCACTTCTGGTTTCAAGATCGAATCCCGCGTGGAGCAGCTTACTCATTAAGATCCATTTTACTGGTAACACTGACACTGCGTGCTGTTTGTGACTGCTTTCAACTGAGTGAACTGCAAAGTGTGTTAACTGGCACTGTTGTTAGCCCGTGCCATTTATTTAAGAAAGTCCAAAGCAATACAATATAGTTTTATTTGTGTCCCTACAGCATTTGCGCAGAGGTTGACAAAATGTTGTTTAATAATAATAACCGTTTTATGAGCTATAATATTCTAATACAGTCTCATTGAGAAAACAATCAGTTTTATTTTATTTTCAGCATTATTTTTAAACAATGAGTAGGAAATTAGAAACAAAATTTGAAGAGAAAAAAAAATTTAAGAGAAAAAAAAATTTGAAGAGAAAAACAAATTGAAGAGAAAAACAAATTTTAAGAGAAAATTCTTTTAAGAGAAAATAAATTTGAAGAGAAAAAAAAAATTGATAAGAAAAAATTTTTAAGAGCAAAATGTTTTTTTTGAAAGAGACAATTTTTTATTTTAAAGACAAAAAAGAGATTTTAATTAAAAAAAGAAAAAATTGTTTAGACTTAGGCTACAGGAGGGTACGGAATATAACGAGAATATATATTTGTTCTTCACCAAATTTTTTTTCGACGTTGCGGTTCAGGGCTTCCGTACTTCTTTGCGGACGTGCACCGGAAGTTACGTTTGGGCAACTCCGGTGGACCAGCACAGGTTTTGGTCATCCAATATGTAATTTCTAGTAAAGTTAACAAACCTTGTTGGTTTAGCTACTGTGCACCAGGATCCGAAACACATCATATGTTGGACTTGGGTAAAGTTAATGATTTTTGGAAAAAGTTATGACGCAATATGTAAAAACCACAAAAGAGATGATATAAGGAAACATGACAATGATGCGAGTAGATGGACACTAAACTGCTCGGGGAAATATGTTCAAATGAGTTTATTGATCAATGAAATGGATTGTCAACAGATACATCACAAATACATGGATACGGACAGAATGAATCAGAGTACAAATACTTAACTTGCTTTCTCCGTTTGGAATCAGACATGTCATTTAAAATACAGATGGAAAGATGATAAACAAAAAAGGAAGTATGACAGAAAATGAGAATGATTAGATGCTACAAGTTTGAGGACAGTTAGTTCGGGAAATAAAAGGACGAATGCGTCCTCAGTCCGTTTGCTAAATTTAAAACTGTAAACACGATTCAAGGTCTAGCACCAACACGAGGCCGACAAACCGCACAAACGCCCGCTTGACGCTTTCAGAACTCATGAGAAATATAAAAAAGGCAAAAGATGAAATCATGCACTATAATAACACAGGCACCAATACATGATTCCTGTACGAACCGGTATCAGTCAAGTTTAAATCCATAATGTCTAAAATAATAACAGCACCAAAAGATTACAGAATGACTCGCCAGTGTAGGTCCTGTTAGCACCACAACTTCTGTCGGCTAGACAGAAAACTCAAGAGAGAGAGAGACCGGACTCGCTTTACTTACGCCAAACACACAAAACTTCTGAAGAGCTACCGAGTGTGTACGTGTGTACTTTAAGATGTTTTGCTAGTGCTTTAAGGAGGCTGAATTTAAGTTCTCAAAAAGGGTTTGAAAATGCTGAGAAATGTTTCTGTAAATGTATTCATCCCCTTTAAAGCATCAACTAGTTTTTAACTTTTTGTACAGACAGCCCACCAACAATGCTCCTCCAAAAATATGAAGATCATTTCATCATTTACTGATCCTCACGTCAACCCAACCATCGCCGTCTCATATTTTTGCTCTGATTCTTATCATACTACCTATATATAACCACAGGACACGTAGCAGCTTTATCCTACAGATCTATCCAAGTTTGATTGACGTTTGTCTGCATTATTTAACATGATTACAGTTGTTCATTTGTTTACTCACTTGAGAAACTCGATACTCGGACACGAACGCTAGACGTGAGAAATAGAGAGAAACAAAGTGGCCTTATAAAAAATACCAATAAAGGTTTTGTTTTCAGGTTTATAACTATACAGTAAACAATGCGCTTAAAGTCATTTTAATCATATACTGATTAATTTATTAAGTCTGTCAGGACCGTTCGTCCCAAACCGAGTCATGAAGTACACGAATCAGATTTTTCTTATTTTAACAGTGGAAAAAAACAGAAATAAATCAAGCATCAGAACAGACACACATTCAGACACTGCTTGGCAAAAACGCTCATCTCTTGTTTCCTTTAGAGCGGATTTGTCAGATATAAAGGAAACTTGCCGGGTGACAGCTCAGCACTTTACAGTACCACTTTAATCATGAGGTTGAGACAATTCAATTTTGTTCAATTGTACCAAAAAAGAAAACAAACGTAAAAATGTTAACGCAAGCAAATATGTATGTAAAAAAACATCCGTCGAGAGGATTGCGACGCGCGAGCCAAACCGAGAGTTCTGCCGAAACACACCATCGCGGTAACTTCCGATCGCAAGCATCGTTGAGATATGACGCTGATTGATTCTCTTCTCGATTGATAAAGACACAGAATTGGATGAGGAAGGCTTGCATACATTTGCATCAAGCTCTGTCCTGAGTTACTCTGGTGGTTCTGGTTCCTGTGGCGCAGGCGTCAAGGTTATAGGATCCGATCCAGACCAATAAACAAGGCGGTCCGAAGGAGGTGACATGCTCTGACGTTCCGAGCAACCTCTCGGAGGAAGAAACAAATTCTCGAAAGAGTCTGTAAACACGACCAAACAAGTGAGAGTTAAGCACGATTCCTCTGCGGTCGTATAACGTCAAAAACACTTTAAGTCATTGCAGTGGCTTGGTCTTTCCTCTGTTTTGACTGATATGCTTCGTGTTACGCAGAGGCGTAAAGAGTCCCGTCCCTGCGACCCCTCCGACAAAACCTCCGATCTCAAAACAGGCAACCGGAGCAAAGCTAGTGCACCGCCTCTCCGACAGATGAACGAAGCGGTACTCAAAAACACAACTGATGAAATCAACTACAAACCGAGGAAAATAAAAGCAAACAACACAATCCATAATTAAGGCTGGTAAAAATATTGCAGAATATTTTGGCCCCTGTTTTTCACACAGACTGCCAGAAACAGTCAAGAATTCCCCACTACACATCACTGCGAAATATTTCGAGCAGGGAGGAAAAATGAAACAATATGTATAGAAAACAAAGCAGTAAAAACGTTAAAAGAAAAAAGATCCTCTTTGGAGAGAGTCTGTATTTGGTTTGGGAGTGCTTTAAAGGGACTTATAGGTAAATATTTCTGTTTTTTTGAAAATAAATTATAGACTGAAACCGAACGGAAAAGATAAAAAACTGGACTCCTGCAACAATGGATAAGTTCTTTTTTGTCCTGTTTCAAGCGTGCAGTCGTAAAACCTAAAAGGTACAGCAATCATTTCCATGTCAAACAGTGAAGACCTGAAGTGGCACTGGATGTGCCGATGCACCGTTTGAGAAGCGCTATCCGCAGGTCTCTCGAGTCCTACGGCGGGTGCACCGGCCAATGGGAGAAGAGTGGAGAGTTTTGGGGAATTGCGCCCATCATCTCCTGGAGGGGGAATCAAAGCAAAGGCCTTCTCTGTTCTCCTTAAGCGAGACGCAGGTGAAGAGCCGAAGTCCGCAAGTTAAGGGTGCCAACACCACTGTGTCTTGTGGCTAAAGAGGAGTAGATAAAAGGGGGTGCAAGTCACACCCACTCCTGCATGGAGCGTTTGCAGTAAAGTATGTGTCGGGGCGTACCCTTCCTCTTAAACTGAAAGACGGTGTAGATCAACACCACCAGGCAAACCGCCAGGACGCAGGGAATGACGATAGCGATGGCTTTCACCGTGCTGCCTTCGTTGTCCAGTTTGATGACGACGTCCACGTCCTCCTTTGGTTGCCGGTCGGGATCGATGGGCATGAGGTCGCAGCCCATGAAGTCCTTCAGGATGGAGCGAGGGTAGCCGGGTTCCACCCGCAGCCTGTGGTTGTTGAACTTCCAGTATTCTTTACCCTTGTAGAAGTACGTAAAACCTGCAGGACAACCAAACACAGAGAGGTCACGTTGGTGATGATGCAGAGTTAGGATAGCAAAATGAAGAAGATAAGTAACTTTTGTAAGGAAGGAAAAATTGGAGCGTTCTTGTGTTTTTAGTATGTTTAGTATGTGCTTTTGTCAAAAAGCTCCCACCTATTGCCTACCTCCTATTTTTCCTATTGTACATTTGTAATTGAGGTTTTGTCATCGGTGTTATAAAAATTCAATTGGAAAACCATGATAGCACTCATACAAACATTCACTAACATTTGTGCACTAACCTCTCTCTGCTATCTGCATCGACCTAAAACTTTGACTAGAAGTTTGATTATAACTTTTTAAAGTATCTAAAGCAGGTCTTTTAATAATTTGAACATATTGCAATATGCATATTGTGATATTTAGATCATTTCAATATGTTGCAGTAAGCATAACTTGATCCTTTTAATATAGCGATGTGCATATTAAGCTGATTTCAATATATTGTTATATGCATATTGATTATTTAGATTATAGATTAAATATATTAGGCTTTTGCTGTGATATGAATATTGTGATATTTGGATAATTGAAATGTATTGTATAATGCATATTCCAACATTTTGATCATCTGAATAAATCACAATAAGCTAATTTCCATATGTTCCGTTGTGATATGTATATCGTGATATGTAAACAACATAAATACATTGTGATATTCATATTGTGTCATCTAGCCCTCCGAAATATACCGCGATATGAATATGCGCGAATATGCATATTTCAATAATTTTGTGTGCGATATGCACATTGTGATATTTTGATCATTTAAATATATATTGTGACATTTAGATCATTTAAACCATATTGCAATATGTATATTGTGATAATAAGCTGATTTCTATATATTGTTATATTCATATTGTTTCAATAAATTGCAATATGCATGCTTCGATTATTTTAATGTTGTGATATGCATTTTGTGATTTTTCAATAATTTCAATATATTGTTTTATACATTTTGCAATATTTTGGTGATAGATTTTTAATATACCTATTATGTTTATCATATTATGATATGCATATTGCAGGCCTAATAGCTGGTAAATCACACTTCTGCTGTGGTTTATGCATATCAACTAAAACATAAAAACAGCTATCAAATTTCTTTTTCATGTTATTCAATATCATACAGTTGGGTCTATGCATATTGTCTATTATAAAATGATGTCAAACCACTTGATGTCCAACTTTAACCCTGAACTAAAATTGGTCAAGAACCGCTGTGCTAATAGATCCATCACTGTTGCACGTTCTCAGCAGATGTGAAACGCATTGCGCAACGGATCCGATTGTTCTCGCGGCTCCGCCGAGCAACATCCTCAACAAATCTGAACACAGATCAGAACGTCGCGTCTGCACTCCGGAGAAAACAACGAAACCAGCGGCGTCCTCCGAGTGACAACCTTGCCTCATTTCTCTCACATCTCTATCCGCATTATTCATTCATGTCATCCAGCGAAAGCGAGAGAATGAGATGCTGTTTGTTCAATCTTGCGCTTTGAGCATTTATGACAGCTCAGAATTACTAGATTTTCTGAGAGCGCTGCTAGCCCGACAGAACAATGCCAGAGTTCCTGATTTCATCCCCTCTTTATCTCACCAAAGATGTCCTGTCACTTTCCAATATGCGGTAAGTGTGTCCAAAAAGAAGGAAAAGTCCAGACGAAATGCTCTGTAGTTCAATCTGAACCAGAGAAAAAATCGTAACCAAAAATCACCGCATTATCACAACATCGACACTTGCATTAAGACAGGAATAGAGCAGGGAGAAAGCCATCTCTCCGTGTTCGGCTAGCCATGATGACACATAATTAGGGTCAATTTTCTGTACTTCGTCTCGCCCACAAAGACCTTTTGGGTAACATGGAGAGACGGGGCTGAAAGAAAGCCCGCAATCACTTTTAAAGTGCGGTTAGCCAAATGATTTCTCTGGAATATCAATCCACCCTTCACGCTCAGATGAACACATGCGTCCATGGGCAAACCTGGCACGGGAGCAGGGTACAGATGGCATGTGTGTGGCTGTCGACCTGTAAGCCCGCAGCTACGGCCTGAATTCATGCAAGACGTTCCCACCCCGCGAGCCCCTGCCACTAAAATCTGCGACTGAAAATCTTTTATAACCTTTTCATGGACAGAATGCAAATAGGGCGAAGATGGAGCTTTTCTATTCTGATCTATATGGATTAAAGGGATAGTTTGAATTCAGTCATCATTTACTCAACCTGACCTTCTCCTGTGGAAGATATTTTGAGAAATAGTGTGTCCGTACGATGGAAGTCAATGGGGACCAATGATGTTTCCAAAGTCATACAGATTTGGAATGACATGGAGGTGAGGAAGTATTTTCATTTTTGGCTGAACTATCCCTTTAATGATGCATTTTGTGATATTTGGATAAACTAAACCTATTGAAAATTAAATCATGACAAAAGGCTCATACCATTGGCTTTATCCACAAACGCTCCCTGCGGAGAATCCGGTACACCCTTCCAGACCGTGATGGATTTGGGATAACCAGGATCCATTGTTCTCATTTCTTCGTTGTATCTCCAATACCTCCACAGAGATAAATGGACAACATCAATAACACGTACACAAACACCCCCCACTAACACTCATGCTGTGTCCATACCTGTCTCCTTTAAAGAAGTAAGTCTTTGCCACATCTTCCCACCAGACGGCTGTCTCTATGCTTTGCGCTGGCATGCCGTTTCCAAACATCGAGATGTCCTGGGGGTAGCCAGGCTGGAGCATTGTGTCCTTAAACACCCAGAACTGCTTTCCTAGAATAGACAGAAATAGAGGAAATCATAAGATTACAGCATGTTCAGATTAAGCTTGGTGAAAGGGAGATAATGTGAATGAGGGTTTCTATAAATTCTCTCTGAACATTTGTTCGTGTTATTCCTCCCAGGGCTGGACGATATATATTAAACTTTCACGATCTATTCACAATGGGCATTATAAAATTAAGCAACACTATGGATATGGTGAGGATTTTAATGCGCTTCTTATTTGGCCATTAAGTCGGTGTCATTAGACTAATGTTGTGTGACTTGCGAGTATGAAAGCGTTAAGACAGATATGATTTAAGCTAAAGTGTCTTTTTCGAATGTTAAAACACTTTCTCTTTTATATCACCAGCTTAATATGCAACTATAAGTAAATCATTTGTAGTTAGATTTTTGCTAAAAGTATAAACAGGGTGGTACTATCAAAACAAAAGTTTTGTTTGTGTAATTGGACAACCAGTTTCAATTTGAATTTCAGAGCAAATACATATTTATCACGATAAAAATTGCTGCATAATATTCATGAAAATGAGGTATGCCAGAACTTGCAAAATAATGTTATCGATATTGTTTACTATAATAAATGTATTAAAATAAAATAGTGGCCTAAATATTATTTAAAAACTTGATAAACAAATAAAAACTAAACTAAAACTTAAATTCTTCTTGTAAAGCAACATAACATATATCTTATATAACAACATAATAAATAAATGACAAAATTGTAACTAAAACTTACATAAAAACAAAAGCTAATTTAAATTATTAATAAAACTATTAAAGAAAACTATTGTATAAACAGTTAGGTTGTTTCAAACCATTGTGATATGCATATTTGTGATATATTTCATATCTTGAAGCTCTAATAAATATGAAATATGAAATATCAAACCACATACACATTAATACAGTTTATAGGACACTTCTTTTAAAATATTACTTTTTAGTTCAAGTGTTATGGCGTAGCTGATAATCCGACACTGAAGTAATTGATACCGAATTCCCAATATTTACATCATTTTATGATAAATGTCCATTTCAACTAAAATAAACATTCAATTTCACACCTCGACCACTTCCTATTTGCTTTTAATTACCGTGACCGGCCTTTGACAGTCCATCTGCCACACTTACTCAGACCTGACATGTTAATACCGTCACTTTAAGACGTCAGTGTGTGTTTCTTCTGACCCGAGGAGCTCAGGAAACGGTCTGTGATAGCGACAGCGCACGAGTTAAAAGGGTTGACACGGTTTGTTTGGAGTCGGAGGGGTCAGCGGACTACAGGTTCATCATATTTCCTCTGGAAAAGGAAATGCCTGTCACGTCACGTGAGTCGTTCTCATGGTCCTCTCAGCGGGGTCAAACTCTCTCTGTGCCAAACAGCCCTGGCCAACCGGGCACAGCGGGTGTACAGCCGAATACCCCGGAGCTACATGCGTCTTTTCTTTTTTCTTACTTTTCTCGACTTTCCGTTAAGGGCTAGTTCTTCTCACCCTCAAACCTGTATGAGTTTCTTTCTTCTGCAGAACACAAAAGAAGATATTTTGAAGAATAACCCTAACATTGAACCTTATTGGCGTCCATTGCATGGACACAAAACCACTGAGACATTTCTCAAAATATCTTCTTTTGTGTTTCACAGAAGTGTCAAAGTTGATACAGGTTTTGAACGTCACGACGGTGAATAAATAACCAAACTGTAGTCTCTGATCTGATACTAGTGTTGTGAGATGTACAAGTAAATAAATAATAAAAATGAAAGGCATGGTGGACTGAAAAGATTCATTAAGCTCTCTGAACACAAGAGACTGTTTGTCTAGTTGTTCAGGAACAAAACAAATACTGCACAGACAGACAGTAATCTGATGTTTACCATTCTTACCTTTGAAGAAGACAAATTTGCCTTCGCTGTTCTCATATACAGCATCAATCCTGGGTGGTAAACCCCTCCAGAAGACATTGATGAGCATGGGGTAACCCGGCATTACGGTGTTATCCCTGACCCTCCAAAACCAATGGTCCTGCACACAGAGAAAGAAAAACAACTCATGGGAACTCAAAAAATTAGTAGAGAAACAGTTGCATGCTTAAGAACTAAACATATCCCATAATACCATGCATCTTTGTTTTTTGGATGTGTGGTTAATACAAGGCTTTAAAGATTTGTTTGTGGCTTTACAATGCACCAACAATAGATACGCTTTTAGAGATATAATAAATAAAGGACAATGATATAAAACGGGACGGGCATCTTCCTAGACTGAATATTTTTTTGTTGTGGCATCCTGACGACCATCTAAGTCTATAGCTTTGATGTCACTTTTAATGGCGGTTAATGGTCAAACAGATGTGTCTCACATTTAGGAGAGATATATTATGAAATTATGATAAGGGTGTGATCAAGATAAAGTGATTCATAAAATATTCACACTGAACAATTTTGTGTTTCTTTCACCTTCTGACAAAGACAGAGAGTGTTTAAGTGCTAGAAAGTCAAAGTGAAGAGCTGAGATGTGCATTAGATGTGCAAGTAATGTCTATACACTATTATGCAAAGGAAATATATTGTACTATATATTCACCTATATATTGACTGTCAAAAGATTCTATTATTTAATATATATATATATACATATATATGTTTATTACATGACAATTTTACAAATTATACATAAGGAATTGCTGCTTTATATATAGACAAATATAAGTATTTGGTTTATTAGTTATATGATTTTTTTGTGTGCATAATATTGTCCATTATATCCCCATATACTTTTGTTTCATAAGGTCAGTTTTGTATTATTCTTGTGCTAACACATATGCTGGCAAATGTTTCTTAAATGTAATATTTTATGTTTTCATTACAATACATTTATAAAAAGCATACAACTTCCATACCAATAATACTGTTAATAGGAACAATAATACATTTAACTTTTTGAAAGAGACCATGTCTAAAAAAAACCTCTGTGGCATTTGCATGATGTTCCATAAAATTCAGAAAGAAGCTCACGTACTGTAGGTCAAAGGCCCAGTGGCTCTTTCTGGAACATAAGGTGAATATCTGTATCTTCCTTTTGCCCACACATTAGTTTGAAAAAGTTTTGAAACACTTAACTCTCCACCATGAGTCTGTTTCATCTGCAGCATCAAGTTCACAATACAATTTCACAGCGAGCTTCAGAATAGCATATGGTTGAGAGATGAAAACGCCTTCATTATTCTCCTGCCACAGAATTGCTTCTCCTGACTAATCTTTTGTAGCAAATTGAAGAAAATTGTAATTTGACCATCAATCTCTAAAACTGAGGGCCTCTTTCATTTTGTCTTGCAATAAGGAACACGACTGGCACGTTTTCAGCGGGAGAGCTATGTAAATTCTGCCCATTTTCCCCATGACAGCATTTTGTACTCGATTACAGAAACATCATTCTCAAGATTCCTTTGATACTTCTACTTGAATAAAATGAATACAGCTGACAAAAGTCTTCACGCTACCATTTGATATTCTTAGAAATGTTTTCTGCAGCTACAATCTCGCAAAAATCTCATCCGAAAATAACTATCGCTGTCTTTAAAAATGCTATAAAAACTCAAAGTAGACATTTCCGACTAAGGACGAGTCGGGTCAAACCTATGACCGCACATTCCTATATTAATGCAGAAAGTTGTTACGTTGCCTGACAACCGCAAAAGCCGACAGACTGCTTATATATTCAACACATTTAAGATCATTACTAATAAAAATACAGCTTTTTTTTTTATCATACTGCTGTTGCCACCACCCTGAATGCCCTGAAAACATCACATCACTAAAAGATAAAGTTGCACTTTCTCACACTTTTCAGATCTTCTTCCTCCTCCTTCACATTCTCCTCATCCGTCCCTCACTGGTCTTTCTTCAGTAAGAAAAGCAAACACATTGGAGAGGCGCCGTTTAATTACAGGGAAACCCAGACAGTCAACAGTGACCTTTACACAAACAGCAAAGCGTCTGTTCGCTACATGCTCCACAATCATCGTCGCTGTTGTGTCTGCGCTCGGTCCGAAACGACAGCGATGGGACACGTCACGCTGAACGCCGAAAACTACCTTTCATGACCCACAGTTCTCATATCGGGAACAGAGCACCTCTGAGACGAGATGCGTTATCTGGTACAAAGTGAACTGTTTGAAACATCTCAAATTTAGCGGAGCAATGTCAAGGTGAAGCATTTAATATAGTGTTAGAGGACAGAGAGCATCGGGAGAAATGGAGACGCGGGCTGTCTAGTTATCGAGGTCAGAGGTTTGGTACATCTAGTGGTATCAGAAAGGGTTTTTTCTAGTATTCTAAAAACAGTTTCATGTGGGTGGTGCTAAGCTGACAAGCTGCCTGGTGTATTACAGAGCTGTGACAGAGCAACCCTCCAGCCAGACTCAATGAGACTCCAATGAGATTCAGGAGCAGACGAGGAAGGTTTTTCAGGGAACTACATAATACAGTCTGAGTCTGCTTCTCATGACGGTAGTGTATAGCTTTAGAAGTTTTGCTTTCAAAGACCATTTATTATAGGTATGTGTTCAAATGATCATATGTTTCAAATACTCTAACTACAATATTTAGAAGAAAAAGTAATATTAGTATTTGTATGTATTTAGGAAAATATACATAATAAACTAATCAAAATAATGAAATAAAACAAAGGGAACTATGGGAATTATGTTGTAATTAAAAAAAAAAAAGAAATGTGCAGAAATGTTGTAATTTTGTAATTGTGTAATGTAATTTTATCAAGCAGCAGATCTTGAGGTGTCACCCTGAGATGCTTTTTAAACAATATTAAAGGAGTTTTGATCTATTCTGTGCTCTTATTGGCTTAATTATTCAGTCAAAGTTATCCATTTAAAAAATAAATAAATAAAATGTTAGCTTTGTCATGAAAAAACATGTATGTTTGAAAAATTATATTTTTGTCTACTAATTTCAGATATTTAAGCAAACACCTCAGATCAAGTTTGTTTTTAAATAATGAGAAAAATGTTGCTCCAGTGTCCCAAAACTATTGACCACTAGTGTAGAGAGATTATCCACATATCAATATGAGTAAGAAGATAATGACACAATGACTATTTATATACCATGATGGAGAAAAGGGATTGAACTCTCTATACAAATCAGACACCCTCCTAAAGTAAGTCCTGTTTTACTGAGAAACTTCAAAAATGAAACAAACATGACCGCATTTCCAGGCACACTATTCTTTAAAATACTACAAAATCTCCTCCAGAAGTCTCCCATCCCTGGTGTCATAAATCTGCGAGCCCCCTTCCGGCTGCAGACTTCCCTCTGAGCTCCGGCTTAGATGAACATTCAGCACACAGCAGGTTTAACTTTTTGCCAACAGCATCACAGAAGAAGCTCAAAGCCAGACGCTCCCAGAACAAAAAAACTGCAGCTGTGTGTTAATAGAGAGAGATAATTCAGTCAAAGACCACCAAAAAACCTGCCCTTATTAGATCTACTGTATGTTATTTTAAACAAAAGAGAGTTCAGACACCAGCTGAGCGCTACAAACCAAATCAAGAAGCTAAATCTGATCAAAATGTCATGTTGTAATAAGAGGTCTCCAGAGAAGAGGATAAAAGAATGCATTAAAACTCAATTAAAGCAAAAATTAATAAGCGTTCACTTTATTTATTCGATTCAGAGTAGATCAAAATCCTTATAGTGTCACATTATCTGTACACTCGACGGAAACAGCAACTGACTTCACAACAAACAAAAATCACAGATATTATTCACCAAACTGAATTAGTCATTGCATTATCATTTACAATGTTGTATAAAAGTCAGGGGTTTGATTCAAAAGGAACTGATGGAAATGAATAAATACATCTGCCAAATGCATGTACATGTATGAATTTAATTTACAGTAGTTAACAGAAATTAGTTAAGATCTGAAAAGTCTTAGTCTAATCGATCAGTCAAATCAATTACCTTCACATTACAAACTCTTAGTTGAAAAAGCTGAAAAACAGAAACAAGCATCAGAAAAGACAACGTCACCCAACGGCAAAGTGAAAGAGAATGCAAAGATCCTACAAAATAAGGCTTATTCCATCATGTATTTATTTTTTTAACTATTGCTAAAATAAATGCAAAAAAACCATTAGTATTGTGTTGTTTAACATGCAAACATTGTAGTTATTTAGTCCGTTATAATGTTTTGGATTTTTTAAAACAATACTTTCATTTGGAATTTGGGATAAATGTTGGCACTAGTTCACAGAATGAAACAAAAAGAGATTTTAGCGGCATCTAGCAGTGAGGTTGAGAATTGCAACCAACGGCTCACTTCAGCGCTCACACACTATATCTTTGAGCAGTGTATTATGAATCAATCTCTTCCCAGTACATCATGGTCCCTTGGTTGTGACCTCACACATCACCTTTCAGCCAATCATATCTTCCGTCTGCATCACCGAGGTGAGAGAGCTGACTCAGACGTTTCCACGGATACACCCTAGAGCTTAGCTTCGACTTTCAGAGTTTTACAGTGTGGAAATGTGTTTGTGTTATTGTCTAGCTATACGGTGATAGACTACTCAGGTTAAGAGCGGGCGAGCGAGAGAGAACGAGAGAGAGAGAGAGAACAGGGAAATGTAACACCGTTCAAGATAGATTTTGTTTTTCCGAAGACATCTGCTGGGAAACTGGGGATTGGAAACCGAGTGACACAATTAGAGCTCAAGCGAAAAACCCTCTTCAACTGAAATAAATCTAAACGTCAGGACGAATTTGGGTTTTCAAAAAATAAAAAACGAGTGAATCGTATCTATTTTTAAACCTGAAACATATACACAAAACACTGGCTGTGCATTGAGTGAAAGCAGACTGTTGTGGCCCTCAGGGACGTGAGCTACGGTTGATGTTGTGCTCTAATTCACAGACACACAGCGAGACTTCAGCGTGAACACGAGACTCACACCGTGTACATCTCCTGAAGGCTTGTCCTGTTCTCAGCGTGTGATTTAAACAACGGTTTAGGGGGTTTCAAACACTATAGCAGCATTTCCACAAGTCATTTAACGTCGAGGTTAGTCTTGCACAACATGCGTTTATCACTGTGGCAAAGTTAGCCAACGGCAACCTTTTCTTAATCTTAAAATGATCTTGAAGGTTTTTTCAAAGGTAAATTCTAGAGTATTATTTGTGTCTTTTTACACAACTCCCTGGAACACCTGATTCTGGTCAGTGGCGACAGGTATGTTATCCCCCAATAACAACCACTAAACTGAAAACACAAAGATGCGAGTATTGCGAGGAGACCTAAACATTGCAGGTCCAACGTTGGTCTAGAAGAATTTCTTGTTTCAGTTTTTTAACACAAATACAACCAACAGAACATTCATAACTGAATCAAAAACAAATATATTTAAGAAGGTTTTAGCAGTAACAACATAAACAAATGTCATGTGGCCCAAACGTAACTTCCGGTAGATCTCTGCAAAGAATCAATAACTTTTGAGTAGTTTTCATAGTATTTCATTTAAAATATAGGCTATATAAATTATATATAATAACCAAACGCAGACCGAAAGTTAACTTCGGGCCAGCGCGTGCGTCCGATAAAACCCGAAGTGGTTCTGGACCATTGTTTACATCTTGCTCATGTGGCCATGTCATGTATTACAAAATTTATGTCTGCATTTTTAGCGAAAAAACCCACCCTTCTTATTGGACAGCTGCCTTAAAAATGACATTGGAAAGCGTATTATTTTGGTATTGTTTAAATTTTATCGATTCCGATTCAGCTTATCGATTCCTATTCTTATTGATTCCCAGTTATGATTCCACAAGTTGAAGTAAAAAATTTAGATATCAACCTGTATGGTCATTTAGCCTGCTTATCGACTGGTTTGAAAAATGTAAAAAATGGCATAAGCTTTGTTTAACAAAAAAACTTTTCATATCTATAAAATAGATTTGCACAATAAGCACCACCTCTGTTCTATGAAAATGAAAAAGAGACAGGAAGATACAGGTAGAACCATTAGGAGTACAGCGGGTAGGATAGATTTTTGCCTCCCCCATTCAAACAAACGTATAAATAAATAAAAATAAATCTGTTTTGAGGGGTCTCAAAGCCATGTTGAAGTCTTAATCAGAGACTGATTTTTAACATTCAGTTCTACACGGTCTGAAATCACTGTCACGCTGAGAGCTCGCTGATGGAGACTTTCAAGTTCAGCTATCCAAGAAAAGCTCAATGGCACAGCCCACTTAAAGAACAAAATAAAACAGGCACACAGAGGGAGGTGGAACACTGACTGAAATAAGTTATTCCTGCGGCCGCCACGTGTGTGTTTTCTGTTTCAGACAAAAGCTTGAATGAGCTCTTTTCACACGGAGACACAAGAAACATGAATCAGAGAGACGTCGACGGCGAATACCTTCGTAACCTTTGCAAAAACTTAATTCAGTTACACCATGTGCTAAACATAATGAAATTTCATAGAACGTTATCTTACCTTAAACACAAACATCTCTCTTCTCAGGATGGCTAGCGTGTTGAAGCCACCGTCGCAGATGTCCGGCTTCGCGTTCGGGTGCATTGGTTTGTCGCCGGTTGGTATTCGCGGGGGCCGAGTCTGTCTGTCGTGTTTGCGTGGATCGACAGGAGGGTGCGAGCGGGCGGGTGGGATGGTGGGGAGAGGTCTTGTGGGATGAGGAAGTTTATCTGGAGGTCCTGGGGAGAAAATGACAAAGTGTCAAACCTTTGTTTTCGGGTTTATTAAACTCACGTATCAACTACAGACATTCTTCAGTGAAACACAAAAAGAAGATATTTTGAGAAATGTCTAAAGGTTTTGTGTCCATACAATGGAAGTCAATGATAGTCAATGTTGTTACCGACATTTTTCATAATATCTTCTTTTGTGTTCTGCAAAGTATACGGATTTGGAAAACATGACAGACAATCTATTGCTTCATTATTACATTACAGCAGATGTCTGACCCACGCTGAACACTTCCAACCGTTGAACACAGAGCACTGTCGAGCGCTATGATCCCAAAGACGTGAGGTCAAGAAAAGCTTTATGGGTATGAAAGGACAGGTGATTAAATGAAACGAATGAATTACGTTAGGAATGAATCAGGAGCGCTGCATGAAAAGATTACAGAGTTATCTATCTAGTGATGTGAGCCGCCTACAAGAGCAGAGAGAAGCCACTGTCTATAATGAAATCTCTTAAAATAGAGCAGGGATTACAGCCCTTCAACATTACATAACACAGGGTGAAAGAGAGAGAGAGCGTGATAGATACAGGGTATGGATGGGTGAATCGACGCTGAATGACTGATACGTTCGATAATGTTGTTGTATTAAGACTATTTCAGATCCTCACATAAAAATAAGGATATAAATAGTACATTTAGGTTAAAACATTTGTATTACCAATTAGTTTTTACTAACTCATATTTTTGTATGCAAATTCCAGAAGCGAGTTAACATTTTTGCACTTTCGATTCAATCACCCAAAAGTCAATATTTCTTTATATAGGTTTTTAGTTAAATAAGGTCTGTGGTAAACAAAACTTCAAAATACTTTTATGTTTTAATATATGACATAAAACACACCAGATATATCCTGCTTGTGATTTTTGTGAGTTATCATGTCTTAAAAAGCGGCTAAAAAGTTGCCGAAGGCTTTGTTTATATCAACTGTAGTGCCTTTATAGCCTCATGTTAGCTTTTTACGTCTGCGATTGTATTTAGGCTTAAAAAATAGCAAATATTGTGTTAGTTTGTGAAGATTATCTTGATGTGTATTATAAACCTTTGTTAATCACAGATTTTATTTTTTGCGATCTCCCTAAAGTCTATAACCAGTTTGGCGCTAACTTCCGGGTTGGCCTACAAAAATACGCCATCCCTGCACCAGTCTAGAGGAAAAATCTTGTGCTCGTGCTTCACGGGTCAGGTTCACAAGTATCTCCACCCTGTACGGTCTCTAGGCTCATCCTGTGTTTGTGTGTGTAGAAAGGTGACGCACCACGCTACGATTAAAGAAGGGTTGGGGTAGGACCGCAGGAGACCAAAAAACAGAGAGGTCGATTGAGGTCAAGGAAAAAGGATCTGAACATCCCAACAAGAACCCCTTCCCAAACCTTCAAGGGGTGGTGCAGCAGAAAGAACTAGAATATTTTATAATAAAAAAATTTAAAAAACTTTTTTCAAATATACTTCACATAGTGTAAGAACAAGTACTAGTAATTCAATACTACCTGGGACCAGGGCCTCATGTCCTGACTGGCCTGGACCAAAAAAAAAATTATTCCCCATCAATGTAGGTCAATGCAAATATTTTGATGTTGTACCATCCGCTAGTCCCAAAAAATGTCTCAGCGAGCGCCGCTAATGAGCGGGGATGTGTGAGGAAACGAGGTTTGAATGTTCTGTTTGCCCGCAGGTGTAAAACACATGAAAGGTCTTACCATAGATCTTCTGGATGCCCTGCAGATCATCATGTGGCAGTCTGAAGTTTTCTGTGTCCATGTACTGATAGAAGGGGGCCATGATCGCAGTGGGGTCATTGGAGTGCTCCAGGCCTAACGCGTGGCCCAGCTCGTGTACCGCCACCAGGAAGAGATCGTTTCCTGCAGACACAAAAATAAGTTCACATTTATACTAAATTACTGTGAAGTTGTGTCTTTTGTTTACAAATTATGTTTTACACATATTGCTACCATGCATACCAACATTTTTGGAATCATCTTAATAATTTTCATAATAAACTTAAATGTATAAAATTGGGTTACAGATGCATTTTTGTAAAGTACAGCATTTACAGCGCAAAAGTGGTGGGTTTGATTCTCTGGTAAAACACATACAGTACTTAATGTAGCTACAGTAGAATGCACACAAAATATCCAGTTTTTACTATCTGTACTAATATTAATTTACTGTAAAGCTGCTTTGCAACAATGCAAAATTGCGCTACACAAATGAATTGAAAATAGAAAAATGCTTTTAAATGATGCATGCTTGACAATGTCAAGATCAGATTGATACTGCGTTTACTGTACATGTATGTGTGGTTTTTTTGTGCACATAACCGTTATCTCTCTCCGTTTCCACTCCGAAATAACTAATCCAGAGAAACCACAGCTACTGTTGGGAATTATTACAGTACAAACCCACGCCCACACGGCCTTGCATCAAAACTTCACGCTGAGCATCTTATGATGGAAAAACTCCACCCCGCTCGCTCTGTAATGACTCTGAAATAAAACGGGCCGGAAAATGGTGCTGCTGGCTGAGGCCCAGTGAGCGTCATGTGTTGGTAACCAAGGACCGCAGAGGACAGCACACCCATGAGGGCCACATCAGCAGCTCGTCTTCTGATGTTGCATCCCACTGTGACTCACTTTTTTCTCCATGTCTGTCTTGCATATACCTCTTTCGGACTGACAGCATTTTCTTCACAGCGCAGAAAAGGAATGAATTATTATTCATTCGCGTCGTGTTTTATTTAAACCGCCCGGTGTGGGAGACGGAGATCAGATGGCATGTTTTGCATTCCTGGATATTTCAGCCGATTTCGGCTCACCCCGGAGGTTGCGCTTGCATTAAAGCCGGCGACTACGAAACGTTCCAAGACACACGACTGACCAAATGCTACCGAACTCTTACAGTTCTGATATCAGAGAAAATTATTAGCTTGGTAGAATATTAGAAGGAAAACATACACTCAGAAGCAATATTAAGAATTGATGAAATGATGTGGGAATGAGGGAGAGGAAAAATTGCAATAACACTTTGTAGTATGCTAAAAGTGGGCGACTGTCTGAAATAATGGGTGCTTGCTCATCCTGCACTCTTTGGTCCATGCACATGAAGTCTTGTGAGGTGTGCCATAACTTTTCTTGTCTCACAGTTTTGAATTAAAAAGGCATAAAATCTCTTGGAAGGGGTGATCGGAGTCAGAATATCATAGGCTCAAGACTATCACAGAGATTTGGAAATGGCCTCTTTTGACATGGGCCAGTATACACGCAGCCACTAGCAACCTCATAGCAATGCTTTAGCCGAGAGCTCATATCAGCTAATCTGAGCCTTGGGCCAGCACCACACGTCTCCCGAGATGCTCGGTGAAAGTTCACATGAGAACAGCGGCGTCTGAACGTCACGGCTCTTATGTAAGACCCCGAGTAATTAAGCAGACAGCCGAGAGGCAAGTTCACAGAAAAAAACATATGAAACGAATTCGCTCAATTTGCCAAGAACACTAATCCAAATTTAGAAATCCCTTTACCTCCACTTATGCTTAGAAAGTAGACAGTTCACACGAAGAATACAAAAATAAAAATATAAATATAAGAGAGAATAGAAAATATATTTTTAAAGGCAGGAAGACGAATGCACACAATATTCAATGGTTCTAAAATACATTCTTCATCCACTGGATGCTAAATCGCTCTAAAACGTGACTTCAATGACCTTCTTGAATCAGAGGTGCTGCTGATGAAATACACAGTGATGTCACTGTAGGCGTGCACAACAATGAGCTTTCAGAGTCCCAGACACTGTTTTCTGCAATATTGATTTCTGTCTAAATGCATTTATTCCGCCTCTGTTCATGGCATGACTCAGACAATCTAAAAGCTGAATATGGGTTGAGATGATAAAGATCGTGACGTTGCTAGATGCAATAAATGCGAGCAGGTAATACTCTGTTTTGGCAAGAGTTATATAATACAAATTATTTTACAGTTATTACAGTTCTGCTGGACTTTGAAATGATCTCATTATTCCACAGACTACTGACAAGAATAAATATAAAACAATATTTTTGGCCTTAAAATGACTAAAATAATCATTTATATAAGTATTAAGAAATGTATCTTTACGTTCAATCAGGACAAAATCCTCTGTGGAACATAAAAGAAGATATTTTGAAAAAGGTTGGAAGTCAATGGATGTCAATGAGGGTCGATGTTGTTCGGTTACCAGCATTCTTCAAAATATCTTCTTTTGTGTTCTGCAGAAAAAAGAAACTCATACAGGTTTGCAATGACATGAAGGGAGTAAATATTGAATTTTCTTTTTTTGGTTGAACTACCCAACAGGTCTTCACAAAATACCATGGTATTACTACAGTACTATCTGAAGAAACATTATAGTGTCTTGAACAAATAACAACGAAACATGTTTGTTCACCAGGGAAAGATGTGTGTTATGAATATGATCTATAATAGATTGTCCACATCAATCCTACACACGCGCACACACACGGCTCCAGAGACCCGGGCTCTGATTACAAATGACAGAGCTGATGGAGTATCCGCTTAATTCCAAACACGAGACAGGAAATGTCTAAGTGGATCATCCCACACTGCTGGAAATGACTGACAAGCGTTCCTGCAGTTCGCTGTGTGGATATTATTTTCATAACAGAGAACAGATGAACTCAGATCTTTGATGAACTTTCAAAGATTCATCGGCCTGTAAAGGATATGACATCACAAGTTTATCCTCAAGGGAAAAGACATAGTGACAGAGGCAATTTAGTAAGGAAACGTGTGTGGGGATGTTTTTGACATGGCCACTGTGAGTCTCTTAAAAGAAAAGAAAAGCAGACACACCACACACAAGTCAGGATACCTTGGGCCTAGTTACACCCATCTTATATCCCCTTTGCAGGGGACAAGAACTCTCCAGTACTGAAAAAATTCACAGTACATACTACCGGCCCGCCATTCCCAGAACCCCAGTTTTATGCTAATACACCATTTTTAATTGCTTATTCTATTCCTGTGTTTAACACCCCGCTAGCACAAGTCATTACACCCTGCATGGAAACCCAGGTCAATGTTATTCTGTGCTAACATATCCCATTAACAGGCCCTGTTAACTCTACACCCTGCTAACACAACCCATTGCACCCTGCTAGCTTGCCCTATAAACAGACCTGCTTGGCTCAACTCACTCCATGAGCAAACCCTTGCTGGCTCTTGAGTTAACACAGCAGCCAGATACCTTGCAAACACACGCTACTGAGAACATCAAGCTACAGCAGATCCTAAAACAGCAGGAGTGGTTGTTAAAGTAGATTTTTTTAACAATAACCCAGCCGCTCTTTTGCGTAGAATGAAAGTGAATGGGGACTGGAGCTGTCAAGCTTTAAAATAATACCCAAATTACTGTCATGCATTAAATTCCAAGTTATTTTTTATAACTTATTATATTTTCAATGCTGTTTTTATTATAATTTTAAAGCTTGATAGCCCCAGTCCCCATTCACTTCCATTATATGAAAGAAACTCACATGGCTATGATATTAAGTTTTGTATGTACATAATGCCATAATGTACAACATTTTTTATAAAATATAATAAATGTAAGGGAAAAGCAAGCTTTACATAAGAATTGGAATTTAATTCATGAAAATCATTTGGACCACTTTTATGATACTCTTATGGTTGTTTTAAGTCACATTGAAGCTTGACAGCCCCAGTCCCCATTCATTTTAAACTCACATGACTACGATATGAAGTTCGCTAAAAAAAGACACAATTGTCACTGTTGTACAGCAAATCGAATCGATAGAATCCCTGAGATGCCAATTAGGAATGAGAAACATTATTATAGTCTTCATTTCAGCAAGACTTGTGATCAAAAACATTAACGCTGGGAAAAGTGAGAACAAGAACGCTTTTGTTAGCCTGTCGAAAAGGTTTGAGTAATTGGATCAGAAACGAAGAAAGAGGGCAAGAGTGAAAGACAGCGAGACGGAGACACAGCGGATTCCTGGCGGTCTTCTGTTACCCGTGGCTGATTCCAGGAGAGATCAGATTCAGGTTCATTCATCGGTGTGAAAAAAGAATCTGGTGCCTGTGAACAGATGAGGCATTGTAGAGAGACCAGCTGTTCTGTCATCTCCGGCTCTCGGTCCTAAATCTCCTCTTCTCCTGTCTAGCTCTCAGTACTAACCCTCCCATCCAACTTCTTGACTGGCTTTGTTTCATCTTTTACTATTTCAAATTCAGATACGCAGCCCTACCGTACTGTATAAGTCCTACTGTACCATATTCCTTAAAGCTGAGAATCCCGCCCTACATCCCGCTAAAAAAACCACATTTAATTAAAGAAATGTAACCTCTGAACCCGAGTCAAACCCATACGGTGAATAAAAACAGGCCGGTGCTGAGTCCAGTGAAAGTGACTTTAAGAGAGCAGAGATTAAGGACAGTATTTAACACACGCACACGGGTCAAGCTATCTCGGCTGTGAGGCAAATTTTGAATGGAAAGAAGGTTTGATAGAAAGTGAGAGATACAGAGAGAGAGAGAAATAGAGGGAGGCAGGCTGTGCTGGCGGAAGGCGCTGCTGCTACCCACTTGGAATGCTAATGCTTCAGTCGGTGGGTGAGAGCCTATTTTGAGAGCAGACCTGGTGTGTACCAGCATGAATCGCTCTCCTTACACATAGAGTATATGGATCACATACAGCACACAACATTGGGTCTGCAGGCCATTAAAACCACTACAACTACAAACTACATAACACGTATTGATTATTCATGAAAGGTTTTTTTGGGGAACTTTGTCGTGCATACTGTTTTAAAATAAGCATGTAGGGATTCATATTTGTGCGATCACTGCTATTACGTCACAACTAGTCACATGACGCAGTATTGACATATGCTGTATTGACGTCATGTGGGAATTCTGACCAATTCGAAACAGAATATTTAGTAGACAATAATGTAGGGAAAGATCTAATTTTATCTGTCACGTTTTGACTGGATCGTAGATGTTAGTCTATAAAATTATAAATGCTCCACACCAAGTTAGGTTCGGTCAACAAAAATAAACAAAAAATGCATTTTAAACATGGAGAAAGATAATATATATTGTTAAAAGATTATAACAGCAATACACGGGTGAAATATATATTAAAACAAAAAAGTGTGATTTCTTGTATTTACCATAAAGCTATAAAGAATTACAGCATTGAACTGTCCGGTTGTTACTATACACGTCACAATTATCGAGATTAATCGAATTCATGATATTGTAATGATAAAATATTGTTTAAAGATTATAAAAGCAATACATGGGTGAAATACGTACAGTGCAGTAAAAATGTAAGAAAAAACTAAATGTGTCACACTTTGATTTCTTGTATTTACCACAAAGCTATTAAGTATTACGGCATCACATTGTCAGATCATTACTGCACGTCACGATCATCGTGACCAAATGAATTCATGATATTATCATGATATCATATTGTTGAACGATTATAAAACAATACACGGGTGAACTATGTAGAGTACAGAAAAAAATGTAACAAAAAAAGTAAATATGTTACATATGTTTAATTTCTTGTATTTACCACAAAGCTATAAAGTATTATGGCTGTCACTCAAAATATCATGACATGACTACAGTTTTGGCCCAATAAATCACTCCCACCTACTAAGTTACTGTGTCAACCACATACTGGCACTAAATTATTCACAATATTATTATATTTGTAATAAAAACACAATATCGATAATATCAATAATCACGATTATTAAACTAGCGGTATATTGAGGCACCACAAGTTTATATTCATGTAGTTTTGTGTATCATCAAAACAAAGCCACTTATCAACAATAAAAACAGAAACCCACACCTCTCTTTCCTATGTTAATATCCAACTGGCTCATCTAGAGATCCTATAAATGACAGCCCCGCTTCCTGCAGTTAAAAAACATTCATTTTATTGACCTCATCTTGCCAGTCATTCTCCTCCAAGACAGCTTGTCTTCAGTCTCAGATGTTCTCTTCCTCCCAGGATCTTCCGTCTAATACCTTTCTGCCTCAGAGCACATCGCTCTAACAAGACCTACAATCCGGCTCGCTCTCGTGGACGGCCCAACAATCGTGACTAAACTTTTTTATCGGATACGTAGTTGAGATCGTTAAATTATTCAAGCGATTCTGATTCATGAGACATTCTGGCCGTTCCTCTCACTCCTGATTGTTTTTCTAACCCCGCAAACCCAGTCTCACCCTGATTTGGGTGAGGGAGAGAAAATATCGCTCTGGAATTTTAATTTCCTGCATGAATGCAGCCACATGAACGTTTCATATTTTCCACTGTAGCTGATGTTATCGCATCAACTTGAAGAGCGTGAAAAACTTCGGGATCTGTCGGAATCCATGTTTCTACCCCGGGGACGTTTCGGTAAAAATGAAACAATGGATGCTCATCTTGTTTTAGGAGTTTAATCTCTAGGTTGGGTGCCTGTCTGTTATCTAGATTTGAAGGAAAGGTAAGTGGATGCTAAGGTGTTGTGGGAGGTTGCTACAATGTATTGTGGTTGCTTGTTGGCCAAAATGTGGGATTTTCTTATTGGATTTGCAGGGCAGTTTATAAAACTATTCAGGCTGATCTCAAAGGAATTCATGGCTTATTAGTATTGCATGTCTCTCATTTGTGAGTGACTTTGGATTAAAACGTCTGCTAAATGAATGAATGTAATGTAACACATTTGCACAAAGTGAATTGTACAATATTTACAATTATTAGAAAAAAATCAATAATGACGTTCCAACCCTAAACCCAACTTTCACTGGAGCAAAATGTACAAAGGAGATTGTATGAAATTATACAAATAGACACATCATAAAATAGTTACGAATTGTCATGAGATTGTGTTCAATCTCTGGCAAACCAAATAGAAGCTATACCAATATAGAAATATCAAGTCTAAGTTATAGTCTAAGTTAGGAATAATACATTCGTGGTGACCTTTATAAAAAAATCCTTCCTTAATATGTTCACAAGTTTGGTGCAGCTCCATGGACGCAGTTGTACAACCAAACAAATGTTTTTCATTACTCTATCCTGTGTATTTCACCTTTATCATCAGAGACAATCTGTTTTTCTCTCAGCCTAGAATGAGAACAGGAGATTGTTCCTGCTGTGAGGTCTAACCGCTCTCCTTCACGCACGCACGCACACATATAGACTTCAATGGCCCATCAATGTAATTCTTAAGGAGATCTAAGCAGAATGAGAAAACAAGGTGAGAATTTGAAAATAGAGACGAGCCGGACAAATAAATGCACTTCTGTGTGTCGTCTGTCCTGCTAACCCAGACTAAACATCTTGTGAGCTCCTTATTATGCTCCCAGAATCCCTGTCACTTCCTCTTTAACACACAACACTCCTGACCTACTTACAGCTCAACTCGCTTTCATGTCACAGAGACAGGCAGGAAGTTAGAAAGGATGTCCACAGCCAGACGGTGGAAGTGTCGGCTCACGTGAGGGAGAACGAGAGTCGGAATCTCCCGCTGCACGTCAACCGAACAACCGCGTCCGACAACGGACCGCCACCTCAGGAATGTTGCTAAGCTAACGGTGCAATACTTTAAAGCCAAAATATTAATTACTTATCTATTTTAATCAATATTTTTAGAAAAAAAATTATAGGCTGTTTTCAGGTAGATTGGGACACTTTTTACCTTAAAAAATGTGTGACATGACTTGACATCATTTCCTACTCCTCATATCATGACAAACTTGTATAACTTTCTTTCTTCTGCAGAACACAAAAGAAGATATTCAGAAAAATGTTGGTAGATGAAAACCGTTTGTTCCCATTGACTTTGACATTGTTTTTTTGTGTGAATGGGGACAGGTTTTCTGTTACCAACATTCTGGGATATGTTTCTCCACACAAGAGAGATACAATGCTGCCATAAAATAACTTAAAATCTTAGAAGGCAACAAGATGTCTAACTTCATGCCTACAATGCATTAAAATGGCGCCTACGTAGACACCTCACTAGGTTTTGGAATAGAGAAATGGTAATGCTTCGAAATGTAGTGGATGTTGCAACAGAGAGAAAGAGAGAGATAGAGAGAGAGAGAGAGAGAGAGAGAGAGAAAATTGAAAGTGTGAGAAGCAATAAATGGAGTGAGAGCTGGTGGAGGAGAGTAGGAGGGTCAGATCGAGAGCAGTGAGATGAGGTGGACATGAAAGATATATTGACAGCTGAACTGATGACTGTAGCAGGATTGATAGCAGCTTGCTCCACCCACAACGTATATTCTGAGCGAATCATACTTTCTGAAAGAGCAAAGGACACGCCCCCGATTGAGAACATGCAGCATCATAAACAATCTGGTATCAGAACTTAAGTCTGGTAACCTGTGGGTTATCCTGGCCTACGAACACCCACATTTACATTGAGTCATGTAGCCATTTTTTAAATCCAAAGGAACATCGCAAGCTTCAAACCGCAAGTTTTTACGTGCCATTGAGGAGAGCAAATCTAAAATCTATTAAAAAAAAACTCACATTACGATACAACACGCTTGCATTAAGGTGCTCAAAGAAAATACACAACAGGCCACTGCAGCATCTTTAACATGAATAGTGACTGATATGAACCAGTTTACATACCGTCATGGTTAGGGTTGCCCAACGTCCACGGCTCATCCGAATCGAAATGTGTGTCTCCTCCGATCCCCGGCCCGGGGAAGTACGCATGTGCAAGAAAACCCCCTTCTCCATCGAAGGGCGAGCTGTCGCCATGGAAACCTGAGGCGAAAATGATAGTAATATCCACGTCTTTCTTGCTGCGCTCCAAGTCGCTGTAGGGCACGGCCTCGAACCGCAGCGGCGTGACGTTCTGCCACACATCGAACGCCCGGCGGATGGCGTTGTGGGTCTCTTCTGCGCCCACTTTAGGCGTTGTGTTTTTTATGCTGGAAAGAGTAAACGACAGCAGTCAGAATAGGAGAACTGAGCATACAGTTGTCAAAACATGTTTATCTGTATATGTTGGTTGAAACCACCTATAGGTTTGGAACATAGCTATAGTAGCCCACCCCATAAAATCTCAAGGAAATAGACATATTCTTTCTCTGCTTGAGGTGATACAGATGTTGAAACAGGATTTGGATTTATTGGATGGGATTTATTTTCCTATTAGGATTATCAACAATTTACTGCACCACGGAAGTCCTCCGATGTGGGCCATTTTCAAACCTTATACCTTGTTCAAAACACACAAAATGACTTTTACCTCTGGTGCCTACAGTAATGAAGCACTTAAAGAGACAGTGCACCCAAAAATTGATGTGTCATTCAAAACCTGTATATGACTCCAAATAGCTCAACAGCTATCTATAGAAAATCAACAGCCAGAGACACCTGTCAATCATATAGTTTAGAAATTATCAAAACCTTTGACTTGTGAAGTATTCTCAATGGTCATTTCTCATGAAGGCATCTTTTCTTTTCATATGACTTAAGGTCAAAAATAACATGCACTCAAAAAAAAATGTTGTTGAACGAACTTAATTAAATTAAGGAAATCTTTTCCACGAAAATGAATTACATTTCTCCAACAAAATCTAATATGTTTGAAACTATTCTTTTTTAATCTTGTTGTATGAACTTAATTTTTTTAGTAGTCTTGATTAAATTAATTTGTGTCACACCTACTGGATAATGTTTTGCAATGCCTATTAGAAAGAATTTTGTCAGCTTAACGTTTCATTTTGCTATGCCTACTTCATAAAATAATGCCATGTTAACTATATTTGATTTTGTCATGACTACTATATAGACAAGGAGATATTGATCTTAACAAAAATTCACATTTTAATATGTAACCGCCCACTAACCAAAGGCAACGCTTTTTTGAACAATGGTAACCAAAAATATATAAAACTCCTCTAAATCTCAAAGATAAATGAACATTAAACACTAACAAGTGTTTCTCTTGACTGAAAAACACATAAAACAACACTTAATTTAGAAAATACCTCTCAAAATGCAGTCTTATGCAAAGCATGCTGGGAAATGCAAATCCTCTTCCCAGTTGTAAAATATTATGTTGACACAACACAAATCATTCATGTAGTCTTAACATGAATAAATTAAGTTAAATAACGGAACATGAAAAAATCCTGCTTGACCAAATTTTCCAAATATTGTGTTGATTTTACTTGTTTAATTTAAGTAGATTGGACAAGCAGCAAAAATCTTTTTTTCAGTGTGGCTTTCAATGGCAACAGAACATCTGTCTCCTCAAATGTGCTGAGAATTTTTTTTATATTTACAAGAAATAATATCTCATTGAAACTTAATCTCTTTCGCTCTCTCCAGGTGGTGTGCGTTGAGGTTTGGATATCATTCGCAGACATGTTGTTCGAACTATTATCAACATCTGGCTTCCACTCCTCATGTATTTTCCTTCTCCCTCTCAGTTGCAGTACCCAGAAATCATCATCCTGTCTGTGAACTTTATGACCCTTCAGTTTCTTATTTTCCTTGGCTTACAAATCTCATCGCAGCTGCCATGCAGACAGCTTGTTAGGGTGTGAGATGTCCTACAAACCTTTCAACACCTTCCTGAGCTGCTGCTTCTGCGAGATACCAAATCGACTCTTTAGATGTTATAAAATCATTAAATAATGCATAAATTTACATCACGCTTGGATTTTAAGCAGGGTTTGATTAGTATGTTGAGCATGCATGTTAAGGTCATGTGGCCTTCATACACGTGTGCCCGTGAAACCCTTCATATATCAACAATAACATTTATCCATGAATTACAGACATTTGCTACAGTTCTGCTCTAGCTGTCTAGAAAAAAAAATCATTTTTCAAAGCATTAAAGGAAATGCCAGGCTGGCTTCGACAAAACCAAGATCCATTAACATGCTCATTGAAACACTGAAGCATTATCTATGCCCTCTAAACCCATTTAAACACAAAAGTTCAAACTCGGCATCTGCCCTCTAGACTCTGAATACACAACACATCACTTGTTTTTACGCTCTCAGCTGGCATTATTGAAACCATGTCAGTTATGTGAATGAGCGTGTGTGTGTGTGTCAGTGGTTACGAGGACACAGACGCCTTTGAGACCAGGTTAATAACATACTCTCAACAGCCCAGAATAACACACACACACACACACACACACACACATACAGTGATAGTATTGGTTTTGATATAGCAGGTAATATAGGTGCACTGTGTGAATGTGCTCACATGGTATAATCCAGGGTTAGGGGAAGGTGAAAGGTGGAACAGTCCGGATCAAGACAAGAGAGCAGGCAGTGCTGTGGGGAACATCTGCCCACCCATCTGCTCTGCCTGACCACACACACACACACACACACACACACACACACACACACACACACACACACACACACACACACACACACACACACACACACACACACACACACACACACACACACACCTGCCTAAAGCCACCAGGCTGTATTCCATTACATAATCTCTCTCTCTCTCTCTCTCTCTCTCTCTCTCTTTCTCTCTCTCTCTCTCTCTTTCTCTCTCTCTCTCTCTCTCTCATGGCTGACCACTGATAAATGCTATCTCATATGTGTGACATGATATGATATCAATTATAATACAAAATAATTAGTCTGTCCTGGCACTGTCAAATATTTCAGATATATTGCATAATAACGCTAAAACATATCGGTTGTTGTCCTTTGAAACCGCAGTCTCTAATAACTCCATCACTCTCGCATAGTAAAATCAAATCTATATGTCATGTCTTTATTTATTTATTTGGTATGTTGCTGTTAAAAAGCTTAATAATGAACAGTCAGCGTCTGTCGACAATGTGTGACATGCTGTCAGATACCAAAGAAAATAATTAAGTCTTGCCCATCAGTTGAGAAAGTCTAATGAAAAAGCACTCTTACGTTAAAACACTTACAGTCAAAGGGTTTGTATTTCTGAGGAAGTCAAGGAACTATGAATTATTCAGTAAAAAATATGTATTGTTTGTGACCCTGGACCACACAAGCAGCACGGGTATATTTGTAGCAGTCAGTGGTTAGATCATGGCGCTAGCAACGGCAAGGTCATGGGTTCGATCCTAGGGATTGCACATACTCAGAAACAAATTTATAGTATAATGCAATGCAAGTCGCTTTGGATAAAAGCATCTACTAAATGCATAAATGTAAAGTGTAAGTGTAGCAATAGTGTAACAATTTATGGTATGGGTCAAAATGATACATTTTTCATTTATGACAAAAATCATTAGCATAAAGATCCTGTTCCATGAAGATATTTTTGTGAGTAGATGTGGCAAAATTGCAAAAAAAAAATGTCCAGAAACTTTGCTTGCTTCTGTCCGCTCTTTGGGAATTATCCATTCCAAAAGAGTGCGTTTAAACAAACCTGTTTCTTACATTTACGCATTTAGCAGATGCTTTTATCCAAAGCAACTTAAATTGCATTATACATTTGTTTCTGGATATGTGCAATCCCCTGGGATCGAATCCATAACATTGGCATTGCTAGCGCCATGTGCTAAGCACTGAGCTACAGGACAGCTGGGTAGAAGAACCCAGTGTTGGGTCAAAAAGGGACAAACCCAACTGTTGGGTTATAAACGAACTTATTCTGGGTAGTTTCAGGCCAAAATGCTGGGTTTGTCCTTATTTGACACAATGCTGCGTAAAAAAATAAATATTTTATTTAATATTTGCAACAACAAAAAAAACCATTGCAACTGTCAGGCAGATTATTTCAATGCAAATATAATGTCATTATATCTGAATATAGGTCATACAGCATAAACAATAAGATGCAGGATTACCAAAATATCTTTGGTTTATGGCAGACTAGAGAACCGAAATCACTATGTCAGAAAGATATAAATATATATAAACAGACAAATAAATATTATTTAACAAATTTAATATTGTTAGTATTTACATCTAAAATAGATCACTGTAGGCTGCAGATGAAATGTATTTTCTTTTACCTAACCTGTTTTATTTCTTTCTTTAAAGTACTTTAAAATCATTCCAATAAAGCTCTGTTGACTTTTACACACACAGTGAGAGAGAGAAAGAGGCCTGCCGGGAGAGAGATGGATGTTGGATGGAGCATTTAAGTCTTGATTTCCAATAAAAATACAGTATAACAAGACAAGGCCCATAAACAAGACCAATTTACTTGAGAAGCAAAATGTTGTTTGTTTAGAGAACATGTCAACATTTTAGTTTCATCTAAGCATAAACCTCACTATATTTGGTTAGAAATATGCCTAAAAGCAACACAAACAAGCAATATAAAGATTACACTTAATGTGTGAGTTTGTCTTTGAAAACAGTTCTGAATGTGTTATGTAATTGTTCTTGTCAAGTAAATTGGTGTTATTTATGGAATATCTCACACACCTACTCAAATGATTCATAACACACACACACACACACACACACACACACACACACACACACACACACACACACACACACACACACACACACACACACACACACACACACACAAAGGAGGTTGTCTCACCTGTATGTGATATGTTTATGTTGCCACTTTTGCCCCGTGAGGGCGTAACGTCTTTTTCGGACGGTAAATTTTGAGGCACCACCGAACTGATCAGGCACCCCACACCTCGGCTTCTTCATCCAGCTGAGAGAGAAAGTAACAAACTCATTAACCCTGAACTCAAACACATTCATAATTCTACACACATTTCTGAGCACTAAAACGTTCCTGAATTCATTCCTACTGGAGTGCAAGGAATTTTATGAAAATGTAAAAGTATTGTATGCTAATGGAACTCGGCTCATATTCAACAAGATTGAATACACAATAAATACACATGAAACACTTTTTGTCTAACCATGAAACGATCTAAACATCCTTAAAACAAGATTAACTTGTTTTCAATTCACTTGTAAGTAAAATAAAATAATTGTCAAATAATATTTGATAACACATTATATTTGATAACACAAAATCAAATGTATCTGTATCTGATGCACAATTAACTTACATGAACAATTTTATTGGAATTAACCAACATTACCAAAAATAATAAATGCCAAAAAACAATCTTGTTCATTGTTAATTCATGTTATCTAATGGATTTACTAATGTTAACCAATACAACATTATAATAGCAAATTGCATTTTCTTGTTTTCATCACTAACATCAAAACATTTTGTAAGATTTATGCTTAAAAAAAAAAATATTTGTAAATGGGTTAACAAAATCTAAATCTAAAAAAACGAGTCTTATGCAGCTTTGCTCAAAATTCAACACTTGTTTGGATTTTACACACAAGACTAAAATACTGATTTAAATAAAAAACAAGTATTTTTATGTGTGTGATAGCATGTGTTTAGTATACATGTGTTTGTATTTAAGACACTGTTAAACATTAAAGCTTTGCTTACACTTACAAAAAATACCGTGGTGGTACAGTGAGGATATCAAATTTGCATTTACATGGAAAACCAAAGTAAATTTTGTAAGGGTAAAATCCATCTGACTTGGATTACTAATGACATCTTCAACTACATTTCATACAGAAACCAAGAAAGACAACGGCAGGAAATCTTGAAAGAAGGAGAGGGAAGAGAGACAGAGAGGGAGGGAGAAAGGTTTGAAGGCAAAGATCAAACCACAGGAGGAGAATAAGCCTCACCTTATGGTGTTTTCACTATGCAGAAGCACAAAGGAAACAAACAGAGTAAATAAGAGTTATGTTTCTGGCGGCCAGATGTGCTGACGTGCTAAACATTACATTCAGTACGCAGGAGATAAATATAACAGATTATAAGAAGATGAGAAACTATTGAAAACTAAACGTCTAATCTGACTGAATAAAACACCTTAGTAGGGCAAAGATCATAATGCATAAATATAAACACATTATTCTGCCACCTGTAATTCCCTGTTAGGGAAAAAAACACTTGTTCTGTTGAACACAGCAAAAAGTTTTGGAGCACCATTGTAATTTTTCCTACTATGGTAGTCAATGAGGTAACTGTTTGGTTACAAACATTCGTCCAAATATATTTCTCTGTGTTCAACCAAACAAAGAAATGTATACAGGTTTGGAACAACTAGAGAGTGATTAATTCATGACAGAATTTTCATTTTTGGGTGAACTATCTCTTTAACTTCCCCAACCCGTGTGTTTAAGTGGAAGTGTATAATTGCAAGAGACACTCACTCAATAGTTCTCTTATCTAGTGCACCAGTGACATTAAGGCCGTAGAGACGCTGCATGGCAGCGATAGCAGACTGCATGGTCTGATCCGACCGCAGGACGGACATTCTGGGGTCTGTGGGGGGGAGGTAGCCATACCTCTGCAGCCAAGCCTGAGAGAGAGAGAGAAAAATTCAAATCCAGTGATAGCTCATGCCAACGAACCACATGAAATGACACATGCATGCGGTTAAAGGTCTATACATATAATACAGATAGAATGATTTTCTCTTAGCCGAGCTAAAATAACTCATGCTGACAGATTCTCATTGAAACACTGCCGCTGCTTCACCCATTAGCCGATTAAAAAGAACGAGGAGTTTGTTTTGAAGTGGATTTCTCATTATTGCCTAAGAGAAGCAACAGGAACTGCTTATACGGATCCTGTTCTGACCCATCTGCCGCTTCCAGCCAACAGCCAAATGCATCACAACACCACAACATTCATCATGACACTGTGTGTACGTGTGTGTGTGTGTGTGTGTGTGTGTGTGTGTGTGTGTGTGTGTGTGTGTGTGAATCATCACCTATCTCTCTCTCTCTATTTCAGATGGAGCTGGGATTTCTCCTCCAGCTATGAGACTCTGTCCTCAAGAGGCCTTGAAGTCACAGTGTGCGTGTAATAGTGGCCACTACTTAAAGGAACAGTTCATCCAAAATGAAAATTCTGTCTTCATTTACTCACCCTCAAGTTGTTGCAAATCTGTATACATCAGATTTGGTCAATGGTGGCCAAGAACTATTTGGTTACAAGCATTCTGGTGTTCATAAAGACTTTTATAAAGAGAGATAGACAGAAATGTCATTTTTGGGTGAACTGTCCCTTTAACAATGCTCGGCTGGGCATTGAAAATGCATTGTTGGTTTATCTTACAAATACTGTCCAGATATATATGTACTGCATCATATTTCAAAACAAATTCATAAGACTACCGTAAATAAGAAAATGTTCATTTTTGAGTGAACTGTTCCTTTAAATGTCGTCTGACTTGCTTTCCAGCGGTTTACACCAAAATGTATATTGTATGCAACAGCATCACAGCCAATCAGAACTCACACCTTTGGTTCTCTGGCGGGCTATTCATTGTAAAGCAAGGAACAACAAACCATCCCATCGTTCAACACGACTGTCTCTCATTTACAAGAGCAGACATACCACTTTATCACATCAAACCTGTTTAATGTAACACTATCCCTCCAGACTCTAAACGTAACCTTAGAATCGGATTTGTATGATGGGAAAATTGTTCCAGGACCAACAATGATATCGATCCAGGAACATGTCCTACTCTAGATAAGTATGTGTAGTGTACAGCATAAGTATATCAAAGAGTGCTGGGTCTGGTTTAAAGCTCAGAGGTCTTTCAACAGATGTTTTGTGTTATTTGCCGGGAATACTGAGTTTTCAGCACGCATGTTTACAAAAGATGTTCAGGTTCATGTCAGGTAAACAACAGAAATTTAGTTCAGGTATACACACGCACACACTTTAATGACACACAGTAATACACACATGTTATTGTGTGTTGCCTGTAATATGTGATTCTGGGCAACATAACCAGGGTAATTTTTTTAAATAAATAATCTTTCTATTGATAGATGGTTTGTTAGGATATGACAATATTTGTCTGTGATATAACTATTTAAAACTGGAAAATCAAAATATTGAGAAAATAAAGTTGTTATTTTCAACTTTAAAGTTGTTAATCAGAGGCGCTGTAGCAGGCCGCTGCTAAGAAGAAACAGGTTTGTTTTAACACTCTCTATTGGCTTACTGCTGTAATGACGTTGTGGAGAATAGATGAACCTGAAAGCTGAAATTCTAAGCTTTACATAGATACCAAACTTGAGTGTGTAATTCCCAAAAAACGGAAGCAGCGAGTGAAGTTTGTAGTGAGAGAAGTTAGAGATTTTGCTGCATGAACTCACAAAAATAAAGTTTTGATATATTTACGGTAAGAAATTTACAAAATATCTTCATTGAACATGATCTTTACTTATTCTGTGTTCCTGTAGGTTATTTTGGTAGAACTTCTCACCATTCGACTTTAACTCCTGGATGATGGCACGTCTGAATCATATTCAGATGTTTTGGCACTGAGTCCGACTCAATGAATATAAACGGAATGTGAAGTTGAAATGGGATCCAAGGGGATCTACGGTAGTTCAGGTTTACAGTCAAGTTTGATGAAGTGTTTTGTAATCACCAGATCTGATGAGCGAGAGGGATCCAAACAAGAGCGATACAAAAAGCGTGTTACGTCTGGTGGGTGGCACTGTGCAGAGGTGGTAATATTTCATTTCACAGCTCTCCAGTTGACACAATTCCACACAGCTATTGCTGCCCAGCGCCTACACCCTGGGTTTTATATTCCTGTATTTGTTCAGATCGCTAAAGGACAGTTTTTTTTTAGAAAAAAAGATGATAAACTACTTTAAAGCTTTGTTTCAAAACCTCAACCAAACCCCAAAGGGTGAGAAAGACCTCAAATCTTGGCAAAGCCCGTCAACAAAAACAAACACGATCAACTTTAGCGGTGGGCGGTAGGCTGTAGTGGCTAAAGCTCAAGGCTGGTAAGGTTGCTGGTTTGATTCCCACAAGGGCTAAATGTAATTTTTTCCTCCTCTGTAATTCACAGCAATGCACATGGACTAGGTTAAGTCGGTATAGTCATGTTTAAAAGATGAAGCAAGTCATCATTATGACAAAGACAAAAAACAAACAAAAAATATCTTAAAACTGCCTATAACAATGATTTATAATTTGAGCTACCAGGTCAGATTTTGTAGAAAAGTGTCTGACATCATATGACTTCAGCAAATGTAAAGATAAGTACGTAAAGTAACCTGCAATTTCATGTTTCAACAGAGATGGCGATAGAGAGGCAAACGTTGCAGCAATAAAATGTGTGTTATTAAATACATTTTTTTCATATCAAGTTTAAAGGTTATTTAGCGATCAACGCATCTGGATTACTTAAAGGTATAGTTCACCCAAAAATTAAAATGTTGTCATCATTTACTCACATTCGAGTTGTTCTAAATCTGTATTGTTCTGATGAACACAGAGAAAGATATTTGGACGAATGCTTGTAACCAAACAGTTATGAGGTCCCATTGACTACCATAGTAGGGAAAATTACTTTATAATTGTTTTAGTTCTGTTGAACACAAAATTAGATATTTTGAAGAATCTAATACTTTTCCTTCTGTGGAAAAAACAACTCATTTCAAGCAACTACTTTTGTTTTACTTCACAGGACACGAGGGGCACGTGCATGATGACCGTATTTGAATTTTTCATTTAGTTTTCCTGTGACACATGCCATGTCTTATCTGTTCCTGTCAGAGAGCCGCTACACACAGCAGGTCAATGTTTCCTTACACCTATATATCAATCACTTCATACCAACAGTGCTGCCTCCTTCAATACAGTGAAGATAGACAGAATCATGTACTTTTTCGCACTATGAATTATTCATTAATGACAGAAGGTGTATGACTTATTCATTTATACGTATCTGCTCAATTTCGCTTTGATGTTACTGTGACTTTAAGAAAGGTTTTATGGGGGCTGAAGTTCTCCCAGGGGACCTCTAGAGGGGAAGAGAGTCTTCTGTGGTGGTTTTGGATTTAAGATGCTTGAGGAAGCCTGAAAAAGACTGAAACCTTTCTGAACCACAACAGGGGTACAGAACGTGGGCCAAAAGAACGTCTGGAAACAGGGGTATTTTAGAGATGCTGTTATCATAAATATCTGAGATTACAGATTTGTAATTTAGGGCGGTTTGAAGCTAAATGTTGTGAAAACACATTGAGGTTTAAACCTACAACATTTAAACCTACAACCAGTCGTGGCCTTTTGGGGGCATGATGACTTACTTTCTTCTGCACAAAAGAAGATATTTTGGAGAACGTTGGTAACTAAACCACAATGCTCCCCATTGACTTTTACTGTATGGACACAAAACAATTGAGACATTTCTCAAAATATCTTCTTTTGTGTTCCACGGAGGAAAGACAGGTTTGGAATGCCAAGAAGGAGAGTAAATGATGACTTTTTTCATTTTCAGTTTAGCCTGAACTACCCCTTTAAGAAGCAACTGCTCACTATTTAGTAAGCATAAAGTTAGCATTTTATTCTGAATATATCCATTCTTAACTCCAAAAAGGTCCACCATGATATAACACAGACCAGGACAGACCTGACGCCATACGTGTTCTGATCACCGAACTCCACCGGTGAACTTCAGAGCTCATGCGCTTCATGGATCGCCGGGTAATAAGCCGAACGAGGCCTAATTAGCCTCATAGAAACATCAAAGCTTAACCCTAAAGGCCGCCCGAACGCTTCATTAGCTATGAAACGCCCTCAGAGGGAGGATGTGACCATGGCAACACGTACAGACTGCTGCTGTCAAAGACAACAGGCAAATAAGCGCCTGTTGGGTAGTTTCAATTCCTTCCCTGGGTTGTCCAAAACAAATTGGTTTACTTTACAATCCAAAAATAGATTTTCCTACTCAAGCTTAATATTCACAAACAGCTTTAAATAAGCCATTCATGTGATTACTCTGAAAAGTGTAAACATGGCCTATGTGCAATCTATCCCAGCATGTCATTTGAGTCATCATATCTGTTTTTTTAATTAAATGAAGTGCCGCCTCTGCACTTTTGGGCTGTGTCGGATGGCAGATGCCTTGTGGCCTCAATGAGTAAACAGGTGGAGTATTGTGGATGGAGAATAATGAAACTGGATTCTGGAAAGCATTCAATAATGTAATGTGCTTAAAACATCACCAAACAAACATTTACTAGTCAAGTTGGAAAAGATGACTCAATATGCACTCTTCCAAAAAGAGATAGTTCACCCAAAAATGAAAATTCTGTCATTATTTATTTAAACCTTTATGACTTTCTTTCCTCTGCAGAACACAAAAGAAGATATTTTAAAGAATGTTGGTAATCAAACCACGGCGGTACCCATTGACTTGCATTGGTTTTGTGTCCATACAATAGAAGTGAATGGGTACCGTAGTTGTTCGGTTACCAACATTCTTCTAAATATCTTCTTTTGTGTTCTTCAGAGGAAAGAAAGTCATACAGGTTTGAAATGACAAGAGGGTGAGTAAATTATGGCAGAATTGTCATTTTTGGGTGAACTGTCCCTATAAGAAAGCTCAATGCTGAGAGCTTTAATTTTTAAAATGATTTCTATTCTTTTCTGTCTCTTTTCTACAAAAAAAACTTCCTGAGCTTTTTATACAGTGCTAGGCTTTACCAGACCAGTTTTACCGCACTTATGCATTTTGTTATCTTATGTTGTTCCAATTGCTTCCATTGTTTACCTCATTTGTAAGTCGCTTTGGATAAAAGCTATCTGCTAAATGACTAAATGTAAATGTAAAATGATTTTTCCTAGACAGGAGGAATGAGATAAAATTGGAAACTTAAGTGTCTTGGATATTTCTCATGAAACAAAATGAGCCAGAAATCTCAGAAATATCTCAATTAGAAGAGATCTCCACAATGTCTCAAACTGAGCTCATATTTGTCAAGTTTTGCAATCAAAAGTAAATACTATTGAAGAACTTAATATGAACTCACCAAATCCAGATTATTTTACCTCTACAATCTACATTCACTTTATACCTCCATACTCATGTCTTATTTATTTCTGTTTTTATTTTTCAAAGCAACTTGCAGAATAAACATCTGTGACTAACGTGAGACCTGAAACACAACTGAAAACCCTCATCTGAGCTATTAAAGAGCAATCTTTGAGCAAAAATGCAGATGGATTCAGACGTGCCTTCATACCGTAGCACCTCCACAGTCAACATTCAGCATTCAGACATTTAGAAACAGCCTTGTCATTATTGTGTTTTTCTGAGCACATGGTGTAGTTATAAAAACAGATTTCACACAGTGGTGCTTAACTGCTGTCTCTCTTACAGTAGCTGTGACACCAGACGCATGGGATCTCTTGCGTCACGCGCTTAAGTGAGTTTAAGTGTGTGTGAGTAAGGGCTATCTCTCCCTGCTATCCATTTTCACGCACTAAATAATTCATCCGGACACATACCAGACTGTCATACGGCACATGGGGTCTCCATGGAGACCCCCTCCTTTATAAGCCCTCCGTCAAATGCTGCCGACAGGTCTGGTCAAATGTCAGAGAATGTCAAAGTTCTCCGGCGGATCTCGGACGCTTTTAACCTCTCAACCTGATTCCAAACAAAACCATTTTCGTTAATTTGCAGTTTCTTCCCTCGTGTCCTGCAGCGAGATGTTAAGAATGAAACTAGAAGTGACAACAAATGGGAATTAAAAAACTGAAGCACACAATGTCTGGGCGCATTACAGAATTTTTACTCATGTTTATCCAAAAATAGCTGTTTATTTCTAAAGTCTGTGCTATGTAGAAGTGTGACGTCACAAGATTGGAGCGTGCCGACATATTTTTCCAGTTACCTACGGTATCAGAAGGAAACCCCGAACATCTCAAGAGAGCTGATAGCCTAATGCGTGTCTGTTCAGCACCAACAATCGCCTTCGCCATTAAAGATTAAACAGCAACACTAAAATTACGCCAAGGAAAACAGCGAGACGAGTGAGTGAAACAGGAAAGAGAGAGAGAGAGAGAGAGAGAGAGAGAGAGAGAGAGAGAGAGAGAGAGAGAAACAAACACAAAGGAAGAGAAAAGAAAATATCCAGGAATAGACGCTGCATAAAGACAGAGAGGGGTTGCGACTGCATTTGGGTCGCGCTGGTGTGCTCTGTTCTCCAGCGGGACACTGACAGATAAACAGACGGGCTTGTTGTCCCCTCCCCAGTGAAAAATCTGCTCGGCGTCCAGAGCCAAACTGACATCAGAGAAACCATGTGTGAACTCAACATGCTACATCGAGCACGGAGCACTCTGATCTCGCCTGGAAATGCACACGATGACACAATGAGGGAACATAACGCGTACATCGACATACAGACAACACGTGGAAACGCGTCTTTCTTTCTTTAGTAGGACGCAATGAGTAAACCCGCACTTTGTTTGGTTTAAAATGAACAAAAAACACGCACAAAGTTCTTTTCACAACGATGTCGGGAACGATTTTGTGACCTGCAATTCAAGTTTCAAACAGAGATGGCGATACAGAGGCTAAACTGACATTTTAACTGGACTGTTTCTTTAAGTTCACATGAACACGTGACAAGCAATTGCAAACAACACATTCATCGGAAATCAAACAGAGAAGGCTAACAAATGTCCAATTTACTTTCATCATGACCTCAATGGGCCTTCAGTCAAACTCTAAACACAGAATAAAGCTCATCTCAGAAACACAGAAACGATATAAACACACAGCTGGAGGACTGAGGAAATCATCTAATAAACATTCGGACTTCTACGGATCTGTCGACAGAACCGAATCCATATGGTCCGGCTGTCGACAGGCACACGGCTCAGCAGGACACGCAACCTTACAGGCTGTAGTGAAAACATGCAGTTATAAAAGGGGCTTGTGGGATGGGTTGTACATTGTGTATTCTCTTTGAAGCAGTGCGTTGCTCTGAGAGCTAAGTGTAAATGAAGAGTGTGGGTTTGAATTGCATGTGGCTTGTACAAGTGTGATAAAATCCAAAGCATGGCCATTAATAATGTTTTTCCATCTGATACTCAACACTTTTAAATACAAATGGAGATGGGCACAAAAAAAATGTAGAAACGTGACTGATTGGTTGAAATGATCAACGCAATGTTAAGCCATTTTCGAGCAAAAACATTAATACAGAATACGAACACAATCTCACAGGAATTCGTAACTATTTTACGATGTGGTTGCTCAGGAATTGTCAATAGCATTTCTTTAATATGTACTAGGGGTGAAACGGTTCAAATAACTCACGGTTCGGTTTGTGTCACGGTTGTAGGGTCACAGTTTCAGTTTGATTCGATATGTGCAATGTTCAGGGAGAAATGTCTAATAATCAAGCTACAAGTAACAACAACCAAAAAAAAACAACAGAGCAAAGCAGAAAATAAAACTGCTTTTATATAGAAATGGATTAAATGTAAAATAACATTGCATATGTGCAAATTAAATAAAGATGAATCATTATTGAAGTTACAGAAGCTATTGAGTTACGAGCAATGAGTGATTTCCTTTTTTAACATGGACAGCAGGAATATTAGGCTGCTGTCGCTTTAAGAGTAATGCAACAGATACAGTACAGTAGCCTACACATGCGTTGTTTTCAGTCTGTTTCTGTTCACTTAAGACATAAACTACTATGCTTGCTAAGATATTGGCAAAGAGGGGCGTGTTGACCTACTTTTTGTATGAATTTGTCCGTTTTAGCGCAAAGCTTCAAAGACAACTCAATATTAGCGCCGTCTGAGACTTTCATTGTGCGCGCTACGGATATTAACTAGTATTAGATAGTATTTGTTTGCATCATGCGCTTAAATATTTATCCTAAATTGGCACGGCTTCAGTGAATTTAGTTTAAACAGCAACATGTGCTGCTCAGGTCTCACCTGAGCTCGCGCGCTCTCAACACCCAGGTGATGACGGCATAAATGACTTGTAAAGTTGTCTGCGTTATTTGATTTGTTGTAGTTTTAGGAGTATGCACCGACAAACACACATTAGCAGATCTTTGTCTGTCTTACGCATTATTATTTTTAACGGACCATATTATAGATGTGTCATATTTAATTTTTTACCGAGAACCGTTACACCCCTAATACTATGTAGCCTATTCACATTGTACGAATTAATACAAATTACCCGGCTCATAATATTAGATACGAATTCCTGTGAGATAAGATTGGATACATACAATGTCAACATGTGTTTTGGAGGTGAAACACTGAGGCCATTGGGACGCATAAAAATATTTCACTCTCCATCCCAGTTTTTGTTTTAACATTAACAATATGAAAGACAGATCAAAATATAAATACACAGGCTGAACTCTACTTGACTCTGCACACACACATCATGTTAAACAAAGTGACAAATATAATCACACATGTCATGCTTAAAAGAATGCGCCTTTGTCTGAGAGCTGTGACAAAACTCTTCACATCGACAGCTCTGACGCAACTTCCTCGCCTTCATTCAGCAGACATAATCGCTTAAATCTATACAATGAATAAAATAACACCCCCGTAATCCGCAAGATTTATATTAATACAACGTTTCCCCCCATTTAATAAATCTCACTTTTTAATTAGAAAGTGAATCAGTTGTGTCCTCAGGAGATGACTCTTCTACTATTCTTTAGTTGAAAGACCTCCGGAGAGAAATACATACAGCGAGAGCGGGAACTGCCAAGAAAAGATTACACGTCCATTGTCAGCTCTTAATAATTTGGCGCTCTGAAAGACCAAATAGTTTGTCAATGGTTTCTTTTATAACACACCTCACTGCCTTCGCCGAACACTAGTTAAATTCTTCTTTTGTCCGTCTGTCACGCGCTATTAATAATGTCTCTCTCCAAAACGCACTTGGAAAGAGAGAGAGAGCGAGAGACCTTGTCTACTGTACTGGGAACGTCTGAAAAGTAAGAACTGAACAATGAAACTAGCTAAATGTGCATGTTGTACTGTGGAAACAGCGCTAATGATGTGGAACAGAATACAAGCTGTGAAATGACAGGAAGTAAGAGGGGATGCTCTAGCCCGCTGACCAATCAGCTTCAGACCTCCGTTCTCCCGAGAGTGTCAAAATGTCAGCGGGCCACTGGGCCATCATCAAAAAACAGGCCAGATTTGGGTTTGAAAAAGAGAGATTTGGGATTTAAAAAGACAAACTCATTCTGTCTCTGAAAGCGTACATGTTCAGGATTACCAATATAAACCTATACCACACCAACAGAGAACAAACGCCAAACTGCACCAATAAATGTCTGTTTTTACATCGCCGTCCATTTATAAAACCAGGGATTGGAAAATGCATTCAGTAAATCTTTCACCCTAATGATTCATACGCGGGTTTGTTGAACTCTGTATTCATCATCAAGCTTGCGTTGAAAGAGAAATATGACAACACACCAAAAAAAGTGTGGTCTACTTTGTCTTCTTGTAAGTACAGTGAAAAGGCTACATTTGATTTACTATATAATCTGTTTTATCGAAAGTTGTCTCGAAACAGACGTTTTTACGAAGGAAAGCTTAAATACAAGGTGACTTGGGACTATATAGTGTCCACTACTGCAGAATTGTTACCGTCTTGAGAAAACCTCTAAGCTTAAAACATCTGTAATAACAATTCTCCAAGAGATTGAAATAATAACCGTTTGTAAAACGAACGTTCAACACAGATTTCAGACACATTGAAGGCATACGTGCATCTGACACAGCTGTCAAACTCATAAACAAACGGTCTGCCTCTCCAACACCGTCCAGTGTTTAATTCATTACACACCAAGAAGAAAAAACATCACAGTATTTTGAATAACACAAACATCTGTTTCACCAGAGCGCAACTTCTGACAAACTGTAAATTTGCAGCAGACTTTATAGCATTGGCACAAAGACGGAGCCGAGCTGAAAAGCTTTCTTCGCATGAAGTCTGTGTTTAATAAAAGTCGAACTGTTGCAAAGTCGAACTGTAAAAGCGTACTCCGCTGCTACAATATTTAGTCAGTAATGACAGGCCGACTTCTTTGGTTACTGGCCGGATATCAAGTCATGTCGAGTTGATTTATTCCGCCCTCTCATGAATCAGATGGTGCCAATACAACAAGCCCAGCATCACAGCGTGTGTGTGTCCGAAGCGGCAGAGAAAAGAGAGCACACAAGCTTTTGGACTAGAATTATGAAAGCATATTGGCCAAGAAATCTCAACCATTTTTTTCTTTACTAACAAAGCAACGGTACAGTAAGTCAACAGGGCACCAAAACAAGAATTTCAACATATTTGAATAAAATTATCTCATATTTTGCAAGTGTATGTCTTACACATCACATACAATTCTAACAGCAATGACACTGACAAAGTGTTTTTTCACTAAATAATGTCTGTTAGATGCTTCATAATATGTGGACATTAATATTTCATATATGTGATACATTAAGAAACACAAACGTCATTATGCTTTAACACCAAACATGTCTAGTAGCCTATCAACAATAGCGGGTTCATTAGAAAAAGTTAAGTAGATTAATAGATCAGACAATATTAAAGAGTCCTGCATACATGCCAAAAAGTATGAAAACAACATTTCATTTTAAGCAATTCCTGCTGCATGCTGTATTGTTGTGCATTTGATAAACTTTGCTTCGGTTTATTACAGGATGCATTGCATTATAAGATGTGCAAAGGTTGAATTGTTTCATCGCATTCTCATGCAATCCAGCGCGGGGTTTATTATTAGAGATGTGAAGGACATCTCTGAGCATCTCTCCGGATCTCTTACCTCCACACTGAACTGCTGTTCTTCACCGTCCACAGCACATAAAATCCACAGCAAGACCTGCGCGCACAAGCAATTCAACCCTTTCCTATTATGCAACGTTAACAAAACCATAATGACCCGTATTTATTGGTTTTTGGCCGCTCTCATAAATGGTCAACAAAAAAAAGCGAAGACGAAAAAGAGAGAATAAATCCCTCTGGTCTCAGTGGGTTGGAAACATTAGAGGCAGGCAAACAGTCGACACGTCGAGATGGATGTTGTTGAGATATAATGATGTCGTGTAACTCCGGGAGGCTCTGGTCGCGTGCTTTTCTGTTTCAGAGCTCGTCTCGTCTTTGTCTCCCGGAGGCGAGGATGAGATGATGCTCAGATAAGTCACATTTAGTTGTGCTGCTCCTCTTGTGCTCGGCGCGATGGACTGCGAGTTTTCAACCATACCTCTTCCTTCTGCGCATGCGCGCTGCGCTCAATGGAGAACACGGAGACCGACGTCACGCCATCCTTCATCAGAAACTCAACACCACTGTAGTACATGACAACAGCTACTGTACTGTCATATAAACAACAACAACAATATTATTGTTATTATTATTATTAACAATAATACTAACAATAACGACAATGATAAAAATATTACTGTTACTAAAATACTATATTTAAAACGCAATGCAATGATAATAATAATTACGGTTAACAACAACACTAAGGGTGATGATGATGATAATAATAATAGCCTACCAATAGTAGCCTAATAATAATAATAATAATAATATTTTATCAACACAAAGATTTTATAAAGATTACTAAACTAATATGTTTTCTGTTTCTGTTTTACATTTTTTAACGTGATGTTATCATTCTTGATATCATTCTTTTGTAATAATTCTTTGCACTGTTTACTTCTTTGTTTGTTTATTTGTAATGTTTACACGATCTTGCCTTTGTTTATTTGAACGTGCAGTGAAACGCGCATGCCCACTAGAGGGCAGTAATATTAACAATCACTCCTGCGCTCATACAGCAGACAAAACCTAAGAAAGCACAATTCAAAGAGTTCACAAAAGTTAAATTTTTGGATAAGATGTCTGAACTTGAACAATACAAAGTTTTGTTAGTCTGTTACAAATTTGCCTCGTTTTACCACATAGAACTGATGCACACAATTGATAGACACCTGTAGCCTACCTGTGTTTGCCTATTGTACATGGAATTACAAAGACATTAGCAGAATAAGCAAACTTCTTTATCTCCATGTGAATACACACATTAAGAAAACTAGATTAAATATCGCAGATCAATGATTTCCTACTTAGAGTCAAATATGATGGAAAAACAGCAGAGCAGCAGGGTACGGGTCGGCCAAATGATGAGGTTTCAATTTGCACGGGGCTGCAGGGAATCATCTGTGCACTCCATACAGCCAGACGAGATGAAAATGCACCACTAACATCTGTGAAACTCCAGCCGTTAATCATTAACGTCACTGACCGCAGGAAAGATGGCGGTCTGCCACTGACCAGTGACAGCTCTTCACCAGAACACAGTGATGCTGGCCAAGTCAAGCATCACAATTACTTTTGCCCACACTTATGGTAAATCTCTAACCCCAAGTATAAACTTTGGTGCATGATGAACCATTTGATGAATGATACCTCGATAAAGAGGTGGTCTTGTGATTTTTGCCTTGTTGGACGTATATTGAAACAATCCCATAAGCGTATATTAAGTAACATCCAACAACACCCTATATAAATTATATAAATGTACATACAAACTTTCACATATAAATACATACAGTATAAATATGGTCTCATTTATGAAGCCACTACAAATGTTCTGTTTTTGATTTAGTTTATCAAACAACTCCGGGCAGATGACTCTTTCTCTGTTTGGATCTTTGCATGCGTCACATCCTTATCAAACAATCGAGTGGAGATCGATGCGCATAGGATCGATGAGCATGACAGGTGCTCATCAAAATGATCCCACTAATCAGGTCTTAAGAAACAGTTGTTACATTGTGTTGGAGAAGAAGAATAGAACAGGTGCAATGATTTCAATCCTGGCATTTACCGTTGACACGTTATAATGATGACATCCCAAACTAAAGCGCTGGAGAGTCATTCCAGCAACCATCTGCCTATATCTTTCTCTCTTTCCTTCTCTCTTTATCTCTTGTTTTCTTTGTACCCGTTTTATTCCTTCTTCCCTCCCTCCTCTCTCTGTACTTTTTAGCAAAAGATGGAAAACTCTGTGGTTGCCCTGTTGCTGACCCATAACCTTCTTGTCTGAATATAATGTGAAAATTGCGTCCCAATGCAGAACATCTTTAGCTGCAAGGTTCGAAACGCTCCTTCTGTTTCCTTCACATACCAGCCAAAAATGCTATGAACAGACTTCACATTTGTGGGTTAAGCATTTGGTCAGTGCTCCAGGCGACCCATCATGCATCACTTCCTCTAGCTCTGACCCTCTCTGACCGTTATCTTCATTTCTGTATCTTTTCAGTGTGTGTAGAACTAGCCGATTAATAAAAGTCTTTCTAAAAGTTTCTATAAAATGGTCTGGTACTAATTTTTTGGGTTATGGCATTTTACTTAATTTTTGTGGAAAATGTGAGGACTGAAATAAAAATAAATAAATGAAATAAAATAAAATAAAATGAAAAAAAGTACTTTTTAACAAACCTTACCCAAAAATATGTATTATTTAAATCTTATAAATATAATAAAATCTTAAAAATATTTGTTTAACATTTAAATTGTTTATAAATAATCTGGTGGCTGTATTTTGTTTAAACATGAAAACTATATAAATAAATATATAGGCTACATAACTAATATGTGTGTAAATGTATATTATTTTATTTATACATTATATTATATTTACATTAAATTATATAGTATATTTTAGAAAATATATAGAATAATACATTAATACTATTTCATTTCATCAATAATATTATGGAAAAATATAAGCCCTTGGTTCCAATATATGGAAATGTATTATTTAATATATTGAATTATATTTTCTATTGTTTTCCCACATATTTTTGTTTCGTAAGAGATAAAATAAGATATTGTTTATATCTATAACACAAATGATGCAGGATGAGTTACATACAATATTTTAAAACTTATGTTCACGGGTTGGTTTACAACCCTTACACATGTATGTTTTCAGATTAAACCTATTTTATTTATATTTGAGCAATGGCACACAGACTTGCTGATGGTTATAAAATGCAGTCAGACCACGAGGTCAGTCTGGGGTCACGCTCTACAGACGTCTCAGAAAGCCAGGACTCACCCATGGTGCCATAAACACCAGTTACCCGATAACATCCCAGTCCAGTTTACAAACACATTGTAGCCTCCAGTTTAAATTGGCTGGTGTTATAAAAGTGTTTTTTATATTATGAAAGTCTGGTTCAGTGTCCAGCTGTGATGATAGAAAGGCTCCAGAAGGCAGCTGGGGTTTAGAAATAATCTAATGCCAGCTAACATGTGCACAATAGCAATGCAAACACGATATTATATAATGTGATTAAAACGTGAAAGCGAGGTCACACACGACATCTTTCCAAGAAGTCAGCCACAGTCTACAGGACGTCTGTCATCCATGGGGAAAACAGGCATGCGTATGATGTTGTGTCGAGTAAGTGCGGGGGTTCGGGTGAGCGCTAATCCGTATGTGTGTGTGTTTGACCGTGACGCCATGCATGTGTCAAATGAGAGAGCGTGGTTTGTTGTTATGATGGCAGACGTCAAAGATGGACGGTCAGAGATTGTCTCGGTTGCTCTGGTGTTGTGGACGTCTTCCAAGCCATCTGCGATGGGGGATGGACTCCTGCTGGGGTAATGAGGGTAATGAGACTCATTTTCCCCGGCCTTGTCCGGGTCCTGTCGGAGATGCCAGGGTAAGTTTCGCCAAAATATGAAGATCTCTTATTGCGTGCCATCATTCTGAATATAAAATGCGTAATCAGATCTATTGAAAACGGGACAGGATTACACATATTCTAGCCCGGGGGATTGGCCATCTCTGCATCACGCAAAAGACACAGTTTAAATCCAGTTCTTATCATGAGATGCTTATTGGATTATTAATATTACAGAATTTTATCTTTTAAGTCTGTCAATGGCACAATCTGACATCATGTCTAGTGCATCTTTAAAAGTGTCTTTTCCACCAAATTGCTAAGGGATTAAAATGGCCTAAAGACCACTTCTGGAAACCGAAGCTTGTAATAAATGGAGTGAACTGTTTGAACACACATACACCAGACTGCAATATCCAGTCTTGTAAATCACATCACTATTAATGGCAACCAATGTAATTTTACAATTTACAAGTGTCGTGTTTGTGAAATCTGATGGGAGAGGAAATCGACAAGGTGTGATGGACATTCTGACCTCCGTGTTTGTACAATCATTTCTGATCAATAATTCACATGTCAGTGTTTAATGTTGACATCTCAAAATCCACCAGTTCTCATCTCAGTCACACTCGGCAGGATTTTAACAAGAACTCTGTAAGTGCTTAGGGAAATGAACGGATCTCAGAAGTCCAAATCAACTGGGAAGTAAACGTGTGTCTGGTTTGGTGAGCTTGACTGTTCACGTCCAGCACAGAACGGTCTTGAGATCCAAACCTGAAGCCTTGCTGTTTAAAAGGAACTGACTACAAATCTGACGTAAAAAGATCTGCCATTCAACAAGAAATGATGCGGATCTCAGATCTCACTGAAAGAGATCATGGTTTAAAGCATGGCTGAGCCATGCGACCTGAGGGATGTTCCGTGCGCACATGAGGAAGAAACAGCTCTCTTACATAAACACAGACAGGTTGCTGGATTATACGGGATTCAAGAGGCAAACCTGTGTCTGCTGGAGATTTCCAGAAAGTTGTTTAATACCATATCTGTTTGCTGATGATTACAGCATCAGTGATATAACTACAAATCCAGGCACACAATGTCAATGTCAGATTTTAATAAAAAGATTTAACACAATAGACGGTCAAATCTCTTGTGTGGTCAGGTGTAATTATCTCATGATGCAATGCTAATATGACCAAGTTGTCAAATTCATTCAAAATGTTTTTTTACTACTTTTTTATTTTCCGGCTCCATTAACATACAGACTTACCAACAATGACCCTGAGGATTCTGGGACACAGCCAGACGAAATCCCACATTAAGCCATTGTTACTCTCATGATTTTAAAATGAGATTTGGAGAACAAACATTATCATCCGTCGCGTGACGGGAAACATGTAAATCATCAATATGCATCGCCATGACAACTCGCTCTTATCTGATTTGAAGTGGTGAGCAAGAGGTAATGATTGGATTGGTCATATAATGTGGGGAAATATGATACACGGCAAGCACAGATTTCACTGATAACATCGATTGGTGAGATGCATCGAATGTGATTCACCCGTGTGCTTTCAGAGAAAGCCTCCAAACACATTCTGCCATGTGGACTAGGGATAAAAGACTGAATCATATATGCATTATATTTATATACAGAATATTTTGCAATACTGTTTTAGGCCTTTTAAAGCCATGTGACAGATTAAAGAGGAACAGATCAAATCAAATAAAATGCATTTCTTACTTAATATTTACGTCTTGTTGTCCAGTAAAAATATCTAAACATTTTGAAATCATATCTACTTAAAAAACAAAATGAAAATATATGCTTAATGCTCTGCCAGTTGGGTAAGAAAAATAATCTTAATTCAGTCATTTTGTGTTATTTGGGTTGACCTTTTCGCCACTTTTAAATGTATTTCCAGTTTTTCTGACTGATTTTGGATGTGAGTTCATGTCACCTGTTCTGTTATTGTTGTGAATGTGTGTGTTTGTGTGCTGTCAGATGTCTAAGTATTACTCAGAAATGAATCAGAAATGGCACACATCTCCACCCACTACAGTCCTGTGCTCTCATAACATGTCTAAAAGCTCCGCCCACACCCAGTCCAGATGGACTTTTAGTTTTCAAAACACATATAAACCTCACATGGAAAACTCAATGCCTCTGTCCTTAAGTTGCTTTGAAAGAAACCGCTTTCAGTAAATCATGATCTATACACACTTTAAACACTTTACTCAACCTGACTTTTTTATAAATGTTATAAATACAATACCACACGCTTAAAAATTTCATCGTGAAGTTTTGGAGTTGTTGAAGTTCGTTGGTTAAGTCAAAGCACACATAAAGTCCCTTGGAATCACATATTAGACAGCAAGCAATCTTGAAATATCATCAATATTATTTTAGAATTGTGACTTCTGAATCAATACTGAATCAAACATGAGGTGAATAAAGATTTTCATACTTACTGTTTGCAGACATATTTATCATATTTATTTTGCATCGGAAAGTTATGAAGTATTGTTGGGCCGGTCGTGTGATCTCAGTCCTAAATGTAAGATTTTTGTTAAAAACATTTCTAGGAAACTTGAAAAGTGAGAAAACTTACTTTATTGTACTTGTAAACAGATAAGTGGTGTATAAAAGTGTTGGCGTGGGCGTAGCGGGCAGGGCAGATGAGGGCACTTGGTGGGCAGGATTTGCTGCGTCAGGTTTCTACACAAATATATGTTCAAAACAGCAGATTATAAAACAAACAGGTGAAATAAAGACCAAAATCACACAACACTGTACTTTATAGGAAATAAAGTAAGTAGGAAAATCTGATCACTTCTTCAATGTGCTGTTGAATTGTTGCAATGAGGAAAGACACAGTCCCTGTCCTTACAAAAAATAAGCAAAAGTAAAGTTTTTAAGTATTTAGTAAGTATACTAATATCAATGTGCTACTAGTATACTTAAATGTACAACTTCAATACTACATTGGACTAAAGCATTTTACGTTTAATATGATTTTACTAATAGCACACAAATGCATGATTCTTCCCTTGGCAAAAGTAAAAACAAAAGTGTCTTGAAAATAAACACACCATAAAATCTCACTGGCTAGATGAGTGTTGAGAAAGTAAAACAGAGAGATAATCACACAGATGCCAGGAGACCTATTACGTTGCTTATAAAAGTCACTTTATTCTGAATTATTCCCCCATATTGAAAGCAGGAGTTACAAAACAGACATAGCATCTTTGATCTTATGATAGCCGATGGTTTCTAGTCTAAACATGACAGAAATAAGATGGTGACATCATGTACTTTGGAGGAAGTGATGACACAGAGGACACATACAGTACACAGTGCAAGTCATGATTTCTCTTCTGCATGTTTAATCCGTTCTGTGCGCATTCAGGTTTCAAATTTGTGTTCAATTGTCAATAAATGCACAAAGCATCAAAACGTTTATTTACCCCTACCATCTATTCTATTCTCTTTTTTGCCTTCCACTTGATTTATCCAAGCTATTAGTTGTGCATCACAAACCAAAAGCTCTCCTTTCATCCATTAAAGACTCAAGACAGTAATACGGCGATTGTAAAGTTGAAACACGTCCGTGGAAATACAAGCGGAGACAGTAGGAAGCACTCGGCAGTCCTTCATCATTAATAAAAAATACACAGGCGCAGAACCTGCCGATGTTTTGCTCGGCAAGGAAGTGAAGGTTTTATGGACGCGGACTCAATTTGTAATAAAAATGAAACTCGGACCATTGCCACGATAGACTCTCGAAATAAATGCATACTGTAATTTATGACATTTTACTGCGCGGTATCTTGGACCTGTGAAAACAGACAGAAAGAAGCAACAAACCACAGTTGTTTTATGTTAATTTTAAATGTTAGATCAAATACGCATTTACATTTTGACCCTAGGATGCTGTATTTTACAAACAGTACAGTAAAAGCATGTTAAAAGTGCACGGTGGGGTGAGGTGCAGGTGTCAGATGTTGCCGTGCAAGGTAAAGCTCCTTCAACATTGTGGTCAGTATTGAATGAAATTCCCAAAGCAGGTGGGGAGGATAAGAGGAACATTAGTGGTTTCCTCTCAAGGTAACTCGTTGGATGGAGTAACTGGTGCTTTTTCTAACTGACTGTTGATTTGGCATAAGATGTGCGTGTGTGTGTGCGTGTGGTCTCATTGCCCCCGCTAAACACGGACTTGTGTTTGTTTGGTAATCTGGACCCCAGACGTGTGCAATAGAGAGCTTCTTCTCACATCATACTACATTGGGGAACATCAAAGATCTCCGTTGTTTAATGTTTTAATCAGTTCTACCTTTGAGGTTCAAGAAGAACCAAATAAACCCAGCCTGCATTCTTGGACTCCCTAGCTCTGCTACATCATCTAAACAAAATCTTTAAAAATTAACCATGTTTTTGTGGTAAATGTGTTGTAACAATGTTTTTTTTGGTGTGTTGATTATATTGGCAAAACCATAGTTTTACCACAGCAACCATGGTTATTTTGTGGTAATTTTATATATTTTTTTGGTTTTAACTGTAGTAAAACCATGGTTAATTTTACAAGGTTCACATTCATTTTTTTACCTTACAGCATTATATTAGAAAAAATGTGGTGCCCCAAATAAACATTCACTGAAAGTTTCTTACAGGAATCGTTTCTTATTCGTAGTCTAAATAACTTTTCCATAAGAATCTTTTTTGTGAAACTGAATTTTTTTTGTGATCTTTTTTGTGAAACTGAATCTTTTTTGTGAAAAGGTTTTGCTGATGTTAAAGGATCTTTATGAAACCATTTTGCCAAGAATGGCTCTTCTACGGCATCATAAAGCAGTTTTACTGTTTTTGGGGTGGGCTTCATTATTGCATTATTATAATCAAGTATTTTAGTTTGTTGACATTGTACAAACTTATACAAATTAGCCAACTTTTCAGGCTGAGATCAGGCCACAAAAAATGAATAAAATAAAATAAATGGAAAAGATCATTCCATTTTACAATATGGATAGAAAAAAGAAAACAACAGAACTGCACAGATCATCAAATTAAATTTTCATAAAAAGAACAGTCACATTTATTTATCTTACACAAAAAGCTCCGAAAGAACACAGAAAACTTTTACTCTTTGCTGACGTCTTAAATCATTTGCTCTGTGTAGCACCACAGCTGTTTATCTGTTTGAATGAAATGCTCATCCTGTGATTTATGACTGCAACTTCCACACAACCTACGTGTGGTGCTCTCTCATTTGCATATATCCCACCTGCTAATGAAGCATAACCTCACAAGATGCTGCAGTGGTCTGTCCCGTCTAAATCCCGCCCATGTGTGACCGCTCGTTTTGAACGGTCATCAACCAGCAGTTTATTAAACTAACTGCATAATTAGCGGATTACAAGGCTTGGCAAATAAGGTCGTGTTTATGCATACATGGGTATTTATAGCTTACTTCAAATTTTGCGATTTAGTTGATCAAAACATCATTCAAAACATCTAAAAGGAAATTTACAGAGTAACATACAATTGCATAAATGTGTTTGCTAACCTTGTTGGATTTAAACCTACAACCTTTCACTCTTTAACCACTGGCCTGCAAGATTGTGGCATTCACAACTTGCAAATGTACGATGTTTAAATACGACCACAAGCTTACAGAAGGTTAATAGTCAGACACTCGTAGACTCTTAAAACGAAGTCTTGGTTCTCCCCAATAGACGAATTTATCAAAATGACCAATACTGCAGCAATAATAGCTTGCGGAAAAGAGCAGACACGGTGTTAGCATTTCCGTGGATCGCTGGGGGAAGCCAGAAGCATCTTGGGCTAGATTAGTAACTCTATTATTGGATCCCTTTACTGCAGATTAAAAGAGCCCATTCAGATCCATCCACACAAGATTATTGACCGCTGGCAGTGAAACCCGTGGGGTCTGTGCCTTCCTTACAGACCAGCTGGATAATGTGTGCTAGGACTTGGGATACAACTAGGCGCAAACTAAGAGGTTTCACACAATGCTAATGCTAATAATCTGATATAGCCTTAATATTTTCATTAGAAATTAAATAGAAATTAGCCACATAAACACAGAACTGCAAGTATAGAATTAAAAAGCAAAGTCTGTCAGGAATTGTTTGTTAAAGTCTTTCATAGGGGACATTTTTTGAGTCCTGGCATCTGCTCAGTCCCGGGACGTTAGTTCGGATCGATCCGTCTAGGATCTTTCATCAACGAATGAGCTCTGTCTACTTTCTGCCAACAACTGCTCTCTCTCTCTCTCTCTCTCTCTCTCTCTCTCTCTCTCATCCTCTGTACCTCTTTCTATCATTCTCAGACCATCTGTAGCCGCTGGCGCAACCCTGCATGATAATAAATAGAATAAAGAGCATTCCTACATTATTTTCACATTTGGTTCAATTGCTTTAAACTTTTTTTTAAATGATGACTTTACATTATCACTCACTACCACTTAAACCACCTGCCCTTACACCATAACTCCATACATCATATATTTATCTTACGTATCTTTCTAACTTAAAAGTATAGCAATATAATGTATTTTTACACAAAGCACCACTCTAGTATGTTAAGGCAGATGTAAACATTAATTTAAAAGATACATCTCTTAAAAGCTTTTTTTACATATATAAAATCAGGCAAAACGGATCCTCTTTAAATATTTCACCTAATGGTCTCTTGGGTCCCGTATTTAAATTTTCAGCTAAAAACACCACAGAAACTACATGACTACTGCTTATTTAACATATGTGATATGAAATTTATATAAATATTTCGACAATTATATTTTTTTCTGCATGTATATAATAGGTATATAATCTGGCATTCATTTCAATAAATGAATAATTAAATTTATTTCACCATTTATTTAAATTTAGCATTTCATTTTAATTAAACATTTATTGGTTTGTTGCCAGACAGAAAAAAACTTATGATTGTACAAAAATAACCATATGTTTCATATCATACATTGTAAAAAAATCCGTAAAAATTCTGTTCAGCGACAGAAATATACTGTAAAATAAAAATGTTCTCTGTAAAATTACAGGAAATAAGGATATATAATAAATTGTTTTCCCCATTTGTCTTGTACATTTGCAGTCTTTTTCTGTAATTTTACAGTTTTCATTAAAAAACCTGGAATTTTCTGGCAGCTTGGGTACCAGAAATAAACTGTAAAATAACAGGTTTACCGTATTTCAAAAATGCATGAAAAATCTATAAAACAAAACAGTAAAATTCTGTTATTTTTTTACATTTTTCGTGGAAAATCTGTAAAACAAAACTTTTTTTTAAATCTGTGTATGTTAAATACAGCTATAAATACACACACACGCACACACACACACACACACACACACACACACACACACACACACACACACATATGTATATATATATATATATAAAATACATTATGTTTATTTTTAATATCTGAGTATCTTATAATGTTGAGTTTTTGGCAAGGCAAAAAAGATTTTCAAACTGAAAAAGCATTTGTTCTGAACATCTTGAACAAATTAATCCAACACAACTTCTTTCTGGGTCCCGCTACTCAGTAATCAGTGATAAAACTGTGACCAGAGGCGAACACCAATACAAATTGAATCATCAAAACTGGTTCACCTCTACAATGTAGGACTGATTTTTATCGCACCACCTGCAAGCCGCATCAGACACTGGACCACCTTCACAAACAAACTTTACAAAACCACTTTTATACAAACCAGACTCTAACAATAAAAGCACTCTTACATTTAATTTATATTTTCACTTCAGAGGTAAGGATCCCTCCCTGTGGAGAAGTGCTGAACGCTGACTAGACTTTAGTTTTACAGCTGGATATTTTTTATTTGAGAAAGTGCTGAGTGAATGTTTATAGAACATACAGAGTATTTTGTGTTTTATTATGGGCATTTAAGATGGTGGCATGCTCAGGAATCCTCTATGTAGAGTTTGTACCTGTTTTAATTAAGACAGGGCAGAGGAAAGGAATAGATATACATTTCAGGGCTTCTGAGAGGCGACGTGCCCTGCGTGAGTACATTTTCGATTTCCACTGGCATGCAATGTTAAGCACGAACAGGATGGAAATCTACCCCATCGACCTCAGTTCACATGAAAACTAATGAAAGGTTATGAAGGATATGACTAGCTTGGGGTCATAACGGCAAAGTTCTTAATGCAACCAGGTTGTATCTTTTGGAATCTTTTTCTTTTAAGATTTGAGCCAGGACACACCATTCAGCATAGAGGAATATAGTCTGGCTTTATAAACCTATAAGCATCTATAAGAAAAACATGACCATTTCTACTGAACTCTCAAATTCTGTATTTTTCAACCAACCAATGAGTATAACTTTAGTAAAAACAGACACTCAAACCTAGAAAGTCTAAAAGGGCCTCTCAGGCAGATGTTTCAGTTTAAAACTTCAGACAGAACAAAGGTATAAGATGTTTTATCCAGACAAAAGATCATAGCATGCCGAATGGCATTTCCTATACTTTACAAAGCTGGAATCAATTTGCACCCCCTCCCCAGCACAGCTCCCCCTGTTGGCTTTCAGGAAATCCCAGACAGCATGTTTCCTCCACCTTCCTGCCTTGTATTCCAGGACTCCCCCCACAACTCCAGCTGGTCTCTCTCTCGGGACGAGACTCCTGAGGGCAGATATTTGCTGTCATAGAGATCTGGGAGGTTGGGTGGGGGCAGTTTTTGGTCTGAACTGTGGGGTCTACAAGGTCAGTTGTCGTCGAACCGGAATTGGGAGCGGTCCAGCGGGACGCTGCATCTTGTTGATTAAAGAAATACTTTAATCCGCTCGTGTTGTTCTGAACCCATATGAGTTTTGTTTCTCCTGGCTGCTCTTTTACATACAATGAAACTCAGTATGGATGGATGCTGTCCAGCTAGAGAAATGAGCTGACAAACACCATCAGGAAAGATTTACAAAAGTTGTCCATATGACTCATGTGCTTATTATACCAAACTTATTAAAGCAAGTCGATAAAAAAATGTAAAAATTACAGAAAAAGACTGCAAATTTACAAGAAAAAAGATGATAACATGTTATTTTACAAGTCCCAGCTTTTTTTTTACAGATTTAAATTTTTTTACAGTTTATTTTTACAGTGAACAAAAAACTATCATTGTAAATATTTGGTGCTTACGAACAATTCTCACTAGTAAATGTCCATCAATGAAGAAAGATTTGTTTGGCTCACAGATGGTGTAATCACGACATCTAAAGTTTCAGCAGGAGCCTAACCATCCAAACCTTGACCCCTCTGACCCGGCTCAGGAAATGGACCAGATAGAGTCGAGAGAGGACAAGCTATTACAACAATCATGATGACATCAAGAGTCTAATAAGCACCAGAAGGAGCGGTTTGTTTGCTTAAGGGGAACGTGATATCTCAAACCCTGAGCTGGCCATTCGTCAAAGCTCAACTTCACTATGATTATCATGCTAGAGCTCCACATGTTTCTAACTACAGCTAAAACACAGACCTATGGGTGACCTGCTCTTTCCCCAAAACCCTACATCTAGTCCAGGTGGTCTACATGAACATACCCTTAAAATCAGTGTTTGTGTATTTGTGTCCGTGTTTGTCTGTGTGTGATGGAGATCTTTGTGGATGTTATTTAGCTGTAATGAAAGTGTGGCAGTGGATTGTTTTTCTCTATCAGTTGTCTGTCGGGGTTGAGTGCATCAGAGGGACCATGTAAATACATTTCTTTAATAGTTTGTAGCACACGCTGGCCGAATGCCTAATGCAGCCCATTAAATTCTTCTATTTGTGAGAATGTGTATAGAGCTTGCCAAATGTTTGTAAATGTATAGTTGAAATGTGTAGTTGAAATTAATTTGTAAAATTAAAGTCAGTTAAATTAAATGGCAGTGGTAGGCAATAAAAACATAATTAGCCTGGGAGGAAAATGTCTAATGCTGTTCACACCAAACTATTTGCACAAGTAAATGACATAAAAAGTCAACGCAGAGATGGGAATAGATGCGAATGTCAATTTTAAAAAGAGTTTAAAATTTTAACTCGAGTCTCAGACATCATGCCCATGGACCGTTGACTAAACGATCGGTTGCAAAAAAATCGATTGCATCGGTTGTTTTTCACGACACTTGAATATAAAGTAAATATAACAGATTAATCCTGCTGGTAATAAAGAGCCAGAAATACGATGCTAACATATATTAATATAAAAAATATACAGTACATTTGGCACAATTTGATCCCCCAGGAATTAGTTAAAACCCCCAAAATTTGTAAAATTGCTTAGAAATAAAGAAAAATAAATTAATACTGTATATATACAATGCTACACCCTTAACCCAGCATTGGATCAAAAAGGGTCAAACCAAACCGTTAAATGAATCAAGAAAACAAAATTATCCCAACAAAATATTTGACCCAACAACCCTGCATATGTTCATTTACAACCCAACGGTTGGGTTCTTCCCTTTTTGACCCATCGCTGTGTTGAAAATAACTCAGCATTTTTCAAGCTTTCAACTAAAAATGCAAAATGTTTTCTGTTCAGGTTAGGGCGAGTTCGTCTATCACAATTACAATTAATGTCCCCATTTAGATAAGTGTGTGTACGTCTCTGTAAAGCATTTTCCTGTCATCGACTCCCTCATATCTCGTTTTTCCTCCCTCTCTCTGTTTTCCTGCTTTCCACAAGCCGCTCCGCACCTCCTACATTTCTCATTCTACTCCCTTTGTTTCTGAGATCTTCCATCTCTTCTCCCTCGCCCTCATTTTCTCATGATTTCTTCTCACACTCATCTCTGCGGTGACCGAGCATGTAGCGGTCTCAATTTCCATCAAAGAACGATCTCTTTCTAAATTGGTAATCTTTCTCTTTCTCTCTCAGGAGATAGCTGACCTCTACTTCTCTCTGTGATCAATGACCGCTGAAGGTCTGACGGTGGCTTTCAAATTCTCACTTTGATGCATCTCATATCACCAGTTCAGTATTTCTGCTTGTCTGCACCATACAGTTGTACACGTTCGCTCTTTCTAATTTCAGCTTTTTGATTTCAAAGTTCACTTTTAAATGTATTGTTTTATGAACAATATTTCCAAACCACAAGACCACGTGTCAGAATATTGACCAAAAATAGGAAAAACCTGTGGGGACAAAGTTGCTGTTTCAAACCTCCAAAAGTCCAATATTGGCACGCTATGAATAACAAACAGCACCAGTAACAAAACGAAACTTTACGCTTAAGTGAAGTGACCCCCACAGACACAGTTTCTACACACTTGCTCTCTGTTCCACGCGGTCAAAGCCTGCACTATCTGACCACGGGCTCCACGCACACAAACATTGCAACATCATGTTCAGCCACACGTCTCTCATTCAGACCCTTCTCAATCCGTCACACTGTTGAAGTTTGCATGAGGGTTTTGTGTTCCTGCGGGCTTCAGCACACTGGATCCTTTTAGAGCCGCTGAAACGCATGTCGGCAAACTTCTGCAGCCTGGAGAGGGCTGTTCCGTCTGAATCTGAGGAGATGGGGAACCCTGACGGGGAATCCGAGTTAATTTTGCACGCTGTGTTGGGTTGGGTGCAGACGGGAGGAAGTAAATGAGCCCCGGTGATATTAGATTTATTTACACATTAGGAAAACCTATAGACTTCTCAAAATGAAAGAGTGCTATGAAAGGCTCTTCACAGTCATGCCATAGAAAAAAATAACCATTTGGTTAAAGGTTCTAAAAATAACAATTTCTTTCTTTTTAATAGTCTGAAGAACCTGTACAAAGAACCTTTTGTCAAGCAAAAAGGTTATTTGGATGTTAGAGGTTTGTATGGAACCATTTAGCCAAAAAGGGTCTTCTGTGGCATATCATGAAGCACTTTTTTAAGGATGTAAAATAAATAAATAAATAATGTTGGAAATCTTCAAAGAACAGTTCACAAGAAAAGAACTTTAGTTCATACAATGAAAAAATAAAAATGAAATCTGTAAAAATAGAGCAATATACTATAAAAATAATAATATGATGTAATTTTCAACAATTTTGCACTGCATTATGCTGTTTTAAGGTTAACAGAAACGTTTTTTTTGAAAACAAAAACACAACCAATCGAAACATATTTTTAAAACAGTGTAAGCCTTCTCGCCTACTTCAAGCCAGACTTCAACTGACCTTTACAATAAAACCCTCTCACAACCTCACCCTCCAAAATCCCGCCGGCTACGCATGGGTCACAATCAGAATTGAGCTATTTACACAAAATATAAGGTTCTCCTTATTTCTGATAGTCATGGATGGTTCTTATGGATAGTTCAACCCAAAAATGAATGTTCGTCCCAAGTGACTTGCATTGGTTTGGTGTCCGTACAATAAAGTGATTTTTAAAATATCTTGAATGAAGAATGAAAGTCATACAGGTTTGAAATGACAAGAAGGTAAGTAAATGATGACAACATTTTTAATTTTGGGTAAACTATCCCTGTAAACCAAACAAAACTTGTTACCTGTCAATGACATTAAACAATAAAAGCCCCAACCAACAAAACTTTGTTTTGTATTTATAAGGTCTTTACTGCCCGGCTATACAATGTACTTACTCTCAAAGTTACATTTGGCTTTGTTTCTAAGCCTTTTAGCTAAAACGTATCGGACATTGGCACAGGTTTCCCCGGACTCAGAGTCTCTTGCTGAACATCCTCCAAAGATGCTGCATTAAGGGAGTTTGTTCCTGTAAGACGTCGGGTCTTTAAATCAGACCTCTCACTCACCGTCTCTGTGCGAGCCAAGACTCCCTTTGCCAGTGTGCTCCTGTTTTTTTTCTCCATTACTTTAATTGCCTTTAACCTATAATCAATGTTCATACAGAGAAGGAAAGTAGTGAGCACTTTTGTGTCAGTCACTCTGATTGAATTTCGGACGGCTGCTTTCTCTGCTGCTGCCTTCACAAAGTTTCTTAACACTTCGAACATGGAAGTTATTTGGGTTGGACAAAGATGCGGTGTCATTATTTTGGCAAAATCATGTCACTTCTTAAAAGCCTTATAGTTGTAAAAAAAACTATAGCAATAAGGTGTTACAAGAGGCTTAAAATCTGTTTAATAAAACTACACCTGTGTTCAGAATTCTGGGAATGGGATGTTCAGGTGTACTTCTTCCGTAGATGGATACCATTGAATTCATATTACGCTACATGCAAACGCACAAAACACAATCACAGTCACGTCAGTAAGAGAGAAACCTGTGGACAGATAGAACGTAGGGAGGTGAGAGAGAAGAGAGAGGGTTATGAGCTCAGAGTTATAGATAAAATGCTCACGCAGTGCCGCCCATCTGGTCTGTTTGATCTGTACCGGTTTCATGCATAATGCAAGTGAGAAAACAATTATAGTCCCTTTAGAAAACACACATACGCATCTGTAGCGGGAGTCTCCTGGTAATTCTGTGAACATAATGTCTTAAAACACAAATAAGATCTTTGAAACTGAGCTTCTGTATAGTGCATAGGGAAATCGTCAGGAAAACCTTTAGCTGGATGTGTTATGGAGGTTAATAGAGTCTTGTGACAACATCTTGTCATATTTTGCAAAAATGATTATAAATTTATGTCGATTATGAACCAATATATAAAATATGTATTCTGTCTCTGTGTACAATTTTAGGTCCTCTTTTACAACAAAATGTGACCCTGGATCACAAAACCAGTCTTAAGGGTAAATTGACATGTTTACATAACCTAAAAGCTGAATAAATAAGCTTTCTATTGATGTATGGTTTGTTGGGATTGGTCAATATTTGGCAGAGATACAACTATTTAGAACTCAGGAATCTGAGGGTGCAAAAAAATCTTTTTAAGCCTTTAAAGTTGTCCAAATGAAGTCCTTAGCATAGCATATTACTCACAAAAATAAAGTTTAATAATTACACACAAATTATTCTTGAAAAACAGTTATCTGAAACACATTCCTGCTTCATAAATAACTCATTTAGAATTTAAGAATGACCTGCGATAAATAAAGTACATCCACTTTAACTCCCAGATTAAAAACAAGCCACAGCAAGAGTTTAAAAGTACCCCATTTCTGCTTGATAATGACCGACCTGGCAACCCTCCCTGGGTAGTACATTTTACACTTCGAAATGCTGAGGATTTCCATCTTTTGTGATAGCGTCCAAACGCTATGCAAATGTCATACATAAATATAGTAGGATTTTGTGCATCTATGGTTTAAAAGTGTAAAATGTGTCCCCACCAAGTCAATAGTGCCCACTTCCAGTATAAATAAACGCCAACGATTGTAGTTTAGCTAATTATTTTTTAAAGAGCTAGCTTGACTAAATAACACCAAAGTAATTTCAATATTACGTGACTTGTAGACTTGCAGACACTTCAGTTTAAAATCGCACCGTGACTCGGTGACCTGCACAATTACACTTAATACATCAAAATAACCAAAGTAAACAGCATAGCAAACTGCAGCCATGAATGAGTCACTGACATGAATCTGAATATTTGCGTGTGAATATTTCCAGACAATTTCCTTAAGACCACAGTGACCCATTTGATAGAAATTTAGCATCAAACTATTTATGGAGTCTTACATAAGCATTTAATCTTAGAGGTAAAAAGGGAATAACGGTGCTGCGGGACCTAGAAATCAGCTTTGGAGAGATTCAAGCAATCCTCCGTTGTATTTCTACAGAGCGTGATAGCACACAAGCCCCTGGACAAAAGGAATTGCTTTCACAGACAGAAAATGAACAGTAAGTATATGCAAATCAAACTAATTCATTCTTCGCTGCTAAAAGGCCAATGCCGGGGATATAAATCAAAGCAGAAACCAACAGAGAGACTATAAACACATGCATACAAAAATTACCCAGAATGCTCAGTTGGAATGATGCAGTACCTGGTGTGACACTCGATTGCTCAACTAGAAGGATGTCACCGCGGCCTCCTCACCTATCTCTGATTCGCTTTATCTGTCTCTCTCTTTGCCTGTGCTTTTGTTATGGCCTTGCTGGAATCATTTGCACAGAAATAAACGTCTGACATGCAGGAATTAATACAGACACAGGGATAAACTGTTTTTAATAAAATAAAGATAAATGACCAGGACATAAAGTTGAATAATGAATAGGTGAATCTATAGTTGTATCCAGAAAACATTTTCATCACATTGTAAAAGTTAGCTGAAGATTTTAGCCGCATCCAGTGGTGAGGTTGCGAATTGCAACCAACGGCTCGCTCCACCGCTCAAGTCAGTTTAATAGAATTTACTATAAAAAGCTTTTTACAGTGTACAGTTTACAATGTTGCACTCTAATTGCAGCTAGATTGCGTCAGCGCAATGTTTAAAAAATGTTTTAGAAACCATACTGAATATAAAACTACAAAAACCAGACCAAACTTTAACTTTGAGAAAAGTTATATTATGGTTGTGTAGCTTTACATGAAATTTACATTTTTTATGGAAGAAATACCTGAATGCTGTAAGAATAAATTCGCCATGTCACGAGTAGTTTACAGACATTACCGAAATGTCAGACTTACTCTGTGATCAGAGGTCTGCTTTGTGTCATACGGAGAAAAGCGACTAGCCTAATGCTGTCATGTTTGCCTTCTCTATTAAATATATGAAAAATAAGTCCTTGTAGATCGCCGTGTCCCTCGCAGACTGTTCAGACTGTGAGTGACATTCTGTTAATGTGCGTGAGAGATAGAGAACGTAAGTATGAGAGAGTCTGAGAGTGTGTATCTTTATCACCTGCACTTTGCAAATGAAGTTGGCCGAGTCCCACGACTTCAGGCTTGAATCTAATTTATGAGCTCTGCAGCAGAACTTGCATTAGGAATATCAGACTCTCCATTCGCTGACAGTCATCGCACTGCTGGGCAAATGCCTCCAACAGCAGTGTGTCTGGGATTTTGAACCATTTACCTAAGCTTAAAATGTGTGTGTTTACGCTAAGAATGTAATAGCAGTATTCTGCACACTACTGCATTTTTAAACTATATTTTTTAAAATAGTATGAGACAATATATTCTGTAGTATGCAGAACTTAATTGCAGAACAATAAACATTAAAAAAACAAAATGACTCCACCATCTGTGAAACATGCCGAGAAACAGACACTGTGAATTATTCCTTATACTTCACCTCAGAATCTGGGAATAGGCATCTCCGCCCGGTCGGCACATTTTGGGTCCCTCTCTAATTTTCCCCCATCACCCATTTAGACCACGCAATGCATCTGATAGATGGCAGAGGATCCATTTCTTAGGAAATACGATAAAGGGTAAAAAAAGATGGAGACTGTTTAGATCTGTTCTGATAATCTCATGATCCAAGACATCCTGTAGTTCTGAGGTCACTTCTGGGACCGAGTGACTATAAGCAGCTGGGAATCTCATACCTGTGATTCTGCATCCTGAAATAAGACCTTCAGAGCATAACAAAGACACATCTGTCCTTGACCTTTATCGCATCAATACAAAATACTGTAGCATCATGGCTATTGTCGCTATAGGAGATGACCCGCCTCCATCTGTCCTAATGAGCCATCGGATTTCTCACTGCTGAAATACATCAGCCAGCCTCCATCCATCTAAAACGTTTTTCCTCACATTTCACCCTTAAATCAGAAGAAAAGGTAATAGTTTTTTTATTGTAACATTATTTTTATGACAATTATTTTCATTTATGAATTAATAAATCATATATTAAAAATCACAATGCAAAAATTAAAAAGTGATATTTTGATTTAAAATGATTCATCGTCATAGATTTTCTTGTTCTGTAGCCATAAACACACCACTAAGACACAAAACTGTTTCAGATACGCACACAACTACTTCACATTACTTACTAAATTAAACTTTACCATTAAGTAGCTAATAAAACATATTTCTGAATGGTTTTAAACCATTAACAAAAACTGTTGTATAGTATTTTAACATTAAGTTTTTACAATGTTTGACATATAATGTTTAATAATGCACTTGATTTACATGCATGTGTCTGTTCCATCATATCACTTCCTGATGGAGATGGACACAGTTCAATTTATTTCTCAATGTCACTCACTCGAATCATCTCAATTGTCAATCAAATGACAAATGTTTATGTTTTCTCACCGTAACTGAAATAGAGATGAGGTCGAATTGCTCAGCTGTTGATCGACAGCTACCTCTCTCACCTCATCTCTGCCTCTCATGTGTTACCGAGCCGGTAACTGATTCATCGTGACATTCGAGCTAAGAGCTGATGTGATCAGTATTGCAGGAAACAGAGGGTTTGACTCACTAGGCTGAAGGTCTGTTACCCAGAATCCCCTGCTGATTTCCTGGAACCCAAGTCATCGCTAAATGACGCAAGTAATCAAACATAACAACAGAGAAGAAGCTGTAATGTCAGCGTGCTTCGTACATTTTGCTCGTCAGAAATAACAGCGCTCGCAAAACATCCAACAGAGAGCCATTAAACAGCAAATCACCTCACGCAGAGAACGAGGAGAGGTAAATTGCTTTTAAAACCCAACGTAATTCATTTTGATAGCGATCGTGATCATTAATCTACCTGTGAAGCTGAAATTACGCCTTTGATATGAAACATTAAATTAGATAAGATGAGCAGAGGGCAAAATATTGAAGTCAATGATAAGACCTATACGACATTCCAACAGTTTTTTATGGAAATCAGCTTAATAAATAACATTATGAAATACTTGATTCTGATTGGTCAATTGCCGCATTTCTTTGTTTTATATTGAAGAAACATTTATGTTTTTTGGCTTCTAGAATAATAATTCACCAAAAAATGAAAATTCTTTTATCATTTACTCACCTTAAGGTTATTCCATACCTGTTTGATGTTCGTTCTTCTGTGAAAGAAGATATTTTGAAAAATGTTGGTAACTAAACAACATTGGCCCCCATTGACTTCCATTGTATGAACGCAAAACCACTGAGAAATTTTTTTTTGTGTTCCACTCATGAAAGAGTCATATAGAGGTTTTGTATGACATGAATGTGAATACATTTTTATTTTGGGGTGAACTATCCCTTTAACTAAACACCCAACTGATCACTAGGCCTAAATGTGCTTGTATTTAGAATAATTTCTCTATTCTTCACAATATAAAGCCTGTCTTTCTAAAAGAGTAACCTGTTAAATTTCTCATTCGTCTCCGTCCAGATGAGCAAGCGTCGTGCGATGCGAAACCACATAATACTGCACTATTAAGAAAGGCTTTCACACTGACTTTTGATTTTCACATGAACATGAGTTAAATGTGACTGTGTTCCCGTATGTAGGGATGTTTCCCACACGATCTAAGGGGAATACAGAAGGTCCCATCTCCACGCATGAGGGGGTGGCTGAAGTCGGTAGGGCTGTGGAACAAAAGATGCCAATGACGAGCGAGCGTGTAGCCTGTAAAATACACACTAAGAGGACAGCAAACGCCAACGTACACAGTCAAACGTTATTTGTGATAAACGCACGTACCACAAACCTCTTAAATTAGCAGGAACGGCACAAACAAACTAACAGAATGAACAGTAATAGAAATAAAAGAGAAATAAAAAGCTTTTTTGTTCTAGACAAAGACAAAAACTGGTTTGTTGCTATATAAAATATTTTGAGAGATCTGTTTTGAAACATTGGCAGCATAACAAGATGTAGTTTTAGGCAAATAATAAGGCAGCATTGTATGCAGAAGGCAAACCCAGAATGCATTGCAGCAAACAAAAAAATTCAATCTAACATGGCGGATGGAAATGGTCCACCGGTCAAAAGTTTTTGAACACTTCAGTGCAATGTTTCTCATTATCGTGAAAGTTTGATCTGAAGGTGTATTTTAAAACGTATGAAATTGATTTGGTAGACAAAAATGTAACTTTGCAAACATAAATGTTTTTTTGTTACAAAACAAACATTTTATTTAATAACAAATATTTTTTTAAATGGATGACTTGGATAATGAAGAAGGAACAGCCAATAAAAGCTCAGAATAGATGGAAACTCCTTTAAGGTTGTTTAAAAAGCATCCCAGGGTGAGATGCCTTGTTGTTTGATAAAATGACAAGAAAACATTTCTGCGTCTAAATGTGACTAAAAGTGAGTATTTTTTTGTTGCAACAATTTTAATATAGTTGCTATACATTTGTTTTATGTCATAATTTTAATGAGTTTAGTATTATTCTAAATTGTGGAAAAATCAGTAAGTGTTCAAAAACTTTTGACCGGTGGTGTAGACTTTACTCTCAGAAAATAAGAACACTAAAGATACCAAAGAGTTAGAAGAACGTGAGATAAGAAATTGATGATTTAAAAAAAATAAAGTGAGGAAGTCATATCCTAAAATAAGCAGAAGGATTGAGGGAGTGCAATATTAGGAGCGTAAGGAAGCCATATTTCCCTCTGATCATTAAACTTTGCCTGATAATGGGATGAAAACAGCTTTATTATTTTGATCTCAAATGTTGGGTTTTGCATATATTGTAGAGATACTCCCACAGACAGTAAAACCTGAACTTACCTACACTGGGAAAACTTTAAAAAAAAACTTTTAATTTAGATGTAATATAACATATAACAAATACTGTACAAGTCTGTATGTTAACCATACTGAAAAGCAAAGCAATACAAAACAGTATAACATGTACAATTTGTAAAAATGTTGTCATGTTCTTTGAAAGACGATGATTACCTGTATCAGCTTTTTGAGTCGGTTTACTCTTTTACAAAGAGCTGCAGCATCTGTCTGAAAACAGAGAAGAATATATAATGCTAAGCAAGAGTCATGTGAAAATGATATATATTTAAAAGCCTTGCACCATTTTTTTTCCATCATTCTATGACAAAAAGAGCATGAGTTAATTTGCATCTTTAGATTGTAATTTTGTTGCACCAGCACTAAAAAGTGTCCTGTTTGTAAACGGTATAAATTGCGAAATTGACAAAATAAATTTTATTCCTGTACGAAGACCTTTGATCCCTCTTTTGCAAAAGTCAATCCTGTGTAGATTCATAAGCATCCTTCATTCCCGATGGCCTGATATTTGAGCATTTGGACTCGTTTGAGCTGTTCTAAAGTATGTCATACAGAACTGTGAATGATTCACATTGAAAACACAGATGGCGTTTTTCTTTTTTCTGCTTCCTAACAACACGCAGTCCAAGTCTCCTTATACGGCAGTGATAATTTTCGTCAGTGCCAGCAAAAGAACCAAACAACACGTTTCTGGTGCCAGTTTCGACCGGTTTTGGGATGGTTTGCCCGGGCGTGCGGGCCAGAAAGGAACTGCTATTTCAGAGCAGCGTCAGAATGCATCCAGAGGAATATGGAAGAGGAATAAAGAGCAGAACTTCACTGTCTTTCACAGCACAAATCTTCCTTTAAATATGTTATTTCATACTAGTTACGTAAGTTTAATCTAGATTTTTGAGTAGGATATGTTTGGGAAGAGATAAAAACAGGTCCACAGGACACCTATCACCAGCCTGTCAGAGCTGAGATCTAAGACTTGGGTTCACCGGTCTCGTGTCCCTGATTCCAGACCTGTCACTATACGTCAGCGAGGGCCATGTTCATCAAAACATGACAAGTTCAGACTGTTAACACTGGCCTTTTTGGAGGACTTGCCACACACAGAGCACACATTGACCCTTAACTGACAAGAAGATATGACATGAAGGACATCTTCAACTTACTTGTTGGGTACGTCTGACAGGCTCAGGATTTCTAGCTCATGACCTGAAATTGAATACAAGAAGCAAGTGAAATTAACAACATAATCATTTAAGTATTTCAAGTGATCAAAATAATACAAATAATTGGGATTGGATCATCAGTGTTCAACACAGGAATTGTCACAAAATGTAATATGGACGCAAATTTCCTATTCCCATTTTAATACAAAATATCTTTCATATTTTACATTTATGCATTTGGCAGATGCTTTTATCCAAAGCGACTTACATTACATTGTTAATATACATATGTTTAAATATATATCAACGCAATTTGATGGGAATTGTTACCTATATTTTTGTACGATCTGATTTGTAGATTTGATTATGATTTGAGGTTTAGGGGCGGGATAGCGTGGGCCTTAATCGTTGCTTTGTCACCTCTTAAAATTAGTATTTTAGCAACGTTAGCATTTGCACCTGTGATTTTAGGGTTTGAGGTGGGGTAAGGGGTATGGGAATATGAAAAAACAGCTTTTTTAAGACACTTTCTTTTTGCCTTTTCACGCACAGATCGCACACAGATACTGTTTGCGGCTTACAAGGCCTGGAGGGAAAAGCAAATGTTATTTTTCAGGACATCTATTTCAGCGACACCTGTCAGGTAATGGTGACATTTCAAACCTGATAAAAAACCATCTACCGCCGCTGAAAAATCACAGTCAGTGCTGTTGCAACGCATAATGGAAATTCTCTTGTTCAGTGCACATCAGATTCTCAAACATTATTCTGAACTTATGTGACGCTTTGTGCTTTTTCTGCTCTTCTCGCATATACATAAATAGATATTTTTAATACAAATTCTTAAGGTATACTTACAAACTTTATACGGTATATTGCAAATAATTCAAAGACACGCAATATAACATTTAAATTTACTTTAACTGCAAGTGCTGCTAAAAAGCTGGAAGAAATACAAATCTAACTGCTCTTTTAGGAAACTTGCACATACTTCTAACCTGTCAGATAGAAGCCTTATTTAATTCAGACCCGTCACGCTTTGCATTCAGTCCGGATTGGAGAGTCGATCGCAGATTTAAACAGAGGTGAACAAAAGCAGCAGGAAACATGAATCAGCTGAGCCAGTCTGCTGCCCAGCATTACATCTCCAGCTGTCTGGCTCTGTGTGAGGATCCTGGACCCAACGCACTGCTGATCTTCTGCTCAATAGAGCAACTGCTGAGACACCAGGCTGGCAAGATCAATGAAGACCAGAGAATCTGACAATTACTCAGAATCGACATTACTCAATACTGCACACCCAGGACTTTATGTTCGTCTGACTATGAGGATACAATCCAATTTAAATAGAGAGTCAGACGGAGCGTTCTTATCAGTGAATGAAAGCAGTATCTTGCGTTAAAAGGAATACTGTAAAAAAGTGGTATTTTTACGCATAAAAACATAAAAAAACATTTTTTACATATAATTGTTTTTTAACATATTTCGATTTTTGAAATACAGTATAAAGCCGTCAAATCACAGAAATTGTCGTGATTTTATGGGGAAAACTGTTATTTTTACTGTGTATTTTTGGCACCCCAGCTGCCGGAAAATGTACGTTTTTTACCTGATTATTTTATATTTTATAAATACGTTACAAAACCGTAAAATGTTCAAATGTTATTTTAATGTATTTTTCTTTAAAAAAGTTTACAGTAATACATTTAGGGTGTTAAAGGAATAGCTCTTTTGTTATTTATTCACCATGATGTGGTTCAAAACCTGCATGACTGCATGTTGTTTGATCACTAACATTCATACCAAAAAGGCTGATATGCTGTAACAAGAACAGGCAAAGATTCTGGTTTGGCTTTTTGTGTGGGCCGGGTGTGGGGAATGTTTTTACCAGCTTGACTGTTAAATGACCTCTGAGAATAGGAAATGAACTAAAAGGTCTAAAAGAAAGAAAAGCCAGACAGGACACATCTCGTGGGAAACAAAATCACACAGATATGATGAGTTGAACTGTTTGAAGTTGAAGATACATCCTCACTGGCGCTTTATAAGGATCATCTCCATCTGCTTCAGCGATAAAGCCAAAAGCAGCTCAGACAGATGAAGATATGAAAGCTTATTATTTTTGATAGATGGTCTCGGTTTGAAGCCTCCAGTTAAACACGACCAGACTAAAAGGGCCATCATAGGTTGTGTAAAGTACTAGTGGCCATTGTAATTCATCTCCGAGGAGCTCATAAGTGCACTTCGTCTGGTGTATAAGACGGTAACCATAAAGCCCCTTTTCTTTCGTCTGATCATATATCTGCCGTGGTTTCCTCCCTGCTTTTTCTGACAAATGAGCCGAACGCAGATTTGATGGAGCATTTTACCCCGAGCTACGATACATTACGCGCAATATTTCTGCGGCCGCAGTGTCTTCTCCAGCTTCCAATAAAGACACAAGTTGTAATTTCTACATGACAACATTCTCAAATGCAGTCTTTACGGCCCCCATATGTCAAATGGGAGTCAAGATAGTCTTTTAACCATTGTGAAACATGACATTCTCTTTTAATCTTTGTGGCAACATATCAACAGCTCTATAGAAATGTTGCTTTTAGCTCGAAATCTGGATATCTTATATTGCTTCAAACGGAACCGGCTGGAGGATATTTCATCTGGCTCGTGACAGCTAATGCAAAAAGAGAGCAGAGGAGAGAGAGAGAGAGAGAGAGAGAGAGAGAGAGAGATAGAAAGAAAATGATATTTCTTTTCTTTCAGGACAATTTAGAGAAACACTCATCGTTTTTCGGCTGCCCCCTTGGTCCAACACAAGCATCATCCGGGTCGCCAGGCAGACCACCTGTCAATCACAATAGCCTGGCCTCTGATTGGACAATGGGCTGGTACCTCTCTTGCAGGTGTGTGATTGGATGGGGTTTCTTGACGAAACAGCAGTGAGATTTATTCAAGGATTATCTCGATGTGTCACAGCCTAATGTGGGAAACAAATCACACATGTGGGTATTGATCCTGTCACCTCTCCAGCGGAGGAAGTGCATGGCCTGCCGCCCTTGTGCTGCTGTGAATTCGTGAATCATGGGTCTGTTTATATTCACACACTTTTACCAGTGTTTCCATAGCTTCCCACCAAAATACAGTATCGCTTCTACTGTAAAACCATAATATATACGATGGGTTAGAAGAGTCACACTGAAAACCTGGAAAAATAAAGTTTTGCAATTTGAAAAAGTGTAAAGGAATCAAAAAAAAGATGATTCTAAGTTAATAATTGAATAAACACATCTGTGACATTGACTATGTCAACTAATTTGTATAATACAGTAGGTCAGATTTCCTTCCTAAATATTGAGAAATTCTGAAAGTTTGTAAGTTTCTGCTGATATTATTTATAAAACGTCTAAATTGATGAGAGAAGTGGCAAACCACAACTTAAAAATGTTAATATGCCATTTTGGTGAATGCCAGAATTCCCATGGCAGAGTAAAAAAATGATATCTTTCTTCGAGTATATTCACATCCAGCTCAAAAGCTCAAGTAATGAGAGATTATTAAATTCTTGCCTATAACACAATTCAAGATAATCTGAATTTAAAAGCACAAGACCCAAAAATAATTTCATTTATTCACTTTCATGATGTTCAAAACCTGTATGTTACTCTTTCACCTGTGGAACACAAAAGAAGAAATTTAAAAAAATGTCTCTATGGTTTCGTGTCAATATGGGATCAATTTGGCTCTTCAAAACATATTCTTTTGTGTTCTGCAGGAGCACGAAACTCATGCAGGTTTGTAAACCCCTCCTAAAGCACGTCTTCACAGATGTACAACAAAGTGAAATAGGAAAAAGTCTGCACAGGAAGGCCGAGAGGAAGAACGTGAACTGAAGGACATTCTGTTTGCTTCCAGTGAAAGGCTGCAATAATCTTAATCAAATCTTAATGAGGGAAGCTGGCAGTCCAGTCAGACCCACTCATTCCCTGACAGGCTGCTCATCACAGCTGTCCCCTCCCACGCCGCTGTGTCACTGGACCAGACCCAGTTAACAAAGCCAATAACGCTGTTATTGAGCGTTTACATTCGGTACAAAATAACAGTTTAATAATGACTAATCGATGCATTTGCTATTGTTCTGTTCTACTGCTGGATTACATATGAAATTCTATCCTATTCTACATCAGCTGGGTTTGCTGCTTTGTATCTTTGTGTCTATTCTTTTCAGCTATTTTTATGCTCGGTTTCATTTTAGTCTATTCTGCTTCAGTCTATTCCAATGACTTCTATTCAGGCTTTTATTCTATCCTTCGCAGCTCTTTCTGCTGTATTCTTACTGCTCTGCCCTTTTCTGTTCTACTCAGTACTGATTCTAATTTGTTCAACTTTATCGCTCGTGAGATGTATCATAGCCATTTTCTAAGTGCCTACTTGCAATGTTCTTCTCTGATGGATCTCTCTCTCTCCATCATTCTTGCCCTCTCGTCTCTCTGCTGTTTTGCAGCCTCAGGGTCTGGCCACGCTCTGATTGGTTTTATTGGCAGCGCTTCAGGACTTGGATGTCGGCTTCCTGGTGGCTTTCATAATGAAGATAGTTCTGCACATAAATGATAGCGGAGCAATTTTCTTTTCATTTAATCTGGAGGAAAACAAAGTGCCTCCATAAGCGTACCGTTCCGTGTCAGAATGGCCGGCACTCGTATATTCATCAGGACAATCTTTTTGGAGGATAAAACAGAACAAGAGCTGTTTAGTGTGACAGAAGAAAGTTTACAAAATACTTCATAAACTGTAAAAAATGTAACTTCAAACTGTTCTCCCAACAAAGGTAATAAAGTATTGAACAAAGATTTTTTTTAGTAGAAGTAGATGAATTAGCCTAAATGTGGTACTAACAAAGATTATTAACTATAGTTTCAGTTTAGCGTCATGTGACGTTACTCAGTTAATTGAGTTAGTTGAACTACTTGGCCAAAAGTTGAGTAAACTTAAAAAAGCTGTGCAGCAAACAGCATGAAAGTTTAAGTTAGTCAACTTTTTTACAGTGTAATGAAATTACTCATCTCAAAACCTCTATAGACTAAAAGTGAACAAAATAGCCTGCTTAGAAAAAACAATTTGCACTTGGTTAATATATTCAAAGTCCCAAAAATTCTTAAATCAAGCAAATTTTGAGTCACGTGGCTTTTATAACTTTTGTCAAATAATGAAAATCATACATAAAGTGAGATGTAATGCATAGTTTTGCGCTATTGTGCTCGATGACGACAGATTTTTCTTATTAGGGTGCGCGGGCCCTTTAAAAACTACACAAAGTTCGAGTTCATCTCCCGTGATATTATATCAATCAGGAAACTCTGGATATATTCCATCAGTTTTCCACAATCGGGATGTAATTTTCCTCCCGAGAACCAGAGAGAAAATCGACATAAAAAGTATTAAGACGCTAATGATGCACGAGCGTTTATTTACGATCCCACGCCGGTCACGCGCTCTCCTAAACTGTTTTTCCTCTCCCCTGCATATAACACGGCGCTTTTGATAAACGACTTCAGCGTGAATGAGATGCAAGTTTTTCAGGGCCATTACTGGTCGGGGTGATAACCTGTAGCAGAGCATAACAGCCAGACAATTCCTCGTTGTTTGCTGATCATTAGTGATAATGAAGACTAATCTCTCGCAGTCTCTCAAACTTAGCAGGAAGCTCGTTCGTAACCATGGAGACTTACGGTGTCAGCGTGGCGCGAGAGGGAATGTTTCGGATCCGCAGTCATCTGGGAAAGAGACACGAGGCCCGAGGTCCAGTCCAAACAAAACTCTCATGACATTTCATCCACACACGAAGCCTCCTCTTCCCAGGGCAATGGTTTGAGTCTCTTCAGCGATAAGGGCGTCATAAAACATTTAACAGACTGCGGACTTCCACATCGCTGTCCTGTGGCCACGAGCCTCTCTGTTTATCTCATCACTGTAACTTATATTATTATTATGCACTTTCGAGCTTGGGGAGAATGCTCACAAAGATCTATAGGCTACTCAATATTGTGAAGATGAAGCGATTGCATCTTTTATCTTATATGAATGGCCAGTGTTGGGTTTAACTAGTTACTAAGTAATTAGTTAGGCTACTGTATTTTAATACTTTTCCCTTGAAAAAGTAAAGTAAGGGATTACTCTTGTAATGTATGTGTGTGTGCAATAATGGAATTGACATCAAAATTCAAAGTCTAACTTTAAAATGCACGCTTTAATGTTTTCTCACATTTGTAATACTTTATGTAGTTTTGTATTATTTATTTGAATGAATTAAAAGAGCCGTTTCATGTCTATCCATGAATCAATTAACTAATCAAGGCTGATAGGATATATAGAATAAGGCATTAAATACTTTTTTGAAAAAGTAATTTGTACAGTAATCTAATTACACTATTAAATATGTATCTTACCCAATAATGTTAATGCCAAACTGATTCAAATGTGATATGTGTACCATAAGACGCCCAGAATGTTCTAGTTTAGTGGGAGAATGGCGCCATCTGCTGGTCAAGGTTTATAGTGCTATGAAAAGAAATTATGAGAGACGGTTCTGCTTTTTAAAGGGATAATTCACCCAAAAATAAAAATTCTATCATTTACTCACCCTGAAGTTGTTCCAAATCTGTATACATTTAATTATGATGGACACAGAGAAAGATATCTGTAAGAATGCATTGACTAGAAGAATAATTACAATGTAGTCAAAAGTGTCCCAGAACTGTTTGTTTTCCTACATTCTTCAAAATATCTTCTTTTGGGTTAAACAGAACAAAGAAATGTACAAAGAAATTTTACCTACCATGGTGGTCAATTGTGGCCAAGAACTGTTACAAGCATTCTTCCAAATATCTTTTCCTGTGTTCATCATAACAAAGAAACTTGATTTGGAACTCGAGAGTGAATAAATGATGACAGAAGGGGGCAACTGTTCCTTTAAGTTATATTCAGTTAAGGGCTTTACGGAGCGATTAGGTGTTTATTGGTATTCATTATACAGTTTCAGTATTTACAATGCTGATAGAAACAGCATGCTGGCGGCCATCAAAAATTACACAAAACAGTTTCAGCACAGTTCACAAAAATGCAAAACAAAAAACTAAAGTTAATGCATTAGAGCCCATGAAAAACCTAAAAAACAACATCTCAATAATATCTCAATTATTTCTCCTAGACATCAGTGGCATTGAATGAAGAGCAAATTAATGCATCTCATATTTCTGATGGGAAAAAGAGCCAAAAATCTCACACAAGTCGCTTATTAGAGTTACAGAAACAATCTCAACAAGGTCACAAACTGAGTCCGCAATCCAACGTCAGTATTATTGAAGATCTCAATATGAACTCACACATTTCACATTTTACCCAAATCCAGATTGTTTTACCTTTATAATCGACATTCATTTTACACCTCCATAATCTTCTTGTATTTTATGTTTTTTTTTTTTTTTATTCAATGTTTGATGCTAAAAATTAGGCCAGACATGAATCCGAGTCCGCTGTGGTTGTGGAGAAAGAGTTTGCAAACCTTTAAGTCATAATCCAATGACGGCCTTTGTGAAAGCAATTGAAATGTCAGCTGATGGTTACAGATGAGCAGTGCGCAGAAGAGGCATTATGAGGCTGTGACTAGTGAAGAGTAAATAGATTAACATGAGTGACATTAGAAACAGAAGTCACATGATTGTGACCCTCTCAGGTGATACGTGGGCAGCATTTGGTCTTTCATGGTTGGTGCAGGTCTGATGGGAGTCTAATCCACGTCTGATCCGCTTTAGTTTCCGGCTCACACAGGGAAGCAGCAACACAATTTTTCCAATGATCACAGTTACGGGCAGAATCAGCGCCAAAACAAAATTGGGCGGCATGTAGAACCGGTAGGACTCTTCTTGAAATGCCCGTTGCCAACCGAAGAGCAGTGCGTGGAAAGTTGTGATGAGCAGGGCAATGTAACCTAAAGTGGACTGGCAAAACATAACATAAACATGGCAGAAATGGTTTTTTTTATACATTAGAGGCACCATTTTTTGTTGTAGATAACCTTATCTAACATACAATTTTACATTTAAGAATTGTCTGTATTTTTAATAATGAAAATTACAACTCGTTTTGTTTTTTGTTTTTTTTGTAGCAAAACCACAACTGAAAATGTACTATGGTCTCACAAACACTATCCATGTTTTTTGTAGTAAAAGAATGCAAGCCCAAAACATGGTTGCTACATTTCTATGCTAATAAATCCGCAGTTAATTTCCTATAGGGAAATACTGACATAATCTGTTTAATTGATAGTCAGTAAATTTTACTCCAAAAATCTGTTTTAATCAAACATTAATGACCAAAAATCGAAATACTTTTCTGAGTCCCACAATTTGCATGCATTGTGCACATGATTTTCTTGTGAACCTCATATAGACGATTTCAAAGCAACAATATAAACAAATGTTACTGCGCTCTTGTGGCCCAAACTCAACTTCCGGCACACATCCACAAAAAATAGAGTCCATAACAAGCAAAAAAATATCAAGTAAATGACATTAACTAGCAAGATAAAAGTATGTCTAGTCAGCATTATTTTGGGCTAAGTTATACAAACCATTCAACAAATTGTTTATGTAATACAATTATTATACTAATATAATATAATATAATAAATTAAATATAAATAGTTATATTATTAGCCACTATAGCCATAAAGTTATAAACTTCTAACCAGGTCTGATGACATTTAAAACAACCCAATAATATTTAGTTATAGTCAGATAGCATTCTCTCAACTTTAAGCAACTCTTCACTATTTGCTGAAAAAATCAATAAGAACAGTTGCTATTTTGTACTCAAATGTCATATTTATCTGAGAAACAAGGCTGTTGAAGTTGGTCTCAATAAATAAAAAGATCTTTTTCTGTAGTCATACCTGAATAAAGCTAAACTCTCTCCAGTTGAGGGCGCTGTTTATTGATGGAATTGAAGTGATGGCCAGCAGAGAAAGGAGCCCCAGTCCCATGATGCCAAAGGAAACATACATCTCCACCCTCCAAACCTCCTCTTCATTCCACGAGTTCTCAATGTTTGCATGTACCTACAGAAAAACAAAAATGATTAGATTCATTTACACTAGTATGTTACAAAACACATTGCATATTTTGTTCATGTATCATAACACAAAAGAAGATATTGTGAGAATTGTCTTGGTGGTTTTGTGTCCAAACAACGAAAGTCATTGTTGGACAATGTTGTTTGGTTACCAACATTCTTCAAAATAACTTTTGTGTTTTCGAAAAAAAGGAAAGACATAAATACAGTTTCCAGGTCTGGTATGTTTTTTGTGCTTGCTTTAAATCAACCTCGGGAGTTTACAAATATTTTTTTAAACCGTAAGATTTCTGTAAACGTATAAGCAGAACATTGTAGCGCACACACCTGTTGATAGGCCATGTTGAGCACCAGGTATCTCTCCGAGCGTCTCATTGGAAGACAGAGGCTGTACAGCACGTGCACGCAGCCGAAGAAGAAACTCAGCAAACCGAGCTGTTTGCGGCTCTCCAGCCAGCCCTCCAACCAGGGCGGGAAACGGCGGTACTTCGTCCCATAGACGAGCTGGTACGCGGCAGCCAGCTGTCCCGCCAAATACACCAGAGCTAGCAGAACTATGGCCACTACGGGCAGAGTCCTGTTCACGATCTCCATAGGAACCTTGTAAAAGAAACTCTGTCTGGTCTTCATGTACGGATGGATAATGTCCCGGACAAAAGAGTAGGCAAAGAAGAAGATGGACAGGGCGACTGCTGTCAAGACGGGCCCTTTCCAGGCTGTGAAGAGATGCAGTGGCATGTTCTCGATCTCTTTGGCAGAAGACAGGGCGCCCATGTCTACAGGGATGAAATTGAGCTGACGGGCCATCTCGATTATTTGCCGCCGGGCGTCCACCAAATTACTGCAAATGTAGACCTATACAGACAGAATACAGTAACAATTAGGCTGATATTTTAATATATTAATATCATCATATGTGACCCTGGATCACAAAACCAGTTAGGTAGCACGAGAACATTTGTAGCAATAGCCAAAAATATATTGTATGGGTCAAAATTTGTCTTTTTCTTTTATGCCAAAAATCATTAGGATATGAAGATCATGTTCCATGAAGATATTTTGTAAATTTCCTACCGTAAATGTATCAAAACTTTATTTTTGTGAGTAATATGCTATGCTAAGGACTTTATTCGGACAACTTTAAAAGCGATTTTATCAATATTTAGATCATTTAGAGCAACCTTTTAAATAGTTGTATCTCGGCCAAATATTGTCCTATCCCAACAAACCGTCTGTCAATAGAAAACTTTTAGATGCTGTAAAAATCTCAATTTCAAAAAATTGACCCATAAGACTGGTTTTGTGATCCAGGGTCACATATATATTTATATATATCTTCATATTTTATCATTTTAATGTACACCATTGCTTGGTAGATGCTCAAAAATGTTTTGAAAGCACCACATACAAAGCACCAGTTAAACGGATTACTTACAGCTCTCTCTTTACTGAATCCAGAATGGATTTAACATTGAAAAAATGACATCACCTTTTAAAGTTGACATTTATTGCGAGTGCTGTAAGTGGGACTGGGGTTGAGTTAAGGTTGAGATGCCGTCTCATATACACCCTGGACAGATCGTACTGATGTTCTGCCAGGAGTCCTATGCAAGCATCCCGAGCCTTTCTGTTTTCAATCTACCAAACGGCTATTCACCGCACTTTAAAGCACAATACGCTGCAGTGAAAAGCCCACAATGTTTCAATTCTCCTGCTCTCTATTTTAGTTTAACTCTTACCTGTCGACTGGAGTCTCTGGGGCCCGACTGCATGGCCCACGATGAGATCACGTTGAACCCTTTGACCACGATGGAATCTGGAAAGAGGGAAGCCAGGTATTCTGCATTGGACTCTGGATACTGGTTCACTCGTCTGTTGTTGCTGACGTCCACCAGTATTTTCCCCGCCAGCAGGTGTTTGATGTCCCACAGGGAGGAGTAGTGTTCTCGACGTATGGCCAGGAACATGATGTCGGCTTTCCCCACAGCATCCTCGTGATGGGTCACGTCTACCACGTGCGGGAAGGATTCAGATGCTCTCTTGGGATGACGGCTCCCCACCACCACGTGAAAGCCGCTACGAAGCAGCCGAATGGTCAGGCTTTTGGAAAAATCTCCGGAGCCGATGATGGCGACAGTGGGCTTGCTTGGTCCCTCCTTGGAGCCGTTCCTCAGCCCGTTGGGCAGGAAAGAGACTTTGGTGCTGGCCGGGCTACTGCCCAGCAGGGAAATAGAGTCCATGTTCAGGCCCAAGTCACCTCACAGTGGATCTAAAGATGCTATTGAGAAATGTATTAACATAATTTTTAATGAGATACGTTATTGCGACCTTGGATGTGTACTACATATACAGTTGTTATAAATGACATAGAAATTATAACAAAAATTTCAGATAATATTATTTACATTGTAAAATATAGTATTTAAATATTTTCTTAATGATGTAAAAATGTCTGGACATAATGTATTATGTTAATAAAAATAAGGCTTCGTTTTCTTTATGCATAATTTAAATAGGCTATAAAATATATTTAAAATATTTGTCTTTTGATTTTGTCATAAAATATGACCCATGCATGTTTTTAAAATACGAATTATATTTGAATTCAACATGACATATTGTGGCAAAAAATATATATATTTAGATCCACAGGTTGGATGCACGCACTGGGGTTTCCTCATGCAAATATGAATACAGTGAAATTCTGCATCCTTCAATGATTTCTGATATATCTGACCTGTTGTGCTGCCTGTGATTTTATGCTCGTCGTAGGCTATTAAAACAACAGTAAATAAATCATTATCGAACACTATACAGTAAATACAGCTATATATTGTCCGATTGCAATGATAAACTGCTCTTTAAATCACGCGTCAAACGAATACAGGTTATAGCGCATCCCCTGCATTACAAATGTGTCATTGAGAAAAGAACTCAAGGTTATAGATGTAACGTTACCTCTTATGGGATCACCATCGAGCAAACAGATATAATATGTGCAGATGTCCGTATGATGTGCAATGACCCACGTTTATAATCGGACACGGAGAAGCATCACCACCTTCATCTCTCGCATGTACAACGTTCTTCTTAATGTTCTCCTCTAGGGGGCGCATGGAGGCTCCAGAAGCGCATTCTCGTGTAAAGCCCAGTGACATCTCAGGACAGTATTTCTCTCACTGGATGTTTGTGCAACAGAGCATATAATCTTTTAAAAACGTTTATTATACTTGTTGGTAGGCCTATTTGTTACAGGTAGCCTATTAAAAGATTTATAGATTTGATCAATTCCTTAAAAGTAAAAGTGGACTCAACCTATACCATCAGAACAACAAAATAATAATGAAATCCTTTACTATAAGAGCCCACAGACAATACACTGGTTATGGTTTAAAACCATATAGAATCATAAAACACATGAAATAATATAAAACTGCACAAAATTAAAAATTATTACAAATTGTGCATGTGCAAAAATCTACTTGCTTTGACTCGACAAACTTTAAACCATGCATGTCTAACAGTTGAGTCACATCACATTGAGATGAAAGTGCTCAAACTGTCCTACAAAACTTTTTTTCTGAACCCCTAAAGTCTGTTCCACTTTCCATGGCTAGATTTCATCAGATTGGAAGACATTTCTTTAATATGAATATTGGGTCAGTTTTATGCTAAGGGAACAATAATGACTTAAGGGACTCACTTGAAAAATATAGTAATATAATAAGTGTTCTTCATTCACATGCTCATTTTTGTAGCTCAGATGATGACGGTTTAATTAAATTAGGCAATTTCCCTTGAAGCCTCACTCATGACCATCCTATGATTCTGTTCCTGTCCTGCACAAAGTAACAAACATTGCTCTCAAACCCTCAAGCTGTTTATGAAGACGTGCAAGATAGCCTACAGGGAATGTTCATCATGAAGCGTTTTTCTAACTTGCTCTTGATTTGTGTTGTGACATTTGGAATATCAGAATTGTGCTCAGCTGGGCCTCTTCATGCACAGTGCAAAGTGGAGTGGTAAAGTATCAGTATAATGTGTTTGTTGAATGTCTAACTGGGTTTTTTTACACTCTTTAAAAAATACTTTATTAGGCTGTATACTTCCATAAAATTAAACATCCATTTTTTTAAAGAAACTTTGACTGAAGGGTCTTTTCTTTACGAACCAAAATGGTTATTCAATGGCATGTCTGCGAAAAAACGTAAAGAACGTAAACCAGCACCTTTTAAAATAAAGCTTTAAAAAAAATCTTTTTTAAACCTCGCTAACATTAAAAAATACTAACTTAGCATACCATGTTGCAGTTTTTATACATTCTGGGAGTCGAATGATTCTTAGGCAAAGCATTTTAAAAGAATAGCGTGCAGAAAAGGTCCCAAATCAGATTTCACTGAATGTGAATATAGGCTACACTCATTTGTTTTCACAAGGCGACCCATATTTGGGCAAAAGGGAAACAATGGCGTACTATCAATATTTGTGATAAAAGAAATATAACACATAGTCAGTGTAAAGCTGACTTCACTGTTAGGGATAATTATTTTTCTTACGTATGGTTGATATTTCAGGTGATCGGCTTCTCTGCTCCATCTTTGGTAGCGTACTCTCGGTCGCGTGCATGTTTTCAGTGGGCGGGGTTTGTCTAACTTTTACGGAATGCCAAAAACGGCAAATTAAGCTTCGGCTTTAAAGGAAAGACAGTTTCAAACGCAATTCTGAGCTTCAATTTCAACATTTTCCACAAAATACAACAAATCCTTCAAAATAAAGTCAATAAAATAACGATAGCTCCACTAGGTGTCAGTATTTGAATAGATACGGACGGTGCAGTGAATGTTGTGCTGTCTGTTTCCAGGTATTTCGGTCTCCCTTGTAGGAGTGTTTATGAAGCTCTGGTTACGCAGATTAAAAAGTGGAGGACAGTCTCAAACTGTGCCACAGGAGGACAGAAATGTCTCTACAAGGTCAGTAATTGTGAAATCCCTGCCCTGCTGGAAAAAATCAATAGAAACCATCACATAAATTCTAATGGTTTCCATTAAAATACCCTTAGCTTAATGAACCATTAGCTTTTCCCAATAAAACCATTACAAAATTCAATTTTGTAGTGGGTTTAGGGCATTACTCTATAATTTAACATTCAACCAATAGAATCCACCACATACCAGTAGATCCATTATAGTTTCCATTTCAATTCCCTTTAAAACCATCAAAAACGTATTTAATGTTTTCCCTGCTGAAAAAACATAGAAACCTGATAGAAACCATCACAGAAATTCTAATGGTTTCCATTAGTATACCATTAGCTTTTTCCATTGAAACCATTACAAAATTGTATTTGTAGTGTGTTTTGGGCATTATTCCAATAGGATTTGACCAATAGAATCCATCACATACCAGTAGACCCCATTATAGTTTCCATTAAAACCAATAGAAATCCCTTTAAAACCATTCAAATCATTACAACCTCTTTAATGGTTTTTTCATTACAACCTCTTTAATTTTTTTCAACAGGGCAGGGTCATAAAGGAATTTTGTAATGGTTTTATTGGTAAACACGCAGGCCTTTTTCACAGTGTGCATATGTGTTTATATTTTTAATAAAACATTTTGCAGTGTTTCTATATATTAATGTGGTCTCACCTTCTCTCTTTCTCCTGGTAGTTGCAGTCCGCGTCTGTGCACTTCATTTCAGCCAAACATACTGCGGCAGTAAAGAAATATATTGAAGACATCAACTTCAGACTTGTCTCTTATGCTTTCTTCACACACTGTCATGTTTCGGTAAGTAAAAGTATTACGTCAAGAACTTTTGACTAACTTTGCCATTAATGTAGTGCATTGTGTAGAATACTTGTATATTAAAAACTAATAGTTTGATATTAATCAGGCCATGTCAGTATCAGAGACCTGGTATGCTGTCACAGATCACGGCACCAACTATTGTAACCTCTACAACTTAATAGAAGGTACATATCAATGACAACATTAGTACAGTAGTAAACAGTAGTGTATCTTTAAATAAACCATCTGCTGAGGTTTATTGTCTCTTCTGCACAGGAAGTGGACTTATCGAAGCTCCGGGATATAAAGAGATCACAAGTGACTTCCTCTGCACTCAGCGTTCATCTGCGGATTGCTCTGTGTATTAATACTCCGTCATTGATTTAACACAAACAGTACAGTACATTGGAAATGTTACACTGATATAAACTAGCAAACACTATAAACTACCAGCTGGTTATCATTTAAACCATTACCAAATTCCTATGGGTTACGTTTCAGTGGGATTTAATGGTGTTATATTCGTTCCCATCCACCAGATAACATCCCACCAATATAAACCCAAGACATTACCAGTACAGACCATTATTGTTTTCATTAAAACCAGTACAGTAGTTTTTATGTTATGACCTTAGCAGAAAGTTTGGGGGACAAATATATTTCTAAATGTGTGTTAGGTTCTGTGGGGACATTGTTCTCTCTAGGGCAGCAATATGGTCTACTGGGTGTAGCCATCCATCATGGATCTTGCTTTTATCACTAGTCCTTCTGGCTGGTGGCATGCAGTTGCGTTCTGTCACCAGTAGAGGGAAGTGTCTGCAAGTGTTTTTAGTAGGGTCTGACATTTTAAATAGTTTAATAAATGTTTTTGGCTATTGAAGATACTCTTTTTATTGTTTATCTCGACAAAATTGTGCTGTAAGGTTTCATTAATATTTATTAAAGGAATATTTATCCAGCCTATACTGAAAAGAGACAATTCCTTAAACATTATTGAAGTTGATCAAATACTAAATGATATTGTATGAAAAAACTGAATGACAATATATATTTATATCAGGGTTCTACTGTAACAGTGATGAGACTTCAGCGAGTCTCTTGAGTTAAATGCTTCCTCTCAGGTGTGAGAAGTTTAAGTAGCAGAAACAAGAAAGAAAGGTCCTCCATTACATCCTAGAATATTGCAGAGATTTTTCACATTTACTGAACCATTACTGTAAACCCAGAAACACAATATTACACTGAAGCCCTCAGAAGCCTTTTATAAAACTACAGAATCTGTTGATCTGAGCCTGAGGAAGACAACATGTTATGAGTGAGCGGTTATGTGAATTACACTGACATTGATGATTTATTTTAAAGAAGCAGTTTTCATAGACCAAAACTTGTATCTATTGTAAATGCAAGAATAATACAAAATATTACATATAGAGCACTGTTAGATGCACTAAGGTCATGGGTTTGATTCCGAAGAAATTTTGTAATGCACAATGTCTGTCAAATGTAAAGTCATTTCTGGTTGCTCTTTATTTTGTCTTAATTTTCCCAGATACAACAAAAAATTGAGACTTTTGAATCCCTCTATGCGAGAGCGCTGAGTGTGTGTTTGTGTTAGGAATTGAATTGAACCTGGCCGGCCCTCAATGTTATGAAGTGTGTCATTGATAAAAGGGTGCACAATTCTTTCAAAACCAATTAAAGAGGTTTCGGCCCTCAGGGGTAGTGAGCCAAAGTCTGACAGGAGACCACAGAGGAACTCAGAGAGGTAATCACTGCCTTACTTTTGAACAATATTGAAAAGCACAACAAAACAAAAATCGCACAATAAATATTGTAGGTTCTCAAGGACAAACGGGTTGTCACCTCAGCCTACTGTCTGTTTTATCCTGTCTCATATTTTGAATGAAGCCAAAAAGTGATTTTCTTGTATTTACATGCACTTATCGGAATAACCTGTGTGTAAGAGAGGAAAATAAATGCATGTTTTTAACAAATCTGTTTGTAGGCTCGAGCACTGAACCCCAATTGTAATAAGAAACGCCCTGTTAACCACACAGAAAGGTTTCGCAGATGTTACACCTGATGCGAGCCCATCAATTGTGTTGCTGTTGCTTGTCTGGCTTTTTTCATATGACCCACAGTAACATCACACCACCTCTGCCCTGTGTGAGCGACACACGCTTTATAAACCATCATCTCAACATCTCTCCCGCATAAACAGGCCTGTTGTTATACTATCAGCACGGATTAAATTCTACAAGCATCACAGAGCAGCTTGCACATCCCGAGGGCGCATGGAAGAGGACGTTCTACCTGACAGCATCAGGACCGTCACCAGCATCCCTCTGACATCTCTTCTCCCTCACCAGGCATGTCATCACCCATCTTGTCCGCTTCTTGTAGGGGGAAATAAGAGAGAAGGAACCCAACACGTCTTCTGAGTTGTGTATACTTAATCTGTTGTACCCATGCTATATACAACAATAGAAATAATGGCAGAAATTGTAATGGATTTAATGGTTATAGACGGTTTCATTGGACGGACACGCTTGGCCCGAAGTCAACTTCCGGTCTGTGTTTGTTGATCAATCTGGCTGTGGCTTATAATAACATAATATATAAATTATTATTTTATTTCATTTATATTAAAAATTGTATTATATAATAACTGTTGAATGGGTCGTGTAACTTTGTCGCACTTACGTTTAGCCAAGTGAAGGTTCTTCTACCGGTAACCCAAAATAATACTGATATACTTTTAACTTGCTAGTTAATGTCATTTACTTGTTATTTCTTTTGCTTGTTATCGGAAATAATCTGCAGGGACTCTATTCTTTGCGGATGTGTACCGGAAGTTAAGTTTGGGCCATAAAAGCATGCATAGTAACGTTTGCTTTTGTCTAGGAATTGGTTTTAATGGTAGCAATGGTCTCTTACTGGTAATGTGTTGGGTTCTATTGGTGGGATGTGATGGGAACTAATGAACCATTTTTTAAAGACCCAAATACACATTACATAAAGGACATTAAGGCTTTAATGGTAAACAAATGATTGTTCATTGTAATGGAAACCATTTAACTTTTTTGGCCAAAACAACTGATGACAATTCATGACATGATGTAAAGATAATAAGGATATCTACAGTAATAGCTAGTTCTGATGTAATTTAGGCATCCCTACATGCGTTTTTATATTTTTCTTACAGCCACAACATTTAACTGTTTGTATCTCTCGTGTATGCGTCGGGTCAGGCAGGCAGTCAATATGTGGGCTGCTCTCATTAAAAGATCAATATTCGTCTGTACATTAGCAAAATAACAAGTAGGTTCATTTATCACTTTTCTGCAACTTGCATATCACAATTATGTCCCAGAAATGAACAGTTCTTGTATAAAAAGCATTTAAAACAATTTTGTTTGAACAAAAAAGTGGCAATTTGGATTACAAACAACAGCTAGATGTGTATGCACTAGCCATGGCTTGAACAAAAGATCTTAAGTCATTTGATAAAGGGTCACTAGACCATAAAATGCTCAATAAAATAAAATGTATGACACTATTTTCATAGAAAAAGTTACATTAAGAACATTTGCTGAGGTCATGCTCCAATAAAAGCAACAGGAAAATGTCTTTGCCCTTAAATCTCTGAACAGATCAGGCATCTTCAGAACGCTTATCAGATTCTCTATTTAAAGCATCCACTCCGGGCTTGGTTTGCCTGTGATATTATTTTCCTTTAACAGTGCATTAATGAAATCTTCACTCACATGATTTCATTTGGCCCGTGCATTAATAGCAAAGGGAGTAATAATTACATTCAAATATTAATTCGGGGCCGGAGACAGAACCATGAATCATTAGCGCTCACCACGTTCCTTTTTTTTATTCGCCATGGCTGACCAGATGAATTAAAATGACAAATAATTGTAATCCCCCTGCAGAGGGCTTTAAAAACACTTTTGGTTGACTAAAGAGTAATGAGTCTCATTTGTTACGCCGTGTTCTGAACATGCTTGTGCTTAATGCTGAAGGGGAAAGACACAGAGATCAAGGGCGATTGTCATGAGATAAGCATTATGTCTATGATAATCGGAGTGGAGATTGAATGACTGCAAATGCAACACTGCTTTTACTGGTCATGGAGAAGAAATGTTTTCTTGTGCCTGTATTGTGGGAATCCCAGTAGGTTTACTATAGATTCATATAACATAAAACAGCATGTTTAAAAAGACAAACCTGTTCATTTTAGCATGAACTGTCTCTTTTAACGTCATAAACAAGAGCAGAGTTTGTACGACACGCAAGCAGGTCCCTTAAACTGTTCTCCCCCTAATTACGTTAAGCTTTGCTGTGCTATAGGGGATAAATCTATAACTGGCAACCCAACAAAGAGCTGCAGTCAATTACTGATAAATGTGTTTTCAGTATTACACAGTAAACAAGTCCAAAGTGACCGACTAAATGAGGGACTTTAAAATGTTATGAGTTTATGATGTCTACCATATTCTGGATTTAACAACATCAGGTTATTTTCAAGGTGCACTAATTCGTATGGATTAAAACAAAATTAGCCACCTTGAAAAATAGTTACGAGTTCCTGTGAGATCAGGTTGGTTATTTTTAAAGCATCTTAAAAAGTGTCCCAAGAAACTTTGCTTAGTTAACGTAATGCTTGTGTTTGAATTGAATTTGAGGTAATGTTTAAGATATCTTGGAGAAGGCCTGGAATTTCCAAAAGCCTCAATTCCTACATGCCCCCAAGGAAAATTTGTTTTACATATTTTTTCACATTTGTTATCCTGAACAGACACCGTATGAGAGATCCAAACAAGGCTTTATTTAACACAGTCTTAATCCTCAAGGTTTGTTTAAGGTACAATGCATTTGAATGGCTAAAAAAACATGTTGCATAACATAAGTATTTAGTTAAGAGTGAATTCTCAATATACTCATTCAGGAAAAACACTGTGTAATTTTTTTATTACATAGTATTTTTTCACAAAATAAATTATTGGGTTTTCTATCATTTCATAATAATAATCTACCATATACAATACCATACTGCTTTCCTGTAGCTCAGTGGTTAGAGCATGACGTCAAGGTCATGGGTTTGATCCCAGGGATTGCACATACTCAGAAACAAATGTATAGTATAATACAATTCAAGTCACTTTGGATAAAAGCGTCTGCCAAATGCATGAATGTTAATGAAAATGACAAACAAAAACACACATGACCAATATGCACATTTTGGCAAATAACAATAACTTAAAATTAATTAACAATAGAAGCTGATAACCGATATATTGGTTGATATAATTTTTTCTGAGCATGAAACAAATAACTTTGCTTTAATTTTAAAACATTGACAGAAAACAACACTTTAAAAAATCCGGAAAAAACCCTGGAAATCTTCTGTCAACTGGAGCAACAGAAATATACCATGAAATAAAACAATTCTTGTAAATTTGCATTCTTTTTTCTGTATTTTACAGTTTTAAAAATACAAAAGCATAAAAAAAACAGTAAAATACGTTTTTGTTTGGATATTTTACATGGGAATTTCTTTCTATTTTTTGTAAAAAAAAAATAAAAAGTAAAGTCTCCAAGTTTAAATAAATAAATAAAAAGAAGCCTACTGTACACTAGTATTTTCTGGTATAATGTTTATTTAGTAAACAATTTATAGATGCTCTTCCAGTGCAACCCAGAAAAGTGGTCTCATATAGTCTAACAGGTCTCAATACAGGAATCATTCAAACCCAGGAAACGATTTATAATTTATCGGCTTTAACATATCGGCCTGATTTTATTACATTAACATTAAACATTAAAAAACATTTAACGGCCGATACCGATATGGCCAATAATATATCTTGCATCCCTATATGACTACTTTAATTCTCCCAAAATAAGATTACTTAACTTTAGCCGTGAGTTAACTGATGGGGTCACAAGAATTTCAAGTCATTTACAACAGAACATAAGGGTTAAGATAATTGCTGTTATGTTATCCAAGCAAGAATATAAATAATAAAGGAACAGGTCTTTGTATAAGGTATACACTCTTATATATATACTCACGCCAAGAGCAAATTCCCCAGTCTATATATTGAAAGAAACGGACCATAATCCTTTGCAGCGCTTCCCTGCCGCAAACACACGAAGCCCCCTTGATTGTAGTGATGGATTATGTAATAAGAAATAGATGCCAAAGATCACATTGAAAACGCCGTCACGTGACAAAGCCATCGGCGTGCCCTTCAAGTAACCCCATAACCCATTCAATTTCTTTACCTCGGTCTCTCTCTCTCACCCATTCCTCCTCTCTTTAAATTTAAGGTGAGTTATGAAGTCACTCTTCACACCCTGAGCCCTATAGGCAAACGGACATTGTATCAGTGCTTTAAATACAAGGCGGAAAGATAGACAGGGCGAGTCGAGAGAGATGAAATAAAGAATAAAAATGAGCTCCATAGAAGTGTCATTTCTCAGGACTGACTCGGACCTGGGAAAAGAGGGGCAGTTAGATTTATGGGACCCCTGTTAAGACCAAACAGGCGATGGGGGTGAGGGAGACATGGAGAGAGAGAGATGAACGCTTGACATTTATTGGTGCAGGGGGAGATGGGCCAAGCTGTCAGAGATTGGGCGGATCCACGGCCCAGTATGAAGGTTATGTGAAGTCCCACTCATTAAGAGACAGACCCACTGACAGGAAGCTAATCCTCTGTGGGAAGCCATCGTTCCTCAGAAGGAGAACAAGAAGAGAGGAGACGATGTCGCTCATTGGTGGCAGGAGAAGAGAGGAAACGAGAGAAAGGGCTTTATTAAGAAACGAAGAAGAGAAGTTCTCAAGCCGACCAGAACGGTAACCATTGATAAGAACAGACACATGCTTCAGAAAATCTCAATCTCTTTGAAATGAAAGACAATTGGGCTTTTTAAGCACACAGGGGGAAACTTCAGTTTTCTTACAATCTTAACCGTCCAAATGGGACATATTGCCCTCCGAAGGGCACTTTGGAGTGAAAACAATCATGGCCGCCATGGTTCCAAACCAAAGTATTTATAACTAGCCACTACAAAGTCCTTCGCAATGAAGGATTTCGAAGCCCCCATGATTCTTTGCATGGCGACGGCACCTCATTAAAATAAGATCGCAAGTTATACACGAAGAAAATCGAAGTATACATTTTGTTTTAGATGTTTCTCATTAAATTCTTTAGAAGAAGATACAAATAAAACAAGGGTTGACACTGTCGGTGGTATCAACTCAGTATGTCACATGCAGTAACTTCAAAATATCAAATGTGGAAAGATCTTTGAAGAATTTAATGAGAAATGTCAAAGCTCTAACAACCACCCACAATGCACTTAAAGCCACACATCACTCACGTCTTCAGATATCAACATTAGTTCCAGATCATTATTGCAATAAGTGAATGCAAATTCACACTTACATCCCACCTGAAGTCTCGTGGTTGAAGCAAAAGAAACAATAAACGCATCAATTATTCAATATCAATACCCCAACAGCCCACCGGATGTGACCTTTAGTAAGTGGATTGAAAGCCACCCCTCAATTCTCTCTTACAAACACACCTGTTACTATGGTATGAGAAGCATAAGCATCTACTGATAATCCAATAATACTCCACCATTCCTATGATAGATACCGAAGGAATTTCGTGACAAAAGCTACATCAACATTTTGGTGAAATTTTTCAATCTAAATCATCACTAACCCAAGCAAACAAAGAACCGATTCAGTGGTTAGAGAGAAATATTGCATGTGACGTGAAGGCACGATAATAAAATGACACAGAATAGCTCTCAGTGCATTCAGCCGGACAGACATTGAGAAACCGTGACCTTTAGGAGCAGGAAAACAAAGTTATCTTAGAGAGTTTATTGTAAGGTCAGTCATCATGACACATTTTTCATTTCTGAGTTGTTTCCAAGACAGACAGACTTTCTGAGTCATTTTGATGTTAGCGTGAGAGTCGATGAATGCATTGAATCATTCTTACCTGTTAATGTTGCTTTCTGGATTCAGAGGTGGACATCCAGTGTTGGTAGGAACCTGTATTTTAAATGGACCAATCAACATCAAGTTCTCTGGAATATGTTATTCCAAATGGTCAATAATTTCATATATTTATTTATTTGGCAAGTATCTGTATAAAAAAGCAAGATTTTAAGCAGGTTTGTTACAATAATGACCAGTTTATTCTTTACTTAAGCGTTTGATGTTGAGCTTTTGTGTTACACTGTAGCAGTCACCTGTAAGTTCACTGTTTTGGGGTCTAAAACACTGCTATTCTGGGTGGCTTTGTCCCTGTTTGGCAGACACGGAGAGTCCGGGGAGAGGAACAATGGACCATTGATTTAAGGTAGGCCGAGTGTACGCGCTGCTATTCCGATGCGGTGTAACCAAGGCGATTTGTCACCGAAAGGTCATAAATCACAAAGTGCCAAGAGAGATTGGGCAGTTTGGCTTATCCACCCAGAGGAACGGTTTACCCAGCAGGACAAGCTTAGATCTAGTTTGGGGATGAAAAGTTGTAATTAAAGCTATATTTTTTTGCTTAATGTCTTGATTTGTCATATGCATATGATGAAGCGCAACACAAAATTACACAACTTGAGTGAAACTTAAAGAACCTATCAAGAAATGTCCCATTTTATTCAAAAAAATGAAAGAAGAAAAAGCAGAAATCATATTTTACAAAAGTGTAGTCTAATATTAGTTAGCCTATTTAATACTTTTTAAGTATTTAATACTAGTAGGACAATAAAGCACATTTTAATATAAAAAATGTGTTTCCATTCATTTTTTATTAATGTAATGTAACTGTTTTTAAGAATGTATTATAGTAAAATTAAACATAATGAAAATAATCTTTTTTTAATAGCCTATCTTTTGTAATAACAGTAAGAATTAGGTATATTTAAAAATGTCCCATAACCTAACCCTGTGTTTTAATGTAAACATATATGTTGCCTTCACTTACTGATCACATCATTTTTACAGAAAACAGTTGTGAGAAATATTTCATATTTTGAATGACTAAAAATCATATTGTTGTTACTTGTTGCTTTTTTTATAGATGGTTTCATCAGACATACACGCTGGCCCGAAGTTAACTAAAAGTTTATTTGTATTTTATTAATATTAATATTAATTTAGATGAATATCTTATTGTATATTAATTGTATTAAATTAAATTAAAACTACTCAACAGTTATTGATTCTTTGTGGACATCTACCGGAAGTTAAGTTTGGGCCACATTACATTTATGTTGTTGCCCTGAAACTGTCTATAGTACATCTGAATAAATCCTATAGGCAGTAATTCATGATTCAATTACATAAATCCTCACAATAGCAGAACTGATTTATTCTACCGTCTTTATGTCTTTAAAGACACTGTGGCCTCACACAGACAGTAAGAGACATCATCATCACCCCTAAGAGCCATATGCATGACTTTCTAATGCCAGACTTCTAAAAAAGCTCAAAGCTCTCGTCTCTTTGTACCAAAGCAAAAATCCCAAGAATAGAGAAGTGGAGAGAATCGTCTTCTATCATTCCATCTCTCCCAGCTGTGCAAAAGCTAAAGGCCACAGACATTTAGAAGCCCCCCGCTATCAAGGGGATGTATCAGCGACTCTTTAGAAACCCCGCTTCCATTTAGTTAAGAGTGAGATATCTGCGCTCAGTCACTGTGTGTGGCAGCCGTTTACAGACTGGGACTAACCTTCCAGCACAAAGAGGCTGGAGGTTATCACACGGGCCGATCTCTGACGGCTTTCATTTGCCTGTGTAAGGAAGACCGGTGGGCTTGTGGAGGGCCTGTGTGTATGAGATGAAAAGAGCAAAACAGGGACCTTCTGCGCTGATGAATGGAGCTGAAGGGCTGAGGAGTGAATGCGTTCGTGTTGGTGGCTTTATGAAAGCAAGACAACAGGTACCTGGGAGGTTAGCAGACGACAGCATCGTAAATCAAAGCGAGACACACGCTCCGCTTCCCGACCGGTGCGTGTCTACACATTTACTGTTCTTTATCTTTGCTATTTCTCTATCTTGGTATAACTTTGTGCCTTTAACGAACAGTTTGGACTTAAACGCTTATGTTGTTTCTGCACAACACAAAAGGTAAATATTCTTAAAGGGATAGTTTACCCAAAAATAAACATTTTGTCATTTATTCACTCTCATGTCATTCAAAATGCGTTTATCATAGATATTTTGAGAAATGTCTCAGTGGTTGTGTGTCAATGGGGGCCAATGTTGTTTGGTTACAAAAAATAGATCTGATCTGACAAAATAACATGAAAAACATGCAATTTTACTTTTTAATAATAATTCAATATATTTCAATATCTAATAATATTTTAGATTATTATTAATAATAATAATCTGGTATATCGGAATATTAGAGTTTTTTTACAGTAAAGAATATCAGGGTAAATGATGAAAGAAATTTTTGGGTGAACCTCTTCAAAACTCCTGGTCAATCTTTTGCGTTTAAAGAAAGATCCTAGATAGATGGATAGATAGATAGATAGATGGATGGATGGATGGATGGATGGATGGATGGATGGATGGATGGATGGATGGATGGATGGATGGATGGATGGATAGATAGATAGATAGATAGATAGATAGATAGATAGATAGATAGATAGATAGATAGATAGATAGATAGATAGATATTCAACAAATGTATTGTAAAAGTTAAAATATTCAGGATAAAATAATTTTCTACTCCTTTAACATCAAGTAGACTCAGTTTCCTTCATCAAAAATTCATATTGTTGCTTTCCCTAAAATATACTTCCCCAAATACACTTGCAAAGAATTATGGGTAATTTATCTTTCCTTCCCACTGACATCCCTCCATTCAGACATTGTAAATGTCTCATCGTTCACCTAGGTCTTCATTTCATGTGCCTGTTAACCTGAAGGGACAGCCCTAGCCGATCAGCATGCGTGGACAAGGGCTAGAAACACTCCATCTATCTCCTCCTCAAGATTTAGTACTTCATAAACCATTTCCTTCAGAAGATTCACTCTCCGCACCGCTGTGGCAGGTGCCTTTATCCAGCAGACAATTCGGACCAAAGAGATGTTGAATTGTTTCTCACTTGCCTTGTCGCCAAGGTTTATAGGTGCCGTAAAACACACTCCGTGTGACACAGATGGAATGTGCTGTGTCCGTCAAAACATGTGCTCTTGGTTTTGATGGTGCACAGAATGTCATGACGGTTTGGTTGTTAAAAAAACAAAATCACAATGGATGTCTTTAGCTGAGATTGTTGTGGATTTATCTGTGGACTTTAAACTTCACATGTGTTGGTTTTATAGGCACTGCAAAGAAATTTCATTAAATGTCCCGCAGGAACGGCACAATTAACAGAGAAAATCACGACCCAGGGTGATCATTAACTGTATGTTGACAAATGAATCTTTGGGCATGGTGGCGAAAGGAGAGGAGAAGATAAATTAGAAGAATGGAAGAGACCCGATCACAGCAGAGAAGAGAAGAGGAAAGGAGAGACCAGACAGATCAGATCGGAGGAGACATAACAAGAAGAGAGCAGCGGATGAGTTTGGGTTAAAGTGGTAAAATGTCCAAAACAGGTGAGGTAAAAGAAGAGCTGTGGAAATTAAACAAGTAAAACAATTGAGACCAGATGGGAAGAGGATTAGGTCAAAAAAAGGACAGATCGGAGATCAAATGAGCTTAAACAGGTGAGGAAAAATGAGATTAAACCAGTGCAACAAAGGAGCCAAGAAGATATTTCACAAGCAGGGCAGATAACAGACAGTGGCGAGGATATGATGAGATGAGACAAGATGAGAAAAGACATAAGCAGAACAGAGGAGACCAGAGACAAGACAGAGAAGAGGAGATGAGACAGTATGAGAAAATACTGGATTGGATTAAAGAGATCAAATAAGCAGAATGGAGGATTAAACAACAGAGGAGAGGATGAGACGAGACGAGACAAGAAGGATTTAATGACCAGGATAGATGTAACAAGATTTTATGAGCAGAACAGCTGAGATAAGATAAGATGAGACAAGAATAAGAGGTTTAATGAGTAAAACAGATGAGACAAAATGAGACAAGAGGAGATAACAATAAGAGATCTAATGAGTAGTACAGATGAGACAAAATGAGATAAAAGACAATAATGAGATATTTTAATAAGCAGGACAGATGAGACAAAATGAGATGAAAATGAAATATTTCATGAGCAGGACAGATGAGGCAAATTGAGATGAGATGAAAATGAGAGATTTAATGAACAGGACAGATGAGACAAAATGAGACAAAAGGCTGAGACTGAGAGATTTAACAAGCAGAACAAATGAGACAAAATAAGATGAAAATTTGAGATTTAATAAGCAGTACAGATGAGACAAAATGAGACGAAAGGCTGAGACTGAGAGATTTAACAAGCAGGACAGAAGAGACAAAATGAGATTAGAAGAGTTGAGAATGAGAGATTTAATAAGCAGGACGGATGAGACAAAATGAGATGAAAATGAAATATTTCATGAGCAGGACAGATGAGGCAAATTGAGATTAGATGAAAATGAGAGATTTAATGAACAGGACAGATGAGACAAAATGAGATTAGAAGAGTTGAGAATGAGAGATTTAACAAGCAGGACGGATGAGACAAAATAAGATGAAAATTAGCGATTTAACAAGCAGGACGGATGAGACAAAATAAGATGAAAATGAGAGATTTAACAAACAGGACAGAAGAGACAAAATGAGATTAGAAGAGTTGAGAATGAGAGATTTAATAAGCAGGACAGATGAGACTAAAGGAGATGAGAGATTTAATGAGCAGGAAAGTTGAGACAAGAATGAGATTTAATGAGCAGACAAAGGGCAGACAACGAAACAAGATTAAAAGAGAGACTAAATAGCTAAAATGAGAATGAAGTGTGTAAGGAGCAGGACAGATGAGATAAGAATGAGATATTTACTGAGTAGGACAGATAAGATGAGACGAGAGAAGATGAGTTGATAGCGAACAGGGAAGTAAAGATGAGATGAGATCGAATGAGCAGAACAGCTGAGATAACATGAGACGAGAGGAGAAGGAAGGAGATCGTAATTAGACGCTCCACACTGTAGAGGAAGAATTGACTTTAGGAGTGCAGTGTTGTTGTTGGAGAAGACTCTGTGTGCTCACATCCATCTTCAGCGTCTGTGACTCAGGCTTTTAATTAACAACTTTAGAATCTGCTTTGTCTTCTAAAAAGAGATAAAGTCTAATTGTGCTTCAAATTAAACAGCCTAATGAAAACACGCCTTCAGCCCATTCATCACAAGCCCAGCGTTTAGCCCCCCAGTGGGCAAAACATGCCAAAACACCACAACACTCATGGGAAGGATGAGAACGATTTCTAATGAGAATTTGAACTTTGTTTTCCTTAATGAAGGTCTGTTGGTTTGTCTGTTAAGGGAAGAGTCATTACAAACAGATGATTTCAACATACATCACTTTAACTCTGATGAATTCTACCTGTGAGGGAAGAACGCTCAGATCTGTAACTTTATGGTTAAAAACAGTAAAACATAAAAAGTTCAAATAGGACATTTATTCCTCCGCAGTGAGAACACAGAGAGAGTCATTCAGATTTGGAGGGTGAATAAATGATGTACACAATTTTCGGGTGAACTGTCTCTTTAAGGTGGGATATAACGGGAAATTCCAGCACAGCATTCTCAAGCTGGTTTGTGACACACTCAAGACAGACTGGGGCTCCTCCGGGTCACGAACGGGGGAGCGAGAGAAGCGCGTAGATTGAGGGAGGATGGGCCAGGAACAGATTTGATAGCTGTCAGAGCCGTGGTGGCGGATGACAGTCAGAACGGATGACTCCTGGTGGATGGTCCAGGAGTAAGTGGTTTAAGAACGCCCCTGGAGATGACGGGTCCCTCTCTAATGGGGCCTGCCAATCCGATTACTCTTTATTGTGTGTATGAAGCCTGGTGTGTAATTCAGTTTGAGGAGAACAGAGGAGCAACGTCAGCCTGGGAAAGTTCACATTCGGCAAAGTGCAGACGCATTTCAGGCGAGGGAGAAATATTGCAGGGGATGTGTTGACTTCACCTGGCAGGGCGTGAACATTGGTGCGGAGGAGATTGTGATGCTTGTTGTTTCATAACAAATAAAGAATTTCACACATTTCAAGTGTAAGCAAATTAATGAAACTGATTAAAAAGTCACATTTGAAAAAATGTTAACCAAGCTGACATCACACACACTCGTGGAGTGCAAAAAAATGTGATGTGCTGTAGAAAATGTACAAACAAGACATTTGCACATGAATTTGTATCATTTAATTTGAAAACGTATACTATACAATATACAGAATACGGTCTTATTTCCTGTAAGACTCTTTTTTTAAATAGAAAATATTATTACTTAACAACATACAGAGAGCGACAGATTCTCCGGAGCATACAGCTTACAGAAAAGATCTCTTCTAAACTTATTTCTGGCAAATACAGGCAGCATTTCACACATTTCATCCATACAGCGGCAACAAAATGATGACTTTGGTCATAAATTTTCAACTTGGAGCGAATGCGCCTTCGACCTTCATATCCTGGTCATGGTGAGGTTAGTTATCCACAAAGAAGCTCATCTTCTTTCACTTGATCCCTTTCTGCTTAAGAACTTTCGTTAATGTTTTTAGGTAGTTTGGATCTGGATAGCCCATGCTGAAACATTCGGAGAGAAAACAATTACGTCCAAGTGAGCTTAAGCAAAACATTAAAGATGCACTAAGCAAATATTTCTTTGTGATGTGATTCAACAGTGCTTTCGGGATTCATAGCGACACCTGGTTGTGTAAATGCAACATTAGGCATTTAACAAAATAAACTCTAGTGAGTATTGATAAATTATTATAGAAGCTGATATTTATATGCAATTAAATAGAATATATTTTTATATACCTCACAGGTCCACTGTCCAGGTGTTTGAGGGGTATATCTGCAGGTGTCACACAGTATTCACCGCTGCTGTCGGCCACCACAGTAAACAGCAGATTGTGTTGGAAAGCCACCTCCAGTAGCCGCAGAACCTTCACCCCTGTGTTGTTGTTGGGCAGGTAAGCCACAGAGTCTAAACCCTTGTATCTGTGCTCGGGGTATGGATGTCTGTCCTGCAGGGGGATTTAATCACATATTCAGTTATAAAAACACATTTCCTACAGGAAAAATACAGATAGCGGCATAACCGCATGCATGTTACTTGACATCGAGTTACGGTGCTCGCACAGGGGTTTGAATGCATCTTGTAATTTAGTTTTTTTATTTATTTATATTTTTAAGGGCATTTTTATTAGAGCCGGATGTTAGAAATGGACAGGAAACTACAGGGTGGAGAGAGGGGAGCGGGATTGGCAAAGGATCTTAAGGCGGGATTCGAACTCGGGTTACTGTATGCGCATTGGTTCCATGTGTCGGATCACTGCCCACTATGCGATCGGGTCCAACAGCTTGTAGTATTTGATGTTATCTCATTATGTAATATTACTACGGCCCTAACCCTCCCAAAAAAAAGACAAACGACAGTCGGGGCATATGTGCCACAGCTGTACCTTCAGGCAACCCAAGTTCAAGTCAGGGCTTGTGGTCCTTTTCTGATTCCGCACCCATTTCCTCTCCCACTTCCTGTCCTCTCTGTCACTGTACTGTATCATTAATAATAAAATAAATCTAAAAAAAAAAAACAAATGTTAATCAATCAAACAAAACTGTGTAAGATGTTAAAAAGCTCCAATGTGTAACTTTTGCCTTTACATCACCATCTCTCAAAAAACCGTTGGATGGATCTCAAAATGACCTCAAAAATGATAAATCATTATTATAGCGATAGATGAGACCATAACAGTAAACTCACACACAGACGAGGGTTAAAGTTAGGAACATAGATAGCAGGCGCCTACTAACCAAAAGTACCTTCCCCACATTATCTACCCTCTTCTTTGTGATGTAAAATGTTTAGATCTCATCTGATTTCAAGAAAACACAGCCGGACAACACTTGAAGATCAGCCACGATGCATTACAAACACTTCGGGCATTATCATAACAGGGGATTTGAGCTGTTATCAGCACACATCCATCACTGTCCGCAAGTGCCCTGTGGAAGTGTGTGAGAAACAAGCCGAACAAGATTCCACGGACAAGAGAAAGAAATAACTGAGATGCTTTCGAGCGCTTAGAGTAAACATTTGATGTGTCATTGCACTTCGTTTCTTAAACGTTGTCAAAGTGTCAAACACACACAAAAAAATGACACAAACACACACACACACACACACACACATGCACACACACACACAGGTTACTCACCGACTGGATGCCATCTTCAAAATTAAAGGTGATTTGAATGGTGTCACAGTTTAAATGGCCTGGCAAGCTCCTTCTTTCGATGATCCAAGTCATCTGTCCTTCGGGTTGGTTTCCTTGCTTTATGCAAGAGCCTTTTTTGTTATTGTATGTTCCATTAGCTTCTGCTCACATGGTCAAATAAAAAAAAGCATTATACACATGGCATCTGCAAACAAAGATTGCTATGCAAATAATTCATTTCTTAGAATTAAAAAATAAAATCCACTTGGTTTTGTATTTTGGTATTTACATGCAGTGACATTATACAGTTTTTAACTTTCATTGTTTTGATCCGGAGAAGGAGCTCGGAAACTCACGGATCTCTGTCAGCGCCGGTGGGCCTTTTCCGTTCAGGTACCTGGTGCAGTGCATCTTATCTTTGCTCTGTGAAGATCCCATGATCCCGTCTAAGTCAAAGGAGATGAATTCACAAGTCTGTAGATCATTGAAAGGAATCTCTGAAACAAACAAACAAAGGTGGTTTTGTCTCGAAACTGTTTATTGTTCTACATAGATTTCTTGACGTTTTAGTGTACTTACCACACTTGGTTCTCTCTTGGACTGTGGGTAGAGTGCTCACTACACAACTTCAGCAGATTCTTAACATTCATTTCAGTCACAGATTATGAGCACTAAAATTAGGGCACGAATAAGGAAGTGAAGACAAGTGCAGTTAAACCTGTTCTGGTTTAGACAGCTGGCAGAAAATGGGTGGAGTTTAATGATATGTAATTTTAGGATTTTACTGGCTGAAAGATTGAAACATTTTGAAAGGTTTTTCCTTTCTGTTTCACATTTGCTTCCAAGCTTTTAGGTGATTTTCATGGAGATGATAGTATTCCAGAATTAAATTGTGAAATATTATTTTACTTTTTTCTAATGTTTTTGAAGAATACAAGTTCCCGCTGCATTTGAGCCACAATGGTTACAAATAGCTGAATACCGGTTTCGAAGTATACCATACCACAAATATTTTCTCTAATACTGTTCCAAAGGTATGAGCTGTTTTATGGCTCATCAAAGACGGAAAGGGCAGGAATCCACCAGGTTCTGTGCTCATTTTTGATTATGCTTAATTTATATGTGCATGTAAGTTTAATTACTAGAAATGCATGTAAAAAAAGACTAGAAAGGGGTGCCATTCTTTTAAAAAGTTTGGTAACCACTGATTTAACCTGACATACTGTACATGTTTACTACTGTTCTAAATATTTTGTGTTGCTTAAATACTGTGTTTTGTACCCAGATATCTTAAAGAACATCATACTGTGATTTTTTGTCTTTAGGTTATAATACCGTCAAAATATCATACCGGCCCATAGTTACAGGAGAAAACACAAAATTACCAAAATGAAAGATGATGGCATTATTTGTTAAAACAGCCAACAGACAGAAAATGATGGGGAGGAAAGATAGGGCAGGATTGGGAAAGGACCACGAGTCGGGTTTCAAACTTACTGTCCACATGGCCGCAAGCTCAGACTATTTGTTCATAAAAAATAGGTAAAATAAAAAATGTATAATATTGTGAATTCTTTTGGCCATGATATAGAGATCTTTTCCTTATCACACACCGAGGAATTTTTCCAACTCTATAAAGTATTATTTAATAAAGAAAGGATACATCATCCAGAGGTCTTTTCCAGCAGTGTGGAGAGAAATATCAGCCAGACAGCATGTGAAGCCGCAGGATCACCGCAAAGGCTCAGAGTGAGATGAGGGGAGATGAGATGGAAGTCTCCAGGCTGAGAAGAGATCGAGAATTCCTGCTTTCAGCACAGAATAAATCCAGAGACAAGAGAAGACACAAGAATCAGCTGATCTTCAGACCGGACATAAGTTTACTGTTTCATTGTGCGAAACAAACAGATTTGTTTTTTATTCGGGGATGCCTGTGCACATTCTGTTCTGCTTTTTGTTTCAAACACATACACACAATTCTTTCTTTTTCTTTCTGCTCTCATATACATATTGATTACAAATGCTAAATTTGCATTGAATATTTTGGGGGACATTATAGAGTCCTGATGACTTGATTAGAATCGCATGGAGCTCATCAGCGTGATCATTCACGCACGCACGCACGCTTATGACCGAGCGAATGGTCTGATTAATGATATTGATAATCACGTGCATTATCAAAAACTATATCTATAAAGAGATACTCGCATGTTTTTGTGCTCCTGGTAGCATGTTCTCTAACCTGTCACTTTGAAGCCTTCAAAGAGATAAAGGATTTTTCTTTTGTTCCAAAATCATACTTTTGTTTTTTTTCCACGTCTCTTTGATGCTTTAAACGTTTTTAAAAGATTTTAATGTCATTCATGGTATAACTGAATTGATTAAAAAAATTATTTCATGTTTCTCCCTTGCTTACTTCAGCGTAATCCTCCTAGTAACATGGTCTTGTAAACTATCTTTAGTTTAAATGTTTTATGCTCTCCTACTTGAATAAATGAATAAATGTAAATGTAATGTAAATGGCTCAGAGAGGTGGAGGAAGACCTGACACGTATCATATACATCATATACATGGACTTAATGTAAAGCTACAAAAAGTGCAGAATAATTGTCCCCTTCAGACCAAGATCATCCACAGCGGCTTTAAAAGCCATAAGAGAGAACATCACTGCCAGCTCTCTTCAAAATCCACCAACCTTCTCATCTCACACATCTCATACCCGTCCTCTGGGCAGCATGCAGCGTTACAGGGTGTGTGTTGACTGTGCCGCGTACAGTGAAGAAAGAACAGTCGGGGTGGAAGAGAGGCATCGCTGTACCCTGCTCCTCTGAAGCGTGCCGGAACATTCCTCGCAGATTTTGGCGTCGGCTTCTTTCTCCTAAATCCCTGGGAGTGCTGTGTTTCCATGGTGATCGAAAGTTATATGAGCCATCTTTATTCATCGCCCTAGCCCACAGGGCCGGAGAAGAACTGAAGATGGGGGGAGATAAAGAGAACGTGAAATGAGAAAAAGAGTCTTTATGCTCTTTTGTAAAGAGTAAAACCAAAGATTAGGCTTAAAGGGACAGTTCACATGACTTTAAACTCGGCACACATTTATGTGAACGTCTGTATCTTAATGCCCCCTCATCCCTGCAGCATATGATACATGAAAAACACACAAAGCTCTCAACGGAGAGATTCATTCACCCAAACAAACAATCACAAACCCTGTACTAGTTTCAAATCCCATCCCGACCACTGGCTCTAAGCCTCTAATCTGTCTGTGTGGGGTTGTGTCTGAAGTTGGCTGATCTATTAATAGTTGTGGAACTGAGCCACACAACCAACATTTTATTCTGACACGGAGTCTGTATCGCCTTCTCGAAAACTGCTTGTTAAACATCTCTCTTTCTCCGGCCGTTTTGTCTGAGATCAGATGTCCCACAGGAGGCTGCAGAAGGCAACACCGCTGACATCATACTGAAATACACACACGTTCATATTCTTCTATAGACTTTACATCCACACAAACCAAATTTACTGAGGTTTATGTCACAAAAAACAAAAAGAAATGGTCAGTAAGGTTAAAAAAATAAACGTAATTTAATCTCTAAAAACAAGTCAATTGATTCATTATAAACCACAACAGACCATAAAAACCATAAACTATTACAACTCCCCCTGCTGAAAAAAACAATAGAAACCATTAAAGAGATTGAAATGGTTTTGATGGTTTTAAAGAAAATTTTATTGGATTTAATGGAAAGTATAATGGTGTTTACTGGTATGTGATGGATTCTATTGGTCGGATGTCAAATTATTTTGGAATAATGCCCAAAACACACTACAAAAAGGAATTTTGCAAAGGTTTTAATGGAAAAGGCTAATGGTTCAGAATGGTATTTTAATGGAAACCATCATAATTTTTTTTCCAGCAGACTCACAGAAAGTATTATGGTTTCCATTACAACTAATAGGCTACAATTCCCATTATAACCGTTAAATTAGACTTTCTCAGTTTGTAATGTTAATGTTTTTTTCAGCAGGGGGGTACGTTATGCAAACATGGCACCTAAGATGATGGGTGGCACGATATAAACATTATCAGAATGTAAATATTAATTAATGAGATGTACGAGTGTGCACTAACTTACATAGAAAAGATAAACTTACCATGTTCATAAGCAAGTCCGCGATCGAAGCGATCTATTTGTGAATGCGTCCACTTGGTCTTAAAGCCGTTGGTTAATGTAGATTTTTTTCTTCATGCGGTGTAAACCAGATATCAACTGTGGGCAATTTAACGAATAAACAATAATTTTTCATAAATAAGATTTAAGTTAAACAAGAGTCCTCAGTGTGGACGATGGCAAGGAAACACTTTTCTTCTCGTGCAGGTAATTGGTCCATTTTCTACGGTAGGCCAGAGGTGCACAATACATTAGCAAAGAGTAATGTCGCCAACGTACGACTTTGTGGGTAGACTTTTCATATGTTTTTTAGGAAAAACAGCTTTATTAGGCTATAATAAAACATTATATGAGCAGCACACAGAGTATAAGCAGATAGACGTAAACTGCCGACACTAAACGAATAATACGACGTCATACAGTGATGACGTCATCGGACAACGGCTATTTTTTCATTGAAAATAGTTTTCTCAAATTTCCTCAATATGGAGAAAATAACTGGAATAGAAACATGATGAGATTCATATTTTTAGAAACTGATAGCAATTTGTATCTGTTATTTTCTTTTCCACTTTGCAGTGTACAGTTTGTCTACTAAACAACGTCCTGGATGACAAAAACAAAGCAATACTTTCAAGTGAAACCGTTCACAGTTATGAGAAGGCGTGTAGTAAGCGAGTTTCAGGCGAGATAGTGTACTTTATGTGGAGTGTGTGATAGAGATGTCTGTGATATATTAGTGAGGGGCAGCACAAGCGTTCACTGCTAACAAATTGGCTACAGACCCCTCAGTACAGTTCGTGAGCGAGAGAGAGAGAGAGAGTTCGCAACTATTTCATTTTATTGTAGCTTGTCTGATTCTTTTTTTTAAAAAAAGCTCATTTTGTCCAACCATTTACCTCAAAAGATTTCCTACGGTCACTCTCAAACCTGTAGTCCTACCATATCCGTCTGTATGAGAAACGAAATGTGGGGAAATCCACTGGGAAATCCACTGATGTTCTCTGGTGGTGGACTAACCATATGAGCTCTGTTGTATTACCCATTACTGCCACACTCCATGTATTTTTTATCAGCCTTTAAATATAGAGAGCTGGGAGCGTTTAATACCAAGCGGACAAATAAGGGTCTGACCACACTGTCCCGATCGATAAAATCTCCTTTACAGGAAGCGTCAGATCCCCTATTATCCAACTCCAGAGTTCTTATACACCGACGGAGAGCAAGAAAAGATACAAGGCCGCTGGGACCAGCAGAGTCAATACGCCTCCCTGTTCACAGGCCTGAGGGGTCACGTAATGATCCGTTCCCGGTGCCAAATATTGTTCCAGCCTATACCTGCAATAACGTTTGAAACAAGACAGAAGAGTTCACTTTACACTGCGTGATTTTGTCTTGTCTATCCGCTTCACGAGTCTATGCAAATCAGATTCACTAAAGCAGCAAGTTCAGCTATTAGAAACGTAGGAAAGTGGATTTTGTTAACAGAATCAAGCCGTTGAAGGTGTTTGCTGTAATCTGGCAGCCTCTGCCAGCTGCCAAATAATTAGCTATCAGATGTCCGGCCCTACAGGAGAACGCTGAGCGAAATTAAGTGAAAGCCACAAATAAATGGACAGTGCTTCCTGACGGCTTAATACGGAGCGTCTTAACAGACAACCTGATTTCTGCTTTACGCAGGTGTGTCTTCAGATAATTCAACATTCTTCGGAGTGCCTCGCGCTAATTAAATGCAAAACGCTCTATCCAGAAATGTCACAATTGATTTATCTACTTCTGTGGGCTGTGACTTTAATCTTTCCACATGTAAGAATGAAGGTAAAGGAGGAACCTATAAAAACTCTGTCTTTAGGATCGTTTCTGTACACGTCTCATTTCTTCTCTTGATCTCTTGTGGACTACTTTCTCCATCTTACTGATGTTTCTTTGACTTACTAAACTAAAGTGTGTGTTCAGTCAACACACGATCTCACGGCAAAAACCAGGGCATTTTTAGCTCATTCGTACGATCTCATTCGAACATTTTTGTACGATTTGCTTTCGCGCTAGTGTCGTAATCGCACGTTTTTGTGTGAATCACAATGTACAAATACAAATACACCACCTGGGAAAATAGTCACAAATTCCTGTGAGATCAGGTTGGTTTAGTAAATAACTTCAACTTTTATTGCCAAGTTTCATAGTTTGAGAAATTTGAAGTTCTCAATTGTTCTTAAATCTCATGTTTCTCCTAAAATGCCTTAAGAGGAATAAAATGAAAAACAAATGAGACAATTGTTAAAAAACATGAAGAGTATGGAGGTGTACAATGAATGGGATTTGGGTAAATTTGATGAGAAATATTTGATCTCTGTATATTGAGATCTTCAGTAATTTTGACTTTTGATTGCAGACTTGACAAATCCGAACTCAGTTTGAGACATTATTGAGATCTCTCCTGAATCTACAATGGAGACATTTGTGAGATTTCTTGCTCTTCTTCCTTTTGAGAAAACCTTCATTTTACAGAATTTTACTGTTTTGTGTTACAGATTTTTGAAATATGGTCAAATTTACAAGAAAAATGGGGGATACATGTAATTTTACAGGGAAAACTGTTATTTTACAGTATATTTCTGGCCCCCCATCTGCCAGAAAATTTCAGTTTTTTAACAAGTTTTTTTTTTACAGTTTATTTTTTAAATATGGTCAAAAAATTCTAAATAACAGAATAAGACAGCAAATTTACAAGAAAAATGGGGGAAAACAACTGTTATTTAACAGGGAAAAAATGATTTTGCGGTATATTTCTGTCACTCCAGCTGACATTTTCGTTTTCTTACAGAAATATTTTCTACAGCGCAGGACAAAATATCTGAAATGGACGTGATGTACGCAACAGTTTCCGTTTGCTCTCTATTTAATCTCATTCAGTCTTTGAGAAATAATTGAGATATTAAAAACTGTGATTTTCCTCTCTTATGGAAAAGCTCACCCCACATGTTTGCATTCCCCAACAATCTCCATAATGGGACTAAAAAGCTAGAGAGATGAAACAACTTCCTGTCACTTCCTTTATGTCAGAGAGAACCGAACTAAAGCATCATGTCATTGTAAATGTATCAGCCTCTGTGTTGTCATGGTAACCATTGAAACACAGGCTTATTAGGGTTGCGTGGACCATGTTTGGCTTGTCTAGCCTGTCCAGAGTTCACCTTCCGCACTGGTTTTTAGTCTACGGTGCCGGCTCGTTTCCTATTTGACCCCGCATCCACCGTGATGGACGTGCGCTATGAGCGCTTGTGATGGAGAGGGTGTGATTTGACATGTGTTGCCTCAAAGCGACGAGTCATGGAATGAGAAATCCACCAGGACATCAATGTCCCGGAGTTTGCAATCCGTGTTTCGGCACAGGCACACTCACACACCTGTCTGTCTGAAACACAAAGCGCATGCTTTCAGATTCAGACAGCTGACCTCTTTATCACAACCAAAGCGGTAAAAGCAGGTTGAGTTGTTCCCTATTAGTTTGGCCCTTTTTTTGCAAGTCAATTTGTTCTTGCGAGCAAGAACGACTGCTTTTGAGTGCGTTTGAGGTGGAGGAAGTTAAAGGGATAGTTTACCAAAAACTCTTTCCCAAATCATTTACTCGCCATGTCATGTCATTCCAAACATGTATGACCAAAATAAGTTATTTTGAAAAATGTTGATAACCGAACAACATCAGACCCCATTGACTTCCATTTTATGGACACAAAACCATTGAGATATTTCTTAAAATATCTCTTTGTGTTCCATAGAATAAGGAGTCATATAAGGTTTTAAATGACATGAGGGTGAATAAATGATTGTAAAAATGAGGTTTTTTTGGGGGAAATGTTTTTCCGATTTACAGTATCTTTTGTGTTGTAGCAGGAATTTATTATATGACCTTCTTCATCATTTTGAGATCCCAAATATTTCCCGGAATAAATTGTCTACTTTAATAAAGAAACTTTTTAGGACCTATATGGAAAATTTTCCAGGACTGGAAAGCATTACAAATTTAACATTTAAATTTTTTTATCCTAATACCTTAAACACTATTTATTAAAAAAATCCAAGTTTTAAAAACATAATAGGCATAAGCATTGACAAGATTGGGTTAGAATAATGGGATAAGATGGGAGAGGGAGAGAGAAAGAGTAAAAGGTGAGAAGCCGTGACAAATGTGCTTTTGCCATCACCCAAACAGAGCACAGCTGACTACTTTACACTGTGACAACAAACAGAGATATTAGGAATATTGGAACAGACAAGCCCCTTTAAGCTACATGGCACAATTTGCTCCGAGTTAATAGTCTCCTCTCTGGGAGATTTGATAAGCATGGAGAGTAGTGTATCACATCCCTATCCAAATAGTTCCACAGCACTGTCACAACTGATAACATCACAGCAAGGAAGAGTGTGTGTGTGTGTGTGTGTGTGTGCGCGCGCCCGTGCGTGCGTGTGTGTGTGTGTGTGCGCGCCCGTGCGTGCGTGTGTGTGTGTGTGTGTGCGCGCCCGTGCGTGCGTGCGTAGACCTGATCTCTGCCACCTCAGACAATCAGTTGTTTACAATGCATCAGCTGGCTTCACGTTCCCAAAATGTTTGCATTGGTTGTGACAGCGTTGTCAGTGATACTATAGGGGAATTATGGGTAGGTTTGCATCATGCATGTCATGTTGGTCTATACAGTATTGTATGTGCATGTGTACTATAAATGTGTATATTATATATTATATAAATAATTTTGGATTCTTTCAAAAACATGGAAAATCTGACCTTTTGTGCAAAGGAACGAACATGGCCAACGTCACTAATTTGCTATGAGTGGCGACCCAGAAATAAAGCAGGATATTTCTTCTTAGGCTTACATTTATGCATTTAGCTGACACTTTTTACTTTTAACGGTTTGCTCCTTTTAAAAGCAAAACAAATTCCTTCGACTTTTGAACCCAACTGTATATTTTGCTCAAATCATTTGGAGTTGCTTTAAGGACATAAAGAACAAGTCATAGATTTTGACTGAGGGGTGTGGGGGTGGGGCGAGGAAAGGTAATTGGACGTATTGGTTTTTCACTGTGGATCCGTCAAAGTCCGGGAGGATTTTAGGCTGTCAGAGATGGTTCCGTGTTGGGTTTTAATTATCCTCCTTGGAGCTTTGTCAGGGACAACAGTGTCAGCGGCCCAAAGTGTTTTCCAAACAGAGCTTTAAGATCTCAGAGTCCATCCAGCCCAGACAGGGTCATCTGCCAGTACGGGCACTTGTTTTGTATTCATACACACCAGCAGAAACACACTTCAAACTGGGAATCAAGTTTAAAAGAGAATTCTCCTCTATTTAGTGTTTAAACATCTCATGATATGAGTTTCAGTGAGAGATCTGATAGATCGTTGCTACCAAAAATTATAGATCGGATCTGAATTTCTCAAAAGCAACATGTGCATCGTTCATCCCTGACATACATTTGAATTCATATTGTTCTTAACTCATTTTTATGTATTTAATTATATTGTATTAGTTATATATTCACTTGGCGAATATAGCACTTAGCTCAGTTTGTGACATTGTTAAGTTCTCTTCTAAAACTGGAGACATTTGTGAGATTTCTGTCTCTTTTTCATTTGAAATATTAAACATTTTCATTAAAAACGCAACACCACCTTCCTCAAACAAAGAAGAGCTTTCTCTCCGTCTGACCTTGAACAAGTATTAATATTCTCATGTGTGTGTGTGTGTGTGTGTGTGATGTGGATGAGACACTTAAAGATGTTCCCCACTCGCGGATGTGACACACATCCATTGATCGAACGAGAACAATTCATCTCCCCCATTTTGTCCTCCCACACCCTCTCACTTAAAACATCTTATTAGAATGCACATAGAGCTGATTATTAATGAGGCATCTCTGGAGGATTATCCTTCATTATTCTGGAGAAATCACACCAATAAAGAGTCATCGTATATGTCTGAAGTTCTGAGCTGGTGTACAGGGTTGCATCTTGTTTGTGATCCCCAATAAGTAGCACAACATGCCAGTATTATGAATGTCCCGTAGCTATAACGGCTCTCAGAAATGAACAATACAGATTGATTTTGCAGCTCCTCGTCTGGTCCGCAAGCCTACGATCGGCCAATTCTCTTACTAGATAAATGATACACACTGTATTCCCTCAGCATTTTTATCAATTTGTATTGAATTTTGTCCTCGCCTAGAACACTGTGTGTGCGTAGACAGTAAGTCATATTTCAATTGACGCTTCTTATTCATTACAGATAGACGTTATTGTGCTTTAAAATAGGATTACTGTATCTAGCGTTCCTCTCCTGACAATAATCGCCTCTCATCTCAAGAGACAGATCTCTTTATGATCAGACGGTTTATATTCATAACTTAAGTGAATCTTTCCCTGTCTCACATTTCACACTTCAGACGAGACTATTTTTATCTGAATATTAGATATATCGCTGAAGTTATGTTCACAGTTCTTGGGTTTTGTGGTTAATAACAACATTAATGCATTCGGGCAATTCTGAGAACATTTTTACTTTTACTTTACTATAGGACAGATGTCTACATTTGGTGGTTCAAATACCCATGTGAGGTCTCTCTTCAAGTTTTTAAAGCATTTTATTTTTAGTGCATAGTCGTGGCATTTTCAGGATTGTCACATCCATAACGGCCCATATTCTTATTAAAAAATAGTTAAAATAAAGTGACTATTTTATGTTCTACAAAGCATTGGTATTGCTTCAGGTTTGTGCATTTTAAATCACAGAAATCTTCGAAAGTTTGTCATCTCCCAAAAACCGTGTCCTTTTTGTCACATCCATAACGCACGTTTATTTCCATTTTTTTAAATAGAAAACTTTCAGTACAGCCTGATATTTTTCGATGTTTAGACACTATCAACAAGGGTTTAGTAATATATAAACATTTAGTAATATATAAACATATGATTCAATATGTTGGTAACAAATACATTCTCTGAGGGTTTTTATGTCACACCCATAACGCAAAATGTCACATACGTAACACTCAAGTGCATTCGATGTATACATTTGGTCAATAGGTGTGTTCCTGGAAAATTGAATTTATGATCTTTTCAGTTGTTAGCGTCGTGCTTTTATAAGAACATTTATAGTCCATTTAAAATGTTCAGAATGATTGAAATGTCAGAATGATCTCACAGGAATCCATAACTATTTAAGAGTTGAGTAATTTGCATACATTTGTACAATGTGAATTGTACAAAAAGTATGATTGCTCGAAAAAATTTAACCACCTTGTAAAAAATTCCATAAACCAGCCTTTATATGCACATCTTCACATATAGACCCTGAAAAAACCAGATGAGAACTAGGTTGAGGCTTTTCTGGGCCACCACACCACTGTGTCTAAAACAGAGAACAAGAGTAAATTACATTTCTAGAACCCCAAAGACACACACTCACGGTTTTAAAGATTCCTTAAGATCCAGTTAAACAAAACCTCCTGTCTTGTGCTTGGCTTTTTGTGGATTGCTTTGCTCTCATGAATGCGGCTGAAATCTGATGGTGGAGTCGAGTCATAAGTCTCTCTCGGTGTGATAGTGACCTTTCAGAGTGTGGCAATTTTATTTTCTGTTTGCATAATTCGATCATAAAGTGTGCCTGGTGATTTTGTAAAGACGCGGGTCATAAATTCATATCAAAAGCTCCGGTTCACCTGTTGGGAATTTATGTGCTGGTTGATTTTTTTCTGAAGTTTACATATCTTTTAATTCTGTTTATATGCATGACAACAGTGATGCATAATTCATGTTTGGTGAACAAACAGTCGTTCATTTTTAGACACTGCAGATTTAGGAAAATTGGGACACTTCTTGATCACTAGTTCAACATCCCAAAATAGATGGTAAATGTTTTTTTTAATACTTTAGAAATAAAATACTTCCTGTCAGCCAATCACTGGTCTTCCAATCCAAAAAAAGAAAAGTAGCTTCGAATTTTTTAAAAAGCCATCAGATATGCAGACCGAATTTATTGACACACCAACAAAAATCGCTTCCGACACATTTCACACTACAAGCTGCATATCTGATTAGAAAACCAAACCGTGTTTTGAAATGTTTTCACGTTGTCTGGTCCTGGTGATGATATCATGGGTGAAAGGTGACTGATGTTGAGTGATGTGGCAGTCGCGGTCGCCCCAGAGGAAGGACGGTAAGTGTTGCCTGAGCAGGTGGCTTCTTGGGTAGGGTCCTCGGTGATGAATGACATCCATTCAGGGGGACGAATAAGATTTTGTTTAGTCACAAAAAGAGGAAAAATTGCATGTCACTGCTGGCCTTGGCTTCCAGAAGTCAGGTCTCAGTTGGATGAGTAACTGACCCTGTAAAATCCGTTGAGTCCTGGAATGTTATTTGGAACAAGTGACCTTTGAAATGGAGGATGTGAATGCTGATAATTGTGAAAAAATATCAGCTACGGCCGCCTATATTTCCCTCAAATTCTTTTATTCTTTAGATCTGAATATAAATTCAGAAAAATTAAAGATGGAAATCAGCCATGTAAACAAGTCCCTGATAGCACACATACATCTCAGAGACGTCTATCTGATGTTGCATTTACATCTTTTTTACATTTATATTTTTTTGAGAGGGTGCTCATCTGCAATCATATAGACATTTAGAAGATGTAACATATTTATGATTTAGAATGTATAAAAACACATTTTTAAGACTTTTTTAATGTTAACTGCAGATGTTTTCCAGATCTTTAGCAAACGTACCTGTGCTATCTTGGGTAAATCTCTGGAAATCTGTCAAGAACATGTCTGGGTCACATTTTACCCCAAAAAAGAATTATTTTTACGTATTTTTTTATCATTAACGCAATGAAACTGACCTTTGTATTCATTTGCATGTATTCGTGCAATCAATTTGAATCTTTTTATATATTTTTTGTGTGTTTCTGCACTGTAGCTCAACCGGTACACAGGTTGTGGGTTCCAGAACATAAATACTGATAAAAAATGTATAATGTTAAATGCACTGTAGTTTGTTTTGAATAAAACCATCTGCAATATTTTTATTATTGTAGGTTGAAATATGACCCATATGTGTTTTTCGACAGGTTACAAATATACAAGATCTCCATCAAACCCCACGAAAGCAACCAAAACAGTTTAGAAACTGAGAGAGAATTTCCATAAAAGAAGGAGAAACAAAGCACCAGATAGACAGAAAGAGTGCATGTGTGCGCAGATCTCATTATAAAAGGGCGTCATGATGTCAGGGGGTCTTTAGGGGTCTTTCAATGTTTTACACAGCGTTTTTGACTTCAGGTTGACCCCTCACTGATTGGCCCGGTCACACAGAGCTCCTCTGTGAAACGAAACGTAATCCATAAGGGCAAACGTGCTTTATATCATCTTATATTTTCATCTGAGATATCAGCATCTGGTTGACGTTATTAAAGGACTGAATTCATCTTGAGTGATTCATTTGCGTTCATTCACAGCTGTAGAGGCCAGACCTCCATCTGGGGTGTTAAGTTTTTCACATGACCTTCACCGTCCAACTTGACTGAATTTTAATCTAAAAGTGAGAGATGATCTTCCGAGTCAAGTCTGCTGTTTAGTGGGAAAACAATTTAAAACGAGTTTTAATCATATTCTTTTTATTCTGTTTCTTTGTGTCTTGCTGATTCAGACATAAAATGCTTTGATCTGAAATTAATATTAAGAAGAAATTTTTAACATTAACCGATTTACTTTTGTTTTTGGTCTTTCGTGCACAATTCATCGCTTTAATTTCTCAAGTATAAGTGGCCCCACTTCTGATATGACATTTCTTTTCTGATGATGTCATGGGGAGCTTGGATAATGCTAACCAAAAGCCATTGTTTTAGGGCATTTCTAAAATCTTTTCCTTTTTTATTTTTTAAGATGCTCTTGATATTATGCTTTCACATCTCGGTCCAAAGCCTCCTCAAAAGTAGGTGTCAACCATAATTACCCACAATCCAACTCTCATTTAGACCGGCTCTGGTATGGAACACCCACTCACCATCCAATCAAGTCCCGCCCTCCATTATTTTTCCACCAAATTTAGTTTCATGGGTTGCGATTGCCATTTCACATTGACTTTAAAGTCAAGAGCTGAGCATCAAAACTCTCAAACGTCAGATTTAACTCATATTTAGGCCTAATCCTTATTCATATAAATGAACCCGTTGACATATTTGCTCGGTTTATCTGCACAAACAAGAAAAATGCACATATCCCATCAAATTTCCATTTAATGGAAAACGTGTTTGAAGGATTGGAGATGTGAATGAGAATTACAGCAGCAACACAGGAAAAATAATCCTCGGATATGAATTCATCACACACATTCCTCGACACCCCAACCTGGAGAGTGACACGTCGCTACATCGCGATCGCCAACAGTTTCACTTTGAAACGAAAAAGTTCAACAACCCATATTTACACAGAAAAGAAGATAAGCAATATTAATAGTCACATTCTGGAAATCTCTGGAGATAGATACATGTTTACATATTAACACCCATACTCTGCATAGTGCTCTAAATATCACAAGAAACATATTCCTCTTCGGTCTAGAACGTCTGTGTGCGATTCAAAGATGCCGACTAACGTTACACAAAAACGAAACTGCATGACTAAAGTGAAATGCGGGAATATTTCACCGCAAGCCTTCGCCACCGAGGTAAAGTGTTATGTTTTACGTTCCTAATTCACAAATAGTTCCTTCACTCACAAATAGTCAGGGATGAGTGTCTGCAGACATTTTGCAGATCTATATATATATTATTGAACACAAGAGGATCATTTGGTACAGTTACATTCTCAAACTGATGGTATCATTCGGGCCAATATGCAAATGAAGATATTTAAGCATCATGAAACTCATTTAAGCATCTCACAGCTATTGCTACACTAGCTGAGATGGTCTGATGACAAACGGCATCTGAATAACGCGGATCGTAGTTTACTTTATTGCACATATATTTGATTATGTCTGGTTACATATAAAATATCTCACAGGCTTCTTTGACAGACACAGAACGACAGACACACAGAGCTCCAGTAACTCCTTTAGATGCTTCTTTGTAGATATATTTTCAGGTTTCCAGTGCTTGACCACTTTCGGTTCGTTCTTGATCGTAGGGCAACAAGTTCTGCTTCCACATCCACAAGCTAATCATGTGAGCGCTGCGGCAGGTCGGGCTGCTCGCGCCGGGGCCCAAAGAAAAATATGCGAAAGAAAAAAGCGAAGGGGGAATAGAGACCATCTCAAGAACGAAGAGCAAGTGCGCGGGTCCTAATCGGCATAAATGATAAAGCCAGAGAAGGTGCTGTACTTGTTGTTGTTCCCCCCGTGGGCTTTGCCTCCGTCCAGTTTGATGTAGATTTCGTCGCCGGGTTCCAGATGAAGAACGGCACTGTTGCTGGCGTAGTCGTAGTTCTGATCTGCGTCCTGGGCAATGGCGCTGGCACGGACCTGCGGGAGAAAAGGACAATTTGAGTCCAAAGGTTTTCGTGGACCTAAAATTCTAAAGAAAAAACTTGACCTGCCAATTAAAGTGTTTGCAGGATTGAAAATGTCTATTTATTAGGAGCACACTATCATCATGATATCATATGTTAATGTATAATATTGGCGTTAAACCTTTGCCATTAAAACACAGAATGTTCACTTTTAGCTACACCAGGGCATGTACCATATATAAACCTTGCAAAATATGAAAAAAAAAATACGTATTGGGTCTCATGGGGCTCTGGAATGTAAGCAATCAATGCAAAGTTTAAATTAGCTAATATCTCTCAGGTATAAAAGCATTGATTTCTGGAGGACAGACAAAAATCCTATAAGTGACTTCTGAATATGTACTGTTTCTAATGTATGCAAACTGGAACTGCTAGCTGTTGCATTTATTATCAGTTTATTTTAGAGTTTGTATTTAGGTGTAAATATATTTAAGCCATTCATTTTCACCTAGAATTTGATTTTAAAGTTATTTAAATCCCCGCATTAGCTCAAATTTGATACCCCTAAGATATATTTAATATCATTAGACGAAGGCTGTTTTATTATATGTTATGTCCCCAGTGCTGGATTTTTCATTTTCAACAGCAGAAAAATAGGACGATGCTCTATAAATTAAAATGTATCTCTTAAATCAGAACATGATGATCTTAATATGATTCTAAACGTTTGACAAATAGTACAGGAATAAATTATAATAATTATTATTTATTGTTATTACTGTTATTATTATTATTATTAAATATATATTTTTTAATCACATAAATAACAGTGAGGTTGATATTTATATAACAAATCATTTATCAATAAACAATCAATAATAATTTGAAAATTTGTTGAAATTAGGTCAAACACTACTGAACTATAATCTGAACAGACACACAAATCTTCTCTAAACGCACAAGACGCATGTAGACATGCTAAAGTATTAAAAATGTATAGTTTGTATATGTTTAAATATCCTCCAAGTTAGGTATTACTGGAGACTATTTACTGGAGTGTTTACATAAACAGAAATAGTGAAGAAAGAAAGAAAGAAAGAAAGAAAGAAAGAAAGAAAGAAAGAAAGAAAGAAAGAAAGAAAGAAAGAAAGAACAGTATTTCCTCGCACGTTGTGTAATAAACCAAATCTTTCTTTAATGTGTGTGCTTGAAAAAGTGTTTGTGTGCTCACCTGGTTGTTTTTACACAGGTCAGCCCACATGCTGGTTCCGTCTCCTCCTCTCATGAGCACATGGTAAGTAAAGAAATATATTCCCGGTATGGAGCAGGTGAATTTCCCCGTGGTGGGATCGTAATGATTCCCGAGGTTCGTGACCACATCGTCAAACTTCAGTAGCTCGTACCCCTCGTGTTGCTTTTTGAGCCCTGCGTAAAAGGCGATTTTGGGTACGGTGCTGTAGGTGGCCGCGCTAATGGCACCGGTGGCCATATTCGGTCCCGGTTGCCCCGGTAATCCAGGTCGTCCCGGGTCTCCTCTTTCTCCAGGGGGTCCGGGCGGTCCAGGTTCCCCAGGTGGGCCCCTCGGCCCCACTTTCCCCGGGCGTCCCGGTTCACCTTTCGGACCTTGTATAAAAGTTGGCAACGACTGCATGAGATTGCTGTCCCGGACCGTTTCTGCCGAGACAGTGCTGGTCGGAGATTTGGTACCGTACGGATCGCAAACCATCCTGCAGGTGCCGAGCATCTCGTAATGCGCGGCTGAGGTCCCGGCAGAGCTCACCAAAACCGGAATGAGAATCACCAGGACCAAAACCATGACCACACCGAGCACACCAGCCGCGATCAGCCGCTTCCTGCCGACGAGTCGAGTCAGGACCGGCCGATCCTCTCTGCTTTTGGGCGAAATTTTGAAGGCTGTGCGAGGGACCCTACGGAAAAGAAAAAAGTCCGATCGGTTTTCTTATTGAATTTTTGGCCGGGGCCCCGAACGCTTTTCTTTTTTTTTCTTCTCTTAACTTCTTTTCTGCTGATGTTGGCTTACTCAAGTCGCACTAAAACGCGCAGCCCTGCCTCAGCATCAGCACCACTCCAGACGCGCAACACCATCAGCATCTCTCCATGTGGACAGCCAAAGGACAAACTCCACTGACAGACGTAGAAAAAACCCTCGAACGCACCCGATTATCCGTCCTTTGCTTTGAAAGTCTTTCCTTTGTGCGCAAAAGACGCGGTGAACTGGGAATAGCTGGATAAAGGTGGATGTCATGAAGATCTGGAGAAGATCTGTGAGTGTGTGTGAGCGCAGCGCAGGACACGAGGAAGAGAGGGAGGGAGCTCTAGCTCTGTCTTATAACACACCAAACCGCAAAACCACCTCAACAGATATAATAACTATTCAAGAAAGAAAAAAAGCAACTTAACCCAATTCATATTTTGGCTTTAGACCGGTTTTTTAAAATGGATGTCACATAACCAAAAGAAGCAACGAGTTTCACTTTGGAGACGATAATATTTGACTTTATTTAGCACTTTTTGTTTAAATGAATTAGTTTTTTTAAAAAATGCAAATTTTGTCATCACTTATTCACCCTCATGCCGCTCCAACTCCGTTTATGACTCGTTCTTCTGTGGAACACAAAAGAAGATATTTTAAGAAATGGGTTTGTGTTCATACAATGAAAGTCAATGGGACCAATGTTGTTTGGTTACCAACATTTTTCACAATATCTCCTTTTGTGTTCTGCAGAAGAAAAAAGTCATACAGGTTTAAAATTACATGAGGGTGAGTAAATGATGAAAGAATTTACATGTTCGGAAGAACTATCCCTATAGAGTTGCCTCAATGTACCCAAGTGTTTTTTAATTTGTTAAATAATACAATTTTACTTTAAGAAAGTTTAAACTAGATGTTTGAAACATGCAAAAGAACTGCTAGACAAAGACACTGCTTACAACCATCACCCCATGTGACAAGTAGCCCCGGTGTCCTCTATACGTAATATGGATAACACAGGTCAACCAGACATTTTGAAGCCTGTTTTAACAAACTAAAACATCTTTTTTCGTAAACTTTTTTTGTCAAGTTGACGTTCTAGGTCACTGCGCAGTGAAAAATCAAGCTATCGGCAATGTTTATGCACCGGCGTGCGAAGTCCCTGAGAATGAACTTTGAAGGTAAGAGCACAACCGCCGAACGACACGCTTGCCAATAGTATAGACCTGCTAGTGACGTGCTGCCACTACAAGACGCAAGAACAAATCATTCATTTAACTATCCGGCAATCGACCTCTCCTTGCTGCACAGCGATTTAGATGCATCTCTTCTCCTGTAAATTCAACAGGTTGTTTGGTTAGTGACCATTATTGCTCGGCTATAAGTGTTTTGTCATCATCGAATCTCTTTTGGATGTTCTTTTGATAACATCTGCATGTACCCGACTTGTTTTGATTCAGCGAGGTCCTGAACGCAGCCAATTATTCTCGGACACCACAATGGCCTCCTATCCATACCGCTTACCTTGGGTGCTTGATGAAAGTCTGGGTTCAACAGCTACGCCGTTTCATCGGTCGGCATGGGACCTGCTCTCCAGCGGAGTTTCCCCCACCCCATAAATCAAGCTGCAAAAATCAATGGCCTCGGTTAGCGAGGGCCGTAATGCCCTTCAGCGTACGAGCGGCATAGAGAGTACGCAACGAGAAATCGTTTTAAACGGGGTGATAAAACGAACTAAACAAACACAAAAAAGTAATCAAGCCAAGCAAAGTCGCTACGAGTCTGTAACTCAAAGAAGGGAAAAAGACATTCAAGGATTTTCCGAAAGGTCAGTGAGTAATTGTCGGCGTGACGCGTGCACGGTGATCCATCGCCATTCACAGTCATTTTTAAACTTCAACGTCCTACTTCCTATCGACACGGGCAGAAGGATGGGACAAACTCGGGTTGGGATCTAAAGATCCGTTTCTCAGCAGAGCATGAGATTGATTACCTGAAGACTGTGGCCCGTAATGAATGCCCAACAGTTTGAGGCAAACTTTGAAACCACACCTCCCCGCTCTCCAAAACTCATGGAGGAAAGTTTTGGAAGAATACAAGGGATGGAACAGTCAGAATGGAGGAGGTTGGGTACATGGTGCCACGGACAGCTGTTCCTGCTGAGTGTGAGAGCGTGTTGGTGAAGGAAAGTGTATTGGGGCGCCGGACAGATGTGCCCGCTGAGTGTGTTGGAGAAGAGAGTGTGAACGAGAAGGACAGGGCGAAGCACACACGGCGTCTGGACAGGGTAATAATAACGTGAGCACAATATTAGCAAAGAAAGACAGGAAATCCCACAGGTCGCCTCTTTAAACACACCAACACACGGCACATCATCTGACTCACAGCACTGAAAGGTCAGCTCCATTACCCCTGATCTCCCGTCATGACGGAGACTCCGATGGGAAGATGGTTTTAGATGTGATGATCCTCGGTAACGCTTTCAGATCACACGTTGCAATCCAAGCATTGCACTCACACTTCACATTACATGCTTTGATTTTTATTTTTTCAAGTTATTACAAACTTTTATTTAAAGGGACAGTTCAACGAAAAATGTATATTTTGTCATCATTTATTGATCCTCACATCATTCAAAACCTTTATATGACTCTTCGGGAACACGAATGTTTAGATATTTTGAGAAATGTCTTTTGTGTCCATATAATGAAGTCAATGTGGGCCAACGTTGTTTGGTTCAAAATGTGTTCTTTAAAAGTGTAAGGTCATATAAACATGTTTGCATTTTTTTTGAATGCAAGAAATACTAAATCGTCCAACAAAATGGTGACTTTATTTCAACGTCAAAAATATTACAGCTTTAATGTGATTGCAAACATTTTGTGACCCTTTAAAATATACAATACAATAAAACATCTGTAAAAAAGTAAAACTTCAAATTCAGCCATGCATTGCAGAATCAGAAGATGTTAGTGTATGTAGAGAGTGTCATGATTCAAAAAAATTGCGAAATGTTTTCAACCACAATCATGAACAACACTTTATTGTTAGCAAGTAAAAGTTGCCCCGTCACGTTAACCTGAATACAACCCCAAAAGAAACCACGGCTGGTATGTTTGGGGTTTTGGCCCGTCGTAACAGAAATGGCCCTCTGTGGTTTGTTTCAATATCTCGCTGACCGGGACGTTTCTGTCTGATCTCTGCTGCGTGTACCATCTGAAAATTACGCTCGCAGCCATTCATATCTGTCATTAAGAGCCAGAGGAAGCAGCCAGCAGTGTCCCCCCCGAGACCTGACACAATCCTGCTAAGACCCCGAAACTCTTGCTAAATCCCTCTACGGTTACACAACCATTGTTACTGCCTCCCTGAATTCATTCACTCCCTGAAGAAACACTGCTTTGCTTGTTTGGATGGCTGTATAGAACAATACCTCCTCTGCTTTACTACAGAGAGACAACAGAGACGCAAGCGAAATGCTCAGAAATGTGATTAATGTCAAAGCAATTTAATATCGGCACTTTATGGTCGGCGAAGATCAAAAACGGTCAAACACTTAGAAAAGACACTTGTTTGGATTTCTTGATATTGCAAAATCAGCCGGTCCTCTTTGATACTCGGGTAATGATTTTTGAAGTTTACTAAAAGGATAGTTACTAACACTCATGTCATTCCAAACTTGCATGACTTTCTTTCTTCTGCAGAACACAAAATACGTTTTTTTGAAGGATGTTGGTAACCAAACAACATTGGTCCCCATTGACTTCCACTATATAAACATTTCTCAAAATATCTTCTTTTGTGTTCCACAGAAGAAAGAATCATATACAGATTTTGAATGACCCGAGGATCATAGATTCTTGGGTGCACTGTCCCTTTAAGATGTTTAACATAACACTTAAGCAATATAAATCAAATTTTCGGAATAAATATAAAACGGGGAAAGGCACATGCAGTGAGGTTCAGCACGGACGGCGCGATCGTCTCTCCGTCGCCTTCACTTGTTTTTGGCCGCCAGCGGCTTGCGGCTGATCTTCTTGGATTTGTCCGCGTTCTTTGGGGGCGCCTCCGGGTCGGCCTGCATGTGTCGTCCGTAAAGGCTGCAAAACAAAAACAAACATTGTGTGATCACACCTGGCCGCTCGTAGTTTCGACAAGAAAGCCTTGAATACAGAGTGGCGGAGTTATATTTTTAGTGTTAACCAGCTGAAAGAGGATTAATTGAGTCTAACATGCTGACGGCTCCCCCGCTGGGACACAGAACTCTCTGTGCTGTCCGACACCCCTCGGCTACAGCTGTGTACCGCACAGAGAGACAATTATCCACATCCACCCTTCGCACACAGCCGAGAGAGACATGTAGGACGAGCAATTTCCAGTCCAGTGGTCGCTCTCGATTTCAGTGGCACTCAAAGACCGGGTTCAGAAATACCAGAAGGAGAGAAAGAGAGAGAGAAAAGGAGTGACGATGTATATTATGCAGGATCCAGATTCGCTCAGCTCGCATATAGGATCGAGGCATAGGTGCTTCTCCAAGTGAAGTCGGCCCCTACATAGGGAGCTCATTAGGTTTGAGAACAGAGCCTCTGTCTTAACCGTGATCCACAGTAGTCTGATGCTTTTGTATCCTCATTAAAACTCATCTCCGATTGGACGTTCAATGCTCTGGCGATCGCAGGGACGGCGTCTCAGCACCAAGCATGTCGGGCCCATGACCATGACATTCCCGAGTGTAATTAAAGAAAACTATTTGAGGTTCAATTCTAATTGCGGAGCGGTGAAATGTCAAGAGGCGGCATAGATTCACGACTTAAGTTCATATCAAATATTTACAAAGGACCTGAGCAAAGGCAGCGGTCGCGCTCGATATGTTAAATGTTCTTTACCCAAGCAAGCAGTCATTTAGACTTTCAAAGTGGTCGACAGTAAGCATATTAACCCGAAAGAGTGCATGGATGGACATTTGATCGCTTTAAACCTACAACCTCCCGTTTGGCATCTCAGATCTCAGACAACCACACCACGACACAATTCAGGTTTCAAACGTGAAACAAAAAAGCGTTATAATGACTACTTCGCTGTTAAACTATATAAACCGAAATATGTACCGTACATCTCATCTGACGTTTGTCTAGACAGACGGGCAAAGCACTTGTCTCATAAGACATCACTTATAAATCTCTGCATGTGTTTCAGAGCAAGTACGCTGCTCTTGTATTCTGTATCTCGCGATCTCTCTTAAGCCCGTCTCTGTCTGTGTGGTCCTGTCTGAGGATCTTCCCTCGAGGCCTGAAGGTTTCTGTTCCTCCAGAGCTGCCCAGCCAGCCGCAAAAACAAGAACCCAGCAGGGAGACACTATTCGGGCCCCGGAGGACAGAAATATCAATGACAGCTTCCCATCTCACACATGCACGGAGAAAAAACACAGAACTCGTGTCACATCCAAAAAGTGCGCGGCCTTTGAAAAATAACACTGACTGTAAAGTGTGTGCATGTGATGGTTTGTAAAGCGTTTCTTCATGTTTAATTCAGTGTTTTTTGATCGAGGTACAGTAAATGGGAAGCTGAAATGATTCGCTTACAGTACGAGAAAAAAAGAAAGAGGCAACTGCAAGAATTTGTGACGGTTTTCGTAATAATATCACTGTATAACTGATGGCATGGAATTGATTTAACTATATAGACAAAACAAACCAAAAATAAACAATATACAGAAAAAATTTTTTATTTCTCAATAAATTTGCAACAAATAATGTAATAATAAATTAATAATACATTTAATCTAAATTGATCTAAGATTAAAAGACAATAGATTATTAAAGACAATATGAATGGACAAAAATAAATCAACTTTAAAATTGTTATGTAGATGCAATCACATGTTTTTTAAATAATATTAATTCAATACATAAATAATATCAATGTATAGAATAGTAAAATAAACGTATAAATAAATCAAATATATAATATGTATAAAAATATTTATTATGCATTTTATCGTCTTATTGGCCATTTAAGTGGATAGAGGAGAAGAAATAATGCAAAAAAGTTATAAATGGAATCAGGAAAGGAAAAGCCATAAGCTGGATGAAAACTTGTTATGCTTGCATGGTTTCTTTAACACTAGACCAAAAGGATAACTACTTTTTTTAGTATTTAGTAATTTAATAAAAAGGGTAATCTTATTAACGAAGCACATTCAGTCCAATTAAATGACAAAACACACAAAAACATTAAAATTGTCATCCGCAGCTCTTAAGGTTCATCTTTGATTCTTGCGATTTGATCATGTGGCCAGAGGAGTTCTCTCGGAGTGTGTTAAAGAAGTGTGTGTGTTCCTGTGGATGGCAAGCCGCCGCGAGCGCGTCTGACTGAAGGAATCAGTGTTGACAGATGCACGTAGATGCTTGTGTTGGTGTCAGGGCTAAATTAGGCTGTTTTACAGGAGGCTGATATGCAGCGGGCTGTGAGTTGAATCCAAAAACGCTTCTCTTTGTGTCAGTGTCCTTTCCCCACCGGCATGAGGGACTCCCACACCTAACATCGCGTCTAAAGATCAACCCGTGACAGATTCATGCAACAACCAGACTGATCTCTTATTATTGACTTAAATCAAACATAAGACTCCTAAAGACATATAGGAAAGGAAAATAATGAAGGAAAGCTATTTACAATAAGAGAAATTAAATACTTCAATGTTCATTCATATCGACAACTCCACATCAGCAGTACACAGAACTCATAAAAATACACAGCTTTAATTGAGGGATTTAAAGAAAAATGGTCAAATCTCAGTCCAGTCAGTAAAACGTTACAGTGCCGAAGGCTACAAAACAAACACACACGTTTATCTGCGTTCCTCATCATTTAGAGCCAATTAAAAGTGGACTGGGACAGTAAAATCAACAGCAGGTTTTCCCAGACGCAGTCAGCGCCGGTCTTTTTCCAGCGAGTGCTCCAGTTCCACATGGGATAATTAATCTCAGTTACAGTCTAGAGTGTCTAACACAGTCAGGGCATCCAGTGTGTGTGTGTGAGTGTGTGTGTGTGTGTGTGCGTGCGTGCGTGCGTGCGTGTCAGACTAGATTTTTAAAGCATGCTCAGGTGTGTCAGAGGTTAGAAGGAATGATTTAATAATACTGTACATGTGTGTGACACTTGTGGATCAGTGATGTGTTATTGAGGCTAAAGGTAAATTGTATGTGTGCGTTTAAGATGCTATTACATTACAAGGGGGTTGAAAATAAATCAAGCAGGTATTTTGATCCTCAATCTCTTAAATTACACTTATTTTCATATACACATGCATTAATTTTGCATCATAAAGCAACCTAGGGATATACCAGTATTGTTAATAATCATGAGATTAAATTGGTGATTATCCATATTGTGTTAATATTATTATATCATTATGCTTTCAGTATTATGATAAGTAATTTAGCAAAGTTTCACCACAAAGGTTACAGACTTTCCCTGAACCACATTACACTCATATTATATAATCCACGGAAAAATGAAGATATCATTCCACATTTTCATTTAATCATCATTTCTAGATATAGATGTATTGTGTACATTCCAGTCCAGTGTCTGTTGAATTTCAACAAAATCAAACCTAAGGAGTGACAAAGTCACCCAAAAGCAATGTGAAAGACTCACAGAATGATCAGACACATTAAAACTGTGATAAAAACAAGGTTATCACATGAAAAAAGATTGTTTTACTTTTCCTAAATCCACAACATTACTGTTGTATTGCTTAAAAGTGAATATGAACGTGTTTTATTTGAGGTCTGAAAAAACACATAGCATCTAGCAAATAGAAACAATACATTTTTGAAATTATCTCTTTTTCCGTGGCTGTATTTTAAGAGAGAGAGAGAGAGAGAGAGAGAGAGAGAGAGAGAGAGAGAGAGAGAGAGAGAGAGAGAGAGAGAGAGCATAAGCATAAGCATAAGCATACTTTCTCACTGGCAGATTGCTTCTCATATATTAAACTGTCGTTTAACACAAAGTTAAAGCCCCCAGATAAACTCCTTTCAGCATAAATACACGATCACTGCTCTCGGTATAAAACGCTATCTGCGCTGACAGGCCGAACGGAAATCCATGCACCGGCTAAATGAGAGTAAATGACAATAATGAAGACGGATTGCAAACGGGAAGAGAGACTCATAACTGATCTCTCCCTAGACGCTCCCATTATTATCAGAAGAAACCGCAGGAGCACCGAACCCAAGCCAATCACAGCGGGCTTTCCTGCCACACACAACCCTAAATAATATCAATGATGCGGGGACACTTGTGTTTGTACATGGGCGGTCAAGCATTAGGTACTTCACATTGTGTGCGAGATGAATGCTTTATAAAGCGTGCCGTACAAACTCAAGTTAGTTGACAGGTTACCCGGTAGTCGAGGAAGGCAAGCAAGAGTTTGGCTGTTAACATGGCCTTTTATTGACAAACTTTTGCCGGAGTTCTTGTCCGTGAGCTCAAACTAATGAGAAGTGATGGAAGTCCTCTCAACCTTTAAAACCTCCGGAAGAAGAGAGCAGAAATTACAAACTCACACATGGAGCTTTTAAAGGGACAATTCACCTACAAATAAAAACTCAGCATTTACTCATCCTTATCACTTATGGTAAGAAAGCAATTCAGCTTAATTTGAGAAAATTGATCATCACACCAGCCATCACACCAGAAGCAAAGATACTACAGACCATGTGATTTGTCTGAAAAGCAGACTCTTTCGATCAATAAACCAAATTTACTTTCGAAATAATATAAAAGTCAATATACCAACCCAGTTAGGGATCCCTATCATTTATCATTCAGGACTCGCAAACAAAAAAGAGGAAGCCCGCCCGGTGTGATAAGACCAATATAAGACATAACATCTGTTTAATCTAGAGGCATAAAAGTGGGCTGACTACTATCCCCCCCTTTAAGCTGCACGACTACAGAATAAGGGGCATTATGGGAAATCTGGTGTCAGTTCCTTTGCAGAAAGGCTCGGTCTCAATGCTCGGTCATCTGAGGAGGCAGCAAAGCATGAATATAATTAGAGACAACATGGAGAGGATAGAGTCTGTCTGTGATGCTGAAACATAAACGCTTTGTTTAAAGGGATAGTTCACCTAAAAATTACAATTCTGTCATCAAAAGAAGATATTTTGAGAAATGTCTCAGTGGTTTTGTGTCCATACAATAAAAGTCATTGGGTTCCAATGTTGTTTGGTTACCAACATTCTTTAAAATATCTTCTTTTGATTTCTGCAGAAGAAAGGAAATCAGGTTTAAAAAGACATGAGAGTGAGTATCTAAAGAATAGATCCAAAAAATTGTGTTTTCTAAGTAACATCCAGTAGGCGCAAAAATACCTAGTTTGCACAACCCTAACTTTGCCATACTTCAAGCAAATTATCCACTGCTTGTTTGTGAGACTAAACAGAAATTCAAGCGGTTTCACGGTTCGTACCGACAGTAACGCTCATAATCAGACCATTTTAGGAGTATTTCAGCGCTGATATCATCTAATAAACTTTAATCCTGTTATGCTAACAGATCCGTCCCATTTACATCACACTGGCAGCGCTGTTCTGCCCTCACTCACTCTGTAAATCATCAGAGCCACAGGAAAGCGACCTCTGACCCCAGCAGAGACACACTTCGAAACACACAACATTAAAGATCTGTCATCCTTCCTTCCCGCTGATGCATGTCAATAGCTTCTAAGCGGAGCGCTTGTCTATGTGCGGATAGATCCAGGACTTTCAGCACGTGTGTGTGTGTCGGCATGTCAGCGTGTGAGCCGGCGGGTGAGTTAATTGCAGTTGGTTTTTCCGTCAGCGCTGGACAGCTGTGAAGAGAAGAGCTGTGGTTGTACGGCGGTCAACAAGCATTTAGAGTCGGAGATGAATAAAAGATGGAGGGGAGGCGGCTTTACGATATGTTAATGCATTATGAGCACGAAGGCTCTCCCCAACGCTGTCAGTCAGATATAAGATCCCTCTGTCAGGTTAACAAGCCGGCACATGAAATATGCATGACAGGCTCACTCGCCCGTCCTTTTCCTCCTCCGGCCGTGCATCAATGATACAACCAAACCTACTGCTGGAAGAGAAGGAAACGGGAAAACTATTGTTTTAGTTTTAAACTAAAGACAGTGTAGTGTGTTCTGTGAGATCAAGAAGTCGTGGTCTAGTCTCAATATAAAAAAACAAATTCCATGTTATCAACTTCCAAGAAACCACTGATGTTAAAACTGAAGTGTGTCATTTCTGACCTGAAGTCAATGGTGTTTTCTGAACACTCCCCAAGTCTCCTGGTTGGACAAACAGATTGTCCCTCCCCAAATGTGCCCAATGGGATGCTCAAACAAACAGAACAATGTATTATTATAGCCACAGATTCAAAAAAAATTTACCAAACAGCTTATTTGTAATCGTGTCTGAATATTAAGCTACATCAAAATGGGAAACAAAATGTAATAGCCATCATACTGCATCATATCTGTGGTTTATAAATGATGTCGTCCCCAGTGAATCTCGGCCATTTCCAATACTGTGTGTCTATGGGTGCAAGACAACAAGAGACAATTACATTGCAACATTTAACACAACATTCACAACCTTTAAATGCCTAAGTGTACAGTTTACAAAAATATCACACCGTGACCTGAATCAGAAACTATCCATTAAAAGTTTAAATGGAGTCTGTACATTAATTGCAGAAGTGTACAATGTGACTGTTGTGGTATTTCAAGACGGTGGTCTTAAATGAGAAACTGTCCATCAGGGGTGAGAACTGGATGGGGCGATGGGGAGACAGTGAGAGAAAGAAAGTGCGAGCCTTGTGATTTCAAAGCTGAAGGACATTTAGGCAGGTGAGAATGAAACTGTTGAACTGTGGACACACACCTACTGAGAATTACACGCCGTTAACACTTGTCTAACGTGAGACAGCCTGCTTCACTTCCACACACACAAACACACACACAGGCACATAAACAAGTAGAGAAACACAAGTATTATAGAGCGACTCGCTGAACCCTGCCACAACTGAACTAAACACCACAGCAAATATACGAGACAAAAACAAATATTCAAATAAATTCACGATTACACTAAAATATGGGCATAGACGTGATGTTTCAAGTACAATTCTCATTTATTTGACTGCTTTAAATGCACGAAACGGATCTTAAGTGCAAACAGGATCTGAATCTGGATCAGACTCCTCAAAACCTTAGAAGCAACTCACCAGAAAGCAACATCTAAACATCACGAGTACTACAGACAACCAGAGGAAGATAAATGAAGCTCATAACTGCTTAGACTCAGATATCTGACTGAAAACTGTACCATGCGCACCCGTTTTGACGACCGCTTGACGTAAAATTGATGACGGATCTAGGCGGCATCGATTAACTAAAAAATGTCCATTTATCAAACAGATTCTGCAATGTCAGCTATCGGCGACGCAACCTTCAAATCTGGCGGACTGTAATTCAATGCGAAGAGGCAGGAAGTCTTCGTTTCGTAAGCGAAGTGCGGTCGGCATGATTCACGAAACCGTTAAAAGTATTTCAAACAGCGGTATCTGATTATTACGCAGCGCACACACACACACACTCACAGTCATGGTGTCAGCACACACAGAGATGCGCGGTGGTTCTGGCTGTGCCTGTAGGGGAAGATCAGTTCCGGTAAGTGGGTTATGACGGTCCTCTCCAGACAGCGGCACAGCAAGCAGCTAAATGATCAAACGGAGGGGGGATTTGCTTCTCCTGTTCGGGGGGATTGGTAAGTGGAACAGGGCCGTGAAACGTATGCTACAATTAGTCCAGAAACATCCTTTCCCGGGTCAAAAGGGTTTAGATACGGTTTCTGTTGGGTTTGAGATGGTTTTCAAGACTAAACAGGTAAAACTGCAAAAAATAGTTTTTTAGTGTTTTGCGTAATAGTTTTCCAATGTCTAGTTTTCCAATAGTTTTTTCCAAAAATCTTACATTTAGAAAAATTTACTTGAGAAGGAAAATTACATGAGATATTAAGTTTATACTTAAAACAAGAAAAAAAGTTTACTGAATTATGATTAACTTGAATAAAGTTTATTATTATCTTACCACATTGGCAGATATTTTTTGCATAAACTCATTTTATTTTCATATTTTCAGAAATCAAGAAACATCTTAAATTATTTTCCTTCTCAAGTAAATGTATCTTGATTTAAGATTTTTTTTAGACATTTGTACTGGAAAACAGGACAAAAATACCAAGACATTCATTTTTGCCCTGTATGGCTTTTCTCTCCCAGAAACACAAAAGGAGGTTAAGAAGAATGTTCGAGACTATAAAGTCATATAGGTATAGTTCACACAAAAACTCATTTAATTTATTCATCCTCATGTCATTCCAAACCTGTAAGATTTTCTTTTTTATGCAGAACACAAAAGAAGATATTGTGCAAAACGTCAGTAACCAAACAACATTGGCTCCGATTAACTTCCATTGTATGGTCACAAAACCACTAAGACATGTCTCAAAATATCTTCTTCTGTCTTCCAAAAAAGAAACAATCAAGTTTTGAACAACCTGATAACAGAATTTTATTTTGGGATGAACCATCCCTTCAAGCTATATACACAAATTATATTACAATAATATTTATTACTAACATATACTATTTGCATTTTGCTGCCGCCCTGTACAAAAACATTGAATGCTCTATCCTCCCATGTCCAAATGACCTTTTTTCATAGTTTCAACCAAGTTAGAGGGAAAAAACTGATGCAAACAAACTCTTTTTCTGTGCATTATTTTGTAGCACAAAAATTCATTTTGTAGATAAAATCCAAGAACTGAGAGAACACTTGTGTGACGGCAACATCAGAGCGACAAGACTTTTAGGGTATCGCCTGCGGCTTTCATTTTAATTAGTTTGATTATGCATTAAATCATTAGATCCTGAAATAATAAAAGAACTGCACCTTTCCTCTCTTTCATCACCATCCTAAGGGTTGTTCCAGAAAAATATGTGCCACAATAAAACTGCCCTGTATAGAGAGACTAAATTTATACTTTGTATTTAGCTGAAAATTTCAGTTAAAGACACAGAGACGTTGTCTCGATCCTGTTGATGTGATTATAATCTCATCTGGTGGCCAGACCGGTTGTGTTTTACAGTATAAAGTTGTAGTAACTGATCCATCATGAGGTGAGCAGGGCCCTAGGCTGCTGCAAAGATGGACGCTATGAGCGGAGCACATCTGACTGCAGGTTGGGCAGTACATCACCTGAACAGCCCTGAGCACCCAATGATTCTTCTGTGACTAATGCTGCTGTTGAAGAATTTGGACACGCGGAGGCAGACGTGCTGTAATTTGTGTGATGGGCTTTGAACGCTGTATTTGTGATATGCACTGATGCCAGAGGACCAACGATCTAACAAATACTGGGCTCTAAAAACATCAAATGATCAAACCAGCACACTTTGTATAAGCAGCCGATATTGTAAACTGCCGAATACAGTGCACACGGTTTACCCTGAAAGTTTAACAACACAGAGGGATAGAAAGATTACTTACTACTTGTAGGTCTCTGAGCGGACGTATTCAAACACATGGGAGATGCCAAGCTGGAACTGGTCTGCTATAGGAGTCACCCAGGGGTTATTCTCAGCTTTGAACACCTGCTTAGGGCCTGTCAGGTCCAGGTTACCTACGGAGAGAAGAGAGAGAGAAAGAGACAGGGGATTAGAGAGTTGCAATGAAGAGGAAGAGAAGAGACCAGATGAAAAGAGATAATAAAAAAACACAAGACAAAAGAAAAAAGAGATGAGAAAAGGAAACTAGAAAACAAGGAACAAGACACGAGATGACAAGGTGAGAAAAGGTGAAATAAGAAAACAATATGAGAGAAGAGAAGAGAAGAGAAGAGAAGAGAAAAGGAAAGGAAAGGAAAAAAGATGACAGAAGAGATGAGACAAGACAAGAGAAGAGAGACAAGAGGAGAAAAGAGAAGAGAGACGAGACAAGAGGAGAAAAGAGAAGAGAGACGAGACAAGAGGAGAAAAAAGAAGAAATGAGAGACAAAAGAAAAGACAAGATGAGATGAGAGAAACAAGGTCAAGGAAGAAAATGCAAAAGGAGAAAAAGAGAACAGAAAAGTGATATTATGGATAAAAGATGAGACCAGATGAGTCCAGAGAGATGAAACCAGATCAGATGAGACAGCAGAAGAGTTTATACTGTACAGATAATGCAGTACAGGTCAAAGTGTTAATGTGCCACATCTAAGCTCACAAGGGGGCTTATTAAATTGTTTCTGATTAGCAAGTGTTGAGCGAACTGTCAGAGAGTTTAAATTAAACCTGAACCTCGGCACACAACGACACGTCATGACACGATCATTAGTACAATTCAGCCCTTACCCTATAAGACGCATCTATATGTAAAACTATTTCAAATATCAGTGGTAGAAAAGGTGCAGGTTAAATTTCCACCTTCTTCATCTTTTAATTCTCTAAAGGTTTTAAACATCAGCTTTACACATGAGATGCTCAGAATGTCGTCCCTCTGCTCTCCCTCGTTTTTTTCCCTCTTTCTTTTCCTACCCTGCTCTTGGCATGTGCGCTTGGTTGCTTCTTGTTAGCTGGGCTCTCTTCCCTCCCTCTCTCTCTCTCCCTCTCTCTCTCTCTCTCTCTCTCTCTCTCTCTCACACACACACACACACACACACACACACACACACACACACACACACACACACACACAGCGGTGGTTTTAACAAGGATGGTCTGTGGAGTGGGATTACAGGGACATGACAGAGGGGTCCTAACAAGCTACACCCTCCCCTACAGAGAGAGCACAGGACAAAGACCTGCTGACCAGAGCATTCACACAGACACACACCTACAACACCAATAAACAATCTGAAAATGTTACTTCAAAAACTGTATAAAACACAACAAAAATGTGGTGCCACCCTGGTTACTAAGATAATGCTATAGTTGGTGGTTGCTAGGGCGTTGCTATGCAATTACAGTCCCACATGAAAAAATACTGTGGTACACTTTAGAATTTACTATAGTAAGCTAATGTTATTTTAAATGCAAGTTAATGTATACTATTGTATTTTGTAGTATGCACTCTAGTACTGTAAATTAAGAAACTGCTGTAAGTATTGTAGTATGCTTTAATATTTAAAGAAAGCTGCAGTTAATAGCAGAATACTGGAGTATATTATAGTAATCACTTTGTTATTGTATTCTACAGTACTGTGTACTATTAAAGACAGTAACATTGATAGAACGTTGTAAATACTGTAGTATATCTTAGTATTTACTAATGTAAGCTGTAGTACAATATCGTACCGTACCGTACATTGTCGTTTTAACTACAGCGAATTGATAAACTGTAGTAAATACTGTAGTATACTTTGGTATTTACTATAGTAAGATGTACTAAAGCAAACTGTAATTGCCGTATACTTTATTTAGTATGTTAGTACTATAGATAATTGATAAATCATAGTAAAAACTGTAGTGCACTTTAATGTTTATTATGGTAAGGTACAAAAACACTACCGTAACTTGGAATCAACTACAGTCTACTAGCAATTACTACACGTATAGTATAGTACAGTACAATGCAGTGCAGTGCCGTTTTAACTACAGCAAATTGATCAACTGTAGTAAACACTGTAGTATACTTTGGCATTTACTAAAGTAAGCTGTACTATAGCAAACTGTAGTTGCTGTATACTATATTATTTTAGTATATGTTAGTACTATAGTTAATTGTTAAATTGTAGTGAATACTGTAGAATACTTTTTAATATTTACTATGGTAAAGTACAAAAACGCAAGTATTTTGTAATTTTATTACAGTTTACTATAGTCCTAATATCCAGTATTTTTTCATGTGGAGTATGTTAGCTGGTAACATAACTAAAAAAAAGACATCAATATTTTGATCTCTGTACTGCTAGAGCTGTAAAGATGTTTAGATGACACTTAAGCTACATGATGCTTGTATACAGATACACTGAAATACATCATAGATGAAGTGGTTAGACTGGAAGCTGACAGGAAGAAAAAACACTGTCAGATGAGCAGTCAGTACCTGTCTGTGTGTGTATGTGCGTGTGTGCTGAGTGTGCGTGAGTGTGCGTGTTTTCCCAGACTGAATGCACTCAGGCAGAGAGCAGTTTGACCCAGGTTGACCCCAGCAGCAGCACCGTGTGGGTCAGTGAGGTTTGGTCTCCCCTGTGAGCTTTCAGCCAATCAGAGAGAAGAAGACATATCCGCAGCCATTCAGAGTGCATGGCTACAGCTATGTCTGGTGTGAGATTCATGGTAAAGCATGTCTGTATCTTTTGTTTTACCCAGAAACATGTCTTGTGCATAAGGACATATAATCTAATGATGTACCAAGTTCAGGAGGCAGTACAGTGAGTCTGTTCCCTTGAATATGAAGTTCCTTTAGTTGCGCCAGATCTCCGATCTCTTTGGGCATAGAGATGAGGTCATTGTCCCTCAGACTCAACTAAGAAAAAGAAAGAATGTAAGAGTGACAACAGACAAAATAGAAAAGTTGTAAATTATGTGTTTTATTGTAAAATATATTATTTATGATGGCGAAATAAAATTAAATGAAGTGAAAGTGATCTGGTGACGAAAATTTCAGGTAGGCAAAGTAAAAACATCTGTAACCGCAAACAAACTGGTACATTCGTATTGCAATTTTAACACAAGTAATTTTTACTTTTCAACTTGAATTATGAACAGCGTTGCATCATCCTGGTGTCTGATATGAGTGCGCACAGAAGATCAGCCTGTAAATCACCTCTCACCGTGTCTGATAAAGAATATACGGCGCAGAGAATAAATCCAACACACACGGCACAGAGAGCGGCCAGAAAAGCAATTGATTTCAGAGGGAATTTAGATAAATTACTCACTATCTGTAGCTTGGCCAGCTTGCTGATGTCTGGGGGCAAAATCTCAAAATCGTTGTCGCTGAGATAGAGCGCGCGCAGGGTGGCTGAAATGAGAGAGAGAGGCCGTGTGTGTTAGAAGCTGGAGTATTGCAACCACTGATCAATAGAGACGGTCATTTCTGATTGATACAGCACGACTACAATCTTGTCCACACACACAAACTATCAATGAATCAAGAAATAAACAACAGATAACACACATACATCATACAATGTCAACAAAAAATGGGCACACAGAGACAATAAAGAATTAAACAAGCAAAAAAATTACTGTTTTTGCATTTTAAAAATGTCATTATTGATCACACACACATTCATTAAACCTCCATTAAAAAACAAACACTCAGAAATGTGGAACAACTAAACTGACCCTTCAGACCAAGATTCATGACATCTGTGTCTCTACATTACAAAAATAAGCCACACCCACTTCATCTCCAGTCAATCCTCTGATTGACTCACAGGATCATATCAATATCAACCTGCTTCAAAAATCTGAGTCAATATCAAAGCCAATATGACAGCCACTCCAAACAGCCGTGATAAATGAAGGTTTGGGAATGTGTGTGTGGTTAAAGACCTTGATTAATGTTAAGATGGTGCTTTCATTATGTGGCTGCCATTAAAATAACAGGTTATTAGTGCTTCGTCACTGATCATTAGCATTCTCAGATGGGATCAGCTGATTGGACTGATGAAGATCACGATGATGATAATGATGATGAAGTTAACCGTTTGTATATTGTTAGTAAGATGTCTCGTGTAGGCTTGGTCAACATAAGATCTTATTTGGAGCAAGAACCACCTACTTATACCAGAAGAGACCATTCCCAATTTGTAAATATACAGCCGCTGAAAATAGTAAGAGCCCACTCCAAATTTTCATTTAATTCGCATTTCTAGATGTATTGTGGCTATTCCAGTCCAGTGTCTTGAATTTGAACAAAATCAAACCTCTGGGGTGACAAAGTCATCCGACAGCAACTTGAAAGACTGACAGCATGACAAGATGCATGAAAACTGTGATAAATCACAGATAAATATTTTTTGAACATTTTCTTTATACATGTACAACAATTACTGTTGTATTGCTTAAAAGTGAATATGAACTTTGATTTATTTGCAGTATTTGAGGTCTAAAAAAAATACAGAGCATCTTTTCTATTATTTTGACCTGTTTCTCCAGTTTTCATTTTCTGCAAATAAATGTAAATAAAAACAATATTATTTGGGGAAAATATTGTTAAAAGTTCACAGAATAAAACAAAAATGATTTTACCTAAACACATACCTATAAACAGTAAATTCAGAAAAATGAAAATGGGCTTTGAAATGGTCTCTTTATTTTTTCTTAGAGTTTCATTTAAGGAACACTAATCATATTTTTTGTCTAGGCATTAACTTGGCAAATCTGGGATCATTTCACTCTCATAATTCCCCAGCCAGTCACAAATTAGCTAGAAAAAGTGTGCAATTAGAGGACCATGAACAGGTGGTTTACAGATATAGTGCTGAGAAAATGTGTGTTGGTGACTCACTGAGGTAAAAGAAGTTTCCAGGCAGCGAGGACTCATTCAGATTGTTGTATGTGAGATCCAGAACCTCCAGTGAAGGAAGAGACCCGAACCCCCTCGGAAGTGTGCTCAACCTGTTCATTCTACACATACGCACACGCACGCACACGCACACGCACGCACACGCACACACACAGATAACAAATCAACATTTTAACCATCGAATTTAAACAAACACATAAAACATCTCAACAAATTTACTTAGATCTAAAAAAGTTAAATACACTGAGCTTCAAAAGTCTGAGATCACTAATGGAAAGTTTTTTTTATTTGCCATTTCTCTCGTTTATTAATTTAATTTAAATGAACTACTTACAATTACAAAATGTCTAGTATATCCCTTTTACTTTATCGACAGCATGCACTTTAGCTGGAATTGCAAAACCTGTTGATCCATGTTCATTAGTTCCAAAAATCTCGTTATCGTATTCACCCTTAAATGGTCAAAAATAATTGCAGAAGTGCCACACAGGGTATAATAACTATAACTCGGTGATCTGTGGGTATGAGATAGTTCAACTCATAAAAAACATTATTTGAATGGCATTCAAAATGTATAAGCCATTATAAAAATAAAGCCTTTACATTACATATTTTCCACTATATTCTGCCTTAGTTTGATGTTTTTATGAGGTAAAAATGTATTTGGCAAGAACACTTAAAAGAACACAGAATTTGAAATGAAAAGTGCTCAAGGTGCCCGATAATGTGAATAATACAGAGAGAGAGAGAGAGAGAGAGAGAGAGAGAGAGAGAGAGAGAGATAGCGAGAGAGATAGCGAGAGAGAGAGAGAGAGAGAGAGAGAGAGAGAGAGAGAGAGAGAGAGAGAGAGAGAGAGAGAGAGAGAGAGAGAGAGAGAGAGAGAGAGAGAGAGAGAGAGAGAGAGAGAGAGAGAGAGAGAGAACAAGGCACCCAAATGAGATGCTGATTAACTCTTGTAATTTAGCTGTCTATCCTTTATCTGTGTCTGTCCTTTCCTTTCAAATGACATCGGTGTTGCTGTGAAGTGAGGACCCCAAAACTTTAGCAACAGATTCAAAAGAAACAAACAAATTGATTCCACCGCATGTTTGTGAAGCAATTACACGAGAAGGAGAATTGTTTTGACAAATGAGATCAGGAAGGCAGGCGGTCGTGTGCACATAGACACGCGCATGCTTGAGTCGGGAACAGCAGCCGGGAATACAACCGGCCGGCTTATGTTTGCCAGATTATGTGTAGAAATGGTGCGTTTGACAGCAAATCGATAAAAATGTGCGGTGTCAGACGCAGGGCAGATTGTGCTGCACTTTAAGCCTGCGTGACATTGCGGAGACTCCGCCCTCAGGATTTGGGTGGTTTTCAGGTGGGTCTCCGAGCCCAAGGGGATGACCAAAGATGGAGACAGAACCAAAGTGCTGCTACAGTTGTCTTCTGTATAAGCAAAACACTTGAGAATTGTTTCTGTCGCTCAGTCGGTAGAACATTGTGTTAGCAACTCAAAGGCTGTGGGTTTGATTCCCAGGTAATGAAAAACGAATACCTTTTCATTTTGGATAAAAGCACCTGCTAAATGCATCAAATGTAAATGTACACCAATTAAAGCAATGCAAACTTTCAGGAAAAGACAGGAGACATGGAAGAGAAGACATGGGGTGAAAAGAGGTAAGAGATAAGAGACCAAAAGAAAAAACTAACCCAAGGTTTAGATGTTTTAGCTTCTGAAGGCTACTAATTTGGGTTGGAAGTTCTTCAATTTGGTTATTGAACATGTTCAACACCTCCAAGTTCTTCAGGTCTGCAATGTTGGGAGGCACACCTGAAAAAAGAAATAAAAGACGGAAAGCGTGTGTGAGAGGGAACAAAAACAAAATCAGTACTTCACTTCTCTGCACGCCATCAATCTCACATCAGTCAAAGCATTTCAATTGACTGTAAACAATCGTCTAGGTAAAGTATTCCCGAACGCAGGTCGAACAAGTGATGAGGTCTAGCCCGCAGTCACCCAAGGCTTTCTGTTGACCTGTCGAGGTTTAACGGCTAATTATCAGAGTCAGCGAACAGACGCTCCGTCTTTGATGGCTCAATTATGGGTCACTCCCACAGCAATAGATTTGACATTTTAATGATGGAGGCCTTAGCATAACAGATCAGTACCGCCCCTCCCTTCCCACAAGGCCATTCTACCCCTTCTGCAGCCGACATAGATCGATGGGCCGAACAGGAGCTCTATCCGATTACTGGCTGATCAATGGTCCCTCATTACGGAGGAAGGGAGGTGGGAGAGGTTTACACAAACAGCATGACATGAATACCTCTAGAGAGATCAGCCTCGGCCAGCCTGCAAACAACAACACGTGGAACAAATGACTCAGCCGTCAATGAGCGTCAATGAAACATTTTTTTAAGGGTATCAAAGCCATTTCATATTTATTAAATAGCTTTTTATTTTGTGTGTACTATATTTAATTCACCTAAAAATAAAAATCATGTCATCATATATTCATCCACGTGTCTTTCCGATTGTGTTCTGCAGAAGAAAGAAAGGCATACAGGTTGTGAATGACATGAGGGTGAATAAATGATTTTCAAATTTTCATTTTTGAGTGAACTGTCCCTTATAATTAAGGTAATTAATAATTACAATTAATTTATAATAATGTTTACGCTTGCCTGAGCAAACACTGCTTCTCATGTCGGTAAATGCAATTTATGAAACATAACACACGGATAGCTGAAAATAAATTTTAGACATACAAATTAACCTTCTGCATCACGATGGAGTGTAATTTATTTCAAATCCCAGCTTTTACATCTTTGACCTTTGACCTCCACTAAAAATGCTTGAAACATACAATTTCTTTCCCATGTCTCGACAGAACTGTAAATGTACCAAGAGACCGCAGAACACTCAATCTTATACCCCGTGTCAGGGTTCCGGGACAGGGTCACGCAACCATGCCCTGAACACCTCTCCAAATGACACACAAGATTGATCTCTCCGCTGCCTTTTCCAACCTTAAGACACATCCCTCTACTAGACATGTCATCATCATCCAAGCTTTTAAAACACTATCAAAAAACTGTATTCACAGAATCAATCTCACATCAACATACAGCTGTGCACATTTTAAGTGTATGTGTGTGACTCTATAGCAAGCAGGAAAGGTTTACAGTAATAGGACAGAGAGGGTTATATTGGGCAGAAAGGTTTGAGTCTTTGCCAAGAGCTCCTCTCGCTCTCTCATTACCTGATCTACTGCCTGACCGGGCCGAACAGCAGCCCTGCTTTACTCAAGAACCGCTAATGAAAGGGTTCCAAATGTCACTGTAGTTCCCGACTACCCTGAAAAGTTCAAAAGATGGCAGAATCCCTGTCTCTGCTCTTTAAGCAAGCAGGATGAGAGAGGAGAGTGGAAGGGAATGGAAAGGAAAAGAAGAAAATGTAAAGAAGTGAGGAATATACAGATGAAGAAATGGAAAAAAAGTCCTTACATATGCATGATATGTAGTGGGAACTAAAGTATGAGACCACATTCATAAATCTTGTTTGTTTCTTTGTACATGTGGATAATGAAAAAAAGTATATTTTAACTCCAGAAAATTAGGACAAACAACTACCAAGAAATTCGAAAATTATTATTATTATTAAAATTTAAGTATTAAGTGACTAAATTCAACTTCAATTAAAAATGTGTAATACTGATAATATATTTTAATACAAAATAAACAAGTATTTCATCTGTGGTCTCATACTTTTAGGCACGACTTGACAAAGTTTTAATATCTCCTTCTTTTTGCTAAAATCTAAAAACAAGTGTTGACACCCATAATGGAGTTAATCATCTGTTCATCTTAAAATCTTCCTATAAATCGTATTAAAAGGCTTTGATCATTACTACAGACTGTACCTGAGACAAATGTGCATTATCACACTAAGATCTTTATGGAGATTGGAAACAGGATCGGTGCATAAACAAACAAATCCCCTACCAAACACAAATCAGATGAGACTGAACATAGCTAACAGCGATTACTGTGGATTTAAGTGAATTTTGAGATCCAAACACCACTGACAAATGCATTTTCAATAATCATTCTCCAAACAACATTGTGAGGAATTAAAACGAATTTTACACAATGCATACAAGATAGGCACTTTTATTTCTTTATTTTGTATTTTGTAAACCAAGCAGAACCTGAAGGCAACTCGACGGTGATCCGCTAAGACAACACAGCCCTCTAGTGGACTTTAACGTGTAGCACTCTGGAGTCTATCCGGGCAATATTAAACCCTTGCTAAATGTTAATGGTGCACTGCATGCATACAAACATAGATAATACAAATAAAAAACAATACTATACAATACACAACAAGATAAGTATACTGGTTTGTCATTCTAACAAATATAAAAACATAATTAAACATAAAACTGTGTTAATGCTACATATATACCATAGCCTTTAGATATTTAGCACAGAGTAACAATTGTGGTTCTATCATGATTTGTATTTTGTTCAATGGAACTATGAAATTAATGTAATAGCTCCTTTTTACACAACTTTGGTTTTGTACTAAGTGAAAGCATGTAATGGATAGTTTGGTTACAAAATGACAAAGATTATGAGGTCCTACATGTAAAATAATAATACAAAATTGTAGTTGATAAATAAGCAGACACATTAACAGACACTGACACAAACATCAGGGATCTGATGGCTTAGTATGATGTCAAAAAAAAGACTTTTCTTGAAATGTGAACTTACCAGTCAGTTTATTGTGACTCAGGACCAGTTGGGTTATGTTGGACAGGGTGACTATAAAACAAAATAAGTTTATTAAGTTTACAAAAGGACGTCATAGTGATGATGTCATATCCTACTGCCATCATGTAAACATGACAAAACGGGCTACACGAACCATATATTTACAGTGTAAACAAATCAGATACATTACACACACACGCCTGCAGAAACACTACACTGGTTTTCATTAGCCTACAAATACAATTTTGAACCATCAATTGTTTACCATTAAACCAATGACCAAATGTCGTATGTTCTTAGTGGGTTTTACTCCAATATGCATTAACAAAAACACAAGAGGTAACTTTAAACGTATTATTAAATAAATCCAGCAGACTCACAAAGTCCAGGAATATCCAGCAGGTTTGATATTCCTCTGTCACACATATCCACCTCCGGCACACTCTTATCCCGACTCTCCTCCACTATCTTCTTCAGGGACTTGGACATTTTCTACAGGAAAACATACAACACAGTCGACAAAAGAGAAGAGAGTGAAAACTTTCTTCAAAATACTCATTCAAATGTCCATTACATTCAGAAAAGGCGCTCGCTCAACATTTACCTAACTAAAAAGAATGAACGCCGTTGTTCGAGAAAACAAATATAAACCTGAGAAAAATTCAGACCCTCAGGGAAGAAAAACTGATATTTTCGAAGCAAGACAGTCGCTCACACCCAACCGGAAGTTGATAGTATGTCTGTAAAAGTCGGCGAATTCCTTCCATAAAAGGGTACTTCCGGGACACTGAGCGAGGAAAATAATGTCTATTTCGCTGACCAATAGGCTTTTACTTCGTTGAAAAAAGAGACAAATTTGTCCAATGAAGACAAGCGTCGCTGCATCGTTCACGACTTTGTAACACGCTAGAGGAGAGACGTGTGGAAGTAATGCTCCGCTTTTGCTATTTCTATGCGTTCCTGTAACTTCCACCTCATTGAGGTGTAAATATTACATAGTTCTGTAACATTTCTGTAAATCAAATTTATCAAATTTTGTTTCTCAGAAAAAAATTGTATTCGTAGAGTTTTATTCAAACAATAAAGCATTTATTTATTATAATAAACACGATCGATTTCAAAATACTGACACCTAGGCTAAATGCAATTATTTTCATATAAAACAGGTACTGTTTAATTCTTTCCTTATTCTTATAACTTTTTTAATATAATTTTATTCTAACCGATTCTTAATGTTAGCCTACATTTGTTGCCTTTTATTTATAAGTTGTCATCTGTTCACCAGAATAAAATTAACTTGCAACAACCTTCTAACACAAAAATTACTGTATTACAGTAGAATTATGAAGCTTTTTAAAGCAAACACACAAAAATAAATAAATATACACATCATATCTTAGTTGTCCAATAAAACAAGAGATGCCAGCAGGTGTCTTCATAGAGCACCTGTTGTCTACTACCAGAGTCCTGACTATAACAACTTACCTTCCAGGAAAGACACATATTGTTTAGTTGTCCGCACAAGGTGGTTACTGCAGATTAACACTAATTTCCACCCTTCTGCTTTCAGAACCCTGCCATTGGACATAGGTAAATCCACACATGTCCCCTCCTTTAGATGGGTTTAGGTGGGACCACCAACAAACTGTGTTGTTTTGTTCTTGTTTCTAACTCTGTTCTTGCAGGCTTGCTCATTTCTATGGGGGACTAAAAAACAGTGGCTCTATTTTTAGGCTTGATTATATTTGGTGAGTGCAACAGATGCTTCAAGCATAGTTGAACTTTGCTTTGCAGAGCGGGAGTTCTGGATTCCAGGGTCAGCGCTTGTTTATGTTGTAAAATCTTTAACCAACACCCTCAGCCAGAAGCCAAAAGGGAAAGTGGATAGAATTCGAAATGGCATGAGGAGCTGTGTGTTTTATTAAGCATGTACATAAATGACTTATATACAGTACACACTGAACATAAGGTATCCCCCCCAAACAAAATGGCTGAGGACCTTTAGTGTGTACAGAGAGCAAACAACCATCATGTTATTGAATACTGAATTGTCATATTTTTAGGGAAAAGGGTTGTTTTCTTTTGGTTTGTTTCTTTTTTGTATATATTACTTTGTTATATAGACTTTGTTATATTACAGAATTATATTGTTATATTGAGAATTGTTCTCATAAACTTTGACCCTGTTATAAAAGGAAAAGTAGGAAATGTTTGGCTTTATCCAAATGTATTCTAATGTGTGTCGTCTCTACAGTTCTTTACAAGTTTCTTTTATTCTTAGTTATGACATCTACAAGATATAGAGCCAGACTGGAAGTACATTAAAACATCTTTATTTTCCAAAAAGACATCAAATATACATATATAAACTCATTCTTTAAACAATTATCTACAAAAAGTGGTTGAAATGACATTTTCCTTGATTCGCCAGTGAAAATGTCACTGAATGTGTGTGTGTGTGTGTGTGTGTGTGTGTTTGCGCATGTGTGTGCGTGTGCATATGTGTATGTATGTATGTTTCAGTCTCCTCTCAGCTACTCCACGTGAGTCTGAACCCAGATGGAAGAACAGCAGATTGGGCGGAAAACTGCACGAACACAAGGTTTGATGAAGCTCTGAAAGGAGCAATATTCGTCTCCTGCAGAAAAAACAAAACAAATAGTTATTCAGTTGTGTTTGAGCTATTCAAGTTCATGGTACGTTGCAAATCCCCCAAAAATAAAGAGAATAATTTAATAATTTACAGTATTGAAATGTTTCATCACACATACCGGTCCACAGTAAGGCCCAGCCACAGGTGAATTAGCATCTGGTCCATCGTACAGCTTCAGGTAGTTATTCTGACAGTCTCCTGGGTCATCAATGCTAATCTGGTTGAAAGTCACTGTCACAACTCTACCACTAGGGGCTCTTATTAACCATTCACAGGAAGTGCCATTGGCGTAGGTGCCAGGATAGTTTGGACTGGCGAAAGAGCCGTGGTCTCCATATAACACACCACCACAACCTACAAGACAAACACACGACTCAACGAATGCTTTCTTTAGTATCAGACTGATTGAAATGATTGTAATATTATGAAAAGTGTGCTCTTACCCTGCGGCGAGGAAGTCCAGGTGATCTCAAAGCCATTGCGGGATGTAATATAGTCGGTCTTGAAATGCAGGAAGAGATGGTTGCTTCCCGGGGAGATGGGATTGGGTAACGTGCTTCCACAGTACTTCCCTAACTGAGGCGACGTGGCAGTGCTGCCGTTTCTCACCTAAAGCACATGTCAGGTATCGGAAAGCGTTTTAAATTATACAATTCTTTACTTTGATCAGATAACAGTGAGGTTAACCCTTACCTCCAGGTAGTCATAACTGCATGAAGGGTGACTCTCCACATCGAAACTAGTAAAGAACAGAGAGATGGAGCTGTTCTGAGGTGCCTGCAGTATGATGTTGCATTCAATATCATGAGGATATACTTCAGGCCAGCCGGGACTCTTCAGGTAGCCATATTCTTGCTCATACACTCTACTGCAACCTGTAGATATAACACATACGGACATTGACATGTACTGACAATATAATCACACTAATAAGAAAGAAACTATTTCAGAATCACAGGAAAAAACTCACCTGCCACCTGATAGGTAAGACTGAATCCATTGCCGCTCATGAAGGCATCTGATTTGAAAGTGACGTGCATTGTGCGGCCATAACTGTAGAAATCTGGTATGTGTGAGTCTATGCCACAGAACTTATGAGCTTGCCCATAATCACCCTAAAATAATAAAATAATACAATGTAAAGACATGCAAAAGAATAATGCATAGGTGTAAAGAAAGAACTTCAAATATGCAACTGAAAGATGAGCATTAGAGTCATTATATATAATGTTAACATTTTTTATTGACATTTAGTCACCTTGGAATTATAAGAAATTTTATTTTATTTTTTGGAAAAAATTATTCACATAGGCCTATTCTTTTTCAAAACAACTTATTTTCATTGTGTGATGTTTTTTCTTTAGGTTGTGTACACAAAAAAAAAATTCTGTATTTTCAGAATTAAAATATTAAAGGTTGTGTACTGTATGTGTCTATATTCTGGTCAACTCTGTTATTTCTGTTTCAAACTATATTATATATAACTTATATATTAATATATTGCATTATTTTTTATAAAATATCAAAATCTTAATAGACTTACTGTTTTTTTTATTGGCAACAAATTTATCTGTCATTATGACTTAATTTACACATACACGTTTACACATACTTTTAAATTTTAACACTATTTTAACTCATCAAAATAAGCAATTGCAACTAGTTTAACAACATAAAACTCACGAGTGGTTATAATTTAAAATAGTAAATGAACTTTATTTTAATGTATTTAATTTGTGAGGTTGTGTTTTGGGTGGTTCCGTCTCACCACTGGGAAGTCTTTAAATTCCAGAAAGTTGTTGGTACAGCTCTGGCTGGACTGGAGCTGGAAATGCTCAACAGACACCTTCACGGCCTCTTGAGAAGGCGCATCCAGAACCCATCGGCACGAGGTGAAGGAGGGGTAAGGATTGGGATAGAATGGGGATGTGATGGTCTGAGCTGATTCTGTAGCATTAAACGTTCCTCCACAAAGTCCTAAACAGATGCAAAAGCACTATTAGGGTAACTTATTCAGACGGTATCCTTTATTAAATTCCAAACATAGTTTAGACACCATATCAACCAAACATTTCTTGGCAGAATGCTTTGGTGTCTTACTGTCCATTGTCACATAAGTGGCGTTGAAGCCACGCCGTTGCACGACGCCGTCTGAGATGAAGTGCAAAGTCAGGAAGTTACTGGTTGAGATGAAAGGTGCGGGTACTACAGATCCACAGTATGTTCCAACCAATGGATAGTTAGAACTGTCACCATCATAAATCTATGAATGGAAAGACGTTTCTGTGCATTTTGTGCATTTTACATGGTAATACAATTTGAAACTGTCATTACCTTAACATAGTCATATCTGCAGATGCTTCCAAATGGACCTTCAAGGTCAAAAGAAGGGAAAGTGAGATTAATGGCTTTATTTGGCTCCACAGCGATGGTCCACATACAGTCCATACGTGGCTCGTACTGTCCGTTCATGTTAATATCAGGAGAACCAAACATTCCGGTGGAGGACGTCAGGTAGCCACCACAGCCTTGTTGAGGACCTTGAGAAGATTATAGAGGCAGACAGACAGATAGAGAGAGAGAGAGAGAGAGAGAGAGAGAGAGAGAGAGAGAGAGAGAGAGAGAGAGAGAGAGAGAGAGAGAGAGAGAGAGAGAGAGAGAGAGAGAGAGAGAGAGAGAGAGAGAGAGAGAGAGAGAGAGAGAAGAAATGCACAAGGATTATACAAACCACCTGTAGATGGCAGTAAAGTCCACAAATCCATGGTTTGGTTCTTAAGTCATGCTGACCAATGATGTGAGGTTATCGAGTGATGTGGACTAAATTAGATTTTAAATAAAAATGATTATAACCAGTATTGTTTTTTTAAAGATTGAGATTTGATTAAGGTTTGATAAAATGGCGATGGAGATAATATTGTGCAAACAACTGAAATGTGAATAAAGAATCAGAATTCTACTTTTCTTTATACTTTAACACTGGCCACTGGAGAATTATGTCTTGTCTCTGGCCACTCCTACAGTCTGAACAAGATCTATTGTTGTGGAAGAACAACAGGGATGCTTGTAAGACTGGGCGGTTCTCTCGCACCCCCATACACGGGCTACAAAACCCTTTACAATTCAGCTCTTGGGGAGACTGGTCATCTTGAAGTCACTGGTGCATCAGATGCTTTAAAGCACAAAGCTTTTACAAAGAACACTGTTTATGACCCCTGAACACTTTGTTTAGTCCTCAAAAGAGATCTTTGTCTTCCTGTCTGTACAATCATCCCCACATTCTTTATTCTGTTCCAGTAAAACCAAAAAAGAACAAAATTAAAGGGACAGTTCACCCAAAAATGAAAATTCTGTCACCATTTACTCACCCTCGAGTTGTTCCAAATCTGTATGAATGTCTTTGTTGTAATGAACACAGAGAAAGATATTTGGAAGAATGCTTATAACCAAACAGTTCTTGGCCACCATTGACTACCATAGTAGGAATAATGACAATAGTAGTCAAAAGTTCCCCAGAACTGCTTTCCCACATTCTTCAAAATATCTTCTTTTGTGTTCAGCAGAACAAAGAAATGTATACAGAGGGTAAGACCACAGATTTGATCTGTAACAGGTCAGATATACGGTCTTTTGTTTACTGAGAGGATGGAGAAGCCCCACCTAAAGTCTCACTGTACGTTGCTCTCCAACCCTCCGCCGCGATTGACGCGTCCGTGACGAACTCGAGAAACATCTGATTGGACGAGGACCTGAGGTTCGGCGGAAGCTGCCCCCCGCAGAATTTCCCCATCAGCGGTGCAAGAGAGTTTTCTCCATCATACACAGCCACATAATCATAGCGACAGTTCGAGGAGGCCTCAAGACTGAATGAGTTAAATCTATAGGATGAAAAAGCAACATCAGCAAACTTAATTAAAATTAAAAGCATTACAGCCATGCAGAACAATCTAATTCCTCAGAAAGCGAAAACCACTAATGGTAGAGGGGGTTTCTTTAAAAGAAAGTCTCTAGGGATGGATGATGGATGAATGGCTTGCTGCCCGTCAGTGACACTTTTAAGTGGGGTTAACTACACAAAAGGAAAGCTGGATGATCAATACTAGCATGCTTCATCTGTCTCTTTGTTAGAACGCAGCTGGCTTTATGAAAGAATTGTGCATGTGTTGCTGATCTGGTTTAGTTTCTGTGAAGTAAATAGTCTAAGTAGTCATCCTTTATTCACCCTAATGTTATTCCAAACCTGTATGACATTTCTCAAAATATCTTCTTTTGTGTTCCACAGAAGAAAGAGTCAGATACAGGTTTTAAATTAGAAAAGAGAGAATAAATAATGAAATTTTGGTTGAATTATGCCTTTCTGGTTTATTTCTGATGATGTTAGTTTCAAAGAGAAAGAGCATTAAATCATTATTAACTAAACAACTCACTTCAGGTCAATGACACGGTTGTTGCTGACATATATGTGATATGTGCAGTTGATGTTGTGAAGGTAGTTGATGATTGAATGCGCTGGACTGCTGATTGTCCCAGCAGTTGTATTAAACACTCCGCCACATGCTGTTAAAATGACACACAGACATTAAAACAAATCAAACTGAGAAAACAACTTGCTTAAAAACTGTAGTCTTTATAGTTATGATGTTTGTATTGTAAAGTAGATGACCTCGAACATTTCGGAAACTGATACATGTTCTTTGAGAAATTCGAGAAATTCAAAGTTCTATTCTCTCAAATCCCCTCATATTGTTTGATAAATGCAGTGTCCTCAAATTCCACACGTTCTTCTCATTCCAGATTTCTGGGCTCAGTGAATCAAGCTTGCGTTACTGCTGTGGTAAACAACCCAAGCACACACCTACATAGAAGCCACACCCACATGAGCCTACAGTACATACAGTACACACACACACACACACACACACCATAGCCACTCCCACATACAACCACATATGCCAACATCCATGCCACACCCACACAAGCATGCACCAACTACATATAAACCTCTCCCACACATCTAAGACTCACCCCAACAGGTCTATTTGTTCTATTGGGCATCTCAGTATAGCACATATCATCCTGCTACTGCACAATTTTAAGCATTGTTGTGTGGTTTGTGCTTACGCATGGTTCTGTATTCCGCCAGGAAGCCATTGTCATTGATTATGCTGTCAGAGTAAAAGTTGAGAAGCATTGGTCCAAAGGTGGAGAAAACGCCAGGGATGGTATTTCCACAGAGGGTAGCCAGTGGGACACTATTGATGGAGGTACCACTGTAGATCTTCACACCATCAAAGATACACGTGGAGTGTGCTAGAGAAGATGAAAATCCATGATAATCCATCCCTCCCTCCCTCGCCACATGCAGTGTTATGGTTTTGTAAATGTGTACATACCCTCCAACTGAAAAGTTTTAAATGTGAGTACAACTACGTTCTGATCTCCAGCATCGATGATGTAATTACAATTGGACCCATCTGGGTAATGATCCGGGTAGTTTGGAGAAACCACACGACCAATTGTGCCTGTAAAATTGGCTCCACATCCTAAAAGAAAAAGACAATAGGATACCCGTAAAAACGTTAAGAGCACAGGAATCAAACCGTAAACATTTCATACACCCAAATGATACTCACTAGTGTAGAATGAGGCAGAAAATCCTTTGCCAGCCGTTTCTGTGGATTGAAAGCGAGCCTTCATAATATTTCGTGGTGCAGTGACTACAGCAGGGGCTGTTGAACCACAACCAGTGACCAAGAGGTTCTCATTGTTCTCTACGCTGTCAGACCATACCTGTCACACACAGATTAAATAGAATGTCAACCCAGACACAAAATTTAAAAAATGCAATCAAATGAGAATATGTTTACCTTAATGTAACTGTTTTGACACTGTCCACTTGAGTCTGGGATCTGGAAGTCACTGTTAAAGCCCATCTCCAGATGATTTCCATCATGAGCTATGATGGTCCAAGAACACTGAGCATTGGCTGGAAAATTCTGTGGATAATTGGGAGATTTGAAGGTGCCTGTATCAGCATGAATGGTTCCTCCACAACCTGAGGAAGAGAAAAAAATCAACTTAACTAGGCAGGAGCTAGGACCCTTGTTAATATTATAAAAACTTTCCAGCGGTGATGCGTTAAGAATTTCATACCTGCGTTGCACGTTTGAGGGCAGCGCAATGTAGGAAGGGGTGTACACCCGCAGTAGTGTGTTTTGTTGTCGATTTCAAATAACAACAACAGTTTTCAGAAATTGCTTACCCTGCCTTTAAGTATATTTCAGGAACACATTTGTATACTTAAATAGCAAAATTAATATATAAATAATAAACTATGATCTTCACTTTGGTCTTGAATTGACATTCTGTTAACTAGTCCAAACCCTAACCTAACCCCTTGAGGCGGAGGTGACTAGTTAAGTCCCTAATATTGGCCCTAAAATCTGATTTATTTATACGGATTTTGTAGCAGGACCAACACGGCTGTTGTTTCATGAACATATCAAACAGGGCAGGATAACATTGTGCATACCTGATGAGTCCGTTGACCAGGTGGCAACAAATCCTCCTTTGGACACGACATGATCAGCAAGAAACACCAGAGCTAACTTGTTCGACCCTGATTGAATTGTTCCAGGTGAGTTGTTTCCACAATATTGACCAATCATGGGAGCTCCTGGTGAGCCTCCATTGAAAATAGTCACAGAGTCCCAGCCGCACTGACTATGCTGCTCTACTTCAAAGTATGTAAAAGTGAGCTAGACAAAAAAAACATGTTATAAATGTTTTAGAGAATAAAAGAAACCAAACCCAAAGATTGAAATGTTAAAGGCACTAACAGTGATGGTGTGGCCTTCAGGAGCCTCAAGAAGCCAAGCACAGCGGCTCGGACTGGGGTATTGGTTGGGATACCCAGGGCTGGAAATGACACCTCCGTCTCCGCTTTGTGAACCTCCACACTCTGCGGAAAATGAGTTGGGTGATGTAGATTTTTATACAGATCATTGTGTTTAAGAGTCTCTGAAGATAAGTATTACCTGAAAAATAATATGTGACTTTAAAGCCCAAGTCAACCTCAGCCTCATCCGACCGGAAGTGAACCCAAAGCCCAGGGGTAAACACCACTATGGGGATTGTAGGTGCGGTCTGACCACAAAAACGGGACAGAAGCTCTCCATTCATATCATCTGCAAGAGAAGAACAAACGTGACATCCATAAATGTTATCCTTTCATTGCCTTCAGTTGTTTAGTAAAAGAAGGGATGTCTCATTCAGATTTATGCATTTGGCAGATGCTATTATCCAAAGCGAAGTACAAGGCATACTTTTCTATCAGTATGTGTGTGTTTTTTGAAAATGAACATGAACACAACAACATGAACATAAAGGTAATACTATAAACCCCACCCATTCTAAACTCCAAGTAGTCCCACTCGCAGGTTTGGTGATGCTCTAGATGAAGCTCATCTATAAACACCACAATGGATGAGTTCACATGCTGTGGGTTCTGGATCAGCCATTCGCAGTTCAAGTTGTTGCTGTAGTTTCCATTTCCAAACTCCGGCGAGGTGAAGTTGCCAGGTTCGCTAAGTATCCCACCACACACTACAAAAAAGCAGCGATTCACCAATTCAATAAAAACCTAAAATAGTCAGCATGCTTATTAAGTGTCTCAAGTTTAAGTTGTCACCTGCTTCATCCTCCGAGGAATAATCTGCCATGAATCCACCATTAGACACAGATGCATCTGTGGCGAAAATTACGGTCATAGTATTCCCTGAAGATTTGATTTGTGTACCGGCAGGCACTGTGCCACATAAACGTTCCAATCGAGGAGCATTGGGTACCAGACCATTTTGGACCTATCAGCCAATGAATCGAAAGCTTCATTTATACATTTGCCTTCATTTAAAAAAGAAAATTATATTAAACTGAATTGGCTGGTGCTAGGAGTGTTGATGAATTCACCTCCACAAAATCATACAAGCAGGTATTGTGCTCCTCCAGCCTCAAGTCGTTGATGGTAAGAGTGACCCTACGACCTTGAGGAACAGTGATTCTCCAACGACATACTCGGCTGTGGGGATACAGATTTGGGTAGTTGGGAGATGAAATGGTCCCGAATGGTGCGTTCAGATCCCCTCCGCACTCTACAAAGAGAAACAATGTCATCTAATGGAAACTTGAGTTTTTACCACTTTTAAAATGAGTTTGTACTTGCCTTCAACACTGGCTTCAAACGATAAGCTGAACCCTGCTGCATTTCCACTGCCATCACTGACAAACCTCACATATGCAAAACTGTCTCCGGTGTCTATTGAAGTTGGAAGGCTGTTACCACAGTGTCTCCCCAAAAGACGTCCTATGGAGGGAACGTTTTGGTCAATGACCTGCACAACCTTCAACTGGAGGGATTTTGTTCAGGGAAAACTCAAACCTGAGGTGTTGTATTCACGGATTTCTACATAGTCATTAGTGCAGTCAGGGGAGCTTTGGAGGTCAAGAGCGGTGTATGTTAGTGTCAGATAGTGTCCAGTGGGACCCTCCAGGTACCATTCGCAGTTCGAGTTGTCTGGATAGTTTGAGTCTGGGTAACCTGGACTTTTGATCGTTCCACTCTGACCAATATATGTGCCTCCACATGTAGCTGAGTGGGGAAAGAAAACACTTTAATACATTTTAATAAAAATAAAAACAAGTTAGGGTTTTGTAAGACATTTGGATTACCAATGGAGTACTTGGCTTTGAAACCAATATGTGTGACGCTTGTATCTGTTCGGAATCGAATATACATTGTGCTCCCCATTGAATGCTGGGTAGATGGCCGGGTGTTGCCACAAAGCCTGCCAATCAAATCTGCATCCGATGTGGGACCGTTATGAAGCTCGATGTAGTCATAAAGACATCTGAGAGAGGAGTAAGATATGTTGTTATATTTACATGAAGGGCTGCTTAGTTATGACAAAGATCATGGCATAATTATTTTGGCCAATATTGAGACCACAATTGTTTTTCATAATATTGCACAATAGTATTGACTTTGAAAAAAATCTATTTATTGTAAATACATTTTGGTAAACTATATTCAAAACATACATTTTACCTTAATTATTTTGTTTTAATAATTGTTGGAAGCTATATAATAATACGCCAATAAGCCGTACCAATAATAAGCATTTAACTGTTCTAAATATATATCAAAACATACCCAGAATGAGGCTCAATGTAAAAGTCCCCCTCAAAGTCGAGTTGTACGGCCTCTCCATTGGGAACTTTGACTATCCACACACAGTCAATATTTTGGGGGTAGTTTGATGGATAGTTAGGAGACGTGATGTACCCGGGTGGGTCTCCATCATTCAGCTCAATGAGACCACCGCAAGCTGGAAAAAAGCATACAGATTAACTACTATTTTAGTTATTACAAAAAATACATCCATTGTGTAACATGCATCCTGAATTACTCAGTTATTCTTTTGTCATTGATGTCATGGGATTATTCTGGATGAATAATCAGTTAATAATCAAGAATTCACCTGAGCTATGGGCTTCAAATACAAGTTTGAATCCACTGGCCTCATTGGTGCCATCTGAGACAAAATGGACAAACATGCTGTTGTCTGTGGTCTGAAGTGTAGATGGAGGATTGGTTCCACAGAGATGTCCTGATAGACTTGGTGAGTTGCCATCAGGTCCATTTCGTAACTAATACAAAATAATCAAGCACAAGAAAACAACTTATTATGTTTCCTCAAACACAAAAAGACACTTTGCATGATATATTGGTGCTCTCACCTCCAAGTAGTCACCAGAGCTGCATTGCGTACCAAATCCTTGTATCTGGAAAGGGCTTTCGAAGGTTACGGACACTCTAAACCCTGGAGTGACCATGATTTGCCAATTGCAATTTAGGTTGGGCTTGTAATTCTGTGGATACTGAGGAGAGCTCAGAACTCCTCTGTCGGTATGGATGAAACCTCCACAACCTGATTGAGAAGTTGGGATAAACATCTCATCATCACTGCAATTATTTGCATTTTTAGTGATTTTAGTGATTTAGAAAATTTAGTGATGGGTCATGGATTTGTTATTCACCTTTGGAATAAGAAGCATTGAAGCCTCCTCTATTAACGCTGCCATCGGAGGTAAATCGCAGGAACATGGCGTCGCCAGTCGTGTGGAGAGAACCAGGCAGCTGCCGCCCGCAAAGGGTTGCAATCAGTGGAGATAAATTGGTTTCACCTTATAAACAAAAAACATACTAGAGATTATTTCATTGTAATTGACTTGATGGATTTTATATGACAAAAAGCCTACCGTCTTTGATGACCAGGCTGTCGTGAAGACACGAAACCTCATCTTCAATGTCCAAAGACAACAGATTTAACTCCACAATGGAGTTAGGAGACCGGATTACCCACGAGCACTCAAGGTTAGGCTGATATTGCTCAGGCCAACCAGGAGAGAAGAGGAACCTGGGTGTGTCTTCTGTCATCAATGCTCCGCCACACGCTCCTAAAAACGAAGAATGGAAAATAGTCCCCATTGGGAAACTTCATTTGAACAAGAGCTTTGAGAGAGTTTTTGTGTTGAACTGACCTGGTTGTATTGTAGGCACGGGACCAGAATGTTGAACGGCCGTCCACTCGATAAGAAAGCCTTTTCCTCCAATCACATTATCAGATTTGAACTCAAGAGTTATAGTGCTGCCTAAACTTCTCACTGGGTTGGGCAGAGTCAGGCCGCAAAACTCGCCCAGCAGGTAGGCATGCGTGTTCGGACCATCAAATATCTACAGAACAGGAGGAACATTGTGCTTTATGAACGCCTTTTTATAAAATACCTGCTTATACTTGTGTTCTGTTAAAATGTGTCATTTTATGCAGACCTTTAGCTTGTCATAATAGCAATTGGACAGGTCCTCAATGTCAATATCCAGAAACTGAATCTCTACATAGGAGTCGCCATTTACTGTGATGGTCCAGCGGTAGTCTGCGTTGTTTGGGTAGGTGCGTGGGTAAAGAGGTGAGGCTATCTGACCTGAACTGCCTGTGATGTCATTTCCATACACTGAGAAAAGAATATTCAGACATATGCACCCTTTTATTGCATACTTATTTGTATAGGTAAAATAATATTTGAAGATCCAGATAAAAACGGAGCAATCCATCTTAAAGACTCACAGTGAGAGAACACTGCTCTGAATCCAGCTCCGCTCACTGAAGAGTCCGACACAAACTTGATCCACAGCATGTGGCCTGTTATGGAGGTGTAGTTGGAAGGAAGAGAGTCACCACAAAAACGTCCGACCAGAACGCCAGTAGAATGTCCTTCACGAACCTCTAGGTAGTCATTACTGCAATCTGTACTCTGCTGTAGCTGGAACATACTGGATAAAATAATCCAATTACATTATTTTGTAAATCCATTAAGGCTTACGTTTGAAAGATTGATGTAACATCCTCTTTGGCTCACATAAAGGACATTTGGAGTCCATTCCCAGGGGAACTGGTGATGGTCCACACACACTCTATATTAGGTGGATATACATCTGGATAGTTTGGACTGTTGAAAGCACCTGATTCCATTAATAAATGTCCACCACAGCCTGGGAAAACAGTGGGAAAATATTCCTAAATTAAAGTCTAATGCTAATTTTACTATCTGTAGTTACTCTGAAATAAATAAAGCCTAACCTGAAGTTGAGGCCATGTAAGTTGCTCTGAAACCTTTCTTAGATATGAAAGAATCTGAGATGAAGTTTACCACCATGGCATTGCTGAATGATGTGACGGGATGTGGTAATTCAGACCCACAATATCGACCTTGAGAAATGTAAGCATTTTAAGATTTGGTTGTTTAGTAGTGTAACATTCTAAGAGTACAAAATATACATCTGTGGTCAATTGAGTTCACTTTTAATTCAAATATATTGTGAAGATGAATTTAAAATGTTAATAGTTGCAACTTGAAGGATGAGCTGAAGCTTAGCTTTGAGGAAAAGGAGGATTGGCAAAAAACACACACAATACATTAATTTTTCATTTTCAGTATTTTGTGGTGTACGACAAAATTTTGAATGGGTGCTGAATATTTACTATATTGCAATATATTGATCGTGTTTTTTGTTTATGTAACGCTTAGCGTCAACACACATATATATCGCGAGACCCCTACAATATTATAAATATCGTTATATTTTAAAGTTATAAATATATAGTTTTGAGAGTTTCTGTTAAAAAAATGGATACGCTTCCAAACCATGAAACCTCAAAACATCAAACTGTGATATACCAAGGCATACCGTCCCATGACTATTTGAATTAAACCCATATTTCCTAAAACTGTACCATACACCTCATATTTTGATGGTTAAGCTAACCTGAGAGAACACTAAAAGCAAATATTTCACAAATATGCTCACTGGGACACCACTGTATGTTTACTCAATAATAATTCTTTGGATGTAGTGATCTGTTTTTACCAACAGACGGGGAATCATAATTGTCTCCATCCAGGATCTCCACACTATCATGTGAGCAGTTTCCAGTCACCATCTCCACCTCAAAGTCAGCGAAGGACAGAGTGACATGGTTAACTGATAAAAGACAAAAGCATCTGCATTATAACAAATACAAAAAAATATAAGATCACAATCTTTAACAAAGATATATTGAGATTATTGATCCTACATGGCTCCTGTGCCCGTATGATCCAGCTGCAGTTCTGATTGGGTGGATAAATGTATGGATAGCGGGGAGATGCAATAGCCCCGCCCACATCGTCGGTTATTATAGTTGACCCACATGCTGGAAATCAGAAGAGAAACCAATGATAAACTATGAAACGAAACCACAGCATAAACGTGAACAGTCAGATCACTCACCTTCTGAGAACTTGGCACTGAATCCTCTATGGTTTTGAGCGTGATCTGATCTGAAGCGAACATGGATGACATTCTGTGTCGATGTAAATGGAAAAGGCCTGGACGTACCACACACTTTACCCAGGAGAGGAGACCACTCATGTGGACCATCATGAATCTAGAGAAAAGACACTCAAGTTATTATTTGTCCCCAAATTTTCTTTTGTGATACATTAGTTTGGAGCAAACATAATGTCACATAAATGCATCATAGGAAGGTCATCCCAGTTCAAGCACTTACAGCCACGTAGTCAAAGTCACATGAGTTGTGATTTTCAATGTCCAAATCGGTTAAGTTAAAAAATACTCTGTGTCCCGCGTCCACCGTGATGGTCCAGGAGCAGTCAGCGTTGTCTGGGTAGTTGTTGGGGTACTGAGGAGAGTGGATTTCTCCACTGGGGGCTGTGACAGCCCCTCCACATCCTGAACATCAGAAGGTAGTTTTTGAGAAGTTTATTAGCAAGAAGCTCATTAGCAAATTACAAATGCGATATTACACATTACAAAATTACCTCCTTGGACCTCCTGCCAGGTTGCGTTGAAGCCCCTGCCGCTCACAACGGCATCAGATACGAACCGGATGGTTACGCTGTTACCGGTGGTGGCCACCTGCAGTGGATTGTTGGGAGGGCGTGTGGTGCAGAGCTGGGCCAATCGTGGAGCAGACAGGTCAGGCCCTCCATATACCTGGACAGGGGTCAAAGGTCAGGAGATGGTCACACATTGGAGATTTTGATGGCTTACAGTGTGCTGTGAACATTCTTGATCGTTTACCCAAAAATAAAATTGTGTGTTTTTTTGTGTTCATTCAATGGAAGTCAATGGGGGTCAATGTTGTCTGGTTACCAATATCTTCAAAATAGGTTATTTTGTGTTCCACAGAAGAAAGAAAGTCATGCAGGTTTGAAATGATATGAAGGTGAGTAAATAAATTTTTGGGTGGACTGTCACTTGTCTGAAAGACCTTTGTTGACATATTTCTCTATGAAACAGGATCAGAACTTGTTTTAAAACAATGTCTCTGTGAGAACAGCTGTATTGAATAAGGGTTTAAGCCCTTTCTCTGAGCTTTGGTTTCCAATTCATTTCTGCCCCGTTGGCTCCATTCACTGTACCAGATCAAATCAGCATTCCACAGCTTTACCCTACAAAATACACTACCACTGGCAGGTGGCAATGGGGCATAAACAGCCAACACACCTACACATAGTCTGTACGCTACATACACACACAATGTGTCTGCAATTCAATGTGCAGAATATTACTTAAAGGGACAGTTCACCCAAAAATCTGAAATCTGGATGACACTCTATCTTCTGTGGAACAAAAAAAGAAGATATTTTGAGATATGTCCATACAATGGAGGTCAATGGGGGTCAATGTTGTTTGATTATCAATGCTCTTCAAAATATCTTCTGTGTTCTGCAGAATTAGCATTTTTGGGCAAACTATCCCTTTAATCATTTTTATAGGTGATAATCCAAAATGTAGATGTACTTTCATCAGTTAAAATTTGTGGTTGTACCTCCAGTTTGTCATAGTTACAGTCAGGGTGATATTCCACGTCAAACTCAAGAATGGTGATGGAGATGCTACTGCCAGAGCTGGTGTGGATGTGCCAGATGCACTCACGGTTTGATGGGTATTTGTTGGGATAGTTCAGGCTGTTGAAGGAACCAGAGGGCCCAAAAAGTTCCCCACCACAACCTGCAGAGGGCGATAGTGAGTCAATCTCCTGCAATTTAGGGTTAAACAATAAAATATGGCCAGATTTGATGTAATGATCTCTTACAGATGTGAAAGATTTTTTTATTTTGCTTGCTTATACATAAAAAATGAAAAATCTGCATGTGCAGTTTAGAATTCTAAAAATAAACATCTCACACCAAAGCTTATCAGAAGACATATTCTGCTATCTCGCCACGAGAGAGACCACAGCATCACAATTGGGAAAATGTGTTTAGTGTAATGTAATATTTAGTGAAGTCAGAAGAGATTAATTCTTATTCTTTCAACCCCCCGCCCAAATCAATATACATCAATGTCTACAGCGTCCACAAGTCTGTGAGAGGACAATCGAAGGGTGGAGCTACTTTTAGTGGATGACTGATCTTAAAGTGGATGAAAATGCTGAAGGGATTTTTTTATGTGAAATTGAAAACTAATAATAAAAACTGAACAATAAGAGTTGAGGGACATGTTTTTTGTCAGCAGCTGCTTGCAGTGTTCTTTAAAAGCATGTTCTTTGTTTCTTTTTCTGTTGTATTTCTATCTCAGGAAGGTTTGCACAGCTGTACAGCAAAGCTGTGTCCGGATCACTTACATAATATAATTTTCCACAAAATGTGTCCATGGAAACCAAGATCACATCCTTCCAAAAATGACATCATCTCAGAGAGAGGCGCATAAATGATTAACGTTTCCAGTGTGCTTTCAGAAAAGCAATACTCTCTCCATCTCTCTTCTACCCGTGCTCTCTGTTCTCCAGCTCCAAAAATAAGTCCACGCCCTTCAGCACGGTGACTCAAAGTCCCCCAAACACACACACACACACAACACATCAGTATGAAACAGCTTGTCACCTCTTTTCCACATTGTTATACAAGACTAGATGAGCATGGATAGGATACACAATATAACACACACACACACACTATGAAAAATAAACGTCTAAAACTCTATTCTGCTCTCCATTTATCCCTGGTAGTCAGCTTTTTCTTTCTGCCATGCCTATCAGAGTAAGAATCTTACAACCGACCAATCAGAAAGCAGCCTTCCTAGAAAGATGTTTCTGCTTTGTCCATTAGGGCTGCTATTATTCTCAGGACAGACTTTAGGTCGATGACCGCCGGCTTCCCAGCAGTGACTCCGCATGTATTATGTCCGTCTCCAATTTGCACAGATGCGTTCATCTCATTTTTGCACTGTCATACATGCTTTCTTATAATGCTAGTGCTGGTTTAAACATTTATTTTTTGTTCTGGGTGTTCTGGATCTTACCATTTTGGTACCAGTCCATTTGGAAGCCTCTGTATGATAATATGACATCGGACCGGAACACTATGTGAAGACTGCCACTGGTGGTGGTGTTGGCCGGAGGAGGTGTATTCCCACAAAACGAACCAATCAGAGGAGCCTGTTCGTTCGGCCCATCATACAGCTATACAGAAATAAAGAGCATTAATTTAAAAAATATTACATGACAACTGTGGTCATCCTGTTGTTTTGATTGACAAGACACTGTGTAAGGCCCGAAAAAGACTTTTCCTACTATCGTTCACAGCAAATGTATTTTTCTACAGACCTGGTTTAGCCAACCAAGGACACAACCCATTTGTTTTGTTTTAGGAACACAAAAAGTGTATTTCTGGCAGATGTACCATCTCACATTCCATAACACAGAGGTCATCGCACACAAAAATAACAAACCTTCTGCTCATGAATGCCTATCTATGGAATGAAGGTTTACAAAAACATCTGCAAGTTTAGCATTTCCCAAGGCAGCCCGGGAGAAACTCATGGCACTGAGCTCAAAAACACCTCCAACTCTCAATGAGGCCCCATGATGTCATCACTGTTTGGATCTCTATGGTGATGAGTGAACTGCAAAGAACTCAAAGGCCCTTTTGTATGTTTCTAAAACTCTGCCAGTAAATCAATGTAGTGTAATTGCATCACAAAGCGTCCGGCGTGAATTAAACAACTTGACCCTTCAACACATAAATACAAACTTACAGTATAGAAGTGTTCTGCTCACTTCAGATTCAGATTTATTAGATATGTAAACTTTACTTGAACTAAGCTAGACCATAAACAAAACAACATGTGCTCACCTTTACATAGTCATAGTAGCAGGTTGTGTGTGGCTCAAGCTCAAAAGCCATGAAGGTGTAGTTGATGGTGTTGCCCATGGAGGCTTGGATGGTCCAGCTGCAGTTGGCATTAAAGGGGTAGTTATTGGGGAAGTTCAAGCTCTCGATCCTTCCCCGGGTCCGGTTGGCAATCAGCACACCATTGCAAACTAAAGAAACAGCAATTCAGATTAATATGTGATTTACACAACATCATATGAACATGTGATGGGTGGAATTTTGTCAATATCTGCGTGGAATGTTTAGAGCACATTTTACAAATACGTGCTTTGATGCATGGCTTCAAAGTCTAATAAAAATAGTTAGAGGCATTGGCCATGAGGAAGAGCTGAATTTGAACCTGCAGTAAAGTTTAAACGTCGGGGAAACACACAAGCATTTGACCATTGAGAGTCGAATAAAAGGCGAAAGGAAGATGAATAGTGTTGCACTGAGCTCTAAACTGTGACATTTCACCTCCACAAACATAATTAAACAAGACAAAACAGCAGAAACACAGCCCAGTCTAAAAGTCAATGTCCTCTGAGTGAACACCAGCTACCACGGACTGTAAAAAAAAAAAAGTGTCCACAAACACTTGAACATACATCAGCGTTATGAAAACTAACTAAAATGACAAAAATTATCTTTGATAAAAATGTATTTGAAGTGTTTTTTTTTTTTTGTTTAGCTCACAATCATTTATTTACAGAGAGGGCAGGGTTTAAGACCTATAGACCACTTTGGAAAATGTAAACAACGCTGGTTCAGAAGAACATCCTGTTTAAATGTGTAAACAAAATGCAACCATAACTGAATCAAAATGTAAATGAATAGATTTAAGATTTAAATATAGCTGCAAGCAGCGTTTACGAGGCAATGCCCAACAATGGTCCAAAGGGAAATATCAGCTACAGATGAACACTGTAATACACAACTATTACCTTGTACTACTCAGTACCACGGTCATGTTTATTTACACCTGTGTAAACTTTCAAAGGACTACATTACTTCCATGTTTTTGGACATGGAGTTTTTTATATTATGAAGCTTATTGTATTATGTGCACTTTGGGAATTCAACCCATGACATTGCCATTATTACTTTAAGGTTAAGGCTATTTCAAGTAGGAAGAACAGTCAGCTTGCCTTAAACAAGTCAAACTAACTCCCTAAAAGATGGTTTTAAGGATTGATGTGTGTATGCATGTATGTTTTGTACCACTCACTGGTGTGGTAGTTAGTCAGAAACCCTCCTGTGTGGACAATGTTGTCTGTACGCAGTTTCACATACATACTCTCTTTAGATGAGCGGATGGGTAAAGGAATCTGATTTCCACAAAGTTTGGCCAACTGTGGCGCATTGGTGTTGTTTCCATCAAATACCTGGTTAAACACACAAATGTCAGTAATAATTTAGCTCAGTTCCATATAAAGCACTCTGTAAAAGGTAGTGTAAGACAACGCTGTCTGACCGCTAAGTAGTCAAAGACGCAGTTGAAACTAGACTCTAGATGAAAGTCTGCAAAGCTAAGCTCCACCAGACTTCCTGCGCTGGTCTTGATGTGCCAGTAGCACTCGGCATCAGGATGGTAAGGGAGTGGATAGTTAGGGGAGCTAAAACCTCCGACGCTGGTGGTCAAGGTACCACCACAACCTGATCAAAACCAAGTAAAGATGCTTGAATACATTTGTAAAAATCAGACACTACAACAAACGTTTAGAAGTACAACAAAAAGGAAACTTCTAACTACACAAAATGAAATGCATACCGGTCTGTGTGCCATCCCAGTTGGCAGCAAACCCCCTGTAGGTGAGCGAGTGGTCCGATCTGAACTTCATCCAGAGTCTGTTGCTATGGGATACTATAATGGGTGGGGGGTTTGTTCCACAGTATTTAGCAATCAGTGGCGACGTTTCATAGCCTCCATCTCTGTCAAGGAAAGGAAAGTGTTTTAAACAAAGTAAACACCAAAATAATGAATCAAGTTACTGAAGTTTCTTACCTAATCTCAAAATAGTCAAATGAACAGGAAGATGAGCCCTCCATCTGAAAATCTGTGACATTTAGCATGATCTGCATATTGACATCCACTATGATTTTATAGACACATTCCCGATTGGTGGGGTAATTGTCGGGGTAGTTGGGTGAGTTGAATTGTCCGGTAGGAGATCTAAATATCTCACTGCAGTCTGTGTTGTGAAAAGAAAGAAAAGAAAAGTTTGAGAAACTGACATTCCAATATGAGAGCAAAAGACAAATCCAATTCAACCTTCACTATAGCCTGTACTCCTAATGGATCTGAAAATGGGATTCTTCAAATGTATCAAATGTCTGCAATAAAATTATACCTGTGGTCGCATTGATTGAGACATAAGTGGCAGAAAAGCCTTCAGCTGAAAGACTCGAATCAGATACCAACAGAACAGTCATCAGACTATCAGTGCTGGTTAGAGATGGAGGAACGGACCGTCCACAGAACCTGGATTCAGAATGACACACAACATTTTCATTGATCATTGATTTCATTGATTCCCAGATCCCTGAAAATCATCATCTTTTAAACATGTTAAAGAATGATGTTGGTCTGCAATGTTGACTCTAGTTGGGTTAGAGTTGGGACTGGTCTACCTGCCCAGAAGGGTGCCGGTCAATGCGGTGCCATTATCATAGACCTCCACATAGTCATATGCACAATTGGTGTGGTACTCCAGATTGAAGGTTGTGAAGGACAGACGGATGAGGTTTCCAGGTTCGACAGAGATGTACCAGGTGCAGTTGGCTCCATGAGGGTAGCCAGTGGGATGATCAGGGCTGGTGAATGATCCTGTTTCTTCTGTTAGTGTCTCTCCACAACCTGTAAAAGTAAACAAATATTTAAGCGAGCCACTTAGATCAGAAGTCACTTTGGGCGGCATTTTGCTTCTTTGACTCCTGCAACCTTATAATTTTTTAGCTCACTCCACCTTGATTTGCCAAACAAAAGCTTTGTTCTCAAAACTGAGCCACAATGGATTCTGGGATTAAAAAAGTGATAGTTCACCCCAATATTTAAATTTTATCATTTACTGATCCTCATGTCATTTCCAACCAGTTTGACTTTCTTTCTTCTGCAGAACACAAGATATTTTGGTAGACAACATTGGCTCCCATAGACTTCCATTGTATGAACACAAAACCACTGAGACATTTCTCAAAATATCTTCTATCCACAAAAGTAAGTCCAACAGGTTTTAAACAACATGAGGTTTTTAGATCTGCCATTCCTTTAAAAAGTAAAGACAGCTCACCAGATTTTAGAATACTGAATCGATATTCAAAGTAAAAAAGCAGCGCACCTTGCTCTGCAGATCCATACTCAGCAGTAAAACCATGGTTGGAGATGGATGAATCAGTTTTGAACTGGATAAACATAGACCTCTGGGTAGACTGCAACATAGGTGGCATCTCCGTTCCACAGTATCGGCCAATCAGAGGGGAGCTTGCACTGGGGCCATCTCTCACCTGAGAAAGCAGAAAATAAAGTTAAAGGGATAGTTTACCCAAAAATTAAAAATCTTTCATCAATAAATCGAATGTACCTCTACATGATCAAAGAAGCATGTGCTGCTTCCCTCAACATCAAAGGTGAGGAAATTAAGAGTGACCACGTAGCCCATGGGTTGGTTAATGACCCACTCGCACATTTTGTTGTGGGGGTATGAGTCAGGGTGGAGGGGAGTACGGATCTGACCGGTTCCAGAGAGGGTTCCACCACAAGCTAGAAGGAGAAGAAGAGTTAAATAAACCTGAAGCAGATCTTAAAGGGGTAGTTCACCCAAAAATGAGAACACAAAAAAATATATTTTAAGGAACTGAACAACATTGGCCCTCATTGACTTGCATTATATGAACACAAAACCACTGAGACATTTCTCAAAATATCTTCTTTTGTGTTTCACAGAAGAAAGAGTCATATACAGGTTTTAGTAACTGAAATAAATGATTACTGAATTTTTATTTTTGGTGAACAATCTCTTTAAGCAAATTTCCATTTGTTTTGCATGTAATCTCACTGATGTCTAAGATAAATAATTGAGATACCAAAGAGATCTCATCTGTGATTTTTCATTCTTATGAACTCTCACCAAGTTCATATGTGGCCCTGAAACCAGCCATGGACACAGAGCTGTCGGACTGGAAACGTATCCAGAGTCCATTAGTGGAGGACAAAATGGGTGCTGGCAGAATGCTTCCACAGTACTTCCCAATGAGGGGGGAAGTCTCGCTGGTTCCATCTCTAACCTAAAAAAAGAATTCAAATCACTTATATAGTAACACTCAAAGCACGTAACACACATAAACACACAAATCATACCTCCACAAAGTCAAACAGACAGCCACTATGAATCTCCAGGTCCATGTGTGTGAAGTTGAGGTCCACCACTTCATTTTGTGGCATTCGGATGATATAAATGCACTGTCTGTTGTGAGCATAGTTATTAGGCCAGTTGGGAGATATTATGATTCCTTCGATTTCCGTGTAGACGCCGCCGCAACCCGGGTCAGCTGATGGCATACAGTGAATTACATTACACACAGGCCCAATGCAATATTGCAAGACAGTTAGCTTTAGTCTTATATAAAAAGTCATAAAATGTGCAATATTTCCAACATTTGCAATGTGACTCTTGATGTTTAATAGTTATATAACTCATATAAGGCATTTTATGAGTGCATATAAACGGATAGCATTCCACTGATGGATATATTTTAACTGAATTGTTTACTCATCATTTGGTTACTGAATTACCCATAATGCTTTAACAGTACCACACATTCAATAACATAATCATAGATATGAGTAAATAAGGAATTAGTGCCTAAAATCGAACGGTTCATAAACACATACAACCTATTAAATAGGGTAGATGTATGTATGAACAAAATCCTACTTCCAAAAATAAAAACATTCTGTCATCCTTTACTTTCATGTCATTCCAAACCTGTATGACTTTCTTTCTTCAGCAGAACACAAAAGAAAATGTGATTTGAAAAATGTTGGTAACCGAACAACATTTGTACCCATTGACTTGCATTGGTTTTATGTCTCTACAATGGAAGTAAAGGGGTATCACCATTGTTTGGTAACCAAAATATCTTCTTTGGTGTTCTGCTAAAAAAAAATCAGACAGGCTTGAAATGACAGGAGGGTGAGTAAATGATGACAGAATTTTCATTTTTGGGTGAACTATCCCTTTATTCGTGCCAAACATATCCCACAATTCCCTGTCTTTGTATTTTGACTGTATGGGCTTTACTTACATGGTGAAGTAGTGTATGTAATGTGAAATCCTCGATCACTGACACTAAAATCAGAATGAAAGTGTATCCATGCCATCGGCCCTGTTGTCTGTAGGGGTGGTGGCGATGCTGTACTGCAGTATTTTCCCAAAGCTGGATCCTCGGGGAGAAGACCATCTCTGATCTACAACACAAAACCAGAAATGACAGCTATTTAACGTGCACACATTGAAAGTGGTTTATATTTATCCAGTGTTCTGGCTTTGTGTACCTCCAGGTAGTCAAAGTTACAGTTATCATGGTGTTCCAAGCTAAGTGTCCCAAAGGCAAATGTTATGAGAAGACCAGGGTTCACATTCACTGTCCAAAAGCAGTCACGATTTGGTGGGTAGTTACCCGGGTAACCGGGTGATTTGACGTCACCGTATGTATTGGTCAACTCCCCTCCACACACTGTAAAACAAAAGTGTATTGATGTAAGACGTTATATTACGGTACTTTGTCAGATGTCAATCATTTGTACCAGTTCTTGGTTTACCTGGTGCCTGTGATGTCCAAGCCACGGTGAAGCCACCGCGACTGACCGAATGGTCAGAGCGGAACCAGAAGTACAGGGAATTATGGGAGCTGAAGAGTTCAGCTGGGGCGGCTGTGCCGCAGTATTTCCCAATCACGTAGGAGGAGGCGCTGTCACCATCATGGACCTGCAGAAAGTCAAAAGTGCAGGAGGCGCTGTTCTCCAGGTCAAAGAAAGGGAAGGTGATACGGAGAATCTGAGAAGAACAGATTGAGAGAATTAACGGCCTTGCTTTGTGGGCGCATAGCCTTAATGTATAATAATAACATAAAAACCCATATGAGCTCCAAAGATAATTCCTCTTAGCCTCATTTAAAAAAATGCATAAATGTGATGGATAACTTTACAAACCTGACTGGGGTCGGTTCGGATGACCCAGGCACAGCTGACCTGGTGCTCGTAATCTCCAGTTCCAGGATTGTTGGGGTAACTGAACGTCCCGGCTGGACTTTCCAGAACTCCTCCACATTCTAACACACACAAACACTTCAAGTAAGTCATCACTTAAAAAACATAAAATAACACAAAGATACACACTGCGTACATACTTTCAAACTAAAAAAATGTGGATCCAGCGACACACCTTGCTGTGGAGTCTGACACTGAGGGCCCGTCCACTGAGAAGTACAGGTACAGGTGTACCCATTAATCCCATCAGTACAGGTACCTCCATTCTGACAGGGATTACTGGAGCACTCGTTCACATTCTGATCACAGTTCTGACCCGCCCAGCCTGGGTCACAGCGACAGATGTATCCCGTAGCTGTGTTCTACGGAGACACAAAAAAAATCTGCTTTATAGAGACACATGCTATGGCATATATTAGGATAAATCCAAACAACACAATACACTAACCTCACACTGTCCATTTACACAGGGGTTATTAGTGCCACATATGTCGCTGATCTGGGTACAACCCGTAGGTCCATAGCCATTCCCAACATAACCAGGAGGACAGGTGCATGATGGGATAATACTTCCTGCAAAGAGACATAAATAACACCAATTTAAAATGCAATGCAGAAATGATCTTGATAACACTTCAAAATAATTTGTTATCATTAGTCAATGCATTAGCCTACATTTACTAACATGAAATGTTCATTTCAGCATTTACTAATGCATTAAAGTATCGGTAAACATTAGTTAATGCACCATGAACTAACATGAACAACTGTATATATTGATAAACATAAAACACTATATTGATGCTTGTTAGATCAAGTAAGCTAATGCATTTATTAATGTTAACAAATACAACCTTACTGTAAAGTGTTTCCATCTTTTTAATAGGATCTAACCAGAGAGACAAACAGAGTTCTGCATACATAAGAGTTGCATCCCAGAATGCACCTCATGAGTGTGCAGAGATGTAATCTTAAACCTTATATTATTGCATTTACATCCGTTATAAAATCCTGTAATGGCATAATAACATAAAACATCCCGTTAAATGCTAGCGGTCATGCACTTCTTTAAAGAATAACTCCAGTAAAAGTGTGCGCCGTGCGTTGTGTACCTGGTGTAGACGTGCATGTCGCCAGCGGGTGACATCCTCCATTGTTTGAGGAGCAGATGTCAGTTTTACTACAAGTCTTCCCGTCACCTTCATAGCCTGAGGACACACATATGGGGTCAGTGGTCTCATCTTACCAATAATGACCATTTCCTGCTCAATCTCGTCTGCTCTTACTCTGCAATCTGGAAGTCAACTGAGACTTGTAAAGTGTAATGTATTGGAAGACTCGCAGACAGCAGTTTCATCAATGAACCCATCTAATGCATCTCTCCACCTCTCTCCTTCTCTATCTCTCCCACAGGGAATATAATGAAACCTCATCTTAGCCTGCATCTGTTTCTTATTTCAAATATATTACAGTGAACAAACATGAATCAGCAGTGTTACAGGCTGGTTTGCTCTGGAAACAGGACAGATGCACACAAGCATCAGGCTAGCTAAAAATAGACATGCTTCATTTCTCAGCCCGTCGCTGGAGGCTAAATATTGAATGAGATGATAATATAATCTTATAAAACAGAAAACAAGACCGTCTAGATGAGCACAGGTCAGATTCGGAAGATTAAAGGGATAGTTCACTCAAAAATCTAACAATTTTCTTCTTTCTGAGAAACACAAAAAGAAAAATGGTAGGGATTGACAACCTTAGTCACAATTTTATATAATTGTATTGGGTTTTTTTGTGAAATGTGAATATAGTGAATGGTCACTATAAGGGAACACTGTAAAAGACTGTACTTTTACAAAATTTTTGTGTTATTTTTTACAGATTTTTCATGTATAATGTTAAAAACATTTTTGTGTTTTTTATGGATTTTTAAAGATGGCAAATTTCCCAGAAAAACATGAAAAAATTGTAATTTTACGTGAATAAAATGCTATTTTACAATATACTTATAATGCCCCAGCTGCCAGAAAATGTCATTTCTTCCAGGATATTTTTTCCAATGTACAGGCGACAACATTGTCAAAACATTCCCTTTCACACAAAGTACTTTTGTCGTATAAGTGAATAGCTAAAACGCATTAAACATTTTCAGCAAAAAAAACCTGTGCTGTATAAACAGCCCTAATATGGTCAATCCCCAACATCTTTCTTAGTTATCGACCAGAAAAATTCAAACAGGTCTGAAACAAGTTGAGTAATGACGGAATTTCCATTTCCTGAGCAACTATCCCATTAAGGTAAACTACTTTATTTTTACATATGAATGAGTAGAGAATAAGACCTGGTGGACACTGTCCACAGTGGAAGGAGCCCATTGTGTTGAGACAAGGCACCATTGGGGAAGTAGAACAGCCTCCATTGTTTGTAGCACATTCATCTATATCCTGACAGCTGTAACCGTTACCCTGCCACCCTGGAAGAACCAAACAAATCACAATTAATTACATCTGATAAAAATCTGATGCATGTTGCACACAAACCTGGAAAAGACTTTGGATAAGTCGTCTAACCTGCAGGACATGAGCCGCAATAAAAAGAGCCTAGAGTGTTAAAGCATTGTACAGGTGGGTTTGTGGAGCAGGGCTTGTTGGGAAGGCTGCACTCATCGATATCAGCTGTACATGCTGCCTCTCCGGGCGGAGACATCCAACCAGCATCACAGATGCACTTATACTTGGGCTGGAATAGAACAATAAGAAAATTATAATATTTGTGATGTCTTATAAATGCTACAGTGCTTTGAGAGTTAACAGCAGAGTTATTATAGTTTTGCTCTCAGTTTTATTGTAGTTTTAATAATATTGTGAATTTGCTTTTATTGTTATATATTTAGTTAATTTTAATTTAATTTTGAGCCATTTTGTTTTGTGTTTTTCTTATTTACTTATTTAGTTGTTAATTTTTAAATTTTAATATACATTTAATTTATTTTTATTTTATTTTAACGTTTTATTTTTAATAATATAGTATTTTCTTTTTGATATTTAGGCTGATATTTTATTTTATTTCTATGAAAAGAAATGTTTTAATAGTTTTACTTTAGTTTAGTAAACTATAATAACCTTGGCGTACAGTTGATACAATTTAATCTGTATAACTGAATCTGAAATTACTGTAAACAGTATATTTACTTCTGTATTTGTTTTTACCCATTGGATATGAAATGCTGTTTATGTTTGTTATTAAAGATCTTTTACATTAGAAAAAAATATTACATGTCTGACACAATATTAATGCATATTTTATTTGCATAGACCTACCTACATAATAAAATAATAAGAATTAAAATCATTGTGAATCACCTGGTTGGGCGTGACTCTGTCTGAATCAATGCACACCCCGTGAACACAAAGGTCCTGACTCCCACCTGCACAGTCATCATAGCGGGATGTGCAGTGTGGGCCGTACCATTCCGGAGAACAGGTGCATCTGAGAATCAAAAGTAAAATTGGATCTATAACTGTCATGATGTACTAAAAAGCACAGTGTAGGAATAAAAACAAACAGAGAATTACGTGAAAGAGCCGGGTGTGTTCACACATGTTGCTCCGTTCTGACATCCCAGCGGACTCCCAGCTAATATCTGACACTCGTTCACGTCTACGGCACATGTGGGACCCTGTGGAGAATGAATTGCTGGTCACCTAAATGAAAGAAACAAAATGTTGCCAATCCTGTTTTACTGACCTGCCAGTTGTCAGGACAGATACAGTGAAATGCATCTAGTAGGTTCAGGCAGGTTCCTGCGTTCTGACATGGATTACTGCTACATGTTTTCCTCTGAACTGTCTGTGGAGCAGAGGCCATCATAAAAGCGATATTAAATCATAAAGACTGAAATGCTATGAGTTTAATCACATGAGCAATAAGCTGAAATGGATGATCACAGCAGTACCTGTTCTATGGTCTGAACCTTTGACTCAAGTGTAGTGACTCTGGTGTTCAACTGGTTTAGCTGGTTTGTGATGTCTGGAGGCGGGCCGCTGTTTTTAATGGTGTCGATGTCAGCTTTGTTAATTTTGATCTGGAAAAAGAGATTCACTTGCACATAAGCTACATTAAAACTGTGCGCACACTCTGGTTTTTGTCGGCTATCCCATTTTTTACAGCACTTTTCACAATTATGCATTGTTGCAAAGCAGCATTACAGCAAAATAGCAAATACATAATAGTGCATGTAGTAGAGACAGATAAAATCTAAAAGGAAATGTATAGAATACAGTATATATTGACTATACAAGGGTCTAAGAATGAAAATGTAATAAAAACAACAAAAATAATAAACAAAACCACATAATAAATTAAACTGTACTTAATAGTTACACAAAATAAATAAATCTAAGCAAAAAGAAAACAAAATGAAATAATTTCAATGTTTTTAACATGCTCACTTAAGATTTAATTTTGTGATCCATCATCATTGCATCAAAAGAAACTCTGTCTCCTATTTCCTGTACTTAATAAATGATTAATTTTTGTGTTTTCAAAGTTGACAGCACTTTTTAAATGCTTTTCATTAGTTAGATATTAGCAAAGCCCGGTGACAAACATAAAGGGTGACTAAAAATAATGGTTTTGGGCAAAAAATTTAATCACAGCAGCGATTTTCTTTTATGTTCAGTTTTTTAATTATGCAAAACATAATTTTTTGACTCACTAGACAAAATCCTATGTATGATCTCACCTGATTAATCTGCTGGACGAGGTCCTCGGCCCCCACTTTAAGACTGCCTGTCCCTGAGGTGGTGAAGCGAATGTCTTTGTTATATCCAGCGGAGAAGATGAGGTGACCGTTCTCTGATATCATACGAGGCCTGCAAATCAATTAGTTACTGGAAAACTTCTAAAGGCTTGAAATTTCATGGCACTTCTGTGTTTAATTTCTAACTTAAAGTGAACTTTAAACTTCCTTTTATTTATATTTTTAGACTAAAATTTACAAATTAAAACAACAAATATTTACTACAATAGCAAGATGTTAGCTAAATATTTTGACAAAGCAAACCCTGGACATTACTGAAAATTTATTGATCTTTACAAACTTTACCACAGGTCTCCTATATTTATGATGCAACATAAAGCTTTGCAATATGATCCAACATCTCAATCATCCCATTTCTCTCACAATAGAATTAAATACATACTGGTCATTGCTGATGTCTCTTTTCTGTCGGTTGTGGGGATGACCACCATCATCACATTGCAGCCCACAGAAAAAAAGAAATAAAAGAAATGTCCAGGAGAACCTGAGTTTCCGAGCCATACTGAGAGAGATCATCCCAGGACGCTCATCAGACACTTTACTGGACCTTCACGCTCTCTTCTGTCTAAAGCCCAACCAATGCACTTTGCACCTGAACCGTCCTGCTTTTTCCCAAAACCACTCATAAAGAAAACAGCCACAGGGCCTTTAACTCAGTTATTTCCCTTTATTGAGTGTCAGGGCTGTCACATGTTTTTGGAGATGAGTAACAAAACTTAAAGCTGTGAATCTGCTGATTTTATAAAAGCATTTCCTGGGAATAAGAAAACCTTCACACCTGCTGCATTAAAATCTGTTGCAAGCATTATTAAAGTTTGTTTCAACACTTTTAATCTAATTGTTTCTGTCCTTTACATGTATGATGACATAAAGGAATATGTGTAGGTTTAAATACAATACCAGTCAAACACCTGCCTTGCTGTTTTGGTCTCTCTAAATTTCCATACTTCAATTAATGTTGTTCCACATTTTTCTGTCTTCTCTACTATCCTAAAAAAATAAATATGAATAATTACATGTACTCTATTTGTGGCAGTATAAAAACAAATCTACTATCATAAAAACAACTTTATTCACATATATACAAATATAAAATGCTATTACATATATTTACATACATATATGTATATAATGTCCTTTGAATCAAGTGTCTTTCCATGTGACATCATGGCTCAGTTCCTCCACTGTTTGACCTCAAAATGTTTATTATGACATCATGAGTTGGATGAGATTTGAAACCACATGGACGTTCAGGCTGTTGCCCAGCACACGGTACTGCTGCTTTACAGAAATGTGATCTGGAAAGGCTGAAACACATAAAATAGAAATTCAGACAAGTTTACTATAACTTAAATTGTATCATTGTCAAGCCTCAAATGTTTTAAATATTTTTTCAGGACCTTTTTCCTGAAAGCATGAATCACTAAACCAGCTGAGCACATAGAACGCGCGCGTGTGTGTGTGTGTGTGTGTGTGTATGTAATCTCATCCCAACCTTGGTGTCTTCTAACCGCTTCACTAAGATGTCTATGTCTAAAATGTGCAATTACTCCTACATTAATGAAAATGTATTATGTAAAAAAATATAAACAGAATTTTGACTAATTTGCTATACTTTGGATTCTAAAAAAAAAAACAGAAACGCATTTGCAAATGATGACAAGTTATTCATTAAACTTTTCACACTCCACTGGAAAGACAGACTGGACTTTATATCTTCTCAACATGCCTGTCTAAATATAAGCACAAATATCGGTAGATTTCATTTAGTGGAGTGGATTTATAATAATAATCCAAAAATAACTTTTTTAATTCAGCTGTATTTACATTCATTTACAGTATATTGCTTGTCCATGCTTTTATTCTGTTGGCTTGTGAGAATGTGTGTATATAAAGTGTAGCATCTGATAACGTCTTACTGAAATCTGCAGGAAAGCCCATAAGGTTAGCAATCTCTCGGGGCGTGAAGTATCTCAGTTTTAATCGGAGAAGCTGCTTTTGTTTGTCTTCTTCAGAAAGCAGCTCCAGACTCTTGAACACGCTCTCTAACTCCACATGGACACAGGACTGCACGACAGAGCCCGTCCCTTCCACATAGTGACCGTAACTACACAGAGACAGGTCAACAGTTGTAATAGGGTGTTGTGGGATCGCAAATCAGTTCAAGATACTGTAAGCTGTTTATTTACCCTTTAGTAAAGCACACTGATCTCCTGCTACTGGGCTGAACTATATCCATCAGTAGAGCGTATCTCAGCAGAGTTTTGGGAGGCAGAAGATATTGATCCATGTCATCTTCCTCATGCAGGAAATCCTGCAGCCTCCGGACCGTCTCCTGGCTGTCCTGGTTCCTCTTCCGTTCCAACTCCTGTGATGTCTCCAGCTTAAATATGATTGGCTCAGAGCTTTTACTCTCAGAGACTAATGGTGTGGGATGGTTGTTTGGAACAGCCGAATTGTCTGATGATTCACTGGGGAAACCTTCCATTATCTGTTGATGAATCGATCATAAATGCAAGTTCTTCAAGCGAAGTTGAGAAACAGTTTTTTAAAAATACATACAATTGCTCATGAGAGCTTTTCTTTTATTCAAACCAGGACCTATGGTACATAAAGTTTAATATCTTCAAAACTGAAAAGAAGTTTAAAAAAGCATGTACCTCGGCTGAAGTTTGGAATGAGAAGCATCCTGGTGGTCTCCTCGCAATAAGGAAATATCTAAGCCTGGAGTTTGGTATCCCGAGCTGTGGCAATAAAATTGGCATAAAATTAGATTTCAAAAAGCTTTGATTTTAAGTGTTAAAGAGTTTTTAAAGTGTGACTCAATCAAGGAATCTGGGTAAAATAGATTCTTACATGTGTTGGTGTGATAAGAAACTCCTGAAAGCTGTAATCACACCGTCTCAAAGTGTCAAGCAAAGCATCTCTGCAATTACAAGACAAATTGCAAATTGGGTAAAATAGCATGAAATGTGCTTTTCTTCCTGTGTAATGTGACATAATTTAGGGTGAAACAGGAAATTCAACAACCTGTTGAACAAGAACGACATGACATATTTGTTCCAGGTCATCAGAAGTATTATTGTGATAAAAAAATACAAATGTTTTGGAACACCATGCCCCATGTTTTAAGTGTTAATACAAACTGCTGGCATACGCCTCCATTGTCATCATCCCTGTTACAGATTCTCATTAACAAAAACCATAGAGACAGCCCCACCGAGACCATGCCCATGACCCCATTGGCTCACAGCCACGTAACCATAGCAATCTCCCTGCGTAAAAGGCTCCCTAGTTACCTTGCAGCAGAGGTCTCAAAGCCCTTCACATTCTCCAGAAGAACAAACTGCGGAAGCTTGCTGAGCCTGCGGGAAGGAGGAGAGGTACATTCTTTTACAAAAGGGAATCTCAAAAATTACTGAAAGAACTTGCATAAAACACAACACATGTGAAAAGAGGCAAACACTGAGAGAAAGAGAGTGAGGGAAGAAGCAATTTTTCATCCCTTCAATGGTCATGAATTAATAATTATGTTTAAAAATATAAAGTACATTTCCAGAAAATATGACTAGAAAACTTGTGGAGAGAGAATTATTAACTTAAATTCATATTTTAATACCAGAGAGATGTTTCAGTGACTTCAGTGAGAAGAATACTTCCTCTAGCTTGATGTATACCTTAAATGCAAAGTCAGTCACTTCGAATGAAATTGCAAATGCATAAATGTAGTGTAATAGACAAACAGACCTTGGAAGAAGATCCAAAATATAGAGGAAACTCTTTGTCCTGGGGTCTGTAACGTCTCCCTGTAAACCAATCCTATAGAACATACATAACAAAATTTAGCAACTGAACTGCACTTCTTAACATCACAGACGGTACACAATATTATGATTGTGTGAGGTTTACAGAAACAAACATTCTGATCACCTGGTGAATGGTTGACACGGGGGGCTCATCAGAATCATGTCAAAGTTCAATTTGTCAAAATCCTGTAATGTCATTCCCTGATACACACACACAAAAAAAATGATAAAGCTATAACAAAACTGATCCAACACTTTGTCATGAAGCAATAAATATTCTTATGAAAAAGTCAATTAAACTTGGTTTTTATACAAAACTTAGTACATCTATCTTTTCATTTATATATCAAAATCTTTCTTTTATACCACTAACTTAATTGTTCAAGTTTTAAGAGTCTAAATGAATATGTAATGCTGCTGGTAAACAAGGCCGGTGGTAGGTACATAACTACCCTGCTGACAAAGCACACAACCTTTAAACACTACAAAAACTACTGAGTTACATTTTTACCCTCAATATGATTTTAAAGCCTCAGTCATGAGACTAAGTGCTGTAGGACTTACAAGGAAATATTTTTAGGATGTTAAAACAAAGTTGTGTTTAAAGTAATAAATTAGTTTAATAAGAAACAATAAAAAAATGATTACACTTAAAGTTTAGACAAAAGTGCAAAATTCAGTGGCTACAATCTTTCTTTAATTTCAGATTATAGTTTCTACTGTAAACTGTTTAAGTAACGTATGAAATTATTAGAAAAAAAAGAGAGTTTTATTAACCAATAACCTGTTATGGAACTGGAGTGAATGTCACATAAAAGGTCCAAATGTGTCTGATAAAAATAGTCTAATCTTTTTAAAACAATAAAACTCTCATCTTGATGGAAAAATTGGGTTTAGGACAGAGACTCACCTCAATAGTTTTAGGTAGGAGTGGGGTATTGGGAAAGTTGTGCTTGTATATTTTATTTGCTGTTGTGTTGACATCCACAGCAGCCACAACTTCAGCTTGAACTGAGCTTTCTAAACGCACACAAATACATCTTTGTCAGTCTCTTATAATAAAACGTAGATATAAAATCATCTGTCTCCCAACATACAGGAAATTAACAGATTTTATCTGAACACAAACATCTTGTAATATTTTTAACAAGCAAACACTTTTTATTTTGAAGCGTTCAATAAGAGAACAGTGACACCTGTGGGGACGTAAAGAAATTTGAGAAACAATCCAAAAAGCTTTCAGGGTTAAAAAGTTACCAAATCCTTATTTAAATAGCTGGACTCTCTGTGCCTGCCGGTGTCAGGCATAGCTCAGCTAAACAAAACAAAAGTTGTCAACAAAACTAAAGCCAAAATACGAACCCTTCAAAGCATAATGCATCCCTCCTATCCCACTGTATAACTCCAAAACCCGCAGTTTATCCATATTCTCTCTTCTTTATTAAAGAATAATGTTTACTTTTTGAATGCGCTTCCCCTGCATGCCACATGTAAGTTCCTGAATAAACGACCGTCGGGAAACAAACACAGTAAACGAAAGTTCCGGTTTACAGTATGTAGTCGTACAATCTTTTTAATTCACATTAATAATATTAATAATTATTATTATTTTGAAGTGCACTAATACCGTTTTGAAGTGCATTAAGTTTATGTACTATTTGTTTGTTTACTACTGCTACTTTTAATTTGAGAAAAATAAATTAAATAAATGCACACAATATCATTTATTACAACTGTAGGCTATATTTAAATGTAGCCTACGACTTAAATAGACAGACAGATTGGAATAAGTAAGATTACATAAATAAATAAATAAATAAATAAGACTATTTGACTTTAAAAAGATTAGTAAGTAGATACATAAATAAATAAATAGTAGGCCTATTCCCGTATGCAGCGGTGAAATTCTCTTATTGATTTTTTTAAGGGAGACGTCCTGCCCCTCCGCCCAGACTGACCCGTTTACGTCACTGAAACCCTCCGCACCGTTATGTCATTTGCATAGGGAGTGGACTATAAATCCTCGTAGAACCTCCGCAGTGGTCTCGGTTGGACAGGACAGGACAGGCTGAGGGGTCGTCAGCTCGCAAAATAGTTGGAAAAAGTGAAAGTAGACGCTTACTTCAAGAAAAACCCAAACTGCAGGATTATAACATGGCAAGCCGAACAAACACATCTTCTTATAAACGGATCTTCGGTGGGGAGCGACCGGCGATGACTCGCCCCGCTTATTCGAGCCGTCAGTACGGCAGCCCTGTGCGCGCATCATCGCGCGTCTCCTACAGCGTGTCCTCCGCGCCTCCATCGATGTACATGTCCAAGAGCGCACGAATGCGCAGCAGCGCGCCTATGCCCAGACTGTCCACGGACACTTTGGATTTCGGGGTCGCTGAAGCCATCAACACCGAGTTTAAAGCCAACCGAACCAATGAAAAGGCGGAGATGCAGCATCTCAATGACAGGTTCGCCACTTACATAGAGAAAGTGAGGTTTCTGGAACAGCAGAATAAGATCTTGATCGCCGAGCTGGATCAGATGAAGGGTCAGGGCAAGTCCAGGGTCGGAGATCTGTACGAGGATGAGATGAGGGAGCTAAGAAGGCAGGTGGACCAGCTCACCAACGAGAAAGCCAGAGTGGAAGTGGACCGGGACAATCTGGGCGAGGACATCGAGCGTCTTAAAGAAAAGTATGTCGATGCAATGTTGTGCAAACAGACAAAAAAACCTTTCTTTATAGATTAGAAGTTTAAAGTATTTTGTATCTGACAAGTGGGTATAAAGTTATAACAAATACATTTATATCATATATTTTCTCAACTAGATTAGGCTTTTACATTCAAAAGTAAAAATCTCAAACACACAAAAAACGTGGTAATTTCAAACAATTAATAAGATCCATATGACATGGATTTATATGCATTTGTACCGTAATTATAACATTGCATTCATTGCAAGTCATGCACAAATAAATTATGCATTTATTTTTGCATGTCTTCGAGTTTTATAGTCCTAATATTCTAAAATAAGAATATTAAGGAATTGTATTAAATATATTGTGATTGAACAATTTGATTTAGATAACTCCCTTCTGTATGGGGCAGAGATTTCTCCCGCTGTTCACCATATTAGTGTCTAAAGTCAATTGAATAGGAAATTGCACAAACTATTTAGCTTTATATCAAAGATAATAAGGGAATGAAGTATAATTGTTTTCCTGGTGAGATATTGGAATGCACTGAGAACAATGTGCATGGGCTTGGCTGTGTTGTAAAGGGCGTGGCTCACGCTGTAATGCTCCTATCATTTTCAGACTTCAAGAAGAGATGCTTCAAAAGGAGGATGCTGAGAACACTCTGCGGAGTTTCAAACAGGTTTGTGTGTTTATCTTCTGTTCGGATCTGCAGAGATAAAACAGTCATTGTAAGATTTTCAGGTAATCGATTTGAGATCTGCTGTTAACTGAAAGCTATCTTGAGATACCGAAACTGTTCTACATCAATTAGTATTTGCAAGTCACAACCTATATGACTCCCTAAATCTCTTCACAATAAAAGGGTCAGCGGGCCTCCGGTTTGGTATTAGGGATAGACACACACAGCTCAACAGAGAGCTTTGTCTGCCTGTGTGATCATGACAAAGCAAACTGTTGTACGAGTGGAAGGGGTCAGTGTTAGGGGACACGGTGGAGATTGATTAAAGTGGATGTGTGTGGATCTGCCATCACCAGCTGCAGCACTACGAACAATTAGCAGCAGACACGCTATTGTTATTCGACAGAATTGACACCTAATGTGATTATTTTTAGCAAAAAGAAGTGTGAGACAAGGAACTCTGTTGAATTAAAATGTTGGGAAGAAAATCCAATATGAGTTATATTATTAAGAACCGCACACATTTTATTCATAACAGGAGGTTTAGAAAAATCTCTTACATTTTGAGATGTACGTGTCTTGCCCGCAGGATGTTGACAACGCCTCTCTTGCTCGCCTGGATCTGGAGAGAAAACTGGAGTCCTTGCTGGAGGAGATTGCTTTCATGAAGAAACTCCACGATGAGGTACGACCACCATGACAATGAAAATGAAAAAAAAAAATCAGAAAGGTTTTTGAAAGGTAGCCTACATTAAATCAGATGTCCTTGCATTTGAATCAAACAAGTTATCATTAAAATGATCAGATGCACTATACGGTAATGGGCTCAAAATATGTATTTTCAACAATTTTTCTACAGGAAATTGCCGAGATGCAGATTCAGATCCAGGAGCAGCATGTGCAGATTGATATGGAAGTGGCCAAGCCTGACCTCACCGCTGCACTTAAAGATGTTCGCCAACAGTACGAAACTCTGGCTTCCAGAAACCTCCAGGAGTCTGAGGAGTGGTATAAATCCAAGGT